>JACSYO010002159.1:8702500-9934726 GCA_016806645.1 Ophiodon elongatus
GACCTGGATAAATTCTCCAAAGGTATTAACCGTTTCACCAGGGAAGACCCAACTTTTAGAGTGCATTTTGACACAGAGAGCAAAGAAACCATCATCTCGGGAATGGGAGAGCTGCATCTTGAAATCTACTCACAGGTACCAGAGGACGTTCTGCATGTTTGATACCAGACGACCTGCAATAAAATTAGAAACATTAACATATTTTGTCTCTTACTGGTGGTGTTTTTTTAGCATATCAGTTTCGATTTGGAGCTGTCGGATTACTAAAAATAAATACTTTTTGCAAAGATGACACCGTTTTTAGGACTCTTCTCTCCATTGTCTAACTATGGAGATGAAAAAATATTGTCTGTAGATTAAATGGAGACATTGCTGCATCACAAACTGAATGTTACTGAGCTTCAGTGTTTTTAGAGTGAGATCTCCAAACTCAAGAAAGTCGTCTCTATCCTTATGTTTGAATGACTTGTCTCCTTAAAGCTGACATATCTGAGCTGTGTCTCTGTTGGTTTATTCTTGTTTCAGAGGATGGAGAGGGAATACAACTGTCCCTGTGTGATGGGAAAGCCCAAAGTAGCTTTCAGAGAGACGATCACCAGCCCAGTACAGTAAGTGCTGATCTCCTGACACGCACACAGAAAACACCAAAAGCTGTACAAGCAGTTTATTTTGACTAAAAGACAATACTAAAAGTACTACAAACATAGCACAATATAAGGATATCATCATTATATGATGGCTTTTTACATGCAGCATTTATGCTCCAATATTTGTATACAAGATGGGAGCATCACACTGTTTTTGTTGCTTTAGCATTGTGATGCTGCTGATCAGCAGTTTAGTTTGTGTTCGGAGGTTGTTCAGTATGGTTGTGTGGCAGCTGTTCCATCTGCAGCACTTTAACGCCCTCTGGAGGAGACCAGGTGAACAGCAGCTTCCAGTGAATGATTTCCTGCCAAAATAACAGATTGTCTGATCAACACAATAGATTAAGTATTAAGGGGGAGGAGGAGGATGGGGTTGATTATGAAAGTAATTGTTGATTTTATCATTAAGGTATATGAGAATTTGTTTTTTATAATAAGTGGTTACCTGGGACACCATCTCATGCAGCAGTATGTGACAGTCAAACTTCAGCTGTTCGTTCTCAGTCGCCTGCAGCAGACAAAGGAAGAATAAAGCCAAATGATACCAAAACATAAACTCATCAGCTGGTGTGTGAAGCTTCCTTTCTGCCAAGAACTTCCCGTCATGGCAGAATATTTGGTCAGCTTTTAGTGCAAAAACGGCCTTTTTACGACAGATACAACAAACCTACCAGCTGCGTGATGTTGGCTACCTGAGCCACGTTGTACAGAGCGGTTTCAGTGGATTCCTTCAGCATGACGAAGCTGGAGGCCACAATGCCGAGGTGCCACAGAGGCTTGTTGTCAGGTTCAATGTGACCGTAGCTGTCTGTTGGTCACAACGTCAGGAAGTTAGTTTGTATGTGTGAGTGGTGCTTGATTCTGCCACATATTTACTTGTCGTGTAAACACACTGAGCTCATATTGAACAGGATATTTACACCACCAGGGTTCACAAGGTCAGCCCTTTGTATTGCGTTGCTGTTGAGAGGAACTCAAAAAAAAAAAAAAAAAAAACACTACTACATGTTGAAATACCCCAAATGTCGCAATTTCAAACTGCAGATGTTGTGCAATATGTGACTTTGCATACTATTCCCTTAAATAGACACAGTTTATTTTCTTGTACATACCAGGTAGATTTTGTGCCGATAGCAGGTTTTGGTTCATTTTGTACTTTTGGAACAAGGCCTCCTCCTGAGCCATACTGTTGATTTTAAGGAGCTCCTCACACGAGGCCTGGACCTTTGGCGAGCGCTGCTGTTCTCCTCCCGGAAACAAAACCTCTGCAGAGCATTTCTCTGTAGTCTTTTTTTTTTTACGGTGATGGTGGATTAAAAAGAAGCAAATAGAGAAAAAACAGGGTTTGTTAAGAGAAACGTGGAGGGGAGTATACAGAGCAAAGGCGTAGTCCAAGTGTTTGGAGCAAGCGAGTCACGGTTGCACCACACTGCCTCCTTTCATCTGCTGTTTTGTTAAATCTTGTCAAACCTGCCCACTTTAAAGCCAGAGATTATTTACTTTACTAAGATCTGCTTGAAATATCTTTCCATCAGCACATTGTGAATGCAATGCCATTCGATCTTGAAATGTTGAGTAAATGCAGCCATTTAAACATGGATTGTATTTCCCTGTTTGAGAAGTGAATTTAGATTTTTTTTCCACAGACAAACCAAATTAGCATTAAAGTAAATCTGGCAGAGCCGGGTGGTCAAAGGTCTTCAATGATTCAGAAACAGAATTTATCGTTAGATATCTTATGTTTGCTCTATTGTTATGGTTTTTATTAACTGTACATCAACTGACTAATTCAACGGTTTATTTTCTGTTGATTACGGAGCACAGTGTAACTGCAAGTCCCCCCCCTTCCCCCCAAAAAACAAACAAATTTAGAAATTAAACCAAATCCATTCAATTTATTTTGTAGAGCCCAAAAATCACAAATTATAATTTTTTCTCAGAGGGCTTTACAATCTGTACACATACGACATCCTCTGTCCCGGGACCATTGCATCATTACGGGACAGCAACAGAGGGGGGATCCCTCTCCCAGGATGGACAGAAGTGCAACAGATGTCATGTGTACAGAATGATCATCATAACAACACATTCAGTGCATATAAATATGATGCATATTTAATGGATCACATTCATACCACAGACAGACGTGCATTTGGCTCTCCAGTCGCCAAAGGCGCATTTGTGGAAACTACCCAATGTGTTAATGATTCCACTCTGGACTGAAGGACTCATGCCTGTACCGAACCCATGTGGAAATCTCACACTGCAATAAATAATCGTCTCTTACATTGCTGATGATCTCCTGCACTGAGATCTCCAGCTGATACTTTCTTCCAGAGTCTGCCACATCCTAAAAAAGAGAAGTCAGAAATAACCACAGTGGCCAGAGGTTAGAAAGTCACAGTAAACTAAACTACAAAGGTAAAGTTCAGCTGACCTCTGCGTTTCCACTGTTGACATTGTGCAGTCCGAACAGCCTGAAAGGCGAGCCGTAGTGCGTGTTGAGGTAGTGTTGGACCACTTTGGCTGCCCTCTGAGCCTGGTAGTGATTGGGGTTCAGCTCTCCAGTTGCCATCATATCCTCTTCCACTGGTACTTCCTGCAGTTATTCCAGAGCAAAAGAAAAAAGTACAGTGAGAGGGAATCATGGAAAGACTTCAGAGTGAAGCTGCTGTAAAAAGCAGGGTTGGGCCTCTAACCCCTGAAGGACTTTGACCCTCAGGTGTCAGCAGGGTGGAGCGTTTCGGGTTGGTTGGTGTCCAGATTAGGAAAGATTCAGACAAAAGGAGACCATCCATTGAGTGGAAAGGAAAGCAAAGAAGTAGAAATCTGAGAAAAAAAAGTACAGGGCAAAGTGGTGTACATCTGAAAAATGAATAAAAGGAGTCTGATCTTGCCTGTGACTGAAAGGCTGCAACTCCCTGCCTGTTACTTTGGCAGGTGGAAACTTATGTCCGCTGCTCCTCATTCAAGTGGCAAGATCACTTCCCACTTCCTCCTTCACCAGAAGCGAGGGAGGACTGCCCCCTTTTTTTAAAGAGACAGAGCTCTTTTCTGATGTTTCCTTCCTCTTGAGTCAGGTTTACAAAACAGGCGATGTAAATGTAAGCCAATGTAGATCAGTCAGGTTTGATGCTGCAGAGAGCAGCGCCGTCCCTCTCACTCCCTTCTCTTACCCATCCATGGCCTTTCCTCTGTCCTGTTGCTGATTGGCTAGACTGTTGTGTGGCTCGGTCCGAGCCACTTTGTTTGTTTAGCTCGACAGAGTCGCTGAATTAGACAAAAGTCTATTTGATTAGAATCACTGACTGCACCTTTAAGTTATGAAGGACAATTCATTTAAATCATGTGAGTGAGATATTTAATGCATTTTGATGGGTCACGCCAATGTGTTTCTTTTAAAAGCCAACACTGGTATCTAATATTTTTCACCCATGTTGGCCAATACCAGTAACTGTAGCCTAATTACAAATAGTCTTCATGTAACGTTTTATTAAAAAAAACATGGCAACATGACTTCTGTTGCTGAATTGGTGGTTGTGCTGAGTAACGTACTCCATAGCGAGAGCAAAGGGCCAAAAATCTTCTTCACTAATACATAAAATACATTTATTTTTATTTTAGAAATGATTGTGTGTACATGCTTGGTATTCGTTTTGACTCACGTACTTACCTGGTCAAAATTGTAATTATGCAAAAGAAGAAATTTAGATTTTAAAATCGAAAGGTTTTTGTTAGCAGTTATAGCAAGTTGTGTGTATTTTTGTAACTGACGAATGATGTTTGTACTTTAACGTGATTGGTGCATCTGGTTGGGCTGAAACTACATTTTCATAATGCCGGTGTGGCGTCCATCACCAATAGAACTGTATCGAGAGTCTGAAACAGAGCGGACTCTGGTTGACAGACGGTTCCACAGTGTCACGCTGCTTCAAAATGTGGATATTTTGTCCCATTTTCTGCAGGTTTGACTTCACTCACAAGAAGCAGAGCGGCGGCTCTGGGCAGTACGGGAAAGTTATCGGAGTGCTTGAGCCTCTTGAGCCAGAGAATCACACCAAACTGGAGTTTGAAGACCAGACTGTCGGAACCAACATCCCGAAGCAGTTTGTACCCGCTGTTGAAAAGGTTAGTCTTCCTAACTTTAATGCGTCACAGTGAAAGCACAGCTATATGGATGTGACGTAGCTTAGAAACAATAGGATTTACTTTGACACCAAGTGAAAGCCGTACACTCAATTTGTCTGTCAATGCTTGTTTATTCCCATCATGCCGCAGGGCTTCAGGGAGGCCTGTGAGAAGGGACCCCTGAGCGGGCACAAGATCTCAGGAGTCAGGTTCCTCCTGGAAGATGGAGCGAATCACATGGTGGACTCCAATGAGATCTCCTTCATCCGGGCAGGAGAGGGCGCTCTAAAACAAGGTGAGGGTTGCTCTGACCTCCTGTTTCATGCCGATCAGTTGTTGTCAGCGTACGTTAACACTGCTTTCCACACGCTCTCCTTAGCTATGGAAAAAGCCAACACGGCCATCCTGGAGCCAATCATGTCTGTGGAAATCGTAGCACCGCAGGAGTTTCAGGGGACAGTCATTGCTGGTGTGAACCGGCGGCATGGTGTCATCTCAGGACAGGACGGAGCTGAGGGATACTTCACTCTGTACGCTGATGTGAGTCCAGCTTGTAAATTATTCACACAGCACGTACCTGCAGTCTTACAGCATTTGTCTCGTCATCCTTCACCATCATTTGTATTTGACTAATTTCAGCCGGTTTCTCCCAACAGGTCCCACTCAACGATATGTTTGGTTACGCCACAGAACTACGCTCCTGTACTGAAGTAAGTTAAACCTCCATATGTTCAGTCCATTATAGTCCAGATCAGGTGGTCTGATAAAAAGAAATGCTCAGTAAACTCCTGTAATTATTACACTAAGCCCGTTTCCAAATCACCTTTTAGTTTCCTTAAATCGAGACCCGATACTTAGCGATGGATAAATACTGTATTTGCATACCTACCTTTGAATGATTACTCCTAGCGTCTGTTAAAAAGGGATATTGAATGTAAATAAAAGTAATAAAAGTCCAGGAATTTGCGGTCTTCTCTAATTGTTGCTGGCACAATTTCTTTCAAGCACTATAGAGGAGTCTTAAAATTCAACACAGCAATTTCAAAACCTAACATCCTCTATCTATTGTTTATTCAGGGAAAAGGGGAGTACACCATGGATTTCAGCAGATACCAGGCCTGCCTGCCAGGCTCACAAGAGGAACTTGTCCACAAATACTTGGAGGCAACAGGACAGCTGCCTACAAAGAAGAAGTGGAAGAGCTGAAAACTGTCAGATTAATCCAAATGTATACTACTGGACTTTGACCACCGTCCTTCATCTTCACACACACACACACACGTCTGCCCATCATCATCATCATCATCATCTTAATAAGGCTTTAATTTGTGGAGCCATGAAAAAACTTGTTTTGTAGTTTGAGCAGTTTCTCCCTCATGTCTGATCCCTGTGAAAAACATATTTATTACTTTAATTTTGAGCACCATTTGGTCTTGTTAAGGAGGAAAGCTCAATGTTTTGACTTGAGTTTATAATGGCTTTTGTACTATGTACAGAATGGTCGTGATGTAATAATGACTGCAACAAAGATATATACCCGTCTTTTAAAGTGTAGTTCTGTGCAGATAATTTATGTCTCAACAACAAACACCTGGTTCTTCTTGTTCAGCAGCATTCTGTGTGGCAATTTATGGATATTTCACATTAGCAATGCAATTAATCAGCTATAAAACACCAGAGAAAAAAAAGACAATCACAAACCAAAGTGATCGGCGCCTCTCACCTGTCCATGGATCTCGGTGTCCTCCACGGTCTCTGGTACGCTGTTGGGATGAGCCGTCATGTCGGCTTCAGGCCTGGTCGTCACACTGGGGCTCCCAGTTACCCCAGTTAGCACAGCCAGAACAACGATGATCCTCAGACTCATTATTGAAGGCTGTAAAACACAGATGCTAGAGGAAAGAGAAAAAAACACTTCTGTGAAAGAGCGCAGGAAGGGAAATGACCCTCCCATCAGCGTGGAGTTATGCAACGGAGGAGGTGGGAGCAGAAAGTAGAGACTGTCCAGATTGTTCCGTCTTCCTGGTACAATCTGTTTATTTTTTTTTTCCCCCTCTTATCTAAACAAAACGGCTCCCCTTTATCTGGTTCTCGTTCGCTCTCATGCAACTCACTTAAGCTGTCAGCCCCTAAATGTTTCAACAGCCTAATGCGAAGGCCTGATTAGTTTAGGAACAGTTATCCAATTAGAGTAGCTGATTACTCTGTGAGCTTGACGCGTTGCAGCCTCGCCTCGTCCACAGTGCCAAACAAAATGTAGCAGGACGCTCACCGAGCCAAATTCCACATGTTCTTATTGTTGCAATTAGGGGCAGTTAAGATGCAAAATCTGCACCGTTTAAGATTCCAGATTATAAAGGCGAGTTCGGAAAACATCCAGAACTCTCCTTTACCACCTTCTCAGTATTTTAGTAATTTCTTATATTGTTCAGAGATCATGGACCACAGGCTGAGGTAATGATAAGCAACCAAGGTTTATTCTGGTCTGCTGTATCTCAACATTAGGTGTTGTGTTGTGGTTGAAAAGCTTTAGTTATGTTTTTTAATCAATTGATTTTGTTTGATAAAAGAGGAGCGATATTCCTTCAGGTTATCTAAAAGCGGTATCAGAAGCTGATCGTGGAACATGAACCTTAATCTCAGTCATATTTATGAATCTGATAATATATTCTGTAGATTCTTGCTTTTCCTAAAATAGATGAATTAGACAATTGCTTTTGCTTTCTGATTTTTGAATCGTCAAAATAGTTTCAACAGGGAGAAAGTCAACCAGGAACACTTTAATGACACTTGATGTGTTCTACAAAATGAAAATGGACAAATGATCAACATCAAAACAAACACACTGAACAAAAAGGCTTTTCGTCATTACGGAGTCGCACTGTGTTGCAGTTAATGTAACTGAAATCAACTGAATGACACTACTGAACCTACATTACTCATAAGAATATAATAGTGTGTACAATATTCTGTAATGAATGATGGACACACTCATACTTTACTAGATAAACCTGTACAATTTATTGCAGTTATATAAAACAGCTCTTTCATAAATTAGGCATCACAGACTTTATGGCAGATCAGTTCTATTAGATTGTAAAGGTGCAAATAATAAAGTGCCCACTGAGCGTGAATAGAAAACCGTTACTGGACTTTTACTCTGTATTAAAGAAGAAAAACTGAGTTTAAGACACCGAGCAAATCTCAGTCAACTTGCTCTTCTTCCTCCTCTTCTTCACACGAGGCACCTGGTGGTAAGCTGCTGTCCTTTGACCGTCGTGTCCACTTGTACAATCTGTCTCTGAGACTTGATTCTGCTGTCTTTTACAATCACAATTGTTTTGTCCCAGCCGTGCCTCCCGGGGCAGATTGTCAATGAGCTCGTAGAGGGTGAAGATGCTGAAGCATATCTCATCGTAGGCTGTTTTGCTGCCGCACTCAAACAGGCAGGCGAAGGCCACAGCGGGCGGTGCACCGAGAGAGGGGGGCAGCTCCAGATATGCGAGGTCAGAGTAGGCGCTGGGGCCCTCGTGGATCACCCAGGGGCCGCGCCAACTGTCTGGATCACGGGGAAACAGGCTGAGGAACACACCCAGGTCCCTGCGTCCAGTGGTCCGTGTTGGGTGGGAGTATGCTACCCAGGTGGGGGTGAGGAAATAAGGATGAGTGGGTGTCAAGGAGCTGGTGGGAACAGAGGCGGTGTGATTTAAGTCAGTCATGCAGGACGTCCAGTGTCTGGAGTGACGTATAGGTTGGTCCAAGTGTTTGTCAAGAGAATGACATAAATGTAACGGGGCAGGAAATCCCACAATGCTACCATGACAACCATTACCAGGCTCCACCAGCCGCTGCACCAGCTGCCCCTCCTTAAACACCGCTCCGCCGTCCAGACTGAGGGCCTGCACCCTGTATCCCAGGGGGCTGCGTGCATTACAGTAGAGCACATTGGTCCCGTCCTCTTCATCCACAGACACCATCTGACACTCCACGCTCTCCGGCACGGGCACCGCCTCCCCGAAACGCCAGGTTCGCCCGTGGGTGTCGCTGTAAAAGCAGAATGCGTGGGGAGAAGTCTGGCAGAGCTTCCCGAAGCACTCTTTGCACACGATGTGGTACGCGTAGGCAGGAATCAGCAGGCGGCCGGACTTCAGCTGGAGGCCGTGACCCGGGCCGAGAGCGAAGGTGGCCCATTCTGCAGGGACAGAGGAGGGAGTGACTTACTACTTTACGTATAGGATATGTTCACATTTGATCAAGTCCGTCTTTAAACAAAACTCCCATGACCTTATGTTCATTGAAACAGTTTTTGATCACTGTAGTTGTCTCTTTAGGAAGGGATCTTTTCAGTCAGGACAATAACAGCGTCCTAAAACAGTTTGAGTGTAAGTAATGAGGATGTGAGTAATGTTTTGTGACAGACTTGGAAAAATGGGAAACTATCCTTAACAGGTTTAGTTGGATCTTATTAAAGGGAAAAGGTACCCTAAAGTACAAACAAATATGGGTAATACAATTCTTATAATAGATTTCATGGAATAATGTTGCACCATTTGATTTTAATTTGTTAATAGAAAGTCTCTCTTTAATTTTTAATCCAACAGCAGCGAGAGAGAACTGTAGGATGACGTGTGACCCGTCAACACAAACACATCTACTCGTGACCACTCATCCCAGGTTGCCTGTCTATGATTTGATTGTGTACAGTTCAATTGAAGTGTGATTGATTTTGGATTTTTCCGATTGTTTAATTAAAATCATCTTCGAGGCCTGAAGACATAGAACTATTCAGTATTTCATAAGTGAGAAGCAAAGATCTGAGAAAAGTCCAAAATACAAATCCACAAATTAAATAATCTTAATTTTGTGCAGCAGAATTTTGTTCTTTGTTTTCTAACCTGTTAAACATCTGACAATCTGACAAGGGGGCATTTTTAGATTTATAGTATTCACTCAAATTAAACAGAAAATAAGCATCATAATGGATGCAGCAGAACCAGAGCTGTGATCTTCATTGTCAAAGTCTGGTGCCCACATGACCCACAATGCAACGTGTCCACTTATAGTTCAGTCAGGAATACAAGTGTGTTATAGTTTCAGCTAATGTAGCTTCTAGCTGCTCGCCTCAAGCAGAAATGAGGAGCAGGCAACAGAGGTATGGTAAGCGCACTTCTTTCGAACTCTGATGCTGACTCAAATGACATCACTTGAGGCAGTTTATCAAATATCACACAGCCCCCTCAAGGGTTTACTCCCCAAGACCTGTAAAATCAGTTAAGTTCCCTTTTAAAAAGAAAGCTCTCTATGTGTTTAATAATCACAATAACACTATGGACGTCTGTCTCAGGGTGGATTTTCCCTGTTTGTATCCCTGACCTTTGATTGTATCTCCTATGACCCTCGTGGTTAGGTCGGTAACAGGACTCCAGGTGTCTCCGTCATCAGTGCTGCAGGTGTAGCAGAGGCGGGTCAGGTTCTTCCCCGTCGCCAGCTGATAGGACTCCGAGGTGTGTCCGAGGACAGCGATGAAGAACAAGAAGAGAGTGCCTGTGAACTCATCATACACCGGGCACGGGTTCATGGAGCGGTGGCCCAGCAGGAAGGCAGTGCCCAGGACACGCATGTCCTCCCACTGCAGCAAGGAAAGGAAGAAGGAAAGGAGATTAGAAATGAGAAGTCTGAAAGGTATAATCATTTATTGTTGTTCACTTTTATGTCTTATCGTGTTGTATCTGTATGATTAATGACACTGTTCTTTCTGAAGATGTAGAGAATATAGTGTCGTTGCCATATACTGTAATGAACTTCTTCATTATCTGAGAGTTTCTTTCTCTGGAACTTTTCGAACCTGATTGTGCCATGTTTGTTCCATTACAAACCATAAAAACAGTGGCTACCTGTTCTTTGTGCATTTATTTACTTAAATTAGTAACTTGAATTTGGAGCTGTGCATTTTGAAGGAACTACTACTTTTACTCAAGTAGATTTTTAAACAAGTGCTTTTTGTTTTACTTAATTAAAATGCGCATTGGCACTACAAAGTCCAGACCCAGTGACTCAACACTGACCTCCACATAGTTCCTGTAGAAAGTGCCTCTCCTCATGACCAGCAGGTGAGCCTGAGAGTCGGACGGGCTGAGTCTCTCTTCACAGAAGGCCAGGAAGGACCTGGAGCGGGACAGGAACAGCAGCGCTGGGACTCTGTACGTCACTCCGTTGGGCTCCTTGTGAAAAAGCACCGACCTCGCTGGGAAATAGGGCGACTTCATACTCTCCGGTGTGTGTATATTTCAAGGTAACTCCAAATCTTCTGAGAAGGAGCTAAAAAAAAAAGATAAACGAACACAACCGTATGTCTACTATGTGGAGGACATGTTTAAAAGTATATATATATAGGAATCTATATTCAGGTAATTGTTAAACAGGGTTACAAATAGTGAATGGGAGCGCAAAAGGTGCTAAAATATATATTATGGTATTGTAATAAGTTGATGTATACACATACTGAAGGTAGTTTGTGTACAGTATGCATGTATACACATTTATATACAGTAAATATAGGTTGCTATACATTTGACAATAATGGATTATATGTACTTGTTATTGGGCAATTTGTACATTAAACTCTAGTATTTAGCATTTGTAAGCAGAGTAGATGTTTTGGTATAATAGGATTATTGCACAGGGATTATTTTCACATCTACTTTAACTTTAAGAGATGTTGCATCAGAACCTGGTAAACAACAACTACAAAGTCATTTGAGTCTTTGTTCGTTGTTCAATGTGTAAATTATCTTCACTGTCTCAGCAGTGTTGTACACTTTCGTCTCCCTGCTACTGGTGCCCCTGTTCAAGGGGTTAAACTTCACATTTAGTATGATTTCCTTTTCAGTACTGCTTTACACATGCAAGACTATTTAATGCATTTTAAGACAAGCACAATATCCTACATATGAATCCAACTCTAAAATAGGTCACTTACCTTATTTCAGTCTATATAATTGAAGGGAAATAGAAATAGAAGAAGTTGGTGCCAATGTTGTACAACTAAACCTGCTGAAAAACTGACACTGCCTATCTTCCACAACCACATTAGAATATTCAATACATATCTGGCGGTTTGGTGAAACCTTCCACACACACAGAAAAAGGAAGAAGCATCTAATGCACGGGTAAATAACTACAGAGTACTTACATACAAAGAGCACTGTGAGAACGGCTGCTTCTCTGTGAGGATCATGCAGAATGTGTCAGCATTTGAATGTTGGGTGTGTGTTAGTTTGTGGGGGTTTGAAAGCCATGGCCTCTTCTCTCTGTTCCCCATTCAGTGCGGCAGCATGGCAGGCTGTTCACTGACCCAGAAATGGACCACACTCATCAGATCTACATGCAGCTTTGGATGAATCAGCGAGAGCAGCCATTGTGGAAATGAACAATGATTTGTTGATCTGGCCCCTCTGTGTTCTGAGTGCTTTTCATTTTCATTTTCTGTAAAATGTGCAAGATATATGTAGACTACTTTACTGTTAACAAATCTAAGCTCATGCATTTCCACATCACTGTGTTTTTCTTCTTCTTCTATTATATGGCTTCTCAGGGGCTCAGTTTATTGCCCTGTGAAAAGGGGATACTTTGCCCTGAAATCCCTTGCAGGCAGCATTTCCGCTCTCCCTCCCACCAGCATCAATCCCCACTGATTAAATGCTTTAAATCGGAGCTATAGGAAAGTAGATTAGGGTTTAGAGCAATGGTTGGTGTTTAAAGGTCTGACATTGCTGGCCAAAAAGGAAATCCACCTGACACGCTGAATACAGGGCAAAAACAAACCGGACAGTCGTCTATGACGTCATCAGTGAGCGACGCGACCCCACATGGCAAACGGCTGAAGTTTTGACAGCACTCGCAAAGGTAGCGTAACGCCGCGGTCTTAACGGTATAAACAAGGACAGTCTTGTAAATGATTGACAGCGTCACGTGTTTGTTATCGCAGCCGACCTGCACCGAGAGCCACGTGTTAGCTGTTGTGCTAGCAGGTCAGTGGAGCCGGAGACTGAACAGATTACCGTAACAACAAACTCATGTTATCGTTCAAAAAGCTGACAGGTGGATGTTAGTGACGATTGCCTGAAAAATAAAGCGATTTTCTGTCGATTTACTTATTGATCAATTAAGTAATAATCTCGGTTTTGGGTCCGTTTTTGTTGAATCTCTTTTAGAGAGAGTTCAATTCAGCTGCTTTGAGTTTTTTTTTTTTTTACTCCCTGGTCTTTGGTCTTTGGTGGCAGAGCAGCAGTACAAACTGATGTTTACCTCCTCCTTGGTACCTTACATCCGGTAGGGTCAGCATGGCCAGGCGGTGGTCCGAGGGCCACTCCACCTCCATCCTGTGTGTCGGGGCGTCTTCGGGCCCTGAGAGTCTCCTCGCTTCGGGCTCCGAGAGGGGAGAGGTCACGGTGTGGAGCCCGGAGGGGGCCATCATAGGCCGCCTCGCTCTCCCCGGGGAAGAGGACAGCACCAGTGTTGTGTTTTCACCTGCAGCTCCGGTGCAGCTGTACGTGTCGCACGGAGACGCGGTGAGCGTCCTCGACCCCCGAAACCTGAAGGGCCCGGTGGAGGAGCTTCAGGGTGCAGGGGAGGAGGAGATCAACGCCCTGGCCCTGAACGACACGGGCTCGGCCCTGGCAGTGGCGGATGACTCCGGAGCTGTCCGGGTCCTGGAGCTTCCTGGAGGGAAAGTATTCAGGACTCTTCGGAGACACACAAACATCTGCTCCTCTGTGGCCTTTCGACCTAACAGACCCAATAACCTGGTGTCTGCAGGACTAGACATGCAGGTAAGTGAGAGGACCGTTTGTACTGGCAGCATGTGCCGAGACTACATTTGATGTAATTTCCTTCCTGGTGCATATTTCTTAAACATCTTTTTTTAATCACTTCAGGTGATGCTGTGGGGTCTGCAGAAGACTCGGCCTCTTTGGACCCTCAGCCTCCAGGATGTGGCAGAGGAAGAAGACGACCATCAGCAGCGTCCCGGTCAGCTTTTCAACCCGCCACTGGCCCACTGTGTGTCCGTGGCGAGTTGTGGGAACATTTTGGGATGTGCAGCAGAGGACGGGCGGGTGCATCTGATGCGGATCGGCAGCGGCTCGAAACTGGACCAGTACGGAGCGGTCAAGGCCCACAGTCAGGGGGCCTCACAAGCCCACTTTGTTGGTTTCCTTTCCCACCCTCACTGGCTCGTCACTGGGGGCAATGACGGCCTGGTCGCCCTGTGGGACCTCAGCAGGCACCCGGTGGTGACTCCGGAGGCAAAGGCCAAAACTAGAGTGACAGCAGCCCCCCCACGCAGGAAGTGTAAGAGCAAGGCAAAGAGGAAAGAGCAATGCCAGGAGAAAGCAATTAAGGTTGAAATGGAGAAAGAGGAAGTGGAGGAGAAAGAGGAAGTGGAGGAGGAAGTGGCAGCAAGTGCAGTGGAAGCGCCGGAGGAGAAGTCTGGGCCCAAACTGAGCATCAGTCATGGGAACAAGGTGAACTGGTTGTGCCCTGCTGTGCTGAAAGGGGAACCCAGTGTGGTGGTTGCGGATCAGAGCTCCTGTCTCACAGTTTACCCTCTGTCTCAACTATAGAGTCATGTTCTTTCACCCTTTGTTCTCATGGTCGAAGTACAATGTTTTGACTGGTTTTTAGTTTACATTGAGTATACGCTCCTGTGTTTGATACTGTCATTTCTTCTGGTTTACATGGTGATTTTGCTTTCCTTTTAATAAAGCCTGAACTTAGGGGCAGAAACCAAACATGCCTGGTCCAGAGATCACTGGACAGTGGACGGAGGATCTTTACAGAAGCAGAGAAACATCTGTTTCGTATGAGTTTTTACAACATATTCAACAAACTAAACGTGTAATTGTTTTTGGGGTCTCGTTTAATGAAAGATTTACTGATATTGTTCATTTGGTTTCTTTTGTGCGTGTGTGGTCCTATAAACAATGTTATCCTTTGAAATATACTTCGCAATATATGCATTTTTGTGGACTGTAAAAGTACCACATTATAGACAAAATAAATCTGCATGTTTAACTGCGTCTGTGGTGCTTTTAGAGTTAAAACACATCTCAATCCAAACCAGGTGCTGAACTAGAAATAAAGTGTAAACTGTTTCCAGGATGTGACATTTCAAACGCGCAGACTAAAGAAATTTCAAGAGAATTAAAATTAGTCTAAAGTGGCACCTCGGGATCCAACAACGAGCTAACCCCCATGTAATGATGTAATGTGCAAGTAAGATTTTTTTTTTCCTGTGTTGATTAAATCACATTTGCTGCTCATTAATTCTTTAAAGGATATTCTGCTGACATTTAAGAAAATGTGCTGTGTGGACTCATTTGCATCATAATCAAGCAGCAAAAACTTTATATTGTCATTTTTACACAAGACACAATCTCAAATTCATACATTCTGTGCAAATGCACTGTATTCACGCAACACTTTCAAACAAGTAAACTGTCATTCTATTGCAAACAAGCAAAACACTTCTATAATACTAGAAATAAAGGCACAAGTCTTACTGTCCAAGTAAATTAATAAATTCACAGCCATCTGTTTTCACAAGGCAGCTCATCAGTCAAGACTAGCTGAGATGAGTTTAAAACAAAAATGGTGAAACTCTTTGACAGCCTATATTCATTTTTCTGTATATCACAGCAACAGCAAATATTGTACTCTACAGAAATTCTTTAAACCAGATTTTCTTTTCTAAACAAGCCAAAAAAAGAACTTTAAAGTGGATGTTCACATTAATATTTACACTGAATAAGCACACGATCATTTATCAGCACTGCAGAGCGAGCGACCTGATAAACTGCTACATCATTTCCTATAGCATTACTCTCTTTTTTCATTGAATCGGTTTCAAAAGTTCTTCCACCTTTAATGTAATTAAGTTTTACATCGACAGCCAGTACAAAGGACCACGTTTGACCGTTTACTTAGGTCAAATAAATCCTACACTGAGATGTCATGCCTCCTGTGATTACAGAGGTCTGTGCCTGAGTCAAATTCTGCACTGAGGATATTAAGTTGCTGACTTTACAGTTTAGCCAGACTCTTCTCCAGGCTCTCGATGTCTGCAGCCCCCTCTTCACCCTTGCTGCCGCGGGCGCTGCACTCCAGGAACTCCACCTTCAGGGGCAGCTGGCTGAACTCAAAGTCTTTGCCTTTTTTCCCCAGATGCACACTGCCGCCCACAGAGCCGTCCTGAGAGCTCAGGGCTGCAGAGTGCGTCACTCGCAAGGTGTTCCTATGAGAAATAAGAGGGGTAAAGCTTATTCATCCAACCAAAGGCTCAAGACGGGCATAATATGAAGCAAGACTGAATCCCAATTTCTCCCAATGGCCAAAACCTGACGTCACACATAGGAGCAAAATTATATTTGTGACAAAACAATTAATATAGCAACAATCAACAAGGAAATGATTATTATGGACTTGAGGAAATTTACCAAAAATAGAGATGTAATGGGAATCAGACACATTTAAAAACAAACACCCAAAAATACAGCAAATATATCAGTTGGTGTACTTACATTTCCTTTTCCAGCTGCTGTTGTATCAGTTTAGCTGATTTTGCCATGGTGATATCTGTAAAATAAAGAGACCAGTATTAGTACTTCTGCCAGTACTTCCATATAACAAATCAGCAACTTTAGGGTGGAGGCTGAAAATGAAGAACACGAGATGAAGTGTGGATAAATGGGTCAAAAGGATTGATGAACCTTGTTTGTTGCATGCCACAAGGAGAGCTGGGGCATTCCTGGAGATCACAGTGTCCGTCAATAAGATGTACAGGAACTCGGCCACGTCCCTCACCTCCTTCTGGAAAATAGCGCCGTCCACCACAAACACAATCGCTCTAAAGATAAGATGAGTGAGAGAGGAATGATGAGGATGACGTGATCAGGAAGTAAATTGTAAACTGACCTCACTGATAGACGGGACGTAACGTTACTCAGATGGGACGTAACGTTACTCAGATGGGACGTAACGTTACCTCAGACGGGATGTAACATTAGGGACGTAACGTTACTCAGATGGGCTGTTTTGTTCTCACCTGGCTGAAGATTTGAACTTCTCCAGGTACTGAGAGCGAAGACTGTCATGTCCAGGCAGGTCAATCAGAGTCCAGGTGCTGCCCTGAACACAGGAGGGAAAGGGGACACCTGTAACCCATGCTCCTCGTGAGTATGACGCCTGATGAGTTGCTCCTAACTCACCCGTTCGTTCTTCGCCTTGTACGGAGCACTGCTGTCAGTGATGGAGGTCTGGGTCCGCTTGAACTTTCCTGACAACAGCTGCCAAAAACATGAAACGCACAAAATCACTTTTACACAGCAGATGAACCAGTATCAGCCTCTCTCGGCTGGACGTCCTGTGACAGACAACGTGGCGACGTTAACCCACCCGGCTGAACAGGAGGGTTTTCCCGGCGTCACACAGCCCGACCAGCAGGACAGCACTGCGGACAGTTTTACTGGAGAGGAAGTACTTCAGAAACACTGCAGAGACAAAACAGAGAGACAGGTTACTGATTTATTCTTAGTTAACCCACCCTGTTATCTACTAGCCAAAGTATCCATCAGTTAGCAAGTTAAATTGAACGACTTCCTTTGGAAACACTGCATCTGACAGATGTTAGCTTAGCAGTTAGCTTCCTAGTTCAGAGTCTGGATTGTAGAGGTACTCGTTTACTAATTAAAATATATTATATATGTCAGGTTAACGCAGTGTCCCGCTGACAAATCCTCTTTGCAGCAACGCCACACTTTCTAGCTAACTATGCTAAGCTAAGCTAAGCTACTGTTAGCATGCTAGCGTTAGCCTCTCACCACAGGTGATGACAACGACAGCCAACGCGACAACGAGTCCGATCAGAAACACGGGGTCCTGGTCCTCCAGCTGCTGTCGCAGAGACTCAATGAACGGTTCGAGGGGGTTTTCTGACGTCCCCGTGTCTGCCTTCCCCCCCATGTTGTCCCCGGTGTTGCCTGTCTCCATCTGTCCGCTCGAGCCGATCTGAGAGTGGGACACGTCTCCTTCTCTCCGCGGCCTGTAGGGGCGCTGGCGCGTCGGCAGGGGGCGCTGGCGGCCTCCCGGGGAGCTGGTGGAGCACTGGGACCAGTCAGTGGGTCCCGACAACAACAGAAAATAAGTTTGATTTCACTTTTAAATGTGGAGGCCAATTTCCTTCAGGACAAATGTCAACAGTGAGAAAACAGGAAAAGTATTCCTACATTTACTCAAGTGCTGTACTTAAGTATACTTTTGAGGTAGCCTACCTTTACTTTCCTTGAATGTTTCAGTTTAATGCTACGTTTACTTCACTATATATCAGAGGGAATTATTTTATCCTACTTTTTATTCCACTATTAACTCCATTTATCTGACAGCTGGAGTTATTGTTTACTACAGATTAAGTTTTTACAAACAAAACACTGTACAATATGATTCACTGCTTTAGGTTACATAAACTGTATATAAGGGAGCTAAAATGTGCTCCACCTCCACCAGCTGTCACATTAAAATACCAGTAATAGTATTCAAATATGGCATGTATATAATGGAAATAAATATAAGTGCTTTTACTATAATATTTTAAGTGGTCTACATTTTGCTGTTAATACGTTTGTACTTTTACCTAATTGAAATCTTGAATGTAATGTTACTAATTCAAAATCATGAGGTAATAAATAAAAATATTTTTACTTCCAAAGTCAAATCTGTGAGGTACTCATCGAAAATATGGGTCATTTGGGGTGATAAACGTTTCGTTAAAAACATGAAATGGTCTTCCATTATGTAATAATTTACTGTATCTGTTACGATGTTGGTGATGAAAACGAACAAAGACAACATTAGATGATTTTAAGATCATACTGACCATATATCTGTCTTTGTTAGGCTACCGTTGGTTTATGTTGGCTTTAATACGTATTGTTCATTCCACCATCAGGACGTTAAGAGAATAGAGACAATAGACATCAGAGTAGGACACCGCGACAAAGTTCAGAGACCATGAGTTCACGTTTGGCCATCACAGTCATATAGCCGAAATAAAAGCCTATTTAAAAATAAAGGGGGTTTTCGCTCAGACATATGCGCTTTTACGCACTCCGTCTCCAGCCCTCACATTGCGCGCTTTTTACGCACACTGGATATTTGACTCCTCAGTCCTCGGCACGATGTCAAACGTCAGAAAACCGCATTATTCTATAGTAAGAGGCTGGGTGTCATTCATTTTGGGCTCTTGAAGGGGCCAGTTTGTTTCTCCTCGTGCAGACGAAATGACCAGCTTATTAATGGTTTCAGCGAGGATTTCTTAGGATTTCTTTCACCATTCCAGTAGATCTGTCAAAGAGGGATTTATAACTTCAGGACTTAGTTGAGAATCGTCGGTACCTCCGGATATCTCCGTCAGGGATAAATCAAAAGGAGATGATGGCTTTATCGTTCCTCTACGTGCTGTGCATGTGGATAAGTTTCGTCTGTCCTTCGCTGGGAACAGGGTTTGTTTATCATTTTCCAGGCATCACTCTGCAGCGACAGCGCATCAAATCGGAACAGAGCGGCAACACCGGACCGCCAGGTACCAGATCCCGTACCCAACTCAGGTGAGCACATGTTCACACTGGAGATTTTCACTGCAGATCTCATAAAATACAATCCTGATTCTATGTCTTCAGCAGAAACAAATGTCCTGCAGCTCTGTTAAATTGTAATTTATTTCACATCATGTCTTATTGACATTGATTATGTTTCTGTTATTTCTCTTACATTATTATTATTATTATTATTATTATTATTAAGTGTGGAATCTATTTTATTGTATTATAGGAACTGGTGCCAGTATACCGTTTCCAGAACAGTTTCCTGTCAGGTGCACAACGGGACAGAAACCAGCGTGCAGAGAGTGTTTCAGGGCTGCCGATGGCCCGGACCCTGCACCAAAGTCATCAGGTACCTCACAGCCCTCACACCTGCCCCTCTTCAAGTCCTCTTCTCCTGTCAGCTTTTTCATTTGTGCTGGTACCAATCTTGTCATGAATGTGGGGCATCCTGCATCCTGCATGGTGGCAAGAGTGGATTTAGTGATTTCGGGGCTCTAAACCCATGCATGGGACCCCTGTTGCACCATATTTTATATATTTCTATAATTGAAAATGTTGAAAGGTCTTTTACAAAAGTAAAACTCGAAAAAGAATCAGATATTGATATTTGGCGGTTTGATCATATCTGTGCATTTGTGTGTGTGTGTGTGTGTGTGTGTGTGTGTGTGTGTGTGTGTGTGTGTGTGTGTGTGTGTGTGTGTGTATTTCTGCATGTTGCTACAATATATGCCCCTGTGCTGTTTTACAGCTACAGGACCCTGATCAGACCGTCCTTCAAGGTTACCTACAAGCAAGTGACTGCACTGGAGTGGAGATGCTGCCCAGGGTTTGTGGGAGAAGAGTGTCGAGAAGGTGAGTTTCTAATCTGTGCCTTTTGTTCCTCTTTTGCATGATGTCAGGGTGAATGTGGTCGGAGGCTCAGTCTCTCAAGAACTGAAAAGAAAGCCATGTGTTTTGCCCGGACCCATCTGCGTGTTTTTTAGATCTTTACCCAATTCAGTGCCTTGTTTCATGTTTGGTGGTGTGTTGTCGGGTAGCTTACTAATCGTGCCTCTGTGCAGCGGTTTGGCTTTTGATATGATTGTAAAGTTGTTTTGAATTAAGATTGAAAGCCTGTTTTGGATTACTTTTAGGAGCACGGACTGCAGTAAAGCAACAGTTGAAAGGAATCCTGTGCCCTGCGGTTTTGTACCTTTTCTTTTACGACCGTGCAGTGAAACACTTGTGTGTCTGGAAGGAGATTCAGAAACACTGACTGTCTCATTCTGCATCTCTTCTTTCTTTGTAAATGTGCGTATGTACACTCTGTTAACCGTAGACAGCACAGAGGCAGTTTTCTGTCTCTCTGAATATCATCACGTCTATTATGTCAAAAGCTCAGAGGAACGTCCAGCAGAGCAGCTCGTAAAGTGGGAGGTAGCCTCGGTCTCATGATGGCCAGCGCAGCTCCTGGATACCACAGACCGCAGACTCTCAGCCCAGTACAGAGCAAAGTTTTCACCCAGGGACGAGACACCACAGTCAGCCATGAGGCTGGATGAAGATCTCATGTTGGTCTGTCTTAACTTTGCTATTTACATATACAGTTTATATGTAACCTAAAGCACTGCATCATATTTTATAAATGTATCACACAGTGAGTTTTGTTTGTAAAAAGTAACTTCAGCTGTCAGATAAATGGAGCCAATAGTGGAGTAAAAAGTAGGATCAAATAATTCCTTCTATAATATAGTGAAGTAAACGTAGGCTACCGCCTCATTTACATACATATATATGTGTGTCCACTGCTCACAACCACACTGACAAACATGTTTTCACATATTGCATTTTAAACATTGTGGAGGCCTGTAAAACGATGCATGTGGCTGCATTGGCTTTGTCAGAGTTATTTGAAATGCTGATGAGTTATTTTCACGGTTTTCTATTGAAATCATTCAGCAACGTTTAGATTTTCTGGGGTTGGGCAATGCAGCAATTTGTGCGTCATTGAAAAACACTGGCCTGGTCGGTTCACATTTGTCCAAGATTAACAGTTACCTCAATGAGCAAGTTTTGCTTATTGGTCATAATTACCACACCTTGTTCCATTTTGCAAAAATGATTCGTTGTTGCTCTTGGAGGGCCAAGATTTCCCGCAAGTTAAGAATACACACATTAATACTAATGGAATAAACACAGACAAAGCCTTTGGAAACCATTATTTGCCTGGCCGTGGATATTATTCCACATAAAGATTAACACATACCTACATCCGCAGACTCTGTACTGCCAGAGATTATGGTTCACTTGAGACCAAAGTGGTTGCAGGAGTGTGAAGAAGAAGTAATCTGGCTGTTTATTTAACGTTTGCTGAAATGTATTTGCAAGTTCTAATGGCTATAGGGCAGGAGGAAAATTGCCTCCATATGGAGAGACAGAACAGAAGGCCACGTTCGACTCGGCGAGGAGAGGCTGATGTCACCGACAGTCTGCTTCACACTGAGGAGAGGAGGGAGAGCTGGCAGCTCACGGGTTAGAGAAAGAGAGGACACTGAGGGGAGAAAGTTAGGATCAGGGCACCAGAAACATCAAGGTGTTAGAATTGGCTGTGCAGAAACAGCTGTGTAGCAGGAGAAGAGAAGAAGAAAGTAAAGTTAAATGTAACGGGGAGTGTTTCTGTCCCACAGGGCTCCAGCTGCTACAAGCTGCCCAGACGGCAGCAAAGCAGAGTGCCGGTTCTGTGGGAAAGGGGCCCCACTGAGATTAATGAGCATGACACTCCTCCACGAGCTCCTCGTAACATACGTGACTGTGGTAGGATCAGACTACAGCTCTGAAAGAGAGACTGGTTCTCCTCGTGTAGATTAACCTCTGTACAACAAAAACAAGTTATTAATCAGGAATACCTTGGAAACAATGGTTCATAATACCACAGGAGAACATTTAAAAGTTATGCCCCAGCTCTGTAGTAAATGGTTCAAAGAACTTTTCAGTACATTTCACCCTGATGGCTTAGATTTCTGGATAGCTGTTACATGTTGAATACAGACATGTTTTTATTTGATTTCAACTGTCTTGTTTTGATTCCTTATTGGATAAGTAATGCATCACATTTTAGAACTTCCCAGGTTCTTTCTCAGCATTGTCCAAGAATCAATGCATAAAATAATAGATAGACTGTTGTGGGCTGCACGGTGGTGCAGTGGCTAGCACCGTCATGTCACAGCAAGAGGGTCCTGGGTTCGATTCCCGATTCTGGGTGGTCCTTCTGTGTGGAGTTTGCACGTTCCCTCCGGGTTCTCAGGCTTCCTCCCGGAGTCCAAAGACATGCAGCTTAGGGTTATTGGAGACTCTAAATTACCTGTAGGTGTGAATGTGAATGGTTGCCTGTCTCTATATGTGCCCTGCGATAAACTGGCAACCTGTCCAGGGTGAACCCTGCCTTCGCCTCAATGTCAGCTGGGATCGGCCCCCGCGATAAGCGGTTTGGATAATGGAATATACTGTTGTTTATATCACCTAATGAAATAGTTTGTCATTTTTTGTGAAATGTTATTATTTGCTTTCTTGTTGAGAGTTAGATGAGAAGATTGATCACACTCTCATGTCAAAATATGCAACTACATTCAGCAGCTTAGCTTAGCTTAGCATAGAGAGTCACAGAAGTCACTGCTGCTGGGGAAGAATTAGTCCTGTAGTAATAACTCCCCATAAAACCAAAACTTGGCAATTTTACACTTTGGTTTTGGTTTGAAATTAAACAAACAAGATATAACGTGTTGGTGGACAGATTTTTTACCGTTGGACAGAGCAAGGTTAGCTTTTTAGCCTCTGTTTCCAGTCTTTATGCTAAGCTAAGCTAATCAGCTGTTGATTCCTATTTACTGAATAGACACAAGAGTGGTATCAATCTTCTCGTCTAACGCTCTGCAAGAAAGTTTACAGTACTGATTCCCAAAATGTTGACCTATTTCTTTAATCATAGAGACAACTTGGCGTTATGCATTCATCCCTTTGTCTTTATGTCACTCAGCCAACATTGTACATGCAGCTCTATGAAAACTGCTGCAGTGGGGGCTTCGAGCCGGCTGTTTTATCAGAGCAAGAGAGGACAGCCTTAACCAATGAAGATGACATCACCTCTGGCTTTAGTTTGATGGGGTTCTGGCTCCACTTCAGAGGCCCCTGAAGCCCTCAGAGACGTAAAGACGGGGCACATGAAGAGGGCTAGAGTCGAAGTGAAGTCTGTGTAAGCTGAGGAGATGCTTGTTTCTCTCACCTCTGCACACAGTCTGAAGCATTTTCTGCCTCAATCTCATGGTTAATTCTTTTCTTACCATTAGTCATTCTAAAAAACTCAAGCAATTTATGAAGGAGGCCATTTTTTGGTCTGCTGTGATGTGAGAAGTGCTTTCTTTGTTTTGACAAATATAAAGGCCAAATCTGCATTGGTAGTAATGCACACATTATCATGGTATGTTGGGTTTAGGATTCAAGTTTCTTGTCTCTTCCCTGAAAATAACTCCAAATGGAGGCTTCACAATTTTATCAATGTTAAGAGTTGAAATGATTATGCGATTAATCGATCAGCTGATCAACAGAAAACTAATTGGCCTACTATTTCGACCATCGGTGAATCATTACCCTCTTTCAGCCACTTGTGAGGATGTGCTGCATTTCTTTGTCTTATTGTGACACGAGACTGAATATTGATGATGTTGTCTTGGGCTTTAGAAAATTGCTATGGACATCCATCACTATTTACAAAAACATTTTTAGACCCATTAACTGGGAAAATAATTATAACAATAGCAATAAGCATGCAGCCCTTGAAATTTCTGATATTTAGCACTTAAATATGCACAAATCTGAAAAAGCGATGCTGGCGTTTGAACTGGTTAATGAATCACTCATTAAAGTGCAATGGCAAGTATTTTCACATTTGCTTTTGGCCTTCACAAGTCCTCCAGAGTGTTCCCTGCATTACTGTGTGCCTCGTGTTTTGTCCATAACCTTAAAGCACTCTGGACTATCACAGAGCTCGTGGCCGGACTGCTGAGGCCGAGCTGGTCGCAAAGCTTATATTTTTCTGTGTTTGCTAATGGAAAGTGGGTGTTTTCTGAATACATTTCGTTGACACCCTGACCCGTCAATATTTTTGACAGTCGGGTTTGTGCTGGCTGTGTACAGGGCATCTCAAGATTTACCTTTTGCTTTCAGCAGAGTTGTGCTAACACATGACAGCATGGAACACATTTGGGAGAAATGTGTTCATAATTTCCCTGCTGTTGGCCCCTGCACCCCTCCTCCCTGCTCCATCACAACAGCACCCCCAGCACCCATCTGCACATGTGATCACATTAACAGTAGGGACTGTGGGTAACGTCTGTGTGTGAGGGAGCTTCATCCAGGACCTCCCCTGATGAGAGCAGTGGCCTTTGATCTCATGCAAAAGCTTAGGAAAAGAAGTTTAACAAAGTTTAATGCTGGGTGTGACAGCACAGGATTGTATTTAGGGAAGTTAATAATGAATCTCATTAAAGAAGTGAAAAGGTGGCTGAAAGCTAGGATGTCAATTGTGCTAATTTGTTAATGCTAAAGCTATGACGTTGCTAGAGTCACTGTTTCCCCTCTGCTGCTGAATGAGGAGGAAGTGTGTTAAACCCTACCGTTGGAGGGATTAACGAAAACACTAGCTATTTAAAACCTTTTGCTTTCTTCCATTTTCCATTTTACCGTCTGCTCTCATCCTCTTGGCTCGTTTGCCCTTGTCTTGCCCTTGCTTTTCCTTGCCAGTGCCGGGCTCTTTATCTTCTATAGTCCCTGCTGCTTTCCACTTATCTAACTTCCTATGTCCTTTAGATCTGGCGCTCTCCTCTCCGTGGAGTAAAGTGATAAAACAGAACCATATCCATCATGTGCTCCTCCAGACTGCAACCTCTGCAGAGTGAGGATATGACTGATGTCTCTGTTACAGCCCTGGCTGAGCTCAGATAAAGGTCAAACGCTACCCTTTGACCTGCTGGGGGCTATAGGATAGCTCAGCTGTTCCTGGTGCTGGTCTGATATGCCTGATGGATGACGCCCTACTCATGCTCCTTCTGCAGTTTTTCATTTCTGTCATCAGCTTATCATTGGTTTTCCTGCCTCCATTTGTCCCTCTATCTTTCTCTCTGCAACTCCACACATCTGTTTATGTGAAGTAAAGCAGGTAAAGTTCCTGAGTTTACTGAAAAAGGTTTCTGAGGTTAATCAGACCCACATGTCCATGAAGGTTAATAGATTTATCTTTAGGTTTTTGCTGTCTGTAGTCAAGACAGGGCAGGAGCTATATATATGTATGTACTTATGTATATATATATATATTGTTTGTGGTGGCTTCTCTTATCACCCCTAGTGCAAAGATATGCACAAAATACAAACAAGACTACGAGTCTACAGCCGTGCTAACAGCTCTGTGACATGCTCTTAATAACTATGTTAGTATTCAGGTATTTAACCATGCCAAACCAAATTAACATTTCATCATAAACACAAAGTACAGCTGAATCTTAAGGGAATGTCATCAGTTTTTCATGTATTTGGTCATTAACCAAAATACAAGTCATATTTTGACCTGATGAATGCATTGGAAGGAAAGTGTGCAATTTCATGGCAATCCATCCAATAGTTATTGGGACCATATGAAAAGTCAGAGGATCACCAAAGTCAGTGAGATCCATCTTCTGGGGATCAAATATGTTAAAACAAATTTCATGACAATCCATCCGACAGTGAGATATTCCTCTAAATTTCTCTTTCCATTTCATCGGACACCGCTGAACATTCTTATTTCAGCCAATCGCTGTCTCTCTTCATCGAATTCACACAACATCATCTCATAGCATGACGATGACTGTATGTCTGTGCACCAGCCGGGTCATCCATCCTCTAACTGTGACTGATGTGTAGCCAGTGTTTCAACATCACTGCAGTGTGTAGAATGGGAGACAATTAGGTGTATTCTCAGATTGGAAGAGATTCAGTTTGTCATTGTTTCATGGCCATGCCTCTCATAGAGCAACATTTTGCAAGGCGGAATATGAGATCAATAATAGCACCTCATTGTGGTTCTGAAGTCCATTATTTAGTCATTGACTGTATCTTGTTGTGCATGAAATAATGGCACCATGCATCAAATTTAATGGGAAATTCCATTAATTGCCAAGTATTTCTTACTTGCTGAAAGCGTCAAAGCTTTAATTTAAAGTAAATGCTGTGTGGCCTGTCAGCTGGCATCATGGTGAAAAATGCTAAATGGTTCCACTGTGGACGAGACATCTTGGTTTTAAAAAAAAAAGAAACGAAAAAGAGAAGTTCACCGTTCTCCATCAGCCACAGCGGTCAAAGTGGGTGTGTGATTTAGTGAGTGGGAGAGTTTGTGACAGTAAGAGTGTGTGTGTGTGTGTGTGTGTGTGTGTGTGTGTGTGTGTGTGTGTGTGTGTGTGTTCTGTGCCAGTTGTTCTCCATGCCAGCAATAGCCGACCACTTGCTGGCTCGGGCCGACACACAACAAGCTCCTGGGACACAGCCAGTTCTTGGAGGCCGACTGTGGTCTACACACACACACACACACACATACAACACACACACACACACACACACACACACACACACATACACACACACACACACACAGCTCACAGACTGGGCACACACACACAGCTCACAGACTGGGCACACACTTGTCTGTGTATCTTGGGGACATGACAGCAACTCTTCAGATGATCCAGAAGATGTTTCAATACATCACCCTTCTGTCCTGCTCACTAATACAGACAGAGTGTTTAGTGGCAATGAAAATGACTGTCCACAGCTGTGTGCGTCATGGTTTATTTTGTGGTTGTCTGTCTCTGTGTGTGTGTGTGTGTGTGCGTACAAAAAACTGTGAGATCTTCTTTGATCTATATCCAGGTCTAATGTAGGAAATGTAGCTGTTTCAACAGACGATGCCCACAGTCTGACTTACACTGTTGCCAACAGCCTGTGCTGTCTTGTACTGTAGATCACACAATAAAGGAAGGGATGATTCATCAAACAAGTCAATGCTTTTGCAGTTTGCAGAGATTAAATATGCTCTTTGTTTTGGTTCCTCTGATGTTTGAATTGAGATCTATCTTCCAAGAGATTCCAATCTTATTTATACTCTTGTGCTTCATCTGGAGGTCTGCCTTATTTGTCACCGCCAGACTTAATAATTGAGCTTATCTCAAGACTAACATCGACTTTCTTTGGATATTTATTACTTTTGCATGGTGCATTACCCAGAAATCACATACTTTTGTCCAATGCATTCTATGTGATTTGGTGTCTGTGGTCCTTTTAATAGTTTTCACTTGTCTTGTGATATTGCATTTGTTGTGTTTTTCATGTGAATAAAAATACAAGTCTTGGCATAATTTTCAGAGAATGTCTAATGGCATCAGACAAGATGTAGCATCTGAATAGTTGAAAACCCTGCTCATACATAAAAATCCTTCCTTCAAATCTCTTTGGAGCAGAAAAAGTACCCAATTCTCTCTGTTTATTTGGCTTCACTAAAGACAACACAATTCTGAATATTTCCCATGAGCTGAGAGCAATCCAAGAAAAATAACCCCGTCTTATGTTGCCATGGTGTAATTATGGATCCAAACAGACCCCAAAGCTGTGGTATCGTTCTAAACATCGTTCTAAACATCAGCTCGAGCACAGCGGAAGTTTGGTTTTCTAACTATAATTAAATTCCAACTGCATACACAGGAATCCCGCCTGCCACCTTCAAAAAAACAAAAACAAAAAAAAGTTGTTTTGCTCTAGTTCACATTTCTGGTAGATTGACTCAGTTGTGGTGTTTTCTTGTGGCGTGGATATATGACATAATACAATACGGCTGGTTTTATTTCTGGCTCTCGTTGGACAACAGATGAGGATTAAACAGGTTAGCTCATTAGCAGTGAAGGTGCTACACTTTCACAATCACTCTCTCCACATACATTTGAAAATGTCTCTGAAGTTTGCTGAAAGGTTGAGTGAAAGTCGGTAAAAACAAAAACAAGATGAAAGATTGCACAGCTATGCTCGTGGTCCTGTGAGGCAGAACGTATAGACACAGCGACGCTGCTTTGTGCTAACGTCAGCATGCTAACATGCTCACATTTACGATGCTAACATGCTGATATTTAAGAGGTAGAGCGTCCTGACGTGACATTTTGACCTGATGATAGATGAAAAGTTAAGGAATCACCAAAGTCAGGAGGATTCATCCTCTGGGCACCACAAATATTTGCTCCAAATTTCATGACAATCCCTCCAATAGTTCTCAAGGCATTTAACTGAAAAACAAAAATGTGAACCACATTGTAGCGCAAAAGAAAAATGTAGGGGAGCACCAAAATCTTCAGGATTCATCCTCTGGTAACTATGAATGTCTGTACAAAATCCATTGAATAGTTGTTGAGATATTTTAGCCTGAACCAAAGTGGTGGATCTCACAGACTGACATTGGCATTCCCAGAGGGTATATATATATTTCATGTTAGGTTATTAAAACTAAATGTCATCACATCATCACAGAACAACTGTTGGAATGCATCACAGATTTATGCACTGTGCATAACAGAGAAAGATTGTGTCAGAGGGTGGAGACTTCCTCTGGGCTGATGATGAATAAGGCGTATCGCCTCATCAGTCTTCTCACATTGTGGAGCCCACGATTGCCCACAATCTTGCCGTTGTGCTGTGTTTGACTTTGATGTCCTTTCGTGAAGTCGCTGAAGAAATCTCAGTACAGTCAGTCACAACAAACCCCTGCGGGGTCATTTTGCACTCTGCGGTTGAACAGCTCTCTGTATTTGGGTTGAGGAATCGTGAGGAATGTGTTTTTGGGTCAAGCTGTTGATTGTTGTTTCCGTTTGTGGCTGCGCCCTAGGGCGGGATTCAAGATTTAGTTTGAAACGAGGCATTGAGAGAAACCACACCCATGCAGACTGATACACCACTGGACTGGATGTACATGATTGTACACACACACACACACACACACACACACACACACACACACACACACGGTACAGACATTCACCCTGTCCGACTTCAGTGAAGCAGAAACCTAAGCTGCTGCCATGAGCCCCCCGCGTGCCGCGGTCAGAGACTCTGATTTAGCCAAACCGGAGGTGTTTGGGTCATTTTTGTTATTTATGAGCACCAGTTGTTCCTCGTTCTGTGTTTCCCTGCTATGACCACAATGTGGGTGGGTCCCGTCTGTGGGACTGACAGCTGACATTCCAGACTTCTTATGAGCCGTAGACAAGAGGAAGGCTCACATTTAGAGCAAATACTGGGTTTTTCTATAAAAGCGTCTGTGTTTTAGAATTTAAATCACAGCTCAAGTAAAGGATCCAAAATGGCAGCAAAGAGAGGAATGTGTAGGTATCTGTGGTTTAGTGGTAGCTAGAATGGTATAATTTGACAAAAGTGTTCAAAACAGACTAAAGACACAGAAAGTAATCAGGCATCAATCAGGCATATACATATTTTGCTGATGCTGATGCAAAAATCAATACAAGAAACCTGAAAATAAGCAAGAAGTGCCTGAAATGCTGTTTCTTAAAGGATACATCTGGAGACAGAGAATCATTCCTTAAATTCTACAAAGAGTTTCATGGTATTTCAGCTTATTGTTTTGGTTTAACTAACTTTACACAGAACCAGAAGCCGTCATTGGAAACTGTTTGGAAAAGGGAAGGCACTTTCAAAAAATATGTGGGAGGTGATTAATTAAAACCAGTCTTGAGAAGAGCGAAAACATATTTTTCCTCGAGAAAAGCCCTCAGTGCAGTTCTTTGCTCCTCTTTCAATGAAGAAATATTCTCCAGTTCTGATATAACTGATGCTGTTGAACCATCCACGCTAAACTCTTTAGGAGCCATTGTTGTTAAGAACGAACAGCTGCCTCTCCGTGTCACACACACCTAAACCAGGACTGCAGAGCTGCCAGTCGCTCCTCACAGGACGCTGATTGATCTGAACCACTGTGGTTCAAACGCAATACTGATGTGATGTGCGATCTGGTGATATCGTTAGAATCCAGCTGCTGTGCATGTTTGTGGTTTTACAGCCACTACTACTGTTTTAGGTCACTCTCACCACTCTAATCAGTGTCTTTTTCTTGGATTTGTTGACAGTGAACAAAATATAAAATATGGGAATTATCCATTAAATACATTGTGTGATGAAAATGTCTATAAATCACATTTCACTCATAGACATGTGGACATGATAGTGAAAGTATGCGGATGGAGGTGTGTGTGTGTGTGCGTGCGTGCGTGTGTGTGTGTGCGTGTGTGTGTGTTGTTTGTGTTACCATGTGCTACACACAGTTATTGGTTTTAGTATCTGAAGGAGGGTGTGAGTGTGGGCATATGGATGGAAAACATGCTGAGTCCGGAGACAAGCTGGTGTGCACCAGGCTTGTGTATGACAGAGACAGAGATGAATTTAATGTGAGGTCTGATAATATTTATTGTGTGAGTGAGTGACATGATTTGAGGAGGAATGCCTTCTTGCGTCTGGTTTGATGGTTCTTGTGTATCTTGGCTTGATCTGCTCGGTGTGAGATAGAGATGGTCACTACTGATGGTGCCAGGGTGAATAAAAGAAACAGGGATGAAAGAGACAAGGCAACAAGGAAAGAAAGAGATAGATGCAGAAGAAGAAGAATGATGTATGCCCAGAAACTAAACTCCTCCTTGTCTGTGTTTCTTTCTTACAGAGTGTTTGAACTGTACCAGTTTCACTGACATGAACAGCAGAATAAACGCCATTGAATCAAAGGTAACAAGGATCAGCACAAGGCTGTCTTTATCCCATGAGTTATTTGAAGAGATTGTAAACATTTGTACACAGATTACTTTGTACACACCAGAGTGCAGATGTATCTGAAATCTTCCGCTGTTGTTCCAGATCAAGCTGTTGGGAGAGGGACGTTCATTCCTGCCGACAACCAGCAGTTTACCAGAGGGCTCAACAGAAAACGAGGTGGTCGCTCCCCAACCCACTCCTATTGGACCGCCATCATACCTGCCACCAGGTGACAACTCATCATGAAAAACATGCTTTCCGAAAGATGTGGTGGAGATGTTGAAGAAAGTCTGAAAAAAAGGCACAAAAGCAAAGATCAGATCCTGTTTCGTTGCCGTATTAATGGCTGTATTTAGATGAATCAACAGTCATTGAAGTTTCAATATTCAGATCGGATTAAAGGAATAGTTCACTGCTATTTAAGTCAAGCCTCTGATGAAGTTTGATGGAATGACATACAGGCAATTTACACCCATTAATATATGTTAAATGATTAAAATGTGGGTCCTGGATTTATTTGGCTGATTGTGCTCATTCTAAAAAGGTTTGACAAATAATAATTATGAGACAAGACTTGTACTTTTCGGCCCACAGTAACACAGATTAGATAAATGATAAGTTATTGGCTTGTGCCGCTAGTGTTTTAGTGGCTGTTTGGAAATGGAATAGACATTTTATTTATTTTTCACCTATTTATTTTAGTAACTTCAATATTTTGGTGAGGTGCTGAGATGCGGTAAGGAGGTTAGATTTAGGATTGCACTTCCATAAAGTAGGGGGATTTTTGAGCGAGAGATTTGCAACAACAACAACAACAACAATAACACAAAGGTACAAGTTTAAGAAGCTGAGACTGGGATATCCTGGCTCTAAGTCCCTGGTCTGAGTCAATCTGCAAAAATCCTACGCTTCCAATCATGCAAATCTTTTATTAGACTTCTTTCAAACCTCACACCTAAAGTTTGTTTTTATAAGTTGAGAAACTTTCCTCTTGATGTGGTAAGTGAACATCTGACTCTGACTGTCTCTTGTTGGTCCTCCAGGGCCCATCGGACCACCAGGTCTTCCAGGTTCTGCTGGACCTCCGGGTCCGGCTGGAAGAGCAGGCCTCCATGGACCCACCGGTAAAATATCACCAGACCTTCTAGTCTGATCTGCTCATTTAAAACGCTTATTCAACAAGATTGATTGATTAATTGTGTTTTGTGTTTTACCTTGGTGCTCAGGACCAAAGGGGGACAGAGGTCTAGCAGGAGTAATAGGACTACCCGGCCCTCCTGGCTCACCAGGTCCTCCAGGGCTGCGCTCCTCTCTTGTACGAGAGCGCGGTGACGTTTTTCACGTGGACAATCAAGGTTATCGGACTATTCTACCTCAAATTTATTCACTTTGGGCTGAATTGTCCCAGACGGCCTTACATAAGAACATAATATAAGTCGATCTTACACACATGGTTGAATTCGGACACAAAAGCAATTGTAAAACCATTCAAACATTCGTTTTTTGGTTTGTTCGAGTTGATGCCAAAAAAAGGTCTATTTTGATGAATTATCTGCTTTCAAACACTCACATTAATCTTGTACATTATGTTCATCCTGTTCTCTTTACGAGCATTTTGTCAGGCAGAACACAAACCCAGGCCAGATGGGTTGCTATGTATGGAAATTGGTTTGAACAGGGCACAGGTGGAAGCACAGAGCATATTGTAGCTTTTACCAAGTGTTTAAGTGAGCAATATGTGTTTTTAGCTTTCAGCATAATGGCGAGAGTATTGTTTCTTTGCAGCGAGGGGCTGGTTTAGATTTAATTTAATAGTTTACGTGTGTGTTGCTGCCTCTGAGCCACTGTTTACGGCAACCTCATTTAACACCATCAACAACAATGGAGCCAAATACCAAATGTGAGCTAAATAATTTGCACGAGTTTATCTCTGTTAGTTTTTTTTTTTTAAAGACAGAATTAATTGGAAAAATATATGAAGACATTTTTCATTCACCTTATCCACATTAATAAAGCTTCGCCTCTTCTGTCTACTCCTCAAAAATACTACTGCTAAACATGAAAATAATTGATTTCTCATGATTTGAAACTTTAACTTTATCCTTTGAAATACGTCGGTGCAAATGTCATATCTCTCACGTTTAAAACCTAGGTTTAACCACAGGGAGGCAGCAGAAGTCCACGCTATAATCATTACCTCATGCAGACTTCTGGCTCCGATTAGGCTTTTGGCTGCGTCTGCCTCTCTGAGCACAGAACTGTGTCTGCGGGTCTGGAACTATGTAGATTTGGGTCTGTGGGACCGTGTAAGCTGAGGGGGGCCAACTGGCTGTAAATCAGGCCTAATTTGTTAGCTGTCAGCACAACAGTCTGCGTTTGGGGGAACAGGCCACGGCCCAGAGCCAAAATCTGGGCTAGCTAAGGAGGAGATAGTCTGCCACTCATGTGGAGTTTCTCGGGGAGGCAGCCAGGCTCGAGGAGAACTGTAACATTAGAAAATTAGCTCCAGAGGGAAATCTGCTCCTTCTAGACCCTTTCTGTGGACTGTAGCCATAATGTAACAACGCTGTCTCAACACGAGGAAGACTGACTCTGAGCATATGTTGAAGTGGAGAGGAAGTGTGGTGTGGTTGAAAATAAAATTTATTCTTACAAGCATACATTAAAATATACTACATGCTGAGAACAGAACACAACTTCCACCTCCTAGATCATGTCCAACTGTTTACTGCTCTTTTAGAGGGACCAGCTGTTCCTGTCCATCACTGTCACACTGGATTTAATCCTACTGTTGACTGCTGATGAAACTCTGTAGTTTGACTGGTGACCCTTGATGTCTGAAGGATCCCACCCCCGAGGTTCAGGCTGAGAACACAGCAGTATAAGTACATGGATGGATGCAGCAAACAGCTGTTTGAAAGGCATATTGGAAACAAAGATTTCACAGACATGCCCAGGATATAAACATCACGCGAACAAAGTCTGTAACAACAGCAGAGGCAGAGCTTCTATCCAATTGTGTCTCAAATCGATCACGAGTGACCACTTTTGATTTTACTTGCCTGCTAATTCGACGACATGTCAGGAAACTGTTCGCTGCTGAACAACAAAACCTCATGCAAGTATTTTAAGATATGCAATTCTATTTTGGAGGTTTGTTGAGCTGTTATGCAAAGTCCAGAGTTGAATATATGCTTTCACACTACACCGCGTGGTCATTGTGACTGTAATCGGGTCCCAGTGCATCCTTATTTTCTTTTTGGTGCATTTACAGCTGTATTTAATGTTGCTCATTAGAGATCACCCAAGACGCATTTCAATGCTAAGAGACCGAAGGAATGTTAGCAAAGAGTAGTTTAACCAACAAATTGACGCCATCTTTTCTTTTCTGATAGTTATCCCGTAAAGATCTTATAGAGTCTAAATAAATCTACTTCATGCCATCATTTTTGTCTGTGGAACTCAAAAATCCAGTGTTAGAGCTTTGGTCACAAGCAACAATACAGTCATGAAGATTGAGACAATTTTGCCAACATCTGTTTGATTCAGTTGATTCCAGAATGAAAGTTAATTAAGGTGCATCTTTTGTGCAAAGGTTAAACTAAACTTTGTAAATCTGTGTTGTTGTTTTCCCCAGAGGAGAATCTCTCTGCTCATCAGATCATAGTCGGGCCTCCTGGTCCAACTGGTCCCTTCGGTCCCTCAGGTATGAATATGAGCTGTTTCCTGTCCTGATTTTTTACCTCTTGGACGGGTCCATCGTTACAAATGTATGCACTGCTCAAACTCACAAAACTTTATTGTAAATCCCAGTCAAGATCCCCAAACTTGCAATAACAGAAAATATGTCAAGCTAATTTACACGAGAATACACCAGAAGAAACATAAGACACTTTGAGACAATGACAATCATTTTCTATTTTATATAAATGTGTAGCAAAGAAGTAATTGTTTAAAATTAATTCAGTATGAGCCTTGTATTGATTCAATAAATCACTGGTACAAGCAGATACAAACGTTTGTGACTTTGTTGTGTGAAAACATTGTTAAAGACACTTTAACGGGAGATTTCAGTGAAACATTAGGAACACGGGCGTTCAATGTTTATTTAGTAAAACCTGACAAATCTCTCTCACTAGCATATAATTGACTTAAATTAAGCGGTGTTAAATTCACTAAATTACATTTTGACATTGCACAATAGTCGGAGCCAAACTTAACATTTTGACATTCATCTTCCTCGTGTGTAAATGTTTTTGTAAATGTTGCCCTAGGGCCTCCAGGACTGAGAGGACCAGCAGGATTACCAGGGCTGCCGGGACGAGATGTGAGTATTTGAATCTGTTGATCAACAAACAATATGAATGTATGACTGGCATCATATTACGTGCCCTTCTGTTTTATCGACATAAGGGCGAGGAGGGCCTCCAAAGCATGCCCGGGGATCCTGGGCCTAAAGGAGACCCAGGAGAAAGGGTGAGGCTGCTGTGAAAACCGTCTTCGTTATTAGATTAGCAGGCTAGCTGAACATATTTTGGTCTGATGAACCATCAAAATAGTTTTTGTTCTATGTTTTGTAAATGGTCTTAGCTGTAATGCAATCTCCAATACATTAAAGGTGAACAAGCTTTTCTTCAAAGAGCTGTGACTAATCCTTCTCTCTCGGCCTCGCTCTCTCTCTCTTCCAAGGCCAGGCCTCACTAATCAGGGCGGCCATGTCGGGTCCCCTCTTTTATCCGGCTCTCTCGTGGGCCTCTGTCTTTAAACTTGATCCCCTTCCTCTCCTAGCATGATTTAAGATTGGAGATCTGGTGAAGAGGTAGATTAGCACGGAGGGATATCGAATGCAAGCCGGTGAAATGTGTGAGTGAGCAGCAGTCCTTATTTTTTCTCTCTGTTCTTTCTCTACCAGGGCACTCCAGGTGTAGCAGGCGAACAGGGCCTAACTGTAAGTATAAGGTTGTTGCATCACACTCACTTCTACACACAGATTAGTTCACTCTGTTTTCACAGGGAGCACCCGGGCCAAAGGGAGAGCCAGGAAAAGGCTTGAATGAGGTAAGAGAAATCATGATCTTTTCCTCCTGAGCTCCTTTGAAAAACTGCCCTGAACTATGGTGGTGTTGTCCAGGGCGAGGCTGTGCAGCAGCTCAGGGAGGCCCTGAAGATCCTGGCCGAGAGGCTCCTCATCCTGGAGCACATGATTGGCGTTCACGGTGAGCAGAAAAACATAGATCGAGGAAAACGTTTTTCCAGGCCTCATCTTGGGGAAATATGCTTACTCGCTTCCTGGCAGAGAGGTAGAAGATTGATACCGCTCTCAAATGTAAGGCTACAGCCAGCAGCTGTAGCTAGCTTAGTTTAGCACAAACAAACAGCTAGCCTGACCTCTGAAGCTCACCAATTAAGATCTGATGTATCTGTATTTGTTCAATCTGCACAAAAAACTAAGCGTATGAGCGGAAATCTGCTGTTTTTTGTGGGTTGTGTGCTGGACTATTTCTTGGCTCCGAGCAGTTGCCAGGCAACCATGAGGTTACTGAAATTCCGGCACATAAATGTTCGAACACACAAGACATAACCTGTTAATTAGTGAGATTTAGAGGTGCTGGTAGGAGGATTTTGTTACTTTCGGACAGAGCCAGGCTAACTGTTCCAGTTTGCTGGCTGTAGCTTTATATTTAACAAACAGACACGAGAGTGCTATTGGTCTACTCCTCTAACTGTCCTGCAGTAAACAAATAAGTGTACTTCCCAAAATGTCAGATTATTCCTATAAGGCAGCATTTAAAGAAGAATATTTTTTGTTTTTTTGTCTTTTATGTCTTTACACAGAGAACTCTGAAGGATCTGGATTTGGCAGCATTTCGGACCCCCTGTCTTTCTCTGCCATAAAGACCAAGCGACTTGAGCCTGTTCAAACCCCTCTTCAAGCTCCAGTACTGAGGGAGAGACACAGACGAACTACCCTTTAAGGGTTTAGTCTAATTTTGTATTTATGTGTATAATTGTGACGGATGTGGCAAATTTTGCTTGACTGGACGTACACTTTTTGTTTATATCGTGTTTCTCATATTATTACAATTTTATTGGCAATTATTGTCTTTTGACAGCTGTAAAATCAAAGAGATGTTGAGCATTTCATCCACATGAAAGGCTTTATTGAGCCTTTTTGACCCTGTTGCTGTATGCTCTTAGTCTACATAACCTTATCAGCAGCCCTTGTACAATGTTGTACCATGAAATATAATCTCATAAAATGTTATGAGGGTTTTGGCATCTTTCATTCGTCAGATAACAGACTGTCCAGTAAACACATCAGTTTCCTTGGCTGATGTTGCAAAGCTCCTCAGGCTGCAATGTGAGTTCCCAAGAGCTGGACCCAAAATATAGTATTTAGTGTCAAACACATTCTTGGATCGACCTCGGGGTTCATCTTGTGTTAGCCTGTCAACCATATTTCTTCCTGTCTCCTCTTTCTGTCTCTCTCTGTTTGCTCTGCCTTGTTAAAACTGAGGTAAGACATGACAGGCTGCCAAGAGTGTCTGCTTAAAATAAAGTTAGGTGAAATAGCATCTGGAGAGCGCACATCTGGAAAGCAAAAGGAGGAAATGCTGAAGCAGTTGCGTTTTGGCCCGGAAACGGCAAACCCTGCTCGGCTCCAGTGCACCTTCGCTGATGGAGCACTAAACTGGATTACATTGACTTCTTCATAAACTGCCTCTGAGATTTGTCTCCGAGCTGATATGATTATTGTACAATACGTCTCTGAGAGACCCAGCCTGTTGGTCTCTGAACAAAGCGTGGACCACTCCTGGTTCAGGCTTTGTTATTTCCATTACAAGGTTCATGTGAAAAGGGAATAGTTTTGGGAGCTCATTTGTTTTTCTTGCAGAAAGTTGGATGAGAAGATTGATACCACTCTCATGTTTGTATGCCATATGAAACTGGAGCCGGTTAGCAGGTTAGCACAAAGACTGGAAACAGGAAACAGCCAGCATGGCTCTGACAATAGGTAAGACAATCAAACTACTAACACTCATAAATGAAGATCTGATATATAATTTGTTCAATCGGTATAAAAACCAAAGCTTATGAACGACAATCTGCCGTTTTTTTGTGGGTTGTGTACTGGACTATTTCTTGGCTCCGAGCAGTTGCCAGGCAACCGGGAGGTGAAACTGTCAACAAACCAGATGGAAAAATGGCGGCAAAGTCACCAACTTAACAGTTACATCTAAATAAAATCCAACATTAACACTAGTAAACCAATTCAGCTCATTTTAAAGGAACTGGTTTCACTTGTTTATTAACTGCTACAAATATGTAACACAATAAAAGAAGCCATTTAAGGACAGTTATTTTGTGTGACTGAGTTTATCAGTGGTGGAAATATGCGTCACTCCCAAGTGAGAACAGCGGAAAGTGTTATTGTAACTTCAGAAAGAGCCGGCTACAGAAGTGTAATGCAATCACTAGAGGAAAAGAATATTTGGCCTGTTTTCTTTTTTTTAATTAACAAGATCAATATCTCAGAATTATGACAAGAAATAAATCTGCTCTGTTTTTGTGAATTAAAGAGATACTTCAAAACCCCAAGAGAAGCTCTCATTTACTTGAGAGCTTGATTTCATGGAAGCAAACATGCCCCGTCTGTTTAGTTTAATCCAGTTTTATCTTGGTTTGGATTTGAAAAATTGGGAGATACTCATGTCTTAAGTAATATAGATTACATTGTTATTAGTTTGTTGCACCTCAGGACTTAATAGTTGTTCAGACATAAATCCCAGTCTGATCCGCTGGACATTGCAGCCTTTTTTTTTTTTTAAAGTATCACTTGAACCAATATGCTTCATGGGTTTAAGATGATGCATCTGAAATGCATTGAGACTGGCTCCGTATGACTCGAGAGACAATCAGGCAATTGTGCCTCACTTGCAATCATGTTTAAACTAAACATACAGGACATGTTTGCTTCCATGAAATCGAGCTCTTGGGTAAATAAGAGCTTCTCCTGGGATTTTGAGGTATCAAAATTCAGAGCAGACTTTTTTTCTCTAATGAAAACTTTTCTCAGAATTCTGAGATAATAATCCCGCTAATTCAGAAAAACAGAGCAATTTTCTTTCTTTTTTCTCTCAGCTGTTTTCCCCGTTTCCAGTCTGTGTGCTAAGTTAAGCTAAGCAGCTGCTACTTTTACCAAACAGACATGAGAGTGGTATTGATTCTCAATTCCAAGCGAGAAAGCAAACCAAAATGTCAAACTTTTCCCTTAACCTTAATTACCAGAAAAGAGATGTATCTGTTGTTCCTATACCAATTATCATATGTTATAGATTCTACCTTTTGTATACGGTTTTGCTTGTCTTGTTATTATCTTTCATACAATGTTTGGGTGTGCTTTGTTGTTTCAGCGGGTAGTTATCTGTGATCATTGTTGAAGTAAGATTAAAGTCACAACAAAGGGATTCATTTTGTAGTCACCTCCTTGTTGCACATAATTACATTTACACTGTACACCACAGCCTCACAGTGTGGGGAGACTATTTACAGGCAGAGGCTTTGTTGCTCCTCCTCTTCTTCTTCTTTTCATCCTTCTGGCTCTTCTCCTCCTTTCACTCCTGCTCTTTGTCCTCTCCGTGGTTTACAACACGACACAAATTCTCGTCGCCAAGGTTACCAGTGACATCCAGAGGGAAGTTTGTAAACATCTGATTGACCTGCAAGCATGCAATTGTCCTTGCACTTTTCTTTTCTTTTTTTTTTCCTGTCTTGTGAAGATGATGAGAGCTGTCAGGTTTGCAGAGAGAGGGATCACACATGCTATTACATCTACAGACAAATACAGAGCTAGCTTTTGCCATTTCAATTAGCTCATCAGAACAGGGAGATAAGTGCGGTTATGTATCATTGTCATATATTCCACTCTGGCCTCTTTACGCACCCTTTCATCTGTGCTTTGCCTGCCTGTTTCTGTCTTACTCCTGATGTACCCCCACCCTCCTCCTCGTCCTCTGTCTCTCCCCTCTTGTTTTTCCTGTCTACTGAACAGAGACATGTTGATATGAGGCCCGCTTGCACGGCCACAAGGGAACAAGTCTCTGGTGCTTTTGATCAGCTGCAAGATCAGACATGTCCACGGCTCCCCCGTGTACACTCCAGTGACTGATCATGCAGTATAATGGGCAGGCACAGACAAACCAAAGATGCACACCCACACATGTTCTCTCCGCGGATCATATAAGCATGAGCACATATACAATCACACACACACACACACACAAACATGCATACATACAAACACACACGGCACATGTGTTGGCTCTGCTCACAGTGGGGTGGCTTGTTTGCTGGACACAAGGGAGGGCGAGAGAGAGAGAGAGAGAGAGAGAGAGAGCGAGATGGTGTGTGTGATTTCCCCTTTCTTGCCCTCTTTTTTTTGCCTTTGACAGTAAGATGGATGATTGCAATCACAGGAGCCATCAGTGAGACAGAGTGGAGGTCTATGGGGCAGTGAGACACAGCCATGGGAAACCAGCCGTCAGATTACTGCACCGCGCTGCCATGGGAACACTGCGCTGTTTATTTGTCTGGGGGTTTTGTTGTTTCATATGCATTTTCCTCTCTCTCCTCCCTCTCTGTGCGGGCCTTTTGATGTACAGAGCATGGAAGTTTTCCTGATAAAGTATGTGTAGGCTGTGTGAGAGGGACAGGGAGGGAGAGCGTTTACGTTTCACAACATAGTAAGCCTACTGTAAGTCAATATGTCTTTTGAAACCAGTATAAATGTGACAGATTTCATAGTGATTAGACTGGTTTCTTTGATCCCTTTGACAGAATGAGAGGCAGACTTTTCTTTCCCAAGTCAACGGATGTTTTTAAGAGAAACATCTGTTGCTGTATAAATGAGATTACTGTGTCTCTCGCCAGGGGCCATGTAGGTTATGAATGGCACAGTTACTACAGAGGGGGTCTGGAAGAGAGCTGAGAAGGATCTTTGTAATAAGCTGTAGCTGGTAGTTAAGGGGTTTAAATCAAATTAAATTGCCTCAGATTCTGGGTATTCATCAGCGCTCACCTTCAACTTGTTCAACGGTATCGCCACCGCCCGTACCTTTGAATCACTATCTCATGTTGATACATCCAATATTTCACCTTGTTGCCAAGCAACAACTCACCTCATCCTCTGTAAACTTGTCAGCCCGTGACATGAGGTGATATTTCATCCTGCGTGAGAGCAACAGGAAAGAAGAATTACTGGTTCCATCTCTTTGACTTTGAATTAACTGTGATCTTCATTTCCCTGACCAAGATATCTGTTATCGGCATCCTGGAACTTTGGTAGTGATTTACGCTTTTTTAGGCTTACTGTGCAAAGTAATTAATAGTTATCTGACTCATACAGACTATGTTGCACACATGTTTTTTGGTGAAATGTCTGTTTTTATACACTAATTTCTTCAATCCAGGACAAGTTTTTATTTTGGGAGACAATAAAAGCGATGTTGAACTTTACTGAACCAAATTAATTTCACTTCAAACACAAACAAAACTAAAAACAAATATTTCAATATTAATTCAGGTTATTGCCAAAATTGCCAATATATAAATCGAATTAACAGAAAAGAAAACTGAAATCAAAAAAGTTTAAAAAACTGAAACGTCTTTTTATCTTGATTTCCAAGATACAATTCCTAATCAAACACCGCATGATATTTAGTATCAATTAGTCTGTATAACTAACCAGAAATGTCATTAAAATGGCCAAACAATAGGTAGTAATAGCACATTAATGAGTACAATAAACATGCTAGATATCCTGTGCAGCCTCTTACTATCATGTGAACCTTCTTTGTGATCAGATGAGCTCTTAAGAGTCCCCTTCCTTCATTTACTACTGGGTCAACTGTCCAGCACCTGTTCTGTCCAGACAATCGAGGCTATGCTGTATAAATGCTTCGCACGGCAGAAAGATCATTTACTTTGAATGAGGACATGTCAAACAAGCTTCAGGACATGTAGTGGATCTATATTTGAGAGTATAAAGAGTGAATTTACACACAGTAACTCGATATGCTTATAACTCCCTCGTGTACAGGAATGGGATTATGACAGGAATGAGGGGTCTGGCTGTTCTGGCCGTCTGAAAGCATTATTGCTGATAGACGTCAGTGGTTTCAACAGCTGCTGAGGCATCAGCTCATTATGGGGAGCAACAGTATTCACTGCCCTTGTGCCTGCAGGAAATGTCTCATTTGACAGTGTAAAGTGTTAATTCTGTGTCAGGGCACTAACTCAGAGGTGTAAATTTATATGATCCACATCACAGCTTCTGATTCTTATCAAGTGACTCCTGAAGCACACATGTGCACCTCCTCTTTCCCTCTCAAGGGTGTTCTCCCCTATATTGCTGTAGCCTAAGCTATGACAATATATAAGGGATAGCAAAAACATCAGCAAAATGAGCATGACAGTGTAAATAGCAACGTTTAATGAAACAGTAGAGGATGTGTGTGTTAGTGCAGCTGTCTTGCTCTCTAACAAGTCGTGCCAGAGATATGAACAGCACTGAAAAGACAAGGTCTGGGGTCTAACAACCCGTAAAAGGTCATTCAGGTTAGTGTTGCAATGAAATGTTCAATGATGTGCAGACGCAACGCTGTGCTCGGAGGGCTATTTTGGTGTTGCCTCGCTACTGCAACACAAGCATCAACCATGTTAACAGCTGATAGCAGATCAGATCCCGGGTGATTAACATGATTTAGTGCTAACCCCTCAGAGCGATCAACAGGAAGGTATTCATGTCAGGAGATGTTTCTGCCTCCCTGAATCAAACACACACACTCACACACCTGTTACATACATCAATGCATTTGTTACCTCAACCCTCAACCAATTTTACATACCTGCCTTATTGTGTCGCAATCATCTATCCAAGTTATACTTTCCTGGTAATTTCTTGATCTTACTGATGTCCTCTTTTCAAAACAATGCGTTTCATTCTACCTTTCAAGCCTCGGTTTCCATTTCACTTTCGTGCAAAAATGTAAAGATGTAAAACTTGCATGAGATGGATAATGTACCACAGTTAACAATGTATGATACGAAAGTTGAAAGTGAGGATTTTTACATATGCGCTAATTGACAAACAGAAACATGGTTTACAGTGATGAATCATCTGAAGAAAGTCTTGTCTTCGCAAGCTCATTTTCTTACTGAAATGCAGTAAACCATGTAATCAGTGGAAACCAGTAGTTGCCTGGAAATACATTAAACAATGTAAAAGTTCACTGGAGTGAACAGTGAATGCAAAGTTCACAAGCAGCTGAAGATGAGATGAAACTTTATAAAAAATAACTTTACTCTGATAGAAAGTAAGACAAATCACAATTGAAATCAGTCAAAATGATGTGATTCTCAATTGCTATTGAATTAAAGTAATACATTAAATGAAATCAACAGTCTCACAAACAACCATGGTTGCTGATCAATGCATGTCTGTTGTACACTTTGGCAGCTGGGTGGTCGGGTGAGCAGTTCTTTAATGCGTGAGATGATTCTGCTGTGTTCACGAGTGAAACCATCGTGTCAAGTCTTTGACCACGTCGGTCGTGCCTCTGGTCCTCCTCACCGCCCCGCAGGCCGTACAGTAGTGGTCGGCCCAGAAGCTGGGCTGGTACAACCTGTAACTCCCCCTCCAGTCCAGGTGCCGCCTCAGCTGCGCCGGGTTGCGCCTCAGCATCAGCAGGTACCGGGCCAGCCCGCGCACTGTGGGGAAGTCGTCCACGTGGATGAAGGCCTCGGGGGGCAGGAAGCGCTCATAGTTCTGCCTGGATGGACCCAGGACCACCGGGACAGCACCGGCCTGCACCGCGTTCCACAGCTTCTCCGTGATGTAGTCGGTGTGCTGCGAGTTCTCCAGCGCCAGGTAGAACTGGTACCGGGCGACCAGCCGCACCACGCTGCTGCCGCCGCTGTCCTCCGGTACCGGCCGGCCCGACCGCCCGAACACATCCACCTGTACGTACTGGCGGAGCTGGTGGTAGAAGGACACGCGCGCATGGGACTCCGACCAGTTGCTGATGACCCAGGCCAGGAGGCGGGGCCGGAGGAGGCGTGAGCCCGAGGGTGCGCGCAGCGGTTGCGCAAAGCGGTTCTGGACACCCGTGGTTCCGCGTTCACGGGGCACTAGATATCCGTACGGCAGGAAAATATCTGAGTCTGTCCGGTAGGTCATTGTGAGGTTGAAAACGTCCTCAAAGCGCCACAGTCTGGGTGTGTGCGTGGGGGACTCGTAGTTCATCCATATCCACTTTTGTGCGCGTGGCCGCGGTTCCGGTGGCAGGTCGGCGGTGCCGGTGGCAACGTCCCGGTGGTGAATAATTACAGCGTCAGCCTGCGGGTACGCGCTCTCTTCGTCAGTGAGCGTGCACCCGCCAATCCGATAGAGCTCAAAGCAGTCCGGAAGTTTGCGGTACCGACTGAACGGGTGCGTCCATATCAGGAGCGTCACCTCGCTGTCGTCCTCAGTGAGAAACGGTGCGAGTGTGAGCGGCTCCGGTAAGTAGAGCAGGCAGACTCCCAGGAGGAAGAGAAACCCGACGGTGGCCGCGCACACACAGGAGCAGGTCCCCTTAAGTAGGCCTACGCAACCTTTCTCCCGCTGAGGCGAACCCGAGCGCCTGTCCGCCAGGTGAGCTGTGGTCGTGGAGCGGCCCGCTGCTCCCATCGACGCCCTTCACTCTGCAGTTTCCCCTCCAAGTCCAAAACCCCCTACAGAATCAGTTTGTCCCGTTTGTCCACAACGTGGGCCAGTAGTCTCGGCCTCACTGTACTTCAAACTTTCTCAGGAAATGTCGAAGCCATAAACCAGTGGCGCCTGACGACACACCTAAATGTCCCTTAACCGGTCAGTCTTGCGTTACACGTCATTGCGTCAGGCGAGACGAGGAGCACAGACAACATTAGGAGCTGTAAGGCAAACTTCTGCATCGCATTGTTGTCGGAGTAGCCTGTCCTACCTGCTCTCCTCAATGGTCTAAACGGAGTTAAAAACAAACATTTGCACCACAGTGCCGTGTGCTCAAACATTTTGACGTGGCAGCGTTGGTCCGGGTTCTTGTTACCGGTGAATGGGCCTTTTGTGCGGCCTGATGACGGCCGGTCTGCCTCCCAGACACTTTTAGGTTGGGTAAACAGCAGGGCGCGGTGTCCTGCTGATGAAGTAAGCAGAGGTCATTTTGTGAAGCACAAGGCACATATTTCATTTAAGCTTGTAAATCACTCTGTTTGTGTAAAAGCAAGTTATTTTATGGTTAAGGGTTGAGATATAGGGTTTGGAGAATTTACAACACTGGAGAGTAATTTGAGAGAGATGGAGATATTAAATGTGTGAGGGAATAATCCCTTTTATCACATGGGTTGACTAATGCCTTCACATGTTGTACTTGAAGATAATAAACCTTGCAAGAGGACCCTCAACCTTCCATCCCCCCTATATAAACGTCACACGTGGCTCCCACCACTAGGTGTCTCCCCACACAAGCACAAGGCCACCCTGTGCAGCATGTGTTGTGTACTGACGTTGGGATTTTTTCTCAAAACATGCATGTTTAATTTGGCCAATGAATAAACATTTCAGCTGTAAATTAAGCAGGCAGCAGCGAGGCTTTGAAAAGGTTTGTCTTGAATGTTTTATTTATTAGATATGGCCCAGCATTGCAACACCAGAAAACTTAATAAATGACTCACAGTTTTAATTTGTTGATCTAACCTAAACAAATACAGGACTAAAAATAATAATAAACAAACTCAAGTCCTCAGATAATGACACGTACTTTCTGTGAAAAGAGATCAACTGTCCAGGTTGTTATGTGAACGCATTCTGATAAACTCATGAAAAAATGATGAGGCGGCGGGGTTGGAAATCCTGCACTGTGTGTTGTGTCTGATCTCTGGTGGGCAGGAAAAACACGGCGTGGCTGGGACAACATTATTCCTCCCCATAGACACAGAGTATGTCATGAAGTCTGAGTGTGAGCGGAAAAAAAATGGCAGACAAGGAGGAGTGGGAGGAGATGAAGCAAGAAGCATGTGTGTCTCCACTGGGTCCTCCTCCTTCCTGTTACATCCATTCACTTTTCTTCACCGTGGAGCAAAAAAAAAAAAAAAAAATCTCTTTGTGTGTTTGTGTGCGTGCATATGTGTGTGACTAGTTATCCCCATAAGAGGTTTTGTATTCTTTCTGCATTATTTATCCTCCCTTTCATCTGAACAGTTCTATTTTCAGCCAATCATTTAATGTCCTGCCTGGGGTTATCTTGTGTTGGGAAGAAATGCAGCAGTCTCATAAGTTATGGAGACATGGAGAGGCTCAAGCATTATACACACATGTATGTCTTTCCACAGAAATAGCAGAGGTGGCTGAGGTCAGGAAATGACACATAGGAATGAATTTTGTTTGTCTTCTTTCAGTTTTGTTTATTCTAATCCGTTTTTTAGTCAGCACAAAACCAAGCAAATGTTGCTGGAAATGAGCTATAATTAAAGTTGCACTGATTGGTGATATGGAGACATTTTGTTCAGCTCAAATTACAGCCAGCGTCATGCACAAAGCTTGGCATTTATGTGCTCCATTTTCACGCATCTCTCTTGCCAGAAAATAACTTTTTGGTCATCAAGCTCTTTCGTTTGCTGTTGCATACCTTGAGTCTCCACGGAGGGATCAATATCTCGTCCTTCTCCGTTCGAACATCACTACAAGAGCCAGCCACGTGTGGGACATTTTGGGTCATTTTCTATGAACAACGTCAGCCATCTTAAAAGGAATCGGTGATGAAACTTCACCGGTTAGTGGTATTACAAGTAAAAAATAAATAGATATTTTGGAGACTTTACACTTTTCCTCTAGCTTTTGTACATTTTCCAAGCCCATGTTTACTGCTACTTTGCTGCTTGTCGGAGGTGCGATCACTCTGTATTGGTATGTGTTTGTGTGAATCATACCAGCTCAGAGTAAAGCATTCAGTTTTTTGATGGGACCCCCAGGTCTTCACTCATCTTCCCTATTGATTTTCTCTTGCTTTCCTTTCTGCACTCCCAGGGGATGGGATGTCTCAATTGGTCCCGGCCAGTGAAAGAGAGTGTGAGCGATAGACAAACAGATAGAAGCAGAGGGAACGAGCAGGGGGCTAGAACGGAGGACATTGAGAGAAAGAGAGGAAGAAGCGGCAGGAGGGGCCTGCGAGCTCCCTGATCACAGAGGCCCTTGCTGACCCCTGACCTTGATCATGACCTCAAAGGTTACCCCAGAGGTCAGAGGTTGTGTGAAAGTGCCACTGCGGCGATTCACTCCACTGCTGGGTGATGATGATCTTATGCAGCCTCCCCAGCCTGTCTGACATGATCAGTGTTGCTCCCTGCCTGCAGCTCCCAAGGGCCACGCATCCATCTCTAACCCGGCCACACAAGGCCCGCTAAAAGCACCTTGCAGGCAGAGTCAATGAGCAGGAGGAGAAGGGACACAAACAGAGAAAAGTGGGAAAGCTAAAGGACAGAATGGCTGTTTTATTTTCTACCCTGTAGCACTGTCGACAATATAAGATCGAGTTGTATAATGGCACCGACACAAAGAATGTGTGTTTGCTTCTCTATGTTTAAACTTTAACCAAACGTACATGAACTGATGAGGTTTTTCTGAGGCTAAATCTGTGGGCATCAACATGTTCCTCCTGCTGTCCTTGTCAAGAACAATTTACTCCGTTTTTTTTCCCTCCTCTCTAATTTTAACATTAAATGTAATAAAAAGACAAGTGAGGGGGAAAAAACCCCTCTCAAGTAATTCATGCCAGACGTGCATGAGCCTCTGTAGCAGGAACATGATAATTTGTAGGTGGATTGATAACTCAGACTCTTACTTGTTCCAACTAACACCGTGTACCCCCTACTGCTTCAAAGTAATCCAAAGCCTAGTGAAGCTTCAGTCAAATCCTTATGGAGATACTTTGCTGAAATTCTGAGAGTTTGAGAAGAGCGCCTGGCAATGCCAAATCAACTGATTTGTAATGTTCATGATCAATCTGCTTACATTCGACTACCAGTGATATTCAGTTTTGTAAATAGTACATAGCAAAGTTATTTTATATTATAAAATAATGTAAATACATAAGATCAAAGATAGAAGTCCATTTCAGGTTTTATTGTTCATTGTATGATTAATTTTAAGGCTGCACTCTTGAGTACAATGTCTTTCATTTCTGATGATTTCTTTTGGATGAACGATTATAAAAAACAATGTGAACTGTTTTTAAAAAAGGAATCTTTTTTCTTGCAGTGCAATATTAATGGGAGAAGTTGTATTCTTGCTTCACCACTGCAACAGTGTTTTTGGTGTCTTGTGGGCTGGGCACTTGTATGTGCATGACACAATAAATAACATAAATAGAGTAACGTCACCTTACAGTATTTAAAACATTTAATCATTGTGCTATCCAATGAATAAAGAAGTCAACATTGTTAAATAGATAAAAAAAAAAGGCCATGCATTTTAGAGTCACTTTCAAATGTTATTATTTAATGATAAAATATTGTTGAATACTTTTCATTTAAAAAAATAATAATATTTTGTTCCATTTAGTTTAGTGTGTTCTTTGTGTGATTGTCAGGAAAATCTATGCAAACAATAGACACACTGCAATGCTACTAAGCCTGTGGGGATTATCTCAGACCTGTATTTCTGGTTTGGCTTAATGATAGGTAGCATCACAAGTCATGTTGGCCAGGCCAAAGAAACACTGATTAACATGGCGGAAAGGGGAAAAACATGAGAGGATTTAACACAGGATTCATCCGTTCTTTTGCACTATTTTGTTTATAAAGTATTCATTATGTATCTCAGTGCAGACCGGTTGCTCATATTTTTTTAAAAGAGAATCATGATAAAGAAACAGTAATTGACACTGACACAAATCATGCTGCCATTATGTATTTCTTTTCATCGTAACTCTTTTCAAGCAGCTCTTGCTATGTGATTTAAGTGAAATTCGGTACATTTTATTAAAAGCATGTGACTGGGTGTCATGGCCGTTCTGTAATTCACTGTATCAAGTCTATAAATGTTGTATAAAATAAGGCAAAGCTATTGAGGCGACACAACAGTTGAGCACTGAGCAGCATTCATACTGCTGAAGGAGGGAGACACAAACAGCTTCAAATCAAATCAAGTAATGACCTGAAAGTCGAGCTCATTCAAAGCACAAAAATGCCCACCTTTGTATTCACACAAGTGCAGTGAAAGAGCCGTCATTATCTATGGCAAATTCTTGTGTTATTTATAGGGAATGCAATTAAAGTGCAATGACTGTGAAGAAATGAAAATGATTGTTGAGAAAAGAAATAACGCGATAAAATATTTATTTAAAAAGGCTGTTCCCTTTCAGCATTGAAGAAAGAAAAAAAACAACCTCCAACGTGTGAATGCAGGCGTTGATTTTTCCACACAGCCGAGGCCTCACGACACACTCGACAAGTCACATTTGGGAACCCACAAAATGCTAAAAATGGAAAAACAACGTGCAAAACAGATGTGTTGCCCTGATAAACTTGAGCAGCTCGGCTCCGGTTTGCAGAGCAACCGGAGGCTGCAGCTGAGGTGTGGCGTGTTTTAAGGTGCACAAACGGCACAGTTTGACGCAGGAATTTAGGGCACTCCGTACAGACATACAGTGTAATTAGAAATTCTTTGCATATCCACAAGCTGAGGGGGGTCAGAGGACATGGTCAGCAGCGGTGACGCCTCAGGAGCAGCCAGGGATCAGTGTTTTGCTCAAGGTCACTTCAACAACAGAGATGTATGCGTGCTGACACTAACCACTGGGCTGCCCTGCTGTGGCAATGAGTTGACTGGATTAACAACAACAATCTTATTTGATTAACTAATCTGATTAATATATGTGTAGAAAAATAATGCCTTCGAGGAGCATAACAGGCTTACTTTGTAATTCATAGTGTAGTGAATTGGGAGGACCATGAACTTGGAAAGAAGTCCACTCCATCTTTTACTCATTCTTAAATGGCCAAGTTCAGCAGGTTCTCAGCAGCCCTGCTTTGTCGTCTGTATGCTGAGTTTGTGCACTAGACGCACCATGTTAATAACGTGATTAAATGTATCATGACACTTACGTTTGTGTGGCTAATTTGTATTATTGATTAGAGTTGAATGTTTTGTTTTAACAATTCAGACAGGCCTTTAGTCCAGATTATATTTCCAGCAGTCCTAATCAATGATTTACATTTATATTTATTATAATATATTTATTATATATTGCCCTTCACACACATCCTTAATGGAACAAAACAAAAAGCCTTTCACTGGGATTACGCAACAAAACAACAAATACAAAACAGAAACGATGTAGTATTCATGAAATAAATTCAAGTTTTGATTTTATTTTTAATGATTAATGCAACTAACATAAAATTGACTTGTGTAAATTAGCAGTTTCAAAAAGGAGCATTAATTTGAGCCTATGACAAAATCCAAGTAGGTAAATGGAAAAAATATAATTCTTAACAATCGATTTTTTTTATTTCTAAATCTGATTTAGAGGGGCAATGATTACATGTGGGTCTAAAGGATTTCCTTGCACAACTCCACACAGCTCAGAGGACACACAGCTCCTGAATGCTCTCCTGGTGTGATTTTTTTTATTTAATTTTTTTTAGATATGGCTTCCAAGTAGCCTCCTGGCATTATTTTTGTATGATCTTTGCTCTCCATAAAGCATAAAGATCACACAAACTACAACACCCAACGAGGACTCGTCTGGCGCTCACAATTCCGTGTGTTTCAAGGTAATACAATGAAGAGTAATTTAATGCCAATTCGGTTATTTACCTGTAATATCTGGATGTTGATAAAAAGCTATTTAAGCAATTATAATGGCGTTATTAAGGCGACACTCCCGTGAGCTGACTCCGTTCCGTGCACCAGCTGTTCCCGGGCGGAGTCACGGGAGCGATCCGGTCCGGGTGTTCCGGCCGCCCGGTCCTCTCCACTGAACTCCAACCCCCGCGCTCTCTATCAGCATCTCATTCCTGTCTCAATATGTCTCAAGATGGCGGCCAATGCAGGATCGATGTTTCAATATTGGAAGCGCTTTGACTTACAACAACTACAGGTCAGTTCACCCCCCGTTTAACTCGCCTGCTCCGCTCCTCGCCGCGGCCGCTCGGCCTCCCTCGGCCGCTGTGTTTTGTGTGTTTTCCGCGGTCGTCTCGTAGGTGCTCGGGCAGAGAATCCGAGACCTCTTCCTCGCATTGATGAAAGTGGCTCTCTCGCTGATCAGAAATTGATCCTCTTTGTTCAATTCCACATCGATCGGACACCGCGACTGGGCCAGCCGGGGCGACGCCGCGGGGATGCGCCGACACAACAACACCGACGGCGGGGCTTTAACGGGCAGCTCTCGGTCGGCTGTCTTTATTGCGTGTTCTTCCAACTTTTACCGGAGCGAGTAGCCGTAGTTAGCCCGACGCTTAGCCGCGGTAAGGTTGGATAATTTGGGGGAAAAAAAATAAGTGCGACTCATTATACGGTGGCGCTGTGGTGACACCGGCCGCGGAGCGACGGGCAGCCCGGGCTCACGGCGCCGCTTCGCCGGTGTTTTTATGCCTTTTTATCTGGTGAATTAGTAAGTTTAGTGGAAGGCGAATGAAAACATTGGCGACCTGACGGGCTAACGGTTTGGAGCAGTTTATATCGGAGTGGGCTCCGTGAATCTGGGGATCAACTCGGACGGTTTTCTTTCTTTTTTTTTTTTTTTTTTTTTTTTTCTCGGTTTCCCCTGACTGCAATTATACACTGTGAGGGTTTTTTTTTTTTTTTTTTTTTTAATACACACACAGACATTGCCACGTCTGTGGAAGTGGACGGGACGGGACAGCGTTGGTTGACGCGACGCAATTAAACAGAATATGATGGTAGAGAAATATGAAAGATCGTGACCTTGTTGATTATGATGAACTCCAGAAATGTCCCGGCCTCGCGCACGCCACTAATCTCGGCGTGCACGGAGGAGATCCACGGCACAGAGGAGGATATGAGGGAAATATTGGGCCTGTTCAGTGTGTGAATATAGCCAGTGTATATTAGAGCGTGTTTGACCTATCACAAGACATGTAGACAATGGCACTGTTGTGTTTTCCCGTGGCATTTAACGTGCATTGCTGAATTTCAAATCACAAATTATGAATATTAGTAGCCCAGTCGACGTCGTCATTAACATAAGATTGCATTATGTAGGCTAGCCCAATTGTTCATACATAATTTTGTACATGGCACAGGCTTGGGATTTAAACTTTTATTTAGGTCATGATGCCCCTATGACTGGGTAGACAAAAGGACAGTGAGCAAGTCTTCCCAGCGGGCTTTGTGTTGCACTTATGCCACATCATCAAGGCTTCACTTCTCCTATTTATTTGATCCTATTTGGTCCTCCTACTCGTGCCCCCTTGTTCATGCATTATGTAAAAAAAAAAATTGAGACTGCTTTCTCTTTTCTTTCCTCACAATCTATCTCACACCCCCTTCCTGCCGCCCCCCACACCCCAATCTTCCTCACTCTCACCCCCTCCCCTCCTTTTTCATTTTTTTCCCTCTCGCTTCTTTGGCCCTTCACCCTGCTTTCACCCATTTCGCCCCGTCTGAACTGTTGTGCGTGCGCGTGTGTGTGTGTGTGTGTGTGTGTGTGTGTGTGTGTGTGTGTGAGAATTTGTCTGAGATCGGTCTTTTTCGTAGATTGACTGCCAGCACGGACAGTGAAGGCACTGCCAGCAGCCAGGACATGAAAAATGCATCGCATAAGTTTGTGATAAGGCCCTGGGTAATTATGGCAAAGGCCCCTATCACAAGCGATTAGTCAGGACAGTGAATCTGAGCGTGTGCAAAAAGCCTGGCGGTTGGCAGGCCTGTCTGCAGGATAGGAATCAGTCGGCGCTTGTGTGTGTGCTTGTGTGTGTGTGTGTGCGTGCGTGAGTGCGTGTGTGTGTGTGTGTGCGCGGAACTGCTCAGAACATTCACTGTCTATTATTGATGACATCTTATTTACTCTCCCTCCCACTGAGAGGCTCCTAGAGGAAAGCCTTCAGAGAAGAACCGGTTTTTCTTATCTGTTTTCTGAGGATAATGCAGGGTTAGTATGATATGATCATGATCTACACATGGCCTTGTCAGCCAATTGCTTTCTCATTTGCGTCCTCCTTGTGATCGAATGGACAGTGTAGAATGCCGTCTTTTTGTTGGGCGAAGCACCAGCAAAGTAATGTTTTATTTTTTTGTTCCCGTTTGATGATGAAAATCCAACCCAACCTAGATGTCAGTAGCTTTGAGCCATCATAGCGTCGACTCCTCGGGCTCCGACTGTTGATGTTCATTAAAATCCTATTTGATCAGTGAATCCCAATCGCTGTGTGAGAAACTAGCTAGGTGGTTGTTACAGGACAGAGAATGCTTTGAAACAGCACTGCGAGCTGTTAACTTGTCTTTTCTGCATGCCCCCCCCCCTTCCCCTCCCTCACCACCACCACCACTACAAACACAAATGGGTGCAACAGTGATGCTTTTAGCAAGGTCTCGCACACTTGCAAAATGGATCAGTGATTCAGAGATGATGGCAGGGTGACAGTGAATTACAGATGGAGGAGGTTTTAACGTCTGTAATCCCTATCCGTCCATTACAGAGTTGAGTTTCTTTAGAGGGGATCATCACTCTTCTCTCCCGTTGTTTTTCTTTTTTTTTTTGACCCAGTCAAGCAGTTTGCTGGAACATTGTGTTTCTACTTGAGAGATTGCGCTTCATTACAGGCAAGCCTTTAAAAGATATGAGCAAATAGCTGAGCCTCAACCTAGACTATATTTTATATATTTTTTCTGTGTAAGCTCTGGAAATTAAAAACAGACCTTTCTGCGATACAAAATTCCCAATTTAGGCCTAATAGCCTACATCTCACCTCATAACATTTCCTGGAACAAAGCACCCTCGAGCCATTTTGAAAAATAGTTCACTATGTTGGTACATACAGCTAAATAGTGACTTAGGTGTAAACGGATCTAGACCTTGTTCTTCTTCACCACCTCCTAATGGGTAAATTTAGGAAAAGGTTTTTTGTAAGCTGATCCCGGAGCTGTGGTCAGTGGCAACCTGAGTGGTTTAAATCTCTCAGCGACTGGCCCGCTGTTGTCTGGAGGAGTTTTAGTGTTAATTTATGAGCTGGTTGTCTGAACTCACTGGTGGGATATTTTTACCCCTCTGTTGCTGCACAGGCTGGGGGAGCACAGAGGAAGGGGCATCACGTCATGCTTTTACTGTAGCCAACCGCTTCTCTGCCCAGTGACAAAACCTGGCATTGGGACTGAGGTTTCACTGTGTGTTGGTGGGTGGTGAGCGACTAAGCATGAGTCAGAGTACGGGACGAGTGCATGTCAGGTCTTTGGTCTGCCCTCAGTCTACTTTGGACGGGGCTATGTCATCCCACTTTCTAAGACGTTCTAGTGTATCCTCATGAACGATACACTCCATACAACTGAGAGGAATGTGCAGCTCTGGAAAAAAAAACAAAAACTTTTCTTCATCTACCTTATCGGTGGCTAATTCTCACTGGAGGCCCCTACTCCCCAGCTCCCCAGCGATTTATTGTACGTCACACTCAGGCTCAGTCTCCTCGCCCTCGCTCTGCTTGTAGGAGTGCCTGCACTACACACAGTTTATCCGATTTAATACAACAAAAGTAAATTTCTCTCGAGTCAATACCAGAATATTTAATTAAACATTTTCCCCTGCATTGTGAAATATATTTTGACCAATGTCATCTGATGTTTGAACAAAAGATAAAAAGCACTTAACAGAAGTCTAAAAATAGGGCTATCCAAACAGATGGAGTCAGCAGCTCTTAATGCAGGCTTTTTTTTGCAAAAGTGTGTGAAAAAGGACATGTTTCCTTATAAAACCTGAAAGAGTGGTGGTCTGTGCTCAGGATAAAAATATCACATCAATGTGTTTTTTGTTTCAACAATATGTAACTTTAGAGTCAGCGACACTGAAACATTTAACGTGCTGCATTTCATTTGAACAGCCTGTAGTTATGACGGTCGGAGTGTCAATATGAAATGCAAATAACTAATCATTAGCAGAAATCACTAATTCAGGTCATAATACTTTGAAGTATTATTGTTTGATTACTGTGCAGGCCTTTTTTCTTTTTTACCCAAAGAAAACAGTTTTTTGTTTTTATTTCATTCATAAATTTAAAATACTTCAATACATGCAGATATTCTATACTGAGAGAGGCCTGAACAAACTGGACCAGCTGTGACACCTTAAAGACAGTAGAGTTACTGTCTAGAGACTTTAATGTGTTCTTACACCATGAAACAAATCCTCACAACAGATTTCACCACAGACTTTGAGGCAAATTTAATTTACTGTATCCCTTCACAGGCTGATTGTGGACATCACTCTATAGAAGAAGGGCCGACAGCGAATGTGTAATACGTATATGTCTGCCTTTTGCTACACTGCTTCCGCCTAACTTTTCTAACATTTTAACTTGTCTGCACAAGTTATTCCCTATAAAGAAGTCATAAAAGTTCAGATCAGAGCTATATAATATTCAATCCCCTTTCTTTGCTCACTGCATCTTATCCTTTTTTACCCTCTACGGTTTGCATAAACTACAGGTTATGAACTTATTTTATCTGTTTTATTATGGGTATAAGCCATGAGAAGCAGGTGATCGTTGGTTATTGGTTTCTGCAGAAAACAATCCCCCCCCCCCCCTCCAACAACCAGTAACAAGAGCACAAGGGGCAGTTTCCAGAGACCTATTTTCAAGTGGCAGGCATTATTTACAGACCCACTTGGAGTCTCTCTCACCTACGGCATCATAGAGTTTCAACGTATCTCATGACAGAAGCATCCATTATTCTGCTGATCTGTATTCCAGTTGAGAGAGCTTGGGCTTCAGTGACTGGACACTTCTCTGTAGGCTCACTTTGGAGTATGCTGGCTGTTTCCACTTGTACGTTTGAGGAGAATGCCCACTTTATTTAAAAATCAAGCGTACACTTGAAACCGTGTCTCCAAGGCCAATGTAATCTTGTATAGTCTATTGTTCATCTTGTAATATTAAGCCTATGACTTTCAGTAAACAAAAATCTTGCATTCCTAAGGGGGAAAATAGTCTGTTGTTGTCTATAGTTGATTGGTAAAGTAAGAAGGTGCAGACCAGCAGTGGGCTCATACGTGCAATAAAACACACACTATCACTCTTTTCTTGTTTCTTTTGTTCTTATCTGTCTGCCACATGTTTTCAGCTATCTCACCTTCCTCAAGGTGCTCTAGTTTAAAATGCCAGCTTTTTATTAAATAGTCAATAACTGTTGGTTTTCATAGGTATGTGATCTGCAAATCATTAAACTTTATTGGTCACACAGTGTAATAAAGTAAGGCTGCAGCTATTCATTATTAGAGCTGCAACTGAAGATTGTTTTTATTATTGATTAATCTGCAGAATATCTAAATAATAGTTTGGTCTAGAAAATAGAAATCTCTTAAAGCCCGACCAACAGTCAAAAACCAAAAGATATTCAGTTTAGAAAGATACAAAATGCACAACTGAGGAGCTGAAACCCAATGACTTGTTTTTTACTAGAAAAACGGCTAAATCAATTGTCAAAATAGTTGCTGATTAATCTTCTGTCATTTGAGTAATTTATTGAATTTTTCAGTAATGCATCATTCTTTCCTGTGTTTTCCATACTCCAGAGTCATTTTTCACACGCAGTAATAAGGATTAGAGTTAAGAGAGGAAACCTAAGAAATGTGTGGTGAGAATAACTTTGAATAATGACAACTCTGCTGAAAAATTGACTTAAGGCAGCCGAGGAAATCTGAGCTTTTAAAAACCATTTGATTGGTTATTAAGGTGCAGATTTCTGATGACCCAGCAAGTCGAGCTTGAATGAGATTTGCAGTGTTTTTGTGGAGCTAAACAAGATGTTAACATGGAAATATAAACAGAGGCAATGGACCAGAAAACGAAATGGAGTCCCATTTCCACAAGGTACCACAATGTGATAATTTAGGCCAACTGCAGACGGTCACACACTAGGAACCAGTGTTCGAAACGCTTTTTGACGAGTTTGGCTGAGCGCTCTGCTGAGTTTGAAGCTAATGCAGAGCTTCATTTTGTTCAACAAACGTGTCCCTCTGCATAAGCCTGCTGAAATGTGTTTCTGTAGCAAACACACTGTGGCCTTCAGCGTCTGTAGCCAAGCTATTGGTGAACCAGTTGCCCAACCTAATTTTAGTGTTTATCTCATGGTTATCAAGGAGTCTGGGCTAAATAAGGCCCGATGTGCAGACCGTATCCCCATGTCGACCTATGTTTCCAGTATCCGTGTCCTGTTAGATCATTGGCCATAGGTATTGAATTCTAATAGGCCTATTGGTGTGTCCTAATGGCCTGAGTATTGAATTATGATATTGGCAAAGGCTGATGGCCTCAGGATTGAATTATGATATTGGTGTGCTGGAGGCTAATGGTTCTTGGCAGTGAATTATGATATTGGTGCACTTTGATGGTGTAGGGATTGAATTATGATATGGCCTGCTATCTGCTAATAGCTCACTCTGTGTAATTTTCAACGTCAATCATGGCTTCAGTTGCTGGATCCATAGCCGGCCTTCAGGCTCAACCCATCAGTCACGTCAGATGGGAACAGCCTTCAACCTTTAGCCTCAGTTCTCACTCCAATTTCTGTTACTCTTTCTTTTCTCAAGGAGTTTGTGATTTGCTACCGCAGGAATTTTAGGGTTTTGTGTGAATAATGAAATATGAGCAGTTTATTGTTTAATCCCCACAGTTAGCTTTAAATTAAAGGGATGGAACAAACTGTCACATGCCATCTTTCTATTTCTCGGTAGGCGGTGCGATTTTAAATTGGTCCTATTGCCTCGTGTTAATGTAGACCTAGTAGTTATAACGATGAGATCTTTGATGGTTTAATGTGTGTGGATTTGGCATTTTCATACACCATTTTGTGTTATAAGGCGCCTAATGTCAAAGTAATGGAATCGTAATGGCTCTGAATCTGAGTTAACTTCGTTTCTATAAGTGTCCACACCTTTGCAGTGTTTATGTTGAGCTCATTCCCATTTTGGTAGTTTAAAGCAACCAGAGCTGTGATGGTTCTGCTGCCAGCTCACAGAGTAAATGGACGGCCTGCTTCTGTGTCAGCCCTCTAAAAATAACACAGACTGCTGGCTGGGCTCAGCAGAAAACTACCACCGATTATGATGATTCAACTACCCTGTATTCACAGGTGCGTCCAGTTGGATGGAGTTAGTTTATGCTGAACAAATTGTCCTCTGCATTCAGTAAGATATTCACTGCTTTAGTTTTACACTGTAGGCTGGCGAACTTTGCCCAGTCAGAGGAACTCAGTGGAGGAAGTGTACGCACTGACGGCTTATGTGTTTATTAGTTTTTAAGGTGTCATAATTTAAGGAAAGACCATCTGTCTTATTTTGGTGTATTTAACCAAAATTATTGTATTGTTTGATACACTATGTTAAATTGTAGTGGGGATTAGATAAAAAAAATGTTTTTGCCAATCTTTGCCTAATGCAAGATTGCTAAACATAGGACTGGTCTGTGTCTACCAAAACATGGAAATTCTATACAAATGAGACCGTCCTGTATCTGTTAAATTCATTGGATGTCCTTAGACGATTCCGTAACCTTTGCCTGACATTTGACCTCAGCAGCTGTCAGACTGGAGCCAGGGTTCAGAGGTGGTTTGACCCCACAAACCTCAGTATGACCTGTGCTGTCTGACTGGTCTAACCTTTTAGAGCTAACAGATGATGACTTTACCATCTGTCTTGCCGTTAACAGGTCTAGGCTCCTTGAACTTGAACTTGTGTGGACGTGGAAAGAAGGAAAAAAACAACTCAAGAAGGGAGAAAATGATCTCGCAATTAGCCCAAGCTGTTTTCATATGCTTATGCTTTTGTATTTTTTTTTAATTATATTAAGGATGACCAATTGTGAGGTCAGAAGTTTCAAACTTTAGACTTTGTTTACTTATTATAAATTGTGAGCTCCTGCTTGAATTGGAGGAGTGTCTGTAATTTTAAAAGCGTTAAACTGGATCTATATTGTTAAACTCTGATCTGCCGTTTCATTTTAAAAGTGAGAGTTGTCTTCTTGAGGATAGGGGGAAGGGGGGAAGGGAATATGTGTTTAGTAGACACAGGCTCATCCGCTGACTGCTGTCTGACCCTGAGTTCAGCGGTATGGTTATTAATAGGCCCAGAGGCCTCAACTTCCAGGAGGCCCTCTGATCAGCTCCAGATGTGGAATGAGAGAGGACAATTGTACGTTAGCCTATCCATGTTTCACATGGAGCAGAAAGTAGGGAGATAGGCATTTGGTGAGACTGATAAAGAGTGAGGGAGGGAGGAAGGGAGGGACAGGAGACCTTTCCACAGCAGGAGCGTGTTTTGTGAGTCTTTGTTTTCATGTGTGTGTGTTTTTTTTCGTTTATTACACTCTCTGCCCTCAGACCAAAAGACCATAAAAACGTATGGCATCACCATGGTGACCATAATAACTACCTATAAAACAGCGTGTAAACTGTGAAATAAGACAAACAGACCAGAACAGCCCTGACTGGCTGGCTGGCTAACTGAATGGCTGCCTTCCGCCATAAAACTATTTGAGAGCCAGACTGAAGGAATGCCTTGGAGGCTGCTGTGGCTGTCACGACACATGAAAGGATTAGGCTCTGTGTTTTATCTCCTCTTTATCTGATGGTAATGGATAAGCTGAGTGTAGCCTATCATCTGACGCTTGGGCCGGGGGTTTGATGTTTTAGTAGGGTGACGGTTTGTTGAGTTGACCGCTCTGGTCTATTGATTGCTGTTTGATGGTTTTGATATGTAGGCTGTGTGGAACAGGTCAAGTCTTTTATGCAGTGGAGGCTCCAAATAGCTTTTAGCTGTCCTTCACTCCTCCCATTACTCCAGTGGTTCGTTTGATGTTTGGATCAATCAATAGAAAGAGCCTGAGCCCTTACACATGCTCCATCCTACTTCCCACTTAGCTCAATTCCTCTTCCCTCATTGTGCAGACTTTATATCACATTCTCTCAACACAGAATAAATGATATAATTACAACCCATTACATAGCCTAATGCAAGCTAATTATTCTGTCATTACTGTAAGGATTAGCTATGCTCATTCTTTCTTTCTCACTGTGTTTCTCTGCCTTTTCCCCTCAAAAGTCGTGCAAGCAGAGCAGAAAAAACTCTTGCTCATAAAGGCTGAGTAAGACTTAGCCTCAGGACATGCTCTGTTGACGTTGATCGTATAGACCATGGGTGTCAAACTCAGTCAGAAGGCAAGGCCATGCTAGAAAATAGTGACAGCGTGTGTTGGACACATTAAAAGAGTCTAGATATATCTAACCTAATGGGGCATTTTCATACATGCTTTTGATTAATGTGTAGAAGTCAACATGCTGCTTTTATAGGCTGTGGCACAACGCCTGCTGATGTGTCATCATCAGGCGTCTAGAAAATTACTGGATACAACAGATAGACGAGGCTAAATTAAAATGTGGAAAAGGGCATCATGCAGAGCGGGGATTTAATGTACCAGAGGCACATGAGTGATGCAGACCTTTTTCACTGTCCTGTCACTGTGCCAATACCATGAAGCTGCTTGTAGTCCTTAAATGGAAATCTAAGTGAATTACAACAAATCTGATAGGCTAACAAATTGAGAGCAGATCAAATCTAAACTAAATTGGAGCAACTTTTAACACCGCTCCATTATCGAGAGTCGTAGCCTTTCAAGGCCAAAAAAGACGATAGCTGGCATATGAGTGTCGGATGATGTGTGGATGTCTACAATATTGCTAGGCTGCACCTGTGCCCCTTTCATTATCCCCCCATGCTTACTTGCATGTGTATTTGATGTCGTATAAACCAATAACGGCGATGTCAATTGCTTGCCAGAGTCCTTGGGACCTGAGCTTGTGTATGTGCTACAGGGCCTGGAGAGCCCCACTCTTCTTCCAGACTTGATTAATCCCTATCGCCCCTCTCCATGATCGCAGTTTCCATTTTTTAGTCCGTATCTGTGCACTCATCCCCTCCCCAATCTCCTCTCACTGGCACAGAATGGCTTCCTGGCAGAATGGAGGCATTAATTCAGGGATGAGAGGTGTGATACTCTCTCCTTCTTTCTCTGGTTCTCTCTCTCTCTTTCTCTCTCTCTATCTGTGCTCTGTTTGTAATGCGTGGCCTTTATCGGAGCTGAAACAGCTCACTACCCTCTGATCCTATCTCAGATCTCAATATCCTAGCCGTTCCACCCTGTAAACGCAGGGATGAAAAATCTTGCCCTTTCACCAATGCATTACACCAGCATATCGCCATACCCCTCTCCTCCGATTGCACCCTCTAAACCACTCACCCTTTGTGACACAGGCCTCCAGCTAAATTCGAACTCTGCAAAATGAGACCAAGTGAGCTGCACTTCCTCCACTCCAGAAACCATCTTAGTCTCATTATATTTGTGTTTAGGCTTAGGCCTGCCCTCCCTTGTCAGACAATAGGCCGGGCAAAATAATGACTAGCTCTCAGTAGGCTTCAGGAGAGTTGAGGCTTGGATGTTGGGGAGATAAAACAACAACCAGTCTCTCAGCAGAGAAACACGGATCAATACAAACGAGGCTGTGGTGTAAAAAGCCTGTTTTTGATCCAGGCTTGCGTCAGCGTCAGCGAGGTGAGTCTTGACAGCGCCTGTGCTGTTGGTAGATATGGATCTGTGTTCAAAAAAAGGAACAAAACGCTCAGGGACCACAAGAGTCTTGTTGGACTGTGGAGAGTGGTAGGCTGACCCCCGCCCCCAAACGCTCAGCACACAAGCATAGATCCACACACAGCTACACACACAGCTACACACACACACACACACACACACACACACACACACAAAAGTGTTGAGACCTCTGTCACAGTGAAACTATTGTGTTAGCTTGCGGTTAACAAAACTTTGCGGCTTTGTCTCCAGTGGGTGTGAGGAAAAGCAAAAACGGAGATTCCGGAGGATATGACTTGCGTCTCCGAACCTGTGTGGTTTGTGAAAAAAGCATCTGCTGGCACATTTAAAGTTCTGTACCCTGCAATCGCTATGTCAAAGGTAGGAAGGCAGACAGGCAGCCAGGATTGTAGTCTCTTATCTGCGCCGCTACTGTGCCGTGTTTTGAGGGGGCGTGCCTGTGATCTGTGATCATGTACCGTGTCGTTGTAGCAAGCGTGGCTGTCGCTCCTGACTGAGCCGCCACCCCACGACTCCACCCCCACACAGTGGGCTCGGCATACAGAGCAGTCAGCCACATAGGAGGTGGCACGCTGTGAGGGGAGAAGAAGGGGGAGGTAGGCCACGTAGATTTCAGATAAGACATTTCTCCAGACGCCTTTTACTGTTTACTATCACAACCACATAACAGCCTCAGACATGTCGGAGATAAAAGGAAAGATTAGCGACTGCACTGGCGGGACAGAAGACTTCATCTCTTAAACATCTCTGTCATGTTGTCATTAAGAACAGGCTTTTCACCTTGTAATGCAAGCAGAAAAGTTTTTTTTATTTTGAAATATTATCCTCTTCTGTTCTGTGAGAAGTACAGTGTTGGTGTTACTGAGAAGAAGTGAATGTATGTGTCCGTCTCTCTCTCTCTCTATGCCTGGCGTGAATTCAGGAATGGTACGCCATTAGTTTAATGTGTAAAACATGCGCCGAACGTGGAGCAGTTAACCTGCATTGTGTTTGGACTAAAGGAGTAGTGGCAGACTACTTGGCATATGTGACTGCCGACTAGGTGTAAACAAAGTGTTTCTAGCAGTTCCAGTCCCAATTATTCCACAGAGAATGAGATCTGAAGCAAATCCATGTTCGGTGTTCTCTCCTCTGTGTGCACTCCTGGTCACCGTGGCGGCACAGACGGCAGCTGGAGATTGACTTCATACTGTGTACATAACAATAACTTTGTTGTCATTCCACCAGCCTATCTGTCTCGACATCGCCGAAGCGTGAGGGCATAAGGAATTCCGTGAAGTTTTGATACCTCAATTAAAGTGCGTCTGTCTCCTGTTATTTCATTTAGTCGGTCGTCGATGTGATTGGCATAATCAGACATGCCTGATTGGCGCCTCCCATTTAATTAATCAGTCTCACTGTATCATCACCTGTGGCTCATTAGAGTAATTAGAGCGAATTAGTGCGATAGAAGGCCTCTCTCCGCCTGCAGACGAGTGGAAGGAATTTCATTAGAGGAGATGAACACACATAAATACACCTTGGGTCTGATGGCCAGTGGTAGTAGGATTTGTTTACCCGTGACTGTTATCAGTGATTAGTATTATTTCCACAGTTGTAGGACAAAGAGATAGTTATTTCCATTTGGCCCAACCTCTCCTCCTAGCTGCGAACATAGCTCCCCATGCCAAATTTCACTGGGCGAACATGTTAGCAGACTTCCTCTTTTGAAACGGAGTTCAAAAGAATGTGGAAAGACTGGGCTCCCCAAGTTACTGCAGCGGCCTGTCTGTGCATTCATGTGAGAGCACACGCGTGTGGAGCAGTGTGCGGGAGGCTTCTTGGCCAAGTCGGTGTTGAAGTCTCTCTAGGGAGTGTTGGCAATCTGTTCCAATCGTCTTTACAGCTGACCAGACGACCAAATGAACCAGGACAGGGACTGCTGCTGTGGGCCAGTCCAGCCAAGCCAAGCAGGGCTGTTACAGCAATCACACAGACATTACAGCCCACTTAATGCTCCCCTGCACACACCATATTCCATCCTCTGCTAAACTAGACAGTGGCGTCCTCACCAACCATAGACGGATTTAAAAATAGTGCTCGAGTTAATGTGAAATGGTTAAATGAATTAAATCACCAGTAAATTAAACAGTTTTCAGATCTGAAAAGTAAAACCTTTTTAAAGTCGGGCCAAGGAGAGCCAGAGAGCGTTGACCTCAGAGACCGAGCCTGAAGGCCTGAGCACAGAGCACAGAGTACAGTTTTTCATGCATGTTGTTTGGTGCTCTGTAGTGCACTGCAGGCCTTAGATTGAAGCATCAACACCAGTGCTGGTATTTGCACTTTGCCGTTGCAATTAATTATGTCCTCTCATTACATTAGTCATGCATTGTGAAATATAGACTCCTTTAACTCCCTTTCTTCATTTCTGGGCTTCTTGTCAAACATGTTAATTTGTAAGGTTTATCAAACAAGCACGATGTCAATCATTGATGTGAAACATGATAGAAAGAATATCCCAGTGGTATGCCAGATGGCAGAGCCCCTGTAGCGCAGGCTTGCCTAAAGTTAACAGTATTCCCCTCCAAAATTTTGGTGCTTGATGAAGCTAACAGAATAGCTGAATTTTGACGTTGATGCTGGATGCTGTTTTTTAAGTTCAAACTAAACCCTGTAATGAATGACACTTAGTTGGAAATTTTGTTGAACACATCCCAGGCAAATGATATGTAACTCATAGAACATGTCTATCTACGTAAATAGGGATGTCTGCATATGCCAATATTTTGTTTGCTACGTTTGCTCTGCTGACCTCTTTGTTCAAACTGAAACATGCTAAGGCTCGATCATCTTAGCTACTTAGTCTGCACATACGCGCAATGTTGCAGTTTGTGTTAACTGTCATGAGTTTAGACGGCTGGTGACAGATGTTACCTTTCCGGTCATCTTTCCATTTAGCCATCTATTAATCGAGCTATCTGCTATCTTTAGTCACGACAGTAATATAAACTGTGATGTGGGTTCTACTCAGGATCAGGTATCTGGACCGATTGGGCAATGACCGTCTTCACTGAAAATAATTCAAACAGGTTCTCCATTTTGATATACAAATCTACCGGGTTTCAGCGTGCAACTGAATTCCCATACATTGTTATAAGCTTGAGAATATCTGTTGTCCTATGTACATTTTCTATTACCAGTTTCAGAAGAAACTGAGTCAGTTTTAGGCAATTGAAAAAATATTGCATAGGAAAAACCTTGTGTCAACACTTTGTAAGTTCAAGCCTTACTTTATAAAAAAAACAAACTGAAATGTGCCATTTTATAGTTGGTTGAAACAAGGAACAACAGTATAAGGAGCAAAAGGACATCTGCTGTGTGTTTCTACCTTGAGTCGGCATCTTTGTAACATATAAACTGACCACAGGTCAATCCAGTTTTATTTTGCTAGGAACCAACCTTCTACAAAAACAGCGTTCAGCAAAGCATAAACCCAAACATATTTGTTCAGTATTTCACCTACGGTACTTAAATATGACAAGCTATCATGCTTAAAGTGGGAATAGAATCGGTCCCCTAATGGTCAGTAAGATCTGATGCGTGTGAACAAGGGGCAGGCAGCATTGTGCACTTTTGGATGTTACGCTCCATCAGCAAGATGAGTGTAAAGTCTGCCCGTGTCTGCTGATGTGGGCACAGCATTTGCTGCATAGTCAACACCTGACTGGGTCTGAGGGGTCTTTTTTATTTTATTTTTTTTAAACTGAGACCATGCCCATAATTACTTGCCCACTTGGCATTGAATCAATCCTCTTTCATGTGTGATGTGTTTATTTAGCTTAGCAGTGAGGATTTTTTTTTTTTGGGAATGGGGATTTGGTAACACATTGGGATATGTGCAGGGTTTTGGAAAGGGATTGAACATAATCAAGGGCGTCAAGGATTGGCACTTGACCTCCTAAAGAGTAACCCTAGTGGAGGACTGTGGTTATTCCAGTTTTACTCTGAAACAGAGCACACTAATCAATGAGTACAATGAGTTGTACTTTTCCCTTCCCTCATTAATAAAACAACTTGAAAGTGAACAGTGGTGTATAATGCAATAGTGTTGTCATGTAGCATGGAGGTTTGCTCCTTATTTCAACCCATAGCTGAGATAAGAGAGCCAAACAGTGTTTAGAGGCAGTGGGGATTTTAGATGGTACAAACAATGTAATGCAACCAAATATTTAATTTTGATATATTTGGTTTTAATTCACTTTCTCAAGCTTTATTCTTCAAATTGATGCATTTAATTGTGTCCTGATTTGCCACACACACACACACACACACACACAAATAAGCTGTACTAATCGGTCACTCGTGGTATTTTACTTCTATAGTAATTCAATTTATGTAGAAATTATGTTCAAAAGGAATCCCGAGTGTTTAATGGCACAGCTTGAATGATTGACCCATTATCTCTTTGCTTTTGGGATATACCTAAAATTATCCCAGTTGCTGCTCATGCCTTCTGAAATCTGATCAGGCAGTGTTCCAGTGAGTTATTAAATGATTTAAGATGATTAGCCTTAAGGCCTAATACATCAAATTGTGATTAATGTCTGCACATTTTGTTAGTATCTTGAACCAACTGGGCCTCATATTCTTGTTCCTGTATCTAATCTTTACCAATATAATAATTACACCTCTATTCATGAACTAGAGCATTCATTTTTTGACAATTAATTTAACATGATTAAAATTTATAAGGTTCCTCCTCTCATCAAGCGTTGCACAAGCTTCTGCGCACGCTCGAATACACTAACAGATAGTGCAGCTGCTCCATGGCCACGGGCAGACAGGCTGCTACATCAACTGCTCCATGGGCAGCTAGAGCAAGATGGCATGTAAGCAAGTGAGCCTTTTATTTCTCCAAACATCCTGTACTACTGTGTAAAATCCATTGCAGAGGACAGTCGACCAACATTTGTTATAATTTTTTATGGTTTGTGGATAAAACGAGATCCAGGCTGGTCAGGGAATTCATCTTAATGCTGATGGAGGGAAAATCTCCTAATTAGTACTTGATCACACTATTTCTTTAGAGGGTTGTATTTTCTTGTGTGTTTTTGGGGGGGCGTGGGCGATGAGGGGAGGTGGGCATGTGTGCATGAGTGTGTTTTGGGACCTTGTCAGCAGACTGAGCCACAAGGGCCCCTGTGGTAATGTGTGTATTAAATGATTAGTGTGTTAGTTAGCATAACGGCCCTTCAGCAGCGTTTAATCACTCTCAGGGGTGGGCGGCCTCACAGGAGGTGGATGGGAGGGGGCAGAAGAAAAGGGGGAGGCGGAGCAAAGGGAGTAGAGAGAGAGCGAGAGAGAGAGAGAGAGAGAGAGATTTAAACAGAGAAGGTACTGCTGGTTGAATGAGCGAGTGGATGATCTGTGGAGTACGGAAAAATAAGGGGGGGGAGAAGGAGTGAGCGTGACAGGAGGCAAGAATCCAACAGAAACATAATCCAGCAACTCTCACACACTCAGCAGAGAGAGATACAATCTTTACAAGGCCTGAACGTCTTGTTAATGTCAGCACTTGGCCCATCATCTGGAACAAGTCCCATAAATGGCTATTAATAACAATGCAAAATGGATGAAGGTGGACCCTGCCTCCGTCTTGACAACACTGGTTTCTGATAATTGTGCTGTTATTATTTAGTGGGGGGGGGGGTCTGGTGCAGACAGGCAATAATTGTTTTGAACTGTGTACAGAGTTGTTGTAGTAGTAGTGGTGGTCTGTTGCTACAGTAGCTGTCATACCCGACACAGTGGGAACTGATTGACTGACAGGCTGAATGAAAGAAAAAAATACTGCTTGCGCTGTTAGAAGATCAATCCACCGATGTAGACGGGTTTTCTTTGGCGGGACATTGTCGTTGTGGTTCCGCTCCCTGCCTCTGCTGCTGCGACGCACTGGCCAAGTTCAGCTGAGGCAGGACGGGTAGTCCACAGCACGCCAGATGAGTCAAGGACTCTGCTGTGTAGTCAGAAAACAGCTCCTGTCTTTTTATTCTGAATTATAACAATGTTGCTGATTATGATGACAGAGACAATAATAAGCATGACAAACTGTGTCGCTCTCTTCTTAGGGGACTAAAAGAAAACATTGTGTTTGTGTTGCAGAAAGAACTAGACGCCACCGCCACACAGCTTGCCAACAGACAGGACGAGAGTGAACAGTCCAGGAAGAAACTAATCGACCTGAGCCGCGAGTTCAAGAAGAGCACACCAGAGGTGAGAAAATCAGATATTCACAGACACGCACCGACGCACAGCCACGCATATATCCCGCTTTGACAATCACGGTTTGCCTCGGTGTTTCTCTGTGTCTCTTCTCCTCTTTATAAATGTTGCCGTGATTATTTACTGAGAAAGTAGGGGAGGAGTAGACGGCGCAGAGATGCGGGCTTGGCTCCCAAAAATAGTCTCTCCATTAGTTTCCCTGAAATCCTAAAGAGACAAAACAGAAAACCCCTCAGGAGTTTGTATTATCTGACCTAGTTTTTTATGCGTGCAGAAAGTGTGGTCCGTGCGTGTGCGTGTGTGTGTGTGTGTGTGTGTGTGGGAGAGAGAGAGGCAGAGTGAGAGAGGCAGAGAGAGAGAGAGAGAGAGAAAGAAAGAGAGGCAGAGCAGGAGGGAGAGAAAGAAAGAGTGTGACAACACTACTAAGTGGGATCAGGAGGGAATTCTGTCCTGTTCCTGTGTTCCCATCACTCCTCCTGGGAATATTTGTTTCATCTCTGTTACCAAGGCAACACATTTTAAACCACACAGCGAAAACAAAGTATTGTTGTGTTATTATTGGTAATGTCACCATGGTGAATTATTGATGGGAGTATGAATTATGTATGAATGGAGTAGACTGTGGATAGAAAATTGTCAACTCTCGGTGGAGTTGACAGTAGGTCTATTATAGTTACCACAGGATGAGGATTGTGTCTATTGACTTCAGCTTGTAGCCCACCCAGTGTAGAGGAATATACCCCAGAGGAACTGCTACCTGCATATAGAAGATGCTAATTTCCCTTTACCCTACACATTCATCTCTAATCTCATTTTCAAGTATAACTACTTAACTAGCAACGCGCAGGAGGCAAGACAGACCGACACACACACGGAGGTGGAGAGACACACACAAAGAAAACATCCAGCGAAGCAGAGGCGCACACACACACACAGAGGCAGATAGCCTAGATCACAGAACAGGACCCACACATTCATCAGTGTAACAAGGCTGTGATTTAGGAAGGCTCCTCTGGCGTCTGTGTGGCCCCTGGCATCTCCCTGGTATGTGGAGGAGGAATCCGAGCCAGGCCAGACGAGCGACAGGATTCATTACAGGGCTGTAACAGCTCAATAGGAATCAACACTAAAACTCCCGACGTTTGGAGGTGTATGAGCATCGAGGCTGCCTACCAAATAGGCTAGTTCATAACATGTGATGGCATGCGCTTGATTAAAAGTGCCCCGATTGTCTTGTGTGCATTCGCTGGAGCTGTGTTTCTTGTCTCTTGGGTTGCTGTGTGGTTGACCATCCTATAGAGCGGGCTGTCAGCTCTCTGTGGTCTGCACCAGTCAGCGGAGATCACAGTCACATCAGATCAGACTGCATTAGGCTGAGCGGGAGTCCGTCTCTGATCCATTATTCAACAACCAGGAGACCGGTCCACGTTGACTGTGTCTAGTCTGCTGAGCTGTACTCGGCGTGAACTGCACTCATGGTCTGCATAATAACACACACACACACACACACACACACACACACACACACACACACACACACACACACACACACACACACACACACAGGCTTTTGTAGCATTTTGAAAGTAGTGCAAAGAAATGCAGCGTGAAAACAAAGTTTCCATAATTCATTAGTACTGACACACTGTTGAATTTTTTTTTTTTGAGACTACATCTCACTGTGCTGCCTAAGTTACCTGAATTATTCATCCAGTTCTTAATTTCCTTTTAGTTAGTCAAGTCTCCTCTACCACCGTGTTATAAAGGCAAGGGTGGAAATGGTTGTAAAATGTCCCAAAGATTGCTAGCCAGAGGCAGTGGTAGTAAAACAACTTTGTGTGTGCTTGTGTGTGTGTGTGTGCACGCATGCACATAGTCACGTTTGTGTTTAGCTGCAGGGCAGACAGACAGCGAATGGGAGTTCCATACTCCCTGGAGGATTCCTCGGGCTGGCCTGTCTGCTGTCTGCCGGCAGCTCACACACCAGCCATCCATCTCCTGCTGCCTGGCCCCCTCCCCTCACTACACACACACACACACACACACACACACACACACACACACACACACACACATACATATACACACACATACACACACACACACACAGATTGACTATGGTGTCTGTGTGCATTGTTATGTTATATGGTCATAAATCTTTGGAAGTGGAGAGGGCAGGGGGGGCGGAGCACGGGCGAGTGGACCAAATGGGTTCAGAGCTCGGGTGTTCAGCAAAAGCAGTAGCTTCGCCTCTGCATATTATTTGAACGTGTTTGTTTTTGGTGTGTGTGTGTGTGTGTGTGTGTGTGTGTGTGTGTGTGTGTGTGTGTGTGTGTGTGTGTGTGTGTGTGTGTGTGTGTGTGTGTGTGTGTGTGTGTGTGTGTGTGTGTGTGTGTGTGTGTGTGCGCAAGCTTGTCAAACTGCAGTCACAACTTTGACTACAAAACGACAAGATGAGAGGATATTCACCTAAACTAAAATAACATTAGGAGTTTAATTAACTTTGGCAAACAATTCAATAAAATTAATACGGCAACGTCAAACTATTACGGTAGTGTTGAGGCACCTCGCCATGCTGACAGTCATGATTTGTATGAAGGTAGTAATTATTGCAGGACGGCTAGACTAGACTGCATTACATTATACAGAGGTTTCTTTTTTTGGTCATAAATATTAACATTAGTTTGATGCCACAGTGTAAAATAGTGAAATGACAAAGGCCTTCTATACTTATTTATACCGATAAAGACAAATGTTTAAGCACATTTAATTTTGCTCTGACAATACAATGGAAGCTAAACTGAAGCAGATTAAGATAAAAACAAAAATTATTTTGTATCAATTCAAACAGGAATGAGTGCAGGTAATCTAAAAACTTAAAGGAAACTGAATTCAGAAATGGAAAATTAGGTTATCATAATAATCTAATGCAAATGACAAAACTGACGCCACTCGTGTGTGTGTGTGTGTGTGTGTGTGTGTGTGTGTGTGTGTGTGTGTGGGAGAGTCAGAGAAGGGCAGGGGGCAGAGCTGGGGGTGGGGTGGAGGTCATTATCCCCAGCAGGGGAATATTGAATTGGCCCAGACAAACAGCCACAACGACCCCTGATGAGGTAACAATGGGGCAGGGTCACCGAGGTCATGACCTGTCCTCAGCCCCAGACAAGCGGCCTGTCTGGACCAACCTGGGATTAGGCCAGCCCCAGACACTGGTCCCAGGTCAGTTTGGGATGCATGCTCCCTGCAGCATCGGTTAGGCTTTTAGACAGTTTTCTAAAAGGCGCAGAGTCTCCCGAGCACACATCTGTCGGTGCCCTACTTCACATCTTCATTAGGCAGTTTTGGGAGTATGTGTGTGTCCACAAACTGTGCAAATCAAATGTTCCTGTACAGAATGTCCTATTCTGCCATGCTTTTTACCGTACGCTCCAGTTCAGTTCGTCAGGATGTAGGCTCAGCTAACAGCATGGTGATTTGCATGTTCCCCTGATACATACTCGACTGGCTATCTAATCTGAAACCGCTGACTCGTACTGTAAAGTCATGCAATGGGACTTGCGGGATAAAAACCATTTGCTTTATAGTAAAAAAAAGGAGAAAATGTGCATTAGCTGTAGTCTTACTATCTGGCTCATTCATTCTCCGTCTCACACGCACTAGTGGTGCCTCTGGGTGGCCCAGGTGGTGCTGCACCTGTTCTTATAAGAAAGGAAAAGCACCTCGGGGTACAAACCTGGCCTGCTTCCTACCCTCGTGTTCATCACTCGCTCACGCATCACTCAGTATTCATCGTCAATGGCAAGAATGGCCGCTACTTGATTTCAATGAGTGACTTATTTGATCACAACGTGGTCTGCTAGTGTAAAACTCTGCGAGTGGTTTGCTCGGTAATAAAGGTTTTCACATCTTCTGAACATCACTGCCCCGTGGACCTGTTTATCAACTGTTATGTTCGGGTGATTATCTCTTTTTGAGACTCACTAACCTCCTCTTCTCTTTATCTTTTCAGGATTTCCGGAAACAGGTTGCCCCTTTGCTCAAGAGCTTCCAAGGAGAGGTGAGTAATATGGACTTTGTATTGACATAGTGATAGACAGACGCTGAAGCACAGCATTCAAACAGGGCATTTTATAAAGCCTGTTTTCTCCCTCTCTCTGTGCCCTTCTCTCCTTTTTCCACTTTCGTCTTTCCTCTTAAATTGTCGTCTCTTCGCTCTCACTTCTGTCTCTCCTCTCCTCTCTTCTCTTCTCTCCGCCATCTCCTGTTCTTTCTCTTGCCACTATCTCATTTCCCCTCTTTCCTCTCCCTCTTTTCTTCGCTCTGCTCTGCTCTTGATTTTCTGTCCTATTCATGAAGTCCTGTAGCCCGAGGGTGTGTTTAAATTGCATCCTGCAAAAAAAAAAAGAAAAGGCACCACAAAACCCCGGCTCTAGCCAGTCACAACTCACCGAATGCTATTTCCTCAGACTTTGTTTGTCTGCATGATTCGGTGGGGTTATGTGTTGATCTGGTGAATCATGAGCCCTTTTTTGCTCATTGTGGCTCATTTATTTACTTTAAATTGAATGTTGCGCCCTAGGTTTCTTTGTACCTTGACCTATAAGAGGTGACTTTTGTGCGTGTGTGTGTGCTATATCATACTCCCACCGTTCCCCTCTATCTCCTCCTCCATCATTTTGGCCTATTTCCATCATGACTCCTCCTTTCTGGCAGCCATGCATTTCCAGTTCACTCCCATATGTGAAAGTCAGAGGGTAGGAGTGGAAGCGGCTGGTTTAGACTGGGGCGTTCTTTGGGGTTGGAGTGGGTGGACATTCAGCCCAACAGTATCTCTTCCCGAGCGCACACACACATGGACACACGCATGCACGCAAACAAAATCATCTCAATAGACAGTGACAGTTCTGCTTTGCTACTGGCCATAGAATATTACAGTTTAACACTGGGTTAGTTTCCATATTCTTGTGTTAGAGCAGCAACCACAGCCAGTGGTTATGTAAAAATGCTGTAATTTATAGTGGTCCCACCATGTTCTGCTGATGATCCACAGTCTATTTAGAGAATAGAAACGGCAGCAATATAATTGTGGCTTTGTCAGCTGTTTCCACCATCCTCATGTTGACACACCTCGACGGCGTGCACACCAGAACACGCTGAAGCACATAGTGGGTGGTCGCGGAACTGAGAAAGACATTATCTTATGATTATTGAGATAATACTGTACACCCGCGCCAGTCTTAGAGCAGCCCATCAATCAGTCAACTATTTTGCGCGCTTGCATGCCACAACATGAGCAGCTCTGAGAATGTGTAATTTTAGCCTGGCTTTGTTTGCTTACCCCTCCGTGCTTTGATCAAGGACAAGACAGCACCGAAAACCAGAGGGTCTTCCTGTCAAAGTCCCACAGTAACTCATCCTTAAGCATTTTACCCTCGGAGCTTGAATCTTTACTAAGTGAATGTGGAACCCAGACAGAACAATAAAAAGTTTTATCCCAGGAACTTGGAGGTCTTGATACTCTGTTTAATCTTTGTCATTGAAAGGTGGATGCCCTCAGGTCATAATTATTACCAATAACAGTACTGTTTCCACAAAGCCTCAGTTTGCTAAACGGGTTACGTGTGTGTGTGTGTGTGTGTACGTGTACGTGTGTTTGTGTGTGTATGTTGCATGCTCAGTGTTCCTTGTTGGTCCATCGATCAGATAAGCTTTTCCATTATCCAAGGCTTCAGTCTCTGCTTCCCATAGCCTCCCCTTATCAGACTCCACTGGGGCCCACACACACACACACACACACACACACACACACACACACACACAGATGCGCGCACGCACGCACACATGCAGGTCAGCCTGATGCCCTTCACACACTATGGGTTAGATAGGGGAGCGAGGCAGTGCTGAGTGATGGTGGTGGCACAAGGTGCTGACGTATGTACGTATGTGTTTGCGTGTGTGGATGTGTCAGGGATACCTTTTGCAATTGCAAGCACTTCTCATCGGTAACCTACTGATACTGGTGAGGTATCATTTGTGTCACTTCATTTGTTTTGCTGTGTGTGTGTGTGTGTGTGTGTGTGTGTGTGTGTGCGCGTGTGTGTGTGTGTGGGGGCAGGGAAGCATGTACTAGCAGATGTCATTGGGATTGGTTGAAAGAGCTGCAGTTTGGTGCAGCAGGGTTGTATTTGCAAATCCTGGGTGGTCTTCTAATGGCTCTGGTCCTGCAGTTAACCTGCCTCTAACTGTAGGGTGTGTCCTACATTAAATGTCTATTTCCTGCCTCCCATGTTGGGCTATATAAAGCTGCTGTACCACTGACCTTGGCCCAGTCATTGTACAGTCACGCAGCCGGCTTCCTTCATCGCCATCGGCAGATCATTTCTTTGCGTACGTTTGTGAGCATGTGTGTTTCTTCTTTATCATGATATTGTTGTGCTGATCCCAAACCCTTATATATACATGCACACACATGCGCGCACATTTCAACACTGATGAACAGGTTCACTGTTGGTGTGTGAGAGGTATTAGTACTCGGCATCAGTAATCTCCCATTAGCGGCCTTGCATTTGAGGATCCTGATCGCTCAATGTCACACAGCGCATGAAGAGGGTAAAGTACATGATGCAGCATGATGTGAGAATGAGATATAGTTGTGTGTGTGTGTTTGTGTGTTTGTGTGTTTGTGGAGTGAGTGAGTGAGTGAGTGAGCGAGCGAGAGACCGGAGTCCTATACATGCCAGATAGACATTAGTGTGAGAAAGACTGACACTGAAAAAGATTGAGGGAAAGAAAGAAATGAGTCAGAGAACATGGAAGTGAATAGAGGGAGAATTCAAGAGAGAGAGAGAGGGAGACAGAGAGAAGGACATAGAGAAATATAGTGGGGGAAAGAGGGAGGGGTGCTGGCACCAGCCTACTCGGGGCCAGATGTTTTGCGGCTAAAAAACTAGAGATGAATCAAAGCCATGTGAAGAGATTTATTAGGTTCCCATAGGAGCCCAGGCAGTATTACATGTAGGCCGCTCTGTTTACAGTGGCAAGAACCCCTAAACCACCCATCAACTACACTACTGGCTTGGCTGGGAATGTGAAGACTTTATATTTGGACTTATATAGGCTTTTGTCTTTATTCCTTTTCTCTCAGTGAATGTGCTGGAGGAGTTGGAAGAGAAACACAAGGCTGTTTAGTCTGAGTGCGTGAGCCAGAGTAGTCAGCTGTAGCTCTGCCCAGTACAGTAGCACCCTCTGAATGTCTTTATTTGGCATCTGTTTCCCTCGATTTAGACTTGATTTGAGATGCATTTCGCCTACTCTGTCTGCTTCTCATATTGAAGTGTGACACACAGACCATAGTAGAGCCTGCTGACTAATATTTCAGCAAGACAACAGTGGAAAAGTTCCCCCCGATTTTTTTGAATTAATCTCTTATGGATCCAATCTAATGTTGTCCATTTCAATAATATCGGTGATGGAATGCATGCCGTGCCCTCTTGTGTTAATGGCTGCAGCAGTAATGGATCCACACTGTATTGCTGCTAAGAGCTGACTGAATAATCTGCCCCTGCTGTGGCTGGAAAGACTGAGCCAGCTGTTTAATGATGTCAGCGTGCTGGAGGGGAAACGAACACACACATTTGCGCACACACCGATGGACGGACAAACTTAGGCACACACACTCTAGGACAGACAGACTTGGAACGCGCACGCGGCAAACGAAATGCATCCGTCATCGGCTGAACAGCTGAACTGACTTCACGGGAAGGAAACACCAACGCCGCCACTGTCAAGACAACCGCGATCGCATGCAGCATACCGACGCATAGTGAGGAAACGCAGCTATGTAGACAACTCTGACTGTGAAATTAATGGGCCTGCCTTTTGGAGTGTATGGCTGTGACAATCAGTTTATGAGGCGGTGTAACTGACAATTAAGCATTATTTTTTCTCCCCTCTCCTTGCAGATCGATGCCTTGAGTAAGAGAAGTAAAGAAGCAGAGGCCGCCTTCTTGAACGTGTACAAGAAAATAATCGATGTCCCAGGTAAGGCGTATGTGTGTGTGTGTGTGTGTGTGTGTGTGTGTGTGTGTGTCTATAAATGCCTCCCGAGTCCAAAAAACGTGAACAGGAGACCCCCTTATCCACGCAGACAGCACCAACAGGGGGAGGAGAAAAAAGCATGACACCGTCCCTCTGGTGCTCCTTCACTGTGCGTCCAGGCGTGTGCGACACCCACGAGCTCTCATCCCCACTGGTGAAGCCTTTAGAGGGTCTTAACAGAAGGTGCGTCCTGATATGGATGACAAGTGCGCCCACGATTGGCTGCTGCGAAGTGCGCACATGAGCAGTCACGTTCAGCACACTGAGGCCGAGGAGGGACACGCAGCACCGAGTGTTACAGAACACACACACACACACACACACACACACACACACCGCCACAGAGCTACTGGTTGGAGACTTTCAGCTGTATGGGAGCCCTGGAGGGGCCGTGTATGTAGGAATGGGAGAGGAGTTGAGTTCATCTATAGCGTAAGGAGGTCATCATATTCCCACATGGATAGACCTACAGTAATATCTTTGGATTGTACTGCTCCCAATAAGTCAGCCCCAGCTCTGACGGGGCTATTCTTAACTTGCAGCGAGACAATGATGTAATGCCTGATGCACACACGCACACAGACACAGACCAGCCTGACTAATGCTGCAGTCTTGAAAGAGGAAACAGTGTGTTTTGTTCTGTCTTCTATCAGCTGAAGGCCTGGTTAGTCAGCCCAGTGTGCTCTGCTTTAGATTAAAGGTGTCTGGCGAGAGCGCTCAGCACCAGTGGCCCACAAGTCAAACTGCTTTTAACAGGCTGTTCAGTTGATTTGGAGGGGGGCCTATGTGAAGGACGAAGGTTTGATAAGAGGGAGAGAAAGTTGATTTTCAAGGGCGCCGCGGCAGATAGGAGTCCAAATTCAGGGCATGCAGTTGAGTTCCTGAGTGTTTGTTTGTACTTGTGTGTATTTGTATGAGACTATGCAATAGTGCACATGTGTGTTTGTGACAAGATGTCTCTGTGTGTGTGTGTGTGTGTGTGTGTGTGTGTGTGTGTGTGTGTGTGTGTGTGTGTGTGTGTGTGTGTGTGTGTGTGTCAGAGCTTAGCCCTGCATGGTGTGTCACCTTGACAGCACAAAATCAGCATGAAATTCCCCAATCGTTCTCTGCTGATCTCTCATTAGCATAGTTAAGATATCTAACTGCGTCAGACATGAGACACACACACACACATACACACATACACACACAGCCCTTACCCCCAGCTGTAAGCTGTCAGTTCCTCTTATCTGTACAACACACACACATAAACACACACAAACATGCAAACTGCTCTTTTAGCTGGCATGCTGATGAGCGTCGCCTGCGTCTCTTGGCTGCCTGTCACCAGTCTGCCACCCATGAGCACCAATCAGATGTGATTGGCCTGACTGACAGGGCTCTCTTCATCACACTGACAGTTAACCCTGCTGTGTGTTCACAGAGATGTTGGTAAAATGCCTCCAGAAAGTTGTCTTTCTTCCTTCTGTCTCTTGTTTCTTTAATCTCTTATTTACCTTGCCTATTTCACGGCTCCACTTTGTCCATCTGTCTGCTCCCATGTTTCTCTTTTTTCTCGCTTTCAAGCTGCATCATAGTGAACACTTTAACTGATCATAGCCCAGTAATCATTGTTGTTCATGTGTGCCGTCTGTGTCTATCTACAAGTTATCCTGTTCTATTACTGGGTCAGCAGTTGACTCATTATTCCCCCCCCCCCCCCCCCCATACAAAACCAAAGTTTATCTCATACAACGACAATAGTCTCTGTTGATACAATGGCTGATAGTTTATCATTCAATAACCTTTATGGATAAACACAATGTGCGAAACTAACCATGACCTTTCAGTGTTATGTGTTGTTAACTGTTGCAGCAAGCCAAATCTCTGTTCTTTCCTCTCTTTCTAATCAGTGAAGTGCGTTAACATGTATTTGCAGCGGACCTATACTAAATTCTTTTAGGTCAATATCAATGTTTGAGATTAAATAAATTCAATAACAATTTCTTGGTCAATATTTAAATTTGGCAGTGAAGGTTTCAGGATAAAGACCTATCTGGGATAGGATATTTACAGTAGAACATTAAACATTATAATTTATACATATTAACCATGAATAAAACACAAACATGACATATATTGAACTTTAAAAAATTCAGACATTTTTTAGGGAAAGATACCAAAAAATGCATCTTATGAAATATATTGCTGAATTTACTGCACTGGAGTTTCTTTTTGCACATATGTTAAAATATACACAGATCCCTCTGATCATTTATTAAACTGATAATCCAGTATCAAGTGATCAAATGACTTAACTCACTGTGTCCTAATATTGCTAGTAATTGTAATATTATTTGGTCCTTGCTGGAACCAGTAATCTTCCACAAGGAGATCAAAGGTCAGGGTCAGTCCAGAACAGTTCTCCTGGATAGATTCATTGCCTTGCTCAAGGACACTTCACCAGGGCAAATGCCTGCTCTCACAGGGCCTTGAATGTAGTTATTCCTAGCGCACTACGCCACCTTGCCGCCCTTGTTTGTGTAATCTGCTTTACGGTGTGTTAATGTGGTGTGTTTTGTCTCTGCCAGATCCTGTACCTGTGTTGGAGCTGGCTCAGCAGCTGCAGCTGAAGCTCCAGAGGATGCACGACATTGAGACAGAGAACACCAAACTTCGCGAGACACTGGAGGACTACAACAAAGAGTTTGCAGAGGTCAAAAACCAAGGTTAGAGACGGGATACATGCAGAGCCACACGATTTGGGATTTTCCTGACTTTGAGAGGGGCATGGATGTAGGGCGACCAATTAATCATAGATGAGCACATGACAAACTTTTATATACCTATGATTTAGTATTTTTGTAGTTGGGCTGTGTTTCACTGTTTCATTCTCCTCTTCCCGATTGCATGTCCCTCACTGCTATGACCAATTACAACTGTTGACGGCGCAGAATGAACCCAAAACCAAACCAAGATGGTGAAGTAGGCTGCACCTGTGAGAATAAGATGGCATACGCATATTAGTATTAGAATGGCTACTTTAACATCTGGGCAAGGGACAGCAGAATTTTGGCTGACACTGGCACATTTACAGTGATGTTGCTCAATGTGCATTGCCCTTTTAAAAATATACAAAAGAAAATTAAAGTATACAGACCAGGACGGAAAGGGAAAAGACTGGATATGTCATGAACTTGAAAATGTAGTTGTAAGTGATTACCGTCTGTCAATCAGAAATACTGTACAAGGCAAGATGATTTTTTTTTTTTTTTTACTTTTCGGTTTGGCTTCAACAAAAGTAGTAATGTTGTAAATATTTTTAAGGCGTTCTAACTGCTGCTAGTCTGAGAATTTCCACACTGTCAAAAGAAACGAAAAAATATCTAAATTAGAAATGTTCAAGTGCAGAATTGCAGCAAAATATTTTTTCTAATCCTTGAAGTTAAACTCACCATTATGTCTGCATGTGGATGAACTTTGAAGTGCAAATATAAGGTCAAAGAAACATGCCGGTATTTAGAGGCCCTTTTGAAAGGAAGAGGCCACATTTGAACATATTTAATGCCTTATAAATCTTTCAAAAACACAAAAAAATGTACAAGATTTTACATTTTCAAATAGGTTTTCAGGGGGAAAAAACATGGGGCACAGTTTCATGAATAAAAAACGACAGGCTACCTCAGGGTAAAGAAAGATGGAAAAACTGACAGAGGCAGAGAGATGAGTGAGAAGCAGTAATAAAAGTGGTGTAATTTCAGTCGAAAAGGAGGAGTGAGCGAGCGAGCAGGGAATGTTTTGGAATCCCCCTTTCCTCAGTGAGAGTTAATTGGAACAGCTCGATAGCGGCAGGGTTCCATTCTGCCATTGATTTTCCTGTTCCCTCATCCTTTATCCCTCCTTCCCGCCTCAATAGATGGGGGATATTTAAACCCCAAAACACACTGTGGAACTCCCACTCCTGTTAAACGAACACGCGGACTTGCCCGCACACACACACACACACACACACACACACCCCCATACCCCCACACCCCCCCACACACACACACACACACACACAACGGAGTGCAGGGGCCATTGATCCCCGCAACCTAAATGTTTAAAGTTCAGTTAAGCAGTTAAGGGGTAAGAGGGCTCTGAGGGGACTCTCCTCTATTGATTATGTGTCAGAGCAGTGAGACTGGAGTTTAAATCACACGCACACGCACACAAAGTGCTAAGAGCCCTCAGTCAAAGGCAGCAAGCAGCAATGCTCTTTATCATTGTCTCACTCACTTATATCTTTCTCAGAGAAACACGCTCTCACACACACACGGAGGCCTATTTATTACCCCAGTTATGTGTTAGATTTATTTCAGGCTGCCCCATACAGAGCTCAGCCGTCTGCAGGTTATGGGGTTTCAGCACTAATGCAGTCCTAATGAATACAGCATATCTACTGTTGGCGAACGGTGAATATTCTATACCGGTCATGGATGTAAAGATTAGGCAGGAGCCATAGGGGCCAAGGCCCTCGTCGGTGCCGACAGAGGAAGAATGTGGGGTATGAAATGTGGTTCCTTAAGCAAAGGTCAAAAGGATTATCGTCATCACCGCCATTTATCACGCATAGGAGACCACTACAGTCTGTCGTCCATATAGTTTGAAAATTGCCCATATTTTAACTGTTCCTTCCGCTTCTCTCAACGCCTGACTTTCTGCTTTTACCTCCTCCAGAGGTGACCATTAAGGCCTTGAAGGAAAAGATCCGAGAGTACGAGCAGTCTCTGAAGAATCAAGCTGAGAACCTGGCCCAAGAGAAGCAGCTCCAGCTACACAACGACTATGCAGAGAAGGAGAGGTAAAACCGTGTGTGTGTGTGTGTGTGTGTGTGTGTGTGTGTGTGTGTGTGTGTGTGTGCGTGTGCGTGTGCATGTGCATGTGCAGAGGTGTTTCAAGTCATACCATTATTTTGCCATTGCAAACCTTTGGGTCATTGTGCCCTCAGACTGAACTGCTGTGATCCTAATCTTTGAATGATAGATTTAAGATTTCTGCCTATATTTAGCACAGCTATTCACGACTTAATTATTTCTTCTGAGTTAATAGTCCTTGTTTTTTTTTCTCTCTCATAGTTATCGGTTTAATCAACGAATTGCTGCCTATTGCTCCCCTGGCATTGCCTTCTATTAACAGGAGAATGCAAATGGAAAATATATAAAAGACAAAGCCAGCATTTTTGTCATGTGGGTGCTTGCCTTTCTTGTCTTGATGGGAATCAACACCCCATACTCATATTTTCTGTCCTTACCACAATATCTTTCAGCTTTTTTTGTTCAGAATAATTGTTACCACAGACATCTACTGTGTCTGAAAATATACGAAAACTAAATGAAACCCAGAAAATTACTGTATAATATCACAAATTATAATTCAGTGTCACTTTATTTTGTTTTAATAGGTTACTTCCTTTCCAAACCCCATTTTCAAAGCATTTTGAAGTGTGTGGTTTTCAGATACACGGGAAGCCTGTGGCAGTAATAAATAAGCTCAAAATTGTTGCCAGATATTTAAGGAACCTGAAAAACAATGCTGACTAATGAATTGATGTATTAACTCTTGCAAAGGCTAGAATGAGTCACTCTGACTGTCCTTTCCCAGGATGGAGCCCATTCAACATAAATATGTAGGCAGCTATAATATTGTTTCATTTAAAAACAGTCCTGGTCACCTTTCCTCTAATATAATCCTGGCCAGTTTAAATTATCATGTGATTCCATTTGGGGTTCAGTTTTTTTCAAATGCCGTTGGAAAATTGATCTGTCCACCTTTTTTTAAATGTGGTTATCTTGGATAACTATGTGCTCCTATTTTAAATTAATGGGATAAATAAACGTGTGCAAGGTGGAAATGATGAGCATTCATAGACTTTGCTAGTGCAGCCTCGGGGCTTAAAGAGAAGGCTGAGGGTGTTTCTTCTGTGGTGGTTGATCATTTAGCAGTATTTCGGATACTGTCTGTTTTGAAATCCATTTTCATCAACTTTACCTGCATGTAGCTTATCAAATGGTCTTATCGTTGTCACAGTTTTTCTCAACAAAAAAAAAAAGAATTCTTAGCAGTTTAGATAACTTACTTTCAGTTGCATCATATTCTCCTTTTTAAAGTACGAAGCACTGCCAACAAATGCTACAGATTGTTTTCTTTCACACTCTGTACATTCATTGAAACACTTAAGGAGAAACTTTCTCAGTGATCATCTTGATCAAAGTCTCTGGCCCACTTTAAGCTGATTTATAAGATCTGTGTTTATTAAATGTGCATTACGGAGCTCATATTTCCCCTCGTGTCAATCATCTTGTTTGCCGTGAAGCCGCGTTAAAGCTCATTGCCTCTTTCAGATGTACAGCAGAAGATCAATTGTCCAACTGTATTTCCTTTACGTCAGTGTTTTATAGGCCCCTTCCTGTCTGCAGAGAGCTGACTTCCTGTGTCTGAGAGCGGCAGTAAATGGATGGCACCTCTGATGCATTTTATCCTGCAAGGAGTGAGGGAGGGAAGGAGGGAGGGAGAGATGAAAGGATGAAGTAGAGGGCAAAAAAATAGAGATGACAGGAGAGACAGATTGGCGGAGAAGGGGGGCATCAAAGAGTGCCATAAAGACCGTCTTTGTGCTAGATTATTGATGTTTTTACACGCAGTGGCAATTTCTCAGCAGAGCCCAACTTTTTAAATGCTAAGAATGAATCTATTTTATCCTTGTGGTTTCTGACGCCACCTCTCCCCTCTCTTACTCAACCCTCGCTCTCTCTCTCTCTCTCTCTCTCTCTCTCACACTACCTCCCCCCACTCCCCCCCCCCCCCGGTGCTGTGCCCCAGTGGCCAGACATTCCTGCCTAATAGGGCTGCTTAATGAGGAGTGGGTTGTGTTGGGAGGATTTTAGTGGGGAAAACACTTCAGAAATGGTGGGAAAATAGAGAATAGTTGAAGTTGCCACAAAGTGTGAGCCCAAGATTTACTGACTCAGTATCTCTATCTGTGACTTTCTGCTCCCGGCTTTCTTTTTATTTCCTTCTGTCTGCTTCTTTAGGAAACTCCAGGAGAGCCAGGACTCTATGTCCTCAAGGTTGGAGGAGGCCGAACACAAGGCCCAGTCCCTACAGACAGGTACAAGTCTACTTAGTCTTTTACAGATCTGTGTACAGTTTTAACCAGCCCAGATAAAATGGCAGCCATATCACTGACTTTGAGCTAATGCTGGTTTTAAATCCTCTGACAACTTAGTTTCAAATCTCAAGTATTTCTCATTGAATGTTCATTCGTTGCTGACGTTGGGAAGATACATGCCCAGTGAACTTTAACACTTAATCTGCTTCATCTAGACTAGGTGGGTGTGGTTTTATCAGATTGACAGTGGCCTAGCAACATAAGAAAACAACTCCACCACTGTCACTTCCGACCAGTGAGAAAACCACAGGCAACGTCACAAATACAGAAATCTGGTTTTCTTTGTCAGAAAATTGTGTGTTTAAAAATGTAGTTGGAAGCTGTTTAAGAAATATGTTTTCAGTGCCTTTTTTTTAAAAGTATTATTCATACTTGGATGTAAGCTCTTCATTTGAAAGCTGACTTGTAAGAGGCAAATTCACAATTGACTTGACTCTTTTATTGTGTTTTACAGCACTTGAAACAACTCAGGCCGAACTCTTTGATTTGAAGACCAAGTATGACGAGGAATCCACAGCAAAGTATGTGTCTTGGTGATCTATGTGTGTGTTTGTGGGTGACTTCTCCCCTCTGGCTCCTCCATAGTCTGTTCCTGACATAATCATCCTGTTTAGTGAATCTCCTTGCCTGGAAACTCCCCCTTTCTCTCCCAAACAGCTGGATTGTCTCCCGCAACGCTCGGCGGCCTCCAAATCCCAGCATTACCCACGCACTTTAAATACTGACAGGGATTGCAATGCATTGTGCAGCCACGGCAAGCACCAAAATAGAGATACTTTTTGTGTGTGGTGTAGGCTAAAGCGCTCTCTGATTTATCAGGGTGGTGGTGGAGAAGAGAGGCTGACGAGGGTCACTTTGGGATCTCTGACTAAAAGCCACACTGGCTTCTAAAAGGACCTGTAAGATAAGGTGGCTTCAATTACTTGAGTTGTGGGCATCTATCATTATCGATCTTATAGTCGTGGCGAGGATGAGAACAGAAGCTTTTCCATGTCAGCATTCCTCACTGTAAAGTGGCACTTTATGACATTCACACTCTGTGTTCCCTCGCGGTTAGTACTAGAACCCAAACCAGCATTTGGAAAGTTTCAAATTTTAAGAGGAAAAACAAAGCCTTTCCTGGTGTTTTATTGGTAATTGGTATACTGCAAAAAAAAAAAATTGATTGCAGTTTCCTTGAAACATTAACTCGTTCTATAAATCCGGGACTGTTTAGAAAATAGTCAAGGGCATCCTGCGTGCGCCCTGCACACAAAGTACGGCAGAGTATCAACTTGGCTTTTAAGGTTTTCCCCCACCCCATTTGCCATGCCCCGAACTCACAGTGTCTCTCCATTAACAGAGTTGTTAAATTGATTGGCTGTTAAAAACAGATCGATCCCTCTTCCTCTCTTCCTCACAATACTCCCCCGCACCCCCCTTTTCTACCTCCCTCACTCCCACACTTTCTCTTATCTCTAGCATTGTGTGTTTGTGAGTGTAAGAGGAAAGGCGACAGGAAGATATTGCATGTAGTATTATGACACTAATCAATAGGTTTCATAGTCTATCAGAATCCCCCCCCCCCCCCCCATGTGACCATACTGCATCGCTCCTCTGCATTCTCTCATTTCTTTACACTTCCTTTTTCTGTCCTTGTCCGTTCCTTTTATGTCAGAAGAAAACACATTTTGAAAAGACACGTATGGTCGGCCCCATTTGCTTACAGAAGCTAATAAACACATGCCGGCCCACATTCACACACACACATCCACATACAATCACTCACTCATTCACTCACTCACTCACTCACTCACTCACTCACTCACTCACTCGTGAGCCTGAGGCAGTCAGGGTCCTTGACTATGTGGCGTGCTGTGATCTGAAATTTTAATGCAACGCTTTAAAGCACACACAAACCCTCTCTAACCCTGCACCCTCCCAGTCCTTGGAGTCCTTCCCCCGTTTACTGCTTGGCTGAGCAAATCGCCAGTGTTTGGCTGAACACAACTTTTAACCCTTTGACTGCATATATTTTGGCCCTGCAAAACACAAACGCCATACATATCATGCACTTTTTCCCCCCACACACACACACACACACACACACACACACACACACACACACACACACACTTGCTCTAAACTTTCCACTAAGGAGGACATTGCGTGACAAATCCCCCATCCTCTTGCTGCATTCGGGTAATCTGCCTTTTAAAATACACAACACACACACATGGACATACACACACACACACACACTCCCTGAGAATTTGGTCGATGTTGCGGTGCCCGGAGTGTGTGAGCTTCAGCGGGAGGCGGGCCTGCAGATGTAGCGTAGCCCCCTGTCTGTGTCGGCGCTGTGAGGGTCTGGCTGGCTGCGTTTTACCCGTTTAGTCCCTGTTAAAGATTAATGATATATTGATCCCCAGCCCCACAGGATGCTGTGTGTGTGTGTGTGTGTGTGTGAATGTGTGTTTGTGCGCTTGTGTGCATGCTCCTCTGTATGTCTGTGTGTGGCTTTATCTGTGTATAAAGGCTTGATATCATTTTGGGAAAACCATTTAATTGTTGATAATTAGGAAAGCAAAGCCTATTGACTGTTGCCTGTGTCCATCTCAAGCACACACAAACACAAAATGGCGCACAACATACACGCATATACACACTCTCGCAGCTAGCTTCTTTTTAAGCCGCCTTGAAATCCCCAAGGTAACACGCTGTGAAAACGCAATGTGGAGAAAGCCATGGAAAGAAAAGGAATGGAGTGATGAAAGCTAGAGGGCAAAAAGCAAGTCAGGGGCTGGAGGCTACAGCGAGGAAGAGGGGATAAGAGTGTGATAGAGGAGGGAAATGAAAATCTAAATCAGGAGAATATCCTGCTGGCACCCGAGGACAGAGGCCGAGGAAGAGAGGGTGAAAGATGAGAGAGGGGAGGTGGAAGGGGGAAAAAAAAGATGAAAGGAAGAAAAAGTGGAGGGCAATGGGAAGGGAATGAGTTGAGGGGAAAAGGATAGAGGCAGGCAGAGTCTGGAAAAGAAAAGGAGCGGTTGAGTGAGGAGCAAGAGAGAGAAGATGATAAGAGATGAAAAGGCCTGTCTGAGATGGAGGAAGTACAGTAGGGGCTTAGAGGCTTGTTTCAGAAGTCCTACAGTACTCACTGATGTCACTTGTGCACCCATTGGCTTTCATGGTACAAAAGAGTGTGTGTTGTTTGTGTGCGTGATTTTTCTAGTGCAGCTGTGCATGTACTCTATAGCTCCTCCCTGTGGCTGCTGTATGGAGCTTTGTAGGTATGTTTTGGTGGCCTAAAATTAGGATTTACCATTACGAAGGACCCTCCCGTTACTGTTCAGTGTTTGATGAATTAATTCCACGGGGTGCGTTGGCTGGCCATGGACAGTTCTGCCCTGCCCAGCGACTGACTGACTGTATCAGGATATGCAGAAAATCCCTTCCCTGTGATCTGCTTTGGCCCTCAGCCTCTAGCTTTGCCTTTATAATTCCCAAATACAGCCAAATCCAAAGGTTATTTAAGAAGACTTTGTGCATCTGTACTTTGATTAAATGATCACATTTGGAGCAGGAGCGGTGGCGTATTTGGGTTGCATTACTACCCATAAATGCTCTCCATTACAAGCTTTTCTGGCTTGTTGGCTCTCTGACCTTACATTTGTGTGTGCCGGAGTGCGAATGAGTGCGCACGTGGGTCCTGCACACTATAGCTTAAGACAGGATAAAAGCTATTGAGGTAGTGTACTATTATGTTGCTTAAATGCATACTAGATCCTTTTAACTGTTGGGGAAAGAATAAAAGCGGAGAGTGAAAAGCTCTCCCACCCACATCTGATTCTTTTTGCTGCATTGCCTGTAGCACAATGTTGACCTAATATCAACTGTGTCTGTTTTGTTAAACACATTCAAATCAGTAGTACTCAAGCCTATGGGACATAACACTGTTTCTCATACTGTGACACACAAATACAAAGGCTGCGTGGGTTATTGGGTGTACTATCAAAAAAATCAAAAGGTCTTAATGGACTCAGCAGGGCACATATGTGCCCACATCTTTGCACTCAATGTCGGCCATGTATTCTTATCCGCAAGTAATGTCTTAAATAAACATGCACGGTGTCTTTGAACTGCTTTGAACACCAACCAACGAGTTTTGTAAAAAATTGTCATGCATTTGTTTATTGTAACTTCCTTATGTGGCAAAATGTATTTTAGGTGTCCTCACAAATACACACAGGCAACTAATTAATAGAGAGGGTAAATATATTCAAGCAATTATTTAGGCCTGGTATGTAGCCAATAATTTCCCACAAAGTCTTACAGAAATGAACACTCATTGTTTTTCTGTGTTCAGTGTTTTGTCCTTGTCCTCAAAGTTTCCTCCGCATCTCCGTCTTTGTTTGCAGGAAAGTGACAGGTATTCACGTCGCTCACGAAAGAGTGTTATTAAGATATATTTTCCCAAAATTTGAAAAGATGTGGTATTATGGGGATGTATTCCTGCTGTCTGACCTCTAGCAAGTGAGAGGTGAACCATGGCCTCCATCCAGACCATTAGTCAGACACAATCACACAGCTTCATAGCAGATTAGTCTGCTGTATTAGGACTTAGAGCTCTATTAATGTAATCCCTCTGTTTTAGTGTGGCCTGGGTTTAGGAGCTTACATGTGCACACCCACACACAGACACGCACACATACACACACGCTTAAATACATGTATGCATGCACACATACAAGCTGTTTGGGTTATGGAGTTCACAATCAATGGATTAAGGTGAAATTTAGACAGTAGCTTAATGGACACAGAACCGGCGTTTTCTAAATGTGTTCTCTCTGAACAATGAGACACACACACACACACACACACACGGGATGTGTGCAGAGTGCACTTTTTTTTCCTGGGATTCGTCTATCCATTTATCCATTCCTTTTTTTATCTGTGTGCTGTATTTCTTTTATAAGCACTGTCACATCCTCTGTAGTAACGGTAAATGTCTTTCTCAGGGCCGATGAGATTGAGATGGTGATGACCGACCTGGAAAGAGCCAATCAGGTAACCCACTTAACATTTTAAGTTAACGTATTTAACAGCATTGTCCAAATTATCCATCACATCAGAGTTTTATTATTAAAATTCAGAGAAAGCAACGGAGGTCTTAAATTGAATTAGGTAAAATAAAAATATGGCCTACAGTAGGACAAATTAGTGTGTAATTCTTAAGCAAGTACATTTTATTTAAAGGATCCAGTCTCGTGATATCCTGTATTTTTCTTCCTGTCAAATGTCATGAAAAGACAGAAACCAACAATTAATTTATTTTACTTACAAGTATAGTCTGGGTTGACAAAGCCTGATAGCTTATTGTTCTGTGCCATAGAGCTCCAATAAAAATTGTTCAAAACAAATCAGTGAGCCACAAAGTTGCTCTGGGTGACATGTTGCATCATTATGTTGAATATAGGCTTTTAGTTGATTCTATGTACACCATGCTGCTGTAGATATTCACCAGAGCACCAAATGTGTATTCATCCGCGGCTGAAAATAGTCCCCAATAAAAGTACTATTTACTCCTGTTTGAGTATAATTTATTAAAAACTACAGTGCCCTGCTGTTTTAGGAGACATTTATCTTTTTTTTTTCTAAAAATTAAACTATATATCCTTGACCCTGTTTTTTAAAAATAGATCTACATTTTAAGGAACAATTGGGCTCGTAGCTTGAGGCGGGGAAAGTTTGAAAGTATTGAGGGAAGACCAAAACTAGTAATGTGTTAGTTACTTTTGGTCTTTTTGGGGATTTGTTAAGAATAGCAAAAACATAGAACATCACCGGCCTTATCCTTTAAAATATAAATGTTCTTATGTTCAGTAACCATAAAATGTGGCTTACATTAACACATAATGACTTGCTTATCACTGTGAGGGCAGCTGTTTGTTTTACATCTTTATTACACACCTACTAAACCCATCCAGCTGAAATAAGCCCCCTAGCGTGTCCTCTGCCCTTGTGTTGTAAATATTCTTTGGTATCTGTTAATGTCATTGTTGTTAACTTTCATTATTAGCCCAAGAGTATGATTTGTGGCTAAAGGGGTAGCATAGGCATGTAATGTTAATATTAGCCTAAAGGTTAGCGCTCCAACTATAATGCCACACACACTATTCACACTTCTGATTTGAGGTTTACACAGGATGACAGCATGGCCTCCAGCTCAGTCACAGACTTTTTATACGCTTTTATATGGAGAAAATGGAAAACAGGATTTTTCTCTTGCAACTAGCAGTCCAACTCCCACCCAGTCAATAACAGCTCTCAATATGGTTGTAATTAGGAACACTGTGGAATCGGCTCCCTGTAACTCCTAATGATGGCAAGTTGGCCGGTGTTGCAGATGATTCCCAACTGGAGCGTGGCAGTTTGGCCATAAACACAAGGCAGCCGGTATCATCTCCGTGCTCAGGACTTATTTTATGTTCAATTTAGGAAGAATCCGCCCTCTGCCATCATCCCACACTTACTTTGCATTCTCGCTGCCCTCCTCCACTCTAGTATATGTTGGAGCCGTATACTTTGCATTAAAGAGATCTAGATGAAGAAAAATATTGAGATAATTATCGGTGCTGTCCCACCAACAACAACAACAACAACAACAACAACAACCACAACCTCCTCCAAAGACCACTTAGTTGCTGCTACAAGACAGATTGTACGTTGCTTAAGGGGCATGATGGCACAACAGGAAGAACTTTCCTCTTTCTTGGCCTCGCTATTCTCTTGTCGTGCTGCTCTCTGCAGCCACATGTATTAAGTAGGTTTTCATCTGTTCTGTGGGGCCGGCGCAAAATTGACACAAATTAAGGGAACATGTACGCCAAGTAAATTACACAGTAGCCTTGAATTGAACATTAGATTGATCATGTTTGACAACGTTGGAATCTCCACTTGTTGAATTTTCTTCAACTTTTCCTCTTCTCCTTCCAGCGAGCAGAAGGCGCTCAGAGAGAGACGGAGTCGCTCAGGGAGCAGCTGTCCTTGAGTAACCAGTCCCAGCAGCCCGGCAGCCCGACCGAGGCCGACACCGACACGGTAACACAATTCACTGCGACGCTGATTTACTGCATGGCTGACAAAGCGGTATTGATAGGCTAAAGATCAGCTCTGCCTATTTATGCTCGAAGCGATCAGCTGATTAAAGCTTCAATTTATGGATCACTATCACTGTAGTCGCTGATCTTAAAGGTCAGGTATTGCAGTCACTAACAGTGCATCGATTTGTTCGAAAGAAAGGTTGCCCAGGCGGCAATAAGTGATTGATGTATTGATTAACTCTTTTATTTGACCCATTCAACAGCCTGCAGAGGTGAGACTTAGTTAGAGACCGACTGCCACACCAAAGTATCTGCTACATTGATCCCTGAGTGTTGGCTAGTTGTGATTGGTTGATTATTTACCTCTGTTTATTGATCTAGAGGAGGAGGCCTTTCAAAACGATAATCAGTACATTGATCAGCTTCTGTCTGATTTCTTTCGTGATTAATTGAACGTATCTGACAGCAGGACTTTGTATGGGTGGTTTTATGAATACTTGTACAGGTTTCATTTTGCTCATTACATTAAACTGCCGTCTTATTCCGCCTTAGGAACAGCAGACGGAGGTGGCATCGCACTCAAGTCTGGAGGCGGAGCTCAGGGCCAAAGAGAGGGAGACCGCCCAGCTGGTGGAGGATGTCCAGAGACTGCAGGCCAGCCTGACCAAACTCAGAGAGACTACCAGCTCCCAGATCACACAGCTGGAGCAGCAGCTCAGCAGCAAGACTGCCATTCTCAAGGTACCAGCTGAACACAAATCTGCAGATTTTTGTTTTTAATTAGATAAAGTTGTTTTTAACAATTTTAGTATTAAAGAGTGTTTCTGTATTCTTGTCTTTTTTTTCTGCTTTGGAGGGAATTCTGATCACACCTTTAACTTGATTCACACATTTACTCTCTCTGTTCCATTATCTAGAGTAAAGTCACTGAAATAAGTACATGACATATAAAGATCCAAGAATTGCTTTTATCATTTAATTCAATTTTATTCCATTTCATCTATTTATCTACAGGAACTGGAGGAGAAACTGCAGAAGCAAGCAGACTATGAGGAGGTGAAGAAGGAGTTGAGGTGAGGAGCTGTGTGTGTGTGTGTGTGTGTGTGTGTGTGTGTGTGTGTGTGTGTGTGTGTGTGTGTGTGTGTGTGTGTGTGTGTGTGTGTGTGTGTGTGTCCAGCACAGATCTATTTATTGCATGCGTTTGATGTCTTTAACAATGTTAAACAAGATGCGCGTCGTCATTTAAGATGTGTAACTCAATTGAGTGCCCTTATGAAGATGAAGCTTGTATGTCTGTAGCTTTTATATATTGTGTCTCTTGCTCTCTGCCCCTCTATCTTTTCTTGATCCTTTAAAGAGACAGAAATAGAAAAGCTAACATACTACACAGCAGATGTGTGCGTCTTTGTCGGGGTTCATATGGATTTTTCTGTCTCTCTCGCTCGCTCTCCTCAGTATCCTCAAGTCTATGGAGTTTGGGACATCTGACTCTGTGCAGGTAAATGTGGTTACAATTAATCTTCACATTATGTTGCAGTAAAGTTTAAAAAAGTTTTTGCTAAAACAATAGCGTACACTTGACGGGAGAGGCTGGAGCCTTGTTTTAATATGTGTTCCACCTGGTCCCTCCACCAGGACTCATCCAAACCTCTGGAGGTGCTGTTGCTGGAGAGGAACCGCAGTCTTCAATCTGAGAGTGCGGCTCTGCGCATCGCCAACACTGAGCTCAGCGGTAAGTCTGCCCAAATGTGAGGTTATAAGGGCTCGGTTCATCAACACTGGCCAGGCTGCATTCGCGAAAACTTCACTCAGACCAGCAGAAATGAGAGAATACCGACCGAAGTGGAGTCCAGTGTTCATTGGAGCTTAGATGAGGGTTTCAGCTGCAGGTAAGGCTCTGAAGAGATGGCATCAGGTTAGCGCATGTATGTATGCCGACAGATTACTTTTCTCTGAGAATACTTAACCATTTATTTATGTTTTGGGAATTATTTGCAATATTGGGTCCACACAATATGCAAAAGAAATGCAAAACGTCATCATGGTACATAAATGTTGTTTCTTTAGTCCCACACATGACGGAGAAGAAGAACACGCATATCTTTGAATACCGCAGTAGGAGGTCAACCTGAATAGTATCAAAGATGCAGTACACAAAAACGAGGACATCATACTCTCGCCCCTACGTCGAGACTCTTGCCCTCCGCAACAGTGTTTATGGGTTTGAAATGTCATGGCTTTGGGCTTGAATAGTTGAATAGCTTTGAATTGATTAACATTCACAGTAAAGGGAGCTTACTGTCTTACTCAATCATGTTACGGTCTCAATGGTTATGCATTAGAATAATATTTCTCCTAGCGCTTCCATCATGATGGATTCTAGTAGTTGCAAGACGGGGGAAATATAGTTTATATCTGTTTGTTTTTGGTGAATGTATAAATGTAATCTATTATAATCATCTATTCAGGAAAAAAAGTGAAATTAGAGTCGGAGACAGGACAGAGCTGTACGGTCTCTGTGTTTTGGTGACATGCATCTGTTTTATGTTCAGCCATAAAGATTGTTTTTCAATTCAGTTTTATTGCTCCATTTTTTCCTGGATGTATTTTTTATGAACTAAAGACTCTGTTACTGAATCTACGATGGAATAATTCAGTGTTTAGGAACACGCTGCAGTAGCATGGAAGAGGACTCACATGGTGTATTGGCTATCTAAGGATCATTTTACCCTGTCCAGTTACTTCCACTTTGTCTGCGAGAGAGAGAGAGCGAGAGAGAGCGAGAGAGAGGGAGACTGAGCCCTGGGCCAAGCTAATCTGCCTAAGTGGCACAGTGTCAATTGTTTTTTTGTCCTTTTTTTCTTCCAGGCTGTGGCTTACAAGAAAGGTTGACATCACAAATGCATGGGCACTTTGTCTGGGGGGGGTTGGCAAAAAAGGAAACAAAGTTCACTAATTTGGAAAAGAATTGATAAAGATAACTTTCAACTTTTGTTATTTTTTTCTCTCTTTTTGGAACCCCTTTTTTGTTGACTCCCCCATAATGCATGGTGTGTTTGACCTTTCTTGTAGGGTCAGCCAGGCGAAAACGGACAGAAGAGTCCACACCAAAGGAGGAGACCATGCCCAGCGACTCCTCTTCCTCGCCCCCTCCTCCCCGTCCCTCTCTTCCTTCCTCCTCCCAGCTCCCCATGTCTCGCACTCATACGGACCCCCTCAACACTGCCACCACCACCACCACCACCACCACCAGCGGCGAAACGCACCCTTTCAGTCCTACGGGCATTGGACAGGACTTCTACTCGCCTGTGTTCCCTCTGGTGGGTGGTAAGATGGCTTTGAACTCCCTGATCCAGCGGCAGCTGCTTCAAACCTTCTACTCCAAAGCCTTGCAGGAGTCATCTGGAATCCCCAGTGGGGCTCTGCTGTTCACCCCCTTCACTCCAACCCTTAGCTCCATCCCTACCTCCACTCCTGGCTCTGGGTCAGCTGCCATCCCTCTGGCAGCCAGCAGCCCCCAGCCTCCTCCAGCCAGCCCAGACATGGCTCCTGTTAATGGGAGCAGTACCGCTTGCAGTGCCCCGTCCCCATCACCGAGCCACTCTGACGCTACCACGGGAAGTATTTTGGACGGGGAAGACATGGACACGGCAGAGATTGCTCGACAGGTGAAAGAGCAGCTGATAAAGCACAACATTGGCCAGCGTGTGTTTGGCCACTATGTGCTGGGACTGTCCCAGGGTTCGGTCAGTGAGATCCTGGCCAGACCAAAGCCGTGGAACAAGTTAACGATTCGGGGGAAGGAGCCTTTCCACAAGATGAGGCAGTTCCTCGCCGATGAGCAGAACATCCTCGCACTGCGCAGCATCCAGGGACGGCAAAGAGGTGAGGCTGCGCATCTTTAATGTGTCAGTGTGTGTGTGTGTGTGTGTGTGTGTGTGTGTGTGTGTGTGTGTGTCTTGCATGTGTACAGCCCTGCACAGAGCCATTGATTAGCTTGTCAATATGGACTAGCTTTTTATTTTTATTTCTCTTTCCTAACTCCCATCTTGTGCCACACCTGTGTGTTTTGAGTGAGTTCCTAGTCACGCTCAGATCCCAAGAGCCTCTCCTAGCTATTGTGATCAATACAGAAACCTTTCACACATCAATAGTATTGATCGGTGGGAACTAGGAGGAAGGCAGGGGTACTGTTAACTACGGGTAGATTCGATTCGCCTGGGCCTGCTTTTGTTAACGCATCAGGACATTTTTGATTGAAAGTGGTCTCAGTGGTACACCTAAATATAACCACCCTAGTCCCAGGCAAAGTCTGTGTTAAAAAATAAGGCTGCAGTTAGTATCCCCTCGTTAGATACTTCCTATTAAATCATTTATCCTTTACTACTAGTCGTGGTTTAATATTCCTGTTAGAGTTAGAGGTTTAATTCCTATTAGGGCCACAGATGGCGAAGATCAATGCATTTATGGTACTATAATGTGCACTGGATGGAAGTATCCACACATTTCATGTATTTGCAGAGCATTATAGGGCACCATATAGTCTAGCTATAAAACAAAAAAAAAACACACAAGTGCTGTAACATAGTGTGTGGTATATTGTTTTTAACAGAGGGCTCAGGCCAGCCCCAGCTTAGCCGAGTGTTTCAGGATGTTCCGAAGCGGAGAGCCTTCTCCAGTACAGCTTCACACACAGGTCTGTCCCCTTCACACGCAGAGATGTTAGCACGTTCTGTCTGTGTGGCATGTTTGTGTTGGGGTGAACTGTATCTACGGTGTGTGTGTGTGTGTGTGTGTTTGTATGTGTGTATGTGTGTGTGTGTGTGAGTTGGCGTTTATTAACTTGCGGGCAGGCATAGAGATATACATGTGCCTTCAAGGTAACCGCACAATTCCAGTGACTTGCGTCAAAGGAGAAGCCAGCATGTGTATTTAGGGATTTTATTGGTAGTTGTTATTCTGTGGGGAGCGTTTACTGTACGAACCCTGTAGCACGTGTGCATGTGTGAGCTCCAAAGGGACCAGAGAAATGACGACAATCCCTCCAGTGTAGTTGCCTTGTAGCTCAGTGGTGGGAATGTTGTTCTTTGTGCTGTGCTATGGTGTAATTATTTTATGTCCTTACAGGCTTCTTTTTTGGTCCCTTTACTTACTCTGTAGTTGGTTGTCTCTGCTTCTTAATCTGACAAGAATGTTCATCTCCTCCCGTCCTCTCTTCCTCTCCTTCCAGGTAACATTACTGCCCGCGTCCGCACCCCAGAGGCTGGTTCAGATGAGGCTATCAAGTCCATTCTGGAGCAGGCCAAAAGAGAGCTGCAGGTGCAGAAAGCTGGTGAGTCGTGCTTTTCTTCTCTTCTTCAGAGGACTCGAAGGATTTAAGATGATACACTGTGGCTGTGAGTGTTTTGTCGGTGAGTCTCATGACGACCCTTTTTCCCCCCTCCCTCAACAGACTTGTCCCATGCTCAACCCTTATATACGGGACTGAAAGGAGGGGGTGGAGGCGGAGGGGGCGGCGGATCAGATGAGGCTATCCGCTCCATCCTAGAGCAAGCTCGCAGAGAGATGGAGGCCCAACAGACTGCACTGGAGCCCATCCTCAGGGCCTCATCTTCGTCTTCCTCCTCAGCGTCACTATCTCAGAGGGACTTCCTGAACTCCTCGCTCACCGCTCCCCTTCCCCCTTACAATCCCCTGGCACTCTCCCTCAAGAAGCCTCCCAGCTCCCTATTGTCCTCCCCCTCATCCCCGTCTCCAATCCTGGACTTCAGCTCCAGTGTGAAGAGAGAGGGCAGGGCTTCTTTGGGGATTGACATGTCCGTTGACGGAGTCCACAGGCTGGGTCGGAGCTCTGAGGGGTCAGCCCGCTCTGGAAGTTCTGGAGGAGTGGGTTATTGGAGAGAGCAGTGGTGGAGCAACATGCATACAGACCCTCGCAGGGCCATAGCCAGCCAGACTGGAGAAGAGAACTATAACCTGGAGGACTCCAAAGAGGTACGACGGGGGCAAAAGAAAAAACTTGTGTCCAACAGTTTTTATTACTCTGATTTTACTCTTTGAAGGTTGCATGTCTGAGCCATTCTCCGTCTTTGTATTTCAGGGAATATTGAGTGACAGTCTGTCTCGACACAAACCGTGGAACAAGTTGAACCAGAGGAACCGAGAGCCATACCTCCGCATGCAGCCGTGGCTCAATGGAGACCAGGGGCAAAACACACACATCCAGCAAGCTCAGAACCAAGGTAAACAAATCACATGCACACGCACGTACACTAGCACATATAGTATATGGCTTCACACAACCAGGCTCTTTGGGCTAGAGCTTTACTCTGAAAGCCTGATTAGAGCTAGTGGCTAGTTGTTACTGTCAGTCTGTCACTCACACAATCCCCCCTTCCCCTCCCCCACCTCCACCCCCTCCCTCCCTTCTCTTCCCACCATCCCCCCATCCTCAGTGCTGTGGCAGTGTCAGCCAGCAAGCTGCTGGTTTGTCATGTCATAGACAAGTTAGTGTTGCAGCGCCAGATGGCAGCTCTGTGTGTGTGTGTGCGGGCATGTGCGTGTCTCTCTTTCTCTCTGGGGGTGTAAACAGCAGCTAATGTACACTGACAGCTCCTCATGACTGCTCTCTTCCAGCCTGCTGAGCTGCACAGCAGTACTACACAGACAGAGACAGGGAGATGAAGGAATAGGAGGAGGAAGCCAAAAAAGCTTCAAACTGAAAACTTAAGCACCTTTGCTGTTTGTTTAACGGGAATTAAATTAGTTGATGTGGTATGACTGAAGTCCCTCCCAAACCCAGCAGGGAGAGGGGATGGAACTGTGTTTTCTTACATGGTACCATGTCTTCTAACCTGTGTGATATTTCTCACCCTGTCTGTTCTCCTCAAGCAGAGGGAACTCCCAAGACATCAGCAAGCTGCAGCCCTGCTCCAGAGTCACCCCTCAGTTCAGCTGAGGAGTCTGTCAATGGTCTCACAGGGGATCCACTCGCTCCACAGTCCTCCAGTCTCAAACTGGCGTCTGAGGATCCGTCAGGTGGGGAGTCACAGCCCGGCACCCCGCTGCCTGTTCCTGGTCATTCGGGTCTCAGCATTCAGGAAATGGTCGCAATGTCTCTTGAGCTTGATACTTACGCCATCACCAAGAAGGTTAAGGAGGTGCTCACTGATAATAACCTTGGTAAGGAACAAAGGAGGTGCTGCCTGTGTGTTTTAGTTGCTCTTTCCCTTTCCCCTTCCCTCCTCACCGATAAGTTATTCAGCCTTTGAATCAGTTCTCTGAAATGACCATTTCATTTTCCCCTCTCTTTCGCCTATCCAGGCCAGCGTCTGTTTGGGGAGACTATCCTGGGTCTGACTCAGGGTTCCGTCTCAGACCTGCTGGCCAGGCCCAAACCCTGGCACAAGCTCAGCCTGAAGGGCAGAGAGCCCTTTGTCCGCATGCAGCTCTGGCTCCAGGACCCACACAGTGTGGAGAAACTCATGGACATGAAACGTCTGGAGAAGAAAGGTGTGTAGTGAAAGCTCAGTGATGAGAAATAAATGCACACTATATATAGCGTGGCATACCTTCCCAAATAATAAACAAAAGACCCAGACATCCTGAGAAACATCCACAAAAAACACAAGCAGCAGCAGCCTTTGAATTACACATGCACATCTGCACACACAATATCCTTTGTGCAGGACAGCAGAGCATGTTGTGCAGATCACAGTCATATTGGTGTGATGTCAGTACCAATCAGGACCGCAGACATCACATACTGTATTAGATGTGACAGCTAGGGGACTGCCGGGGGCCTGCTTACTCACAGTCATCAGCACTCCTCTTCATCATCGTCATCATCATAATAATTACCAGTGTCTATAAGCTCGTATTTTTATCATTTGTTAGCCCATAGCACACTTTATCTCTCATTCATTCTTTCTGGCCTTCTGTTTGCATAATGCGTATAAGAGCAAAGCCGAGAGGCCTCGCCCTCCTCGCTGCCTCCCAGTGACCTCTGACTGCCCACTTGAAGATCTCTCTGTAGAGATGGGATTGGCATTTTTGAACCTTTCAGTTGGCACAAGCATGCAGGATCAGTTTACCCTCATACTGACTACGCACAAGAGCAAAAAATAAAACTGACCGTTCACCAGTGTGTTTGGGGTTTGCACGCATTGGGGTCACTCTCCATTCAACTTTGTTTCAGATTATTGACCCCAAAGTAATGCATCCAAATGGCAATGGTGAATAGTCCTGGCCGATAGCAGAGCCCAGAGGAAAGACATGGACCTAGTCTGGAGTAGCCATATTTGACCTCTCACCCTTGCGGTTCAAGCCTGCGAGGCAGCGCACAACTTTCAGAGTGGTCTAACCTTGCTCTGAGTGGTTTTTGCCTGCAACACTAATATATCTGGCAGTGTGTATTGGGGTTGAGGAAAATGTCAACCTCATGCAAAGCTGCCATGAGCTGTTCATTTTCAGCTGCTGGTGCCCCGAGTCAATGGTGCTGCTTGGTTGCTTTAAAATGGAAGAGATGTTTTCATTGTTAGAGTTCCTTTGAAGGACAATAGCACCACCTAGTGGCCGTCAAAGAGGATGGCAGGATTCGTTTTTAGAACGGTGTCTAATGCACAATAGGTAGTAACACAACATTTCCTGGTGTCATTGTCATGCACTGGATAGAATATCCACTGTGACCGACTTCTGATGAACAAGAGCGTCTGACCAAGTTGCATTCTGCTGAGCACTGAAGTTAAAGAAAAAGTGAAGGTTTAAATAACTTTTACTTGGAAAATTGCTTTAACAATTTATTGATAATCAAATTGGCACTTATTTATTTCTATTGACTAATAGAGTAGTCGGATAATTAACTAATAACTAACTAAGTAATCTCTAGTTCAATCAGCTGATCCATAATAGATGTACTTCACATTAAAAGTGGTTGTCAGATTTCATGCTCATTTACAAAGACACCAGCCTCTCTTAGCTACAGCACATAATAAATACTTACGTTGGTGATTCTAGATGAGATGTATGTTGATATTAATATTCCCTGTATTTATTCATCACTTGTGTATTTTCTGAGGTAAAAATGTCCCGTCTCGTTTTTGTGTCTCTGTTCAGCTTACATGAAGAGGCGGCTGAGCTCCTTGAGTGACAACCATTCTGTGGACATGGGTTTAGTGGGGCAAGATTACATCCAGGGCTCCCAGAGCCCGGGACAGCAGCACCTGAAGAAGGCCAGAGTGGTGTTGGGCCCAGAGGAGAAGGAGGCCCTGAAAAGGGCCTACCAGGAGAAGCCCTATCCCTCCCCCAAAACCATTGAGGAGCTGGCCTCCCAGCTCAACCTGAAGACCAGTACTGTCATCAACTGGTTCCATAATTACAGGTCAGCATTTGGAAAAGAGACGCTTGAATACTGACCCACTGCCTTTAAGTGTTTCTATCACAAGCTGTTCTTCAAAGGGCATTTGACATAATTGAAGTAAATCTAATTCCATTTCCAAATAAAAACTGTATTTTTGTTGCTTGTCATTGTGTTTGTTTTATTGGATTTATAGGTTTGCACTTCATATTGCTATCTGTTTAGAAGTGAATTTTCAAGAAAGGATTTAGCATTTGACTGTGTATTTGTATCATAGATCATTTTGTGTTAAATACATAGGCATTGTCTAAGGAAGGGCTTTGGTTATTGCCCTGTTCTCATAAGTCAGTGCACTCATACAACGTTTTGAGATCAGTCAAATGTAAGACATGTTGCATCTGATAAATTAAATTTCAGGATTTGACTGAACTCATGTGTTTCTACCAGGTCACGTATCCGGCGAGAGCTCTTCATAGAGGAGATCCAGGCAGCCGGAGTGTTAGGGCCTGGCAGCGAGGGGGGCTCCCCTTCCCTCCGCGGGTCCAAATCAGGAGAGGGGGACAGCTGTGATGGGACAGAATCTGAGGGCACAGTGGAGACACGCCAGGGACTGGGCATTGGTCTGGAGGACCACAGAGGAGCATGCAAAGACGACATGGAGGTTGAGTCTGAGGCAGGGGGCTCTAATAACTCCCCTGACCAGTTTGACTGCACCACCTCAGGCTTTGTCGGGCCAGGCTCCAGCTGTGGACAGAGTGGACTGGGGCTCTTCAGCCTCACAGAGGCATCCTCCAGTGGCTCTGCCTCTAGTACTAACATCCCAGCCTCTGGCCCTGCCAGAAACCCCAGGGACAACAATCTGCGCAAGAAGAAAGCAGCCAATCTCAATAACATCATCCACAGGCTGGAGAAGGCTGCCAGCAAAGAGGATCCCTCAGAGTGGGAGTTCTAGTTCCCCCTGACCATCCTTCATCCCTCTTGTCTCATAACCTCACGACCTCTAACCTTGGACCCCTCCTGCTCTGTTCCAGTTGGAGAGTGGACACAGCCAAAGTCAAGCTCAGCAGCCATTTTTATTACATAGAAGCTTTCCGAAAAGAGGAAAGAAACAAAGAGTGGTTGGCAAAACCCTTAAAAAGAAGATTTACTGAAATCCTAGAAGAACAAAATAAGAGAACTTACGTGTCTCTCTGTTTTTTTTAAACTGAGTTTTGTTTTTGTACTGAGAAAAGCACTTAGCCGTCCTGCTGGCCTCCGGCCCTGCTGTACCTCCCCCTATCACCAGCCACTGGTGCACCAGACTGGTTAGTCCTGAGCTGGGGTCTGACCCACAGCTGGGGTTGAAACCTGGACTCAGTAACACAGGCAAGGCCTGACACAGCAGCTGTCACAGTGATAGACACTGATAGGTTATAGATAGAGACAGGAACTCTCTTACAAGAACTCTCACTTTCTTAAAGGAGATTTTTTCCGCTCTTCTTCTCACCTCCCAAGTGTCCACAAACCTCCCCTCACTCAGTGAGACGCCTCATTTTTCACACTGTAGAGTGACTGTTACAAACCCTTTGCCTTTTTCACTCACTGCGTGTGTGTGTGTGTCTGCGTGCGTGTGTATGTTAGGGGTTGTGTCAGTGTGCACCTGTGTGTGTGTGTGTGTGTGTGTGTGTATACACACCTAAAAATGATGTGTATATATGTGTGTGTATGTGTGTTCTCTTCTCAATGGCAGCATGTTTTCTTTTTAATCTCACTCCTACACTCTTAAGAGGGTAGTGGAAGGCCTGCCGGCTGAGCTGCCATGGTTACTGATGTAAGAGAGATGAACTTTGACCTGTTGTGTCCCATATCCTATCCTGCTGACAGCCATGTGATGGCCAGAAGGATTTCTAATTCCTCACAAACACACGCACTCATCTGAAGAGGAAGGATGGAAGGAACCCCTTTTGCCTCCTTAAAAACCTTCTTTCAAGGATGAAGGATGATCTCTTCATTTTGATATTGCAATTTGGTTGCCAATAAGAGATTGCACAGTCTATTGACTCTAAAGAGTACAAAATAGGGAATTTTAGGGAGCATTTTTGATTAGTACAAAATAAGAACAGAAAATAAGAGAATAAAAAGTTACCGTTTTAAAAAAAAAAACAAAAAAAAAACAAGTTGAAATGGAATAATGTTGCGTTGTCGAAATACGATACAATGAATTCACGTAGTACTGTAGCTGTCTGACATGATGATACGATACATGTCTATTGTTGTTTTAGTTTGTGCACGTCACAGCTTTTACCCAGCACTGGACCTGCTGGGGGGGTGTGTCTGCACCACTGACAAATTTTCTCTATTCACAAACTCACATTTTTATAGGCCAAATCAGGAAGAGTGTGTTTGTGTGCGTGTGCGTGTGTGTGTGTGTGAGAGTGTGCGTGTGTGTGTCTTGTGTGCGTTTGTATTTGCCTGCATGTAAGTCAGGGTCGAGGTCAATTCACTCAGAATAAAATTTACAAAGTAGATTATCAATAATGAAATTCTTGACTGAAAAAAAAACTGGGTTTTAGCGAATGATTTGCAACGTAGAGTACTAGATTATATCTGTACTTTGTGTTGATTGCTGTCAAAGTGAATTCTCCCCAACCCTTGTATGAGTAGTTACCACTCTCCTCCAGTCTGTCCTGTATCCAGGGATGTTTTGCATTGAATTCTACTGTATACACTACAAATTATAAGGCATATCACCTCCTCCCTGTCCCACACAAGCCCTCAGTGCCTGTCAGCCTACTGCCTCCCCTTTGTGTGTGTGTGTGTGTGTGTGTGTGTGTGTGTGCGTGTGTGTGTGCGCGTTTGCATGGGTGCATGTACACACATGCCTGTCAATACATGCGTGTGCACTAGTGCGTGCGATTGAGGAGTGTTCAGTGTTTCCAATGAGTGGGGTCATATTTCGTATCTACTTGCACACACTACTAGTGCACAACTGACACCCTTCTTTAAGCTGTTTGATGCGTTACCATTACATTAATCTTCTCACAAAGTAGTGTAATACTATGATTTACTGTAGCTTGGTTTTATTGCTATTTTGCATTTATAGTTTGGTTTTTATTCTGCTTATTTATAGGTGCTGTATTTTTCATTTAATGTCTTATCATTTGAGTTGTCTATTTTTTAAGGGATTATACTGTTCCTGAGGGCAAGTAACATTTTTATTAGACGTATAGACTGCCGGCAGTATTGGTTAATATTTACAAAGATGTACTAGTTCTCATTTGTTTGTATATTCATGAATCCTAAAGTTTAGTGTCATTTCAATAGCTTTGAAAAAAAAAATGTGTTTGCTACAGTTCATGCTCCCGTAAGCATTAAGCTTTTACCACAACAGTTATGCTCTTAAATTGCTAGCTAGAGAATCAAAGTACATATCAAGATCAGCGAACATATGATAGCATATCTCTTTTCCTGTTTTCTATCCTCCGATAATGTTTTTCGGCTGTTTCTTGGGCAAGCCCAACACTACCGCTCGGCAGGGCATGCAGCTTTCTTTAGCTAGAGGTCGCCCACTCGGTAATTACATTAACATAATTTACACTTTTGTCAACTAGGTCAAATGAAATTACCTAAACTTGAAAACACAAGTTAACTTGAAAGAGGTCATATCTGCCAAATTGAGATTAGAGAAGTGTACCAGCTAGCAGGGGTGCTACGTCAGATTGAACAGATAGCCAGCCTATGATTATGCAGAATATATATTGCAGTCCGTATCAAAGCACTTATTGGGATCTTTTTTGAAGACTTACTTGGGACAGGGTCTGTAAACACTACAACAGAGTACGATCCCGGGATCCTGGGAAATGTATGCCTTTTTTTTTTAAAAAAAGTGGTTGTGAACCAAGCACAGACTCTTCTCTGCATCCTAACACTAAAGTTAAAACATAAGATAGCTGTACCCATGTTTTCTACATTATAAACTGTATTCTTATACAGTAGCCCCTTATTTCCAACCACAGACACCTGTGAGACCGAAAGGGCCGTTGTCCTGTACAGTTGTAGATATTATGAGCAAACACCTGTTTTGGTTTCTATCCAAAATCTCCTCAGTCCATCCTTAAGCCTCCCCTTTCCCTGAATGTACTTCCAGATATAGTCGCAGCCTGTCAAAAGACACCGATAACCTCATTGCACTGCATTTAGATGCATTATTTAAAATTGGATTTCCTGGTGTATCTAATAATTGTAAAGTTCCTCAAACATTGGCGCTTCCTGTGGACGACTGATGTGAAACATCCGTCTTCTGCAGATTACTGAAGGCTTATTGCTTTCTGTTGGACTGCTTGGACCGGACAACCACAGTGTGTTTAATGGTGATGAATAGCTACGGTAAAGAATATAAGCACTTAACCCATTCGCCATTTTATAGCCAGATCCATCAACTCACCGTAACCATGTGAGATCATCAGATTTGTGCCTTTAACTGCCAAGCAGGGCACCAAACTAGTGATGTCATTAAATGTAGACTATTTCACCAGATTTGTTCATAATATATCCCACGTCTTGACCCAAATTAATTTCTCATACACTTCATATTGGTACTTTAAAGTCAACTTTTCTCAGCTCTCTGGCGAGGGTTGTATATAATTCCTGGAGTGCAGTGAACGAGTAGAAGGAGAAAATGAGCTTGTGTATTCTAATGACTGACCTGCAGACACGTTTCGGTCCGGGTCCTATTTCAGACCGTTGTTTTCCCACAATGCATTTCTTACGTTGTACATAACCTTAACTAGCAGCGAAAGGCCAGAGCATTGAATGAAGGAGGAAGCATGCAGAAACAGCGTACACTGTAATAACACTGAATTTATTCATAGGGCATTTTGTATTTTTCTGTTTGTGTCAGGTTTGCTGTGACATTAATAATGGCACTACAGGTATTGATAATGACGTGTGCCAATTCTAATGGTTATTTGGAAAAGAGACGTGTAAATACAGTCGATCAAGTAGCTATGGATTCACTATTGTCACAGTATGCTTTTGTTTGAAGGCAGGAGGAGAGAAGGGACGATTCAGGACTTTTCCATGATCCACAGATATTTTTCTACAAATTTAAATCAGATGATTCTATACACTGTTGAATAACATTGTAAAGGTGTAACAGATGCTGTATATCATATCATGTTTTCTGAAGTCGTAAAGCTTTACTGTATGATCTGTTGAAGTAGTGGTTATTCATTTGACATATTAGTTGTAATGGAAGCCTGAACAGCAGCACTGGTCACCATATTCAGGAAAAAAAGAAAGAAAGAAAAACCTCAGATGTTTTTTGTAATACTTTTAGAATATATCTTATGAAGTGGGTTTTGTAAGGAAACACTTTCCGAATCAGTGCTGCTGTATGCATAGCACACTCAGTAATACATACACACATAATACAGCACAACACACTCATCCTTTAAACCCCCCCTCCACTGTACTTGCGTGCTTTTTGTTTTTCGTTTTTACGCTCCCCCCCCTCACATTGGCTCCAGCTAATTTTTGAAGTCTTAAACCATTTCCTCCTCTTCTTTCTTCAGTATTTCATGCTTAACTCTACAATTTCTAACACCCAGAGATCAACTCTGGAGCGATAAACATTTCAGTGAATGCTCACAAGATTAAAAAGAGGAAGCAAAAAGCCAAATAGTGAAGTAGTTATCCACCTCTGTTGAAAGGTTGCTGACAGTTTTCTGAATGTTGCTACCTTGTGTCGTCGCTTCAGTTCACCCATAGCTTAAACCACAGTTTAGTCTGACAACCAAATGACCTGGGGAGATCTTCACCCCGCTCCTTTTGGAAAGCTTTAAGATGCTTGTTGAGGCTTTAGCGAGTTCAGAGTTGTTTTTAGATGATTTTTTTTTTTTTTTTTTCCAACCTTGTCATCAACAATGTGGAAGTAATAATTTTCATAACTTCTCCCACTGCCTATTTTGTGAGTGTGTGTGTGCGCGTACATGTGTGTTGTAGTACAAAAGGCTGCATGACTGTAAAGGGATGGTTAAGATGTTTTTTGAAAGTTGTTTCCCTAGCACTTCTGTCACTCCTGAGATGCTTTATTCTCCTTTTGGGGTCTCCCTCCCTTTCGTTTTTCCTCATGTATCATTGTTTCTTTATCTTTCTATTTACTAAACGTATCATGTTGTTTGTTCTCAGCACTGTAAAACAGTCCCTTCTACAACATTGAAAAGCAATATCACTGTATGAAACGTTCACAATGTATTTGTTATGATTGACATTTGATTCATCATCATTATTATTCACATGCACCCTAGGTGTGATAATTGAAGTAAATCTCTTTTATACAAATACTAAGAGTGTGCTGTGGTAGTTTTTTGTTTTGCATTTTTTTTTTTCATTGCCAAAAATCTTGATGAAAATGTTCCTTGTTAAAACACATGGATGGTAAAATAAGTATTCTCAGAGAAAGAGGTCTGTTAGAAAAGACAGGGAAGGTGTGTAGCAGGAACCTTGAAGGGTTTCATTCATGTTTGGGCTATTGGACTGCTTCTGCCATTTACAGCCTCCACAGGTGAGTTATTTTGGGAACTATAAATACAACCTCAAGATGAATGAGAAACCTGAATCCAAAATAATCGGCCAATTATCTTTCCTCTCCGCCCTCAACAGGCCGTTATGCAGAGCTGCAGGTGGAGTTTTCATCCGCAGTGCGGACCAGTGCGGAGCAGAAGGAGCTCATCCTGAAGCTGGAGCACGACCTGAGCACCGTGCAGGCCATGGCCTCCCTGCCGCGCCCCGATGCAGACGGGTCGGAGGTCACCAACATGGAGAACATCCCGGAGCCGATCAAAGAGGCCTCCGCAATGTTTACTGGTATGCCCCCTTAAAAAGTTCCTTTAAGGGACTGATCGAAACATATTGGAGCAGTGTTTTCTTTGGACCCTCACCTCGACTAAGAAAAAGTGCAACAGGCCCCCCAAAATATCTTGAAGTGATATTGCACTTTTTAACTGGTACAATTAAGAGCGTACCGAATTTAAGATGATGTACTCCAGAAGGCGAAGGTTATTTCCCCCAAACAGCCATTGTACTGTATTTCCTAGGAAGATTCTTAAAGCCTCGGGATGAGCAAATTTCTTACTCGAGCTAAAACATTTTCAGTTGGTGTTCACCTTGTGTGTAATCACTTCTGGTGATGAATTGTGTGCTCTTTAAAGAGATCAATCCCCCCACAACCTTTAAGCTTTAAGCTTAATGGCAAAATATCATGGCAAAAAGGATTCTAAAAAGGATTATATGAATTTGGGTGCTTTTCTTTTAAAAACTTTAAATATAAATTGTTCTCCCTCTTTGTCAAAAAGAAGGTCAAAATCATTGTATCTTGACTCTTAAACTAAGACGGACTCTTTTGAATTAATCCAGTTTTGAGGCTTGTGAAACGTCCTCATTGAAAAGTGTCTGAGGTGAGAGCCTGGTGTCATCCTCCCTGAGTTCTGACTTGCAGACCGCACGACTTCTCCAACTGAAATGAGGTGAACCTGCTGAGCCGAGGCGCTGCAGGAGGGTTGCCCGTTTGAATACTGTAAACCAGCCGGATTAGAGCGATTTTAAGAGTTTCTTTCCTTTTCATTTGACTCAAGAAGTTTTGAGGCGTTCACTAGAGTTTGACGGACTCGGCCTGTCTGCAAATAAAAGAGATATTGGCATCCAATTTAACCACAGTCTGTAGTTAAAATGACCCATTTTCAAAATATTGTTGATCATAAAACTTAACTATAAATGCATGTTAACAGAGGAAGTGGATTATGGCATTCATGTGTATTTGTTTTATAAATCTGTGTTAACCTCCAGGTTCAGGCTTGGGCCCCCATCCTGAGCTTCCTCAGGGCCAGATGGACTCTCTGCTCTCCATCATCTCCAGCCAGAGGGAGAGGTTTCGCTCCCGCAATCAGGAGCTGGAAGCTGTGAGTCACGATCACACACACACACACACACACACACACACACACACACACCCTGTATTCCTGTGTTGTTGTTTTTTTTTCTAGGAGAACTCATTTCTCAACTGTTTGTTTTCTCTGTCCCCTGCAGGAGAACCGCTCCATGCAGCAGACCATGCAGGCGCTGCAGAATGAACTGGACAGCCTGAGAGCAGACAACATCAAACTCTACGAGAAAATCAAATTCCTGCAGAGCTACCCTGGCAGAGTGCGTGTGAATGAATGAGTGAATGAATGAATGAATGAATGAATGTGCTCTGGTGATGTTCTTGTTTCTTATATCTTGTTCATTTGGTGGAATTTCAACCCTTAAATATTTAGCAGGAACATTTTTGCTGTGTGTGTTTTCTCCGCGCTGCAGGCTGGCGGCAGTGACGACACTGTGATGCGCTACTCCTCCCAGTACGAGGAGAGGCTGGATCCATTCGCTTCCTTCAGCAAGAAGGTGCACGACACACCTTCAGTTGACACACACACATGAAACTCTGCTCTTAAACTCTCTGAACCCACCCGCCATCTCTCGGTCCGTTTTATTATTTACTGTAATAGTCTCTTACTCTGATATTTGACAACTGACCGAACGTGGATGGCGGGTCGCCATGTTTGTTTGCTACACAGCTGATATAGAGCTTCATTTGTAGACTTTTGTAGATTTTGTGCTGACGTTGTGTATCGAGTACGGGGACTACCCAAAACGTTCTAGCCTCACTATTGCCATTCATATTGTTTTCACACAATTCATGATGATGGGATAGAAGCAACAAGCCTGTCTCATTGTTGTGGGCTTTGTTGAAGGTCATTCTGGGGAATGTAGCAGCTGAATTTGAGGTTGATAAGGCAGTTTGAAACAAATTACATGTTCTATGGAGGGAAATTACACCTCCTTACTCAAAATATCTCCCTGAAGCAAATGCCCCAAACACCACAGACTGTAAAGACATCTGGAATTTTAATTCATAATTTTAATATTACTTGTGTGAGACACCAAACATTGATCTACATGGAGTCACACTTTATTTTTTTCTTGAGGCTCACTACTCTTTGTTTGCAGGAGCGTCAGCGCCGATACCTGAGCTTAAGCCCCTGGGATAAAGCAACTCTGAGCCTCGTAAGCGCGCACACACACACACACACGCACACACGCACGCACACACACACACACACACACACACACACACACACACACACACGCACACGCACACACGCACACACGCACACACGCGCGCGCGCACACACGCGCACGCGTTGTTGTATATCTTGACTAATCCACTGTTATTGTGTCTCTCAGGGTCGTGTGATTCTCTCCAACAAGATTGCCAGGACTGTTGCTTTCTTCTACACCTTGTTCCTGCATTGCTTGGTCTTCCTGGTGTGTCTCCTTTCATCCCCTGATTCAGTCTTCTGATGCAACATTAATTGCGCCGTCTCATCGGCTTCAGTGATTTTTATCTGTCGATTGATTCCTCTTGTTTTTCAGGTGCTGTATAAGACCGCCTGGAGCGAGAGTATCGGCAGAGATTGCTCCGCTTTCTGTGCTAAAAAGTGAGTTTGCTCATCAGGCAGCTTGAACATTTATAATGTCACATCACATATGAATTGCCATTTCGATCACTTGATGTAATGTTTTTTTTCTTTTCTTTATTTCTATCTCACTTCCAGGTACTCCGACCACCTCCACCGTTTCCATGAGAACGACCAAAACCTTTAAGCTGGTTCAACATTCAGCAGCATGCACGTCCTGCATAAACGTTTACCTAATCATGCTCCTCATGCAGGCGGCGCTTTACCTTTTGTTTCCGCAGTAACTAAGATATCCACTAGGGGGCGGTGTAGGGCTGTGAACTGTAAATCAAAAGGTTGATAGATTCAAAGACGAGTTCCTCTTGTTTTCATTTCCTGATTTTTGATCTTTAACAAGTTTCTATTAATATATAAGTCCAGCAAAATGATAAGTTAAGGTTCCTTCTTATACTTAGTAAACATAATACTGAGAGCCAGTTATTCATCATTATATTATTAATCTATTAATCTGTGCAGAGTGTAGATCAAAAATTTAATGAAGTTAAGATTATGTTTATCTTCTTGTACCAAAGGGACTGCAATACACGGGTTGTGTTTTTTTTCTGGGTTAAATTGGAATTTAGAGTAATTTGATAATTAAATCAATAAAGACCAACTTGATTTATGATTGTAAGTAATATGGTTAACGTTATAATCCATGTTTTATTGGCGAGTGTGCTGTGTAAGGTGGTTTATAAAGGATGAGGTGGTCCTAAGGGTGTATGGTGGTGGAACAATATATACAGGAGTTAAGTAGGGCAAATGTCAGAGGAATGACAAGTAAACTCGAGTTTGACTAATATGATTGATTAAGCATAGCTTTTAATGACTTGTGTCTTTGGCACAGAAATCACCTTGTTAATGTTATTTGTCTGTAAGAGATTAAGAAATGAGGGTTTGCAGCAGTAATACACTAATGGTTTCTGAGTCCATCATCCTAATATTCTTCTCCAAGACGGCGTACTGTGCATGTTTACCTGCTTACTTCTTTCTTTTCTGACTGGCATTGCAGATATATTCCAAATAAAGGCTACGCATCATTTTTTTTTCTCGCATCATTTTATTTTCAGATGTTGTCTTTCTGAGATGTGTGCAATAGTGAAGACAGCGCTGTATCGACTGGCCCATGTTTTACAGTGCTGTGCAGAGTCCTCACGCTGAATCTATCAATGACAATCGTTTTGCATTTTGCAGCAAGGTTGTTTCAGGATCTCCAGATATTCTGTATTTTTCTTATTGATAACATCTCTCATGAAAAAAACAAGAATGAATTCATCCTGAACCGCAGGGATCGGTGGGGGCAACTATACCTGGTACAGAGGGGCAGTAGGAGGTGGGATACTCAGCTTTGTTGCTCAGGTGTATTTAAGCCCACTCATTCCTAACCATCCGCCTGTCCTGTTGCTAGCAGGCCGGACGATGATGACGACAGTGAAGGGTGGACAATAAATACTATTTACTCCAGTTTGAGTAATGTTCGCTAAAAGCTTTCCGCACGGCCGAGGCTGGAGGAATTCTGTTTTTGGGGTTGTCTTTCCGTCCGTACATCCGTCGGTCTCATTTCACGTGAACACGATATCTCAGGAAATTATGAACTGATTAGAATTTGGTGGTCAAAGATCACGGTGACCTCACAAAACAACTCAAGAATTCATATTCTAATTATGACAAATTCACACAAATGTCTCATCAGATAAAATGAAGTGATGCTATTTTGAACAGACTTCAACTGCAACTTTTACCTGTTGGCGGAGACGTACATCCGTGTGGTGGTAATGCTAGTTAATAATAATAAAGTGTATAGTCAAAACCCATTTTTACAGGTGTTTGTCTTCAGTAGGAATGAATGGGCTGAGAGAGACAGACAGGCCGGGGGAGTCATGAAGTCTTGAGTCACAGTTAATGCACTATTAGTTTTAGTTTTAGTTTTAGTCTTTGCATGGGATTCAATAAGAAAAAGATTTCACCATCAGTGGCATTTAAACAAATAGTAATATTACAATAGTCTCTTCTAACAAGTCATGGTGGTAAAGAGACAAATGTGGGCTCTGTGACTAACAGTCTGTTTAACCACTGAAACAGGAAGATGTCTGCTCTGAAACACCGAGTACATGTGCTGGTCGCTGAGTCGAGCCTCGGCACTGAAGGCTGCCTGCGTATGAATATGACTGAAATAGACTGCATTTTTCATGAGAGGCCTCTTCTTAAAGATCACCTCGGCTCACGGCCATTAAAGAGTAACGAGACAGGCAGATCACAGGCAGACCACACACACACACACACACACACACACACACACTTCCTCCTTCACTTTGCCCTCTATCTTAAGCCCCCTTTTGCTTATCAATCAGAGCAGACTCTCAGCACAATTACAGCCTCATTCTTCCGCCCGGAGCAGCATTCACCTTTAACCCCAAACCTTGGATTCACGCACCTTTTTTTTTTTTTTACTTCCCCTCTCCTTTCGCCGGTCTCCATCTTCCTTTCCTTCACATCCTTCGCCTCGGCTTCTCCAGCTGTCCATCGACAGATCCATAAATATTAACAACCTCCATCTGTGGATGAACAAAAGTTTTGAGTAAGCCTAATGGCCTGAGGTTATTTTTACTGCAGTGGACGTTTCCCTTCATGTGGACTGATCTTTGGTTAGAGAACTTTCTTTAATGACAGCATACTTGATTGGTCAGCATTTTAAATTTTTGCACTGTCATATTTATTTTGAGACCGATGTCATCCTGCAGACTATCTGTTATGTAGGAGCATAAAAAGAAGATATTGCATTATTCCAATCTTTCTTTCATAGTTGAGTTTTTATTTCCATTATGGGCTCAGCAGAGGGCAGTAAAGTAATGCTTTATTACGAATATTAATTATTTAGCTGTATTCTTTCTGTGTCTGCTCGCATCTTCTTTCTGCATCTGTTTTACCTTTTGTGTTTATTTCATGACATTTAGCATATAACATTCTTAATGGGACATTTCTGTGAACGTATTTGCTGTTGGCTCTCTGAAGCATCAGCTGTGAAACCTTTGACCCCAATGACGGCTTCAGATGGAAGCAAGGAGCTTGTCACAGGAGGGAGTACAATATTCTTTGGAGGCAATGGATCTTTTTTTATCAAAAAGGACTAAAGGACCGAAAAATACAAAACCACCACAATTGTAATTTGTTCAGTTATTCTATATAATAAGATATAAATGTTTTGTATTATTATTCATAGAGGCGAGTAAACCTGTCTGGACTCCTTGTGGTGCTGACACTGCTTTAAACATTAATATGATAATTTAGACTATAATGTACGGAAATGGAGTTGACTGAAAGAACAGTTAACAAAATGGTTTTATAAACATTTTAAATACTAATTATGGACCGGCTTGATTTGTACAACCAACGAACAGCCCGAACATATTAAATTTACAATGATTACCCAGAGAGAAGCAATACATTATCATCCAAAGACCGGCGGTTAGCGTGCAACCTGTATAAACTGAAAATAAAATGATTGAAAGAAAGAAAAGACCGGCACCAAAAAATATTTGGTGCCATAAGTGATGATTATTACTATTGTTAGTTGATTTTTCAGTTTCAGCAGTTTTAAGTGGAGCTGCGTATCAATCCTAGTGAGAGAGGAGTTACGTAAACACTACATATGAATCCTGCTTTCGCCAGGCAAGTCATATTTTCATGCAGACATCTCCCAGACATCCCTCCCATTCAGAGGCGTCCTCTTCATTCATTTCTCTGTGAAAATCTCATTCATTGCATTCACAGACCCAACGCACCATTCAGGATGTTTCTCCTTTGTGTTGCTAAGTAGCTCAGACCATAAACTGCAGAGGACTGTTGTGTGTGTGTGTGTGTGTGCGTGTGTGTGTGTGTGTGGGGTGCCTGTTTGTTTGGGAGGTGTCATTCATTTTATTTTGGATAAATCATTTTGTCATAATCCCCTTTGGAAATGCCTGTTTCGTCCTTTCCTCTGTCCGCATGCAGTCGCTTTACTCCCCTCTTCATCACCCTCCCCCCATGGGCGTTGCTATGGAAACAGGCCTCCTCTGTCAGGTGGCTCCATGCCGAATGCTCCCCTGCGCTCTGATTTGCTCTGACATCGTCTGGCTGAATCACTCGGCCACGTGATCCCGGATCAGCTTCTCCGGATGCTGAATATGGAGCCGGTCTCTCTCTCTTATAAACCCCCCCCTCCTGAAATCTCCCCCACCCCCTCACCCCCTCACCCCCACACCCCCACCATGCCTTCCTCTCACCTCATCTGGGGAAGGTGATAGGAAGTGACGGGTGGATTTAGATCTCGTTAATTCACAGACAAAAGACTGTACAGTCATTACAAAGAAAAGACACGATTAACATATTCAAATGATAGAAATCACAGCCACAATTCTAAATGAATTAACCTTGTGAACGTTCATTTATCAGCTTGATGCTTAATGACTCATTTTAATAGAATAGCTTATAAACCACACATTACTTCTGTTTGGGGACTCAGAGAAAATACAACATCTTCATAAGCTGTACTTTATATCAGTTGACCCTACGTTTTGAGTACATTTTTCTTCTTCTGATGTTGGAGATTGTTCACAAGAGAACAAACAAACAAAAGGAATATGTATTGTTCATGCATGGCCCACAGGACTTCTAGAAAATGCTATATTTCCTTATTTGGTGTAATAGCAATGCTTTATGGCCATCTTGTCCTTTTCATCAAATGTACAAGCTCAGGGTTAATACTCAACACATGTTGGGTTTTATATCAGTTAATACTCAACACATGTTGGGTTTTAATAACGTCAGAGGAAAAAAAAGAAATATTCACACCCATAAGTAAAAGTAGCAAAACCACAATGTAGAAATACTTAAAATCCTGCATTATGCATTTATTTAAGTTAAAGTACAGAAGTATTAACATCAAATCATACTTAAGCTATCAAAAGTGCTCTTTCTGTGTTAAAATGTCAACATTAATATGTGTAACATATTAATGTTGTCTCTTTTTACTTCATTCACGTTTGGGGGGGGTTAATCTATAACAGTATCCATCCATCAGGTAACCCACGCCCGCCACGGGGAGAACATGCAAACTTCACACAGAAGGAGCACCCAGACCGGGAATCGAACCTGGGCCCCTCTTGCTATGAGGTGACAGTGCTAGCCACTACACCACCATATAATCTAATTATCTTTTGTAAAATCTTAATCTGGTAATTGCAGCTGTGAGATAACAGTATTTCCCTCTAAAATTAGTGTCAAGTATAAAGTCATAGAGCCTAAAAACTGTATTTAAGTACGTAACTTGAGTAGTATTTATGTATGTATTTATGTATTTACTTTCCACCACTTTTGCTTGTGTTTCCTGATGCACAACAAAGGGTTGATGTGTTTATTTCCAGCAGAGGACTAACTGACGTGCTTTCCTTCCTGTTCATGGCACACATCATGCATCATCTCCTACCAGCTCAGCGGGAGAAACACAACCTCAGGTACAGTGTGACGCAGATCACACACACCAACAGCGTGTCACCGGCGGGTCATCTGAGGAGCAGTGCCGCTAATTTCTTGTCACCTCGGTTGAAGCGTTTGCAAATGGAAGTTTGTGTGACTCATGCTGACAGACTGACACTTTTGATACTGTGTGAAGAGATCTAACTGGGGCTGCAACCAAAACACACACACACACACACACACACACACACACACACACTCTCTCATACAAACAGGAAAACATGACATTGTGTTTGTTAATCAGCGATACTCCAGCTTGAGGACTCCAGTTTGATGGACTATGGACTAAAGCAAGACTGGAGTGCTAGATCAAGTGATCAACAGCCCTTGGGCCCCCCTGGGCCCCCCTGAGCCCCACAAATCCGAAGGCCCCCCATAGCCCCTGGTTCACTGCCTCTTTATAGTAATCACATGAATCTGATTTCCTGTCTAATTCTTTTTGAGGGGTTCTGTGTCCAAATATAATTTTAAGAGCTCAAATATTTTAGTTTGTATTGTGTTTATTCAAATGTCCATAGCTGATATGTAAATAAAAAGATTGGTTGTTTGTGTACTTAATAATAAGCAGCTTGTCGGCGACGTGGTACACACACAATGCATAAAGGGTGGGAGTTATATGGGGGATGTGTAGCAACACTGTCTCCTACAACGTACATTCTCATTGAACTAAACTGCATTGTTTTGGGAATGTATTTTCTCCGGTATTACCGTCACATTTTTAAACACATAGTTATTGTTGTGAATTGAAACTAAACAAAACCAAAACCAAAACACAACAAAACTAGGCTACTTAGTTAGGTTTTAGTAAAAAAATCACAGTTTGGCTTAACATAATTACATTTATTTTGTAACTTAAGTTAAGTATAAAACATTAAACTTTAATAAGTCAACGCTGGCTTTTCATTTAACACAGGACATGAACATAGTTCTTATTCAAGTAATTTTTAGGAGAAAGAAAAAGAAAAACAGCCCTGCGTTAAAAGAACTCTGAATCCACGCTCATTTCCAAAAGATAAATGTTTTATTAAAAAGGCGGTGAGGGAGTGGACATGTTCATCCCTTATGCATCATGGAAACAGCATCTCCTGTCAAGAACACTTTGTTTTGTTCCTCTTTTCACATCACTGCGGCTTTTAAATCCTTCCTTTTTTATGTCTCTGTTCCTTCTCTGCAGATAATTCAGCATGTTTTCCACGAAGCTTCAGGTTACAACACTTAAAAGCTTCCAACCATTAATTCATGCGTGCAGACGGAACAGTCACACCTTTCTACAAATGCAGGGTGCAGCGGTGGAAAACTGAAGTGTCTCCTATGTTGAATAGAAAGGCATCTTCGGAGGCAAGCCGAGTTTTCTGTGTCCCTCAATAGTGTGTTTTCCTGTTCAGGAGACAGTGAGGGTCAGTTTCTTATTAAAGCCTGCTGACACATTGATCCTCAAACAGCCTCTGGAGGCCAATCTCCATCTCAACCACTTTAGATGCTTTCACAGGAAATCGGCTCAAAAGCATCTCTTTTTTCCTCCTTTGTCTTTCCGGCTGTCTCACCTCTCTAAAGTCTAAATGAGGTATATATTTGAACTCCTGATCGATGACTCCCACCGAGGAGGCTGTGCTCTTTGTGGGGAGTGTTACGTTATAGGTTCCTGCTCTGCCATTGAACTGTGTGTCTGCACAGAGGAAAAACAGCAAGTTTCTCTGAAGGACTGAAAACGGTGACCTTTAGGGGTGAGTTGGGAACAGTGTGAGAAGTTGATGGATGAACGAGGGGATTTAGACGTGGAAATGAAGGGACTAAAAAGGTGATGGTGATGTGGGAGAGACAGTGACTGGTCTGTGGATGACCAGGAGGTTGTAGAGCCCCCACCTCCACCCCCAAGGCTCCCGTTGATTCATCCTTCCGGCAGGAAGTGTGTGAGGATCAATAAGAATCGAGGGTCTCTGGAGAGAGGCACAGAGAGAGAGCCCTCGCCCAGCCCAGGTCTCTTTTTGTTTCATTAAGCAGCTCCTCACTCTCGTTTGAAACGAGACGCACACCGATAATAAAAACAACAATGGTGGCTCCTCCTCACTTGACCATTCTTGACCCGTTGAAAAGGTTAAAATGGGTCACCGGGAAAATGTATGAGTATGTAACAGTTGTTGTAAATAATTTATCAACATTTCACTAATCTGTGTTATAAATTAAAAAACATCGTCAGAGCACATTCATCAGACATTTATGGGACCTCTGGTTTGAAGATGATCTGTTCTTACATTTTAGGGTTTGGGAATCCTTGAGCTGCTTCCTGGTCATAAAACTGGCAACATTTCAATCACAGGCTTTTGTTTAATCATTTCTCTACTGCTAATCATTACAGGGATCGGTCAGAGCTGCTTACCAGCTGAGAAGGCAAAAGAGGATCACAGTCTGCCAGCTGTGACTTAAGAGCATATGCAGAGCTGCAGATTTAAGAGGAAACACTCAGATTAGATGCTTGTCCTCTCCCACCACCACCTGTCTGTGGCCGGACGGGGTTATTGTTTTAGTCCTTAACCCCACCAGTCAATCCTCTCAAAGTGGATTAGTGAAGGTGTGCTAAGTGATCACTGACCCTCGGGAGGGAGGTCTCGTTCGGCCAAACAACAAGTACGCTAACGTTTTCAGTAATGCAGGATATTAGTGAGAAAAATCACAAGGAGGCTTCATTCATCAACTGTGTGTGTGTGTGTGTGTGTGTGTGTGTGTGTGTGTGTGTGTGGCCCTGAGGCCCAGTGAAAACAGTTTAGTTTGTGTTTTTTTTATGTGTTTTTTTAAGGCGCTGTGTATTTGGCTGTGTCAAGTGTGTATGCTGTGAGGAAGAGGTCAAATGTTTTATTTCTTACATTCAATCATTAACTTATTAATATAAAGTATCTCTCTCGCACGCAAAGACACAGGATATCTTGTATTGTGCCAGATATAGCAACAATAAAAGGGCGTGGCTCCCTTCAAGGGCAGTCATCAGCGGCTGTTAAATAGCCGAGATCAGTGAAACTCTCACACACACACACACTGAGGGAAGCTGCGGTCAACAGACACACAGAATATGACTAGTGTTTGAGTGCGCCTTCAAAATAAAAGCCGTTAGAGTCACGTTAAAAATGACTCATGTTTTTATGATTGCTTAATCTGGCTGAATGACTCTCTGCTAGGTTATCTTTTAAATGTAAACTTTTCAGGAACCAAGAATCAAAGTGCTTTTATTTGAGATCTCAGGTCTATATATCTATGTGAGCATGAGTTTCAAAAGCCTGTAGTACCTGACATGAAATTAAAACATGAAAATCTACAATAGAGTTTCCCATATAGCACGATACACAGAGCATGGATTAATCAGGCAAAACATTGCTGTTGGGCCCCCATTGATCGTCCACCCACACTTCCTATCTTCCTGTACATTTTGTATGTACTCTATTGTCATATTGCCAAGTAAGGACTGTGCACAGTTATCCATATGGCCGCTTCAGACCCTCAGAAATCAACCTGTACTCTGATGCTGGAATAACAACAACTCAGCCTGTTTTCGGACGTCTGCGTCATCGCCTACATTTCTAATTTGTTCAGTAATTCAAGTGAAACGAAACAGAAACTGAATGAAAAGTTATCGAAACCAGGGTACCAGTACGTATATGAGTCAGATTGTGGTATTTTCATTAAACACAACTTTCTTTAACATATAGCAAGGTTTTAAAATTTGAATACGAGTCAGTTCCCCTCAACAACGGCCCACAAAATTAACTAATAATGCAGGACCTGCTTTAGTTGATATTGATAATAACCTTATAATAACTTTATTTATATAGCACCTTTAAAAACAGAGTTTACAAAGTGCTTTGACGGACAAAGCAACAAAAGCAAAGCAATAATAACAACAGGAAGCTCAACAGTGAGGCCCAACAAAGCAAGACAAACTAAGGTAAGAGATAAACCCTGATAAAACAGTAAAATAGATGAAACGATAAAAACCAGTTGATACGATAAAAATAAACTAAGGAATAAATAAAACAAAATAAAATAAAATAGAAAAATGTTATCGGACAATAATATTGTACTTTAATGGTCAAAAATCCCTAACATATTTACAAGTAATAGATATATTATTATTTGATAATAATAAAGGTAAACACAAGAAGACACCCTTTTTGTAAAGTGACCTCCCTCAAATCTTATAACTATGGCAAAACGGAAAGGTAATGCTTAATGTTACAGGTCCCATAGTTCAGTAAAGGAACCGATATGAAACAGTAATCAAATCTCAGGATTGTTCCTGGATGTACTTTGGTACTAATCATGGGAAGTGTTAGAGAGTCTTTAATGCAGCTGAACACGCACAAATATAAAAATGTGTCTACAAGGAAATCTAGAATTCAACAACTTTGGAGCATAACATTTCCAATTATAAATGACTAATGACATGATATTTACTTTGGTTTAAAGTGATCAGTTCTTTGAATAAAACCCATCTAGAAATCAACAAGCTGCATGAACAAATTGTGTAGTTATCTCCAGAAAATGATCAGGAAATGAACTGTTGAGCAACAATCGCGAGAAAGCCGCAGTAACCGAGCTGTAATCAAATAACCTATCGACTACTTTATTCTGAAAGTATAAACCGGAAGTGTCGTCTCTCTCTGATTCTCTCCGGCTTGTCTGTGGACAGCAGAGCAAAGGTAGGCTCCAGCAGCACAGTGCGTCGAGCGGAGAGATGGAGGCAGAGCTGGCCGGCTGTGAGCGCGTGTAAACCGGGGAGGAGGAGATCAGATGAAGAGGGAATAAAAGCCATGTTTGATCCTGAATAGAAAACATCCTCACGACCAAACCAGGATCCCCTCAGAGACACCAGCGTCATGAAACCCGTCCTGCATTGAGGTGAGAGCCGCTGCTGCGTGTTATTATTTCTTATTTAGCGCGTCTGGACCAGCTTGGATTGTGTGATGAGACATCTTGCAGAGCCTTTTTCATGTGCAGGTGGTGTCGAGAGAAAGAGGGCAGAGGAACAACAACACAGCTCCAGGTGAGGAGGAGAGGAGGCTGCTGTGTTTTGGTGTTAAACCCGGTTCATCCTCCTCGTGCACGGGCAGCCCCCCCGCTGGGAATCCTGCGTTGAGAATCTGCGTCTCGATGGCAGAGAACAAGTGCGTTAGGCTGGTTTCTAGTTGTTGGCACACAGCGCCTCCGAGGATGTGAGGCTTCCCGGACTCGAAGAGGGTCGCGGTGTTGAAGGGGCTTTTCCGATAATCCTTTTAATAGCCTTGAGGGAGTAGAGTCTGGTAAGTCACAGGACGGCTCAGGGGCCTGATGCGGTGTGATCTGATGTGTAGGCCCGCTTGAGATGATCCAGAATCGGCGTACCGACTCGTGACTCCGCATGCAGCCTCCCATTCATCTCCTGCGTGCTGGACCTGGAGCTGCCAGCCATTCAGCAGGAGGCTGCGGCCGATTCCCATTCATGAAGTCCATTACGCAGCCTGCAACGACCCACTGGGCTGTAACTAGGCTCTCCGGGCCCGCAGTAGGCCGGGTTCAGGCCTGCTATTGACTTTCTCTCGTGTGTCTCTTTATTGGCTACACGAGACAGTCAGTAAATATGGAGCCTAATACGCCTGATTATTGCAGGATACAGGTCTGCTATTATATAGGCCTTTACATCACTGCCACGTATAATAATACTCTGCTTCTATGTTGGGATTTTATAGTCACCAAATCAAAGAACATTGTTTATTGTTTTTCTTATTCTATAACTAAATTCTGTCTGTCTCTCTCTCTCTCTCTTCCCCCCCCCCCCCCCCCCTCTCTCTCTCTCTCTCTCTCTCTCTCTCTCTTTCTCTCTCTCTCTTTCTCTTTCTCTTTCTCTTTGTCTTTCTCTCTCTTTCTGTATGTATGTATATATCAGAGATGTTGTTTTGTTGTGATATTTTAGCAACATCCCTCTACAATGTTTTACAAAGATGCAACAGTATCTTCACTAAGTTAAGTGTTTTCAGAGCTGGCCCCAGCTCATACAGTATGCCACCACATACTCTGTGGGTTGTACATACAAAGTGGTTTAGTTGCATTGCATTATACAGTGTAATGCAATGCAACTGTCCCTGTGATATTCTGATAATACTCCTCTGACACTATGTTAGGATAGTGACCTAAACAAAAGCACAGGTTATTAATTATATTTATTTATTTCGCCTAGACTATATGTTGCATGGGGTGGACAGAATAACAAGAACCCCCAACAGTATAACGCCATCTTATATAACATACAAATGTGTTATGTAGGCCTTGACGTCAATGTGATGTCCTGATATTAGTCTTTTAAGGCCACATTATGCCTCCGACACTATGTTATGATTTTTAGTGACCTAATGGGAGGCAGTGGTTTGCAATACACCCAAGAGGCCGTGTTGAAACAATCAATTCATCAAATTAATCAAACTATTTGGGGATGATGGTTGGACCTTAAAAGCTATTTGAAGATGTCACCTTGGGCTCCAAGAACGTGTGAGGGGCATTTTTCAATGATTTATTCATTGCAGCCTTCCATATTCCAATTAAATTCAAAATGGCGAGTTTATAAACATAAACACACACAAACAATTAATTCAGACCTAAAATATTCTTTATATTACAAATTCTGAGAATGTAAAAAAAATAATCAACATACACAATCCAAAGCTGGTCAACTAAATCCAACACATACGATGCCAAAAAGCGCAAAAAGTCATGTTACATATATTCATACATCCACCCTCAGTTTTGATTATCAGGCTGTTTTTTGCATCAGCGTCACTCAGCGTCACTGAATTAAAAAACATTAGAACCCATCTGTTCCAGTAACTGTCACACTTGATGCTCACACAGGTTGTGCAGTATTTCTCCTCCGCGAGAGGCCTGTGGTCATCTGTGAAATTAGTTAGACCCGGTGGGTGAGAGACAGGAAATGGCAGTCGGTGGCGGAATGTGCGTCTCCCACGCGCTGCGTCCTTTATCACTGGCTGCCATATGGATGCCTGAGCTCACTCAATATTTACGTTGTCGCTGCTCGCCGGAGAAGCCAGGATAGAGAGAGCGAGGAGAGCCTGCTGGTACAGAGGACACGCTAATTAATTTGTTTATATCTGCATGATGAGGCCCTGCTACTTATATTGTGAAGTGGTGAAAAACCCACAAGAAAACTGGTGGACACCGGTCAGTTTGTTTGTGTCTCCATGTTCTCATTACGTCTGGTTTATTTTCACTGGTTGCATCTGTTTGCGTCTACACACACACACACACACACACACACACACACACACACACACACACAGCTTTATGCAGCCGGGTGTATCAGTGTCTGAATCAGGAGTGTCTACCTTTCATAATGAAGACACTCCTGCGTTGCGTCAGGACTGATTCAAACTCTCCAGGCAACATTCAGGTCGAATCAGAGAGGGACGAGGTTATCAGGGGTCAGGTCAAAGGTCACTGACCGGCTAAATTAAGGAACAGAAAAGGGGTCTATCACTGCTGACCCCTACTTCTGCTCTTCCTCCTACTGCCACGTCCGATCCCCTTCACTCATCCTTCCTCTCTGTCTGCCATTCCTATCTTGTGTCTACATCTCCTCTGCTTTTCCTTACACTTCACCATCCTTCCTTTTTGTTCAGTGTTAAAGCTGGTTTACAGTTTCCTTCTCTCTCTCTCACACACACACACACACACACACACACACACACACACACACACACACACACACACATATCTGGATGTCTACTGTAATATTCTGTCTTTCGACTTGTGATGCAGTTTTCCCTCCTGTGTCACTCTCTGCTTTTCTTGCTGTCCTTCTTCAGCATGTTTGTGCTCTCTGTCCCCGCATAAGTTTGTTTGTGCGACAAATTTAATGTAATGTAAATCCTTACAACTGAGAAACTGGAAGTTTGAAGTGTTTGGTATCGTTTCAGTTGTGCGATTAAGCAAAAATGCCAAACATTTATTGGTTCTATTTTCTCAAATGGAAGCATTTGCTGCTTTCCCAAGTCAATGCTGCTTTTGACTCTTTTTTAAAGAGAATATCTTTGGTTTTTGGACTGTTGATTTGAAGATATCCCCGTTGGCTCTCAGAACTTGTGACCTTATTCAATTTCTTTTGACATTTTATAAAGTAAACAAAAAATAATCACCACACCAATCAGCCCTAATTCCCAAAGTTGTTGTAAATAGGTCTGCAGCTAACGATAATTTCCATTATCGATTAATCCTGAGCCGACTCAATTTCAAATGACTTGTTTTTTCTGATCAATATTTAAAAATTTGAAAATATTTTATTTAAAATCATATAAAATAGAGAAAAACAGGGAATCCTATTCTAGAACCAGAATAATTTATTTAAAATTACTTCAACTATTAATTGATGACCAAAATTATCTTTTTGACAAACTAACAATTGATTAATGGACAAATAACTCAATTCCTTTACTTGTTACATATGCATTTACAAAAGGGTTGTTTATGCTGTATGACATATCTTTTGTCCCTGAATGTCGTCAAGCCACATCTAGCTGCGGCAATATTTACGTCTTTAATAAGAGCACATGATGAAGATGTTGTGTACGTATTGTGTATGTATATAGCTGTACGATAGTGTGCTGCTAGCTGTGTGCTGTGCTGTGGAGCAGGCTAATCTTAGAAAACATGGCAGGACCCAAACTCCACGGGGGAGGAAGCACAACATCACCAATCATCCTCATCAGCCAATCACTGAGGGCGTGCTGCTGGCATGAAACTGCTCTCAGCAACGAGTGTGTTTGGATATAGGAGTCTGTTAAACTACATATACAGTGTTTATCTGTCTGAGTGCACGGAGGTATGTGTACACACAGCTTTAAAAACACAAATCCTTGTACATCCGTTATGCTTGGCGGCAGTATCATTTCCTCCATCGCTCTGTACCCAACACCACAGTATAATCAGATATGTGTAAATCTTGGCCCCGCACAGTTCTGTCCTGTGAGGGCCCCGAAAAGTACGTGAAGTGGACGTATCTTGTAAGATGTGTTTTGCAGGCCGCAGTTGATAGCTTCTCCCTGCACAGTAATGTTACTTCCCTCTCCTCCACAGTCAGTTTACTGTTACAGACAGAACTCCCAACCATCTGACAGAGATATCAGCCGTGCTCCCCCGGGTGCATAAGCAGCAGGAGGAGGAGGAGGGGGCACAGTAGTGGTAGATTTTTACAACAGATAAGGAAGGGATACAGGAGGTAGGGGGGGGGGGGGGGCTTGTGAAGCCTGAAGGATGGAGGTAAACATTTTTAGATTCCCCTCGACTCCCCTCAGTCTCGTTTTTTTTCTACTTCAGATCCATCAATGGAGCTAAAAAAGGCCAAGGGGAGTCGTGGGGATGTGAGAGTCCACATGGTGCCTCCACTTCCCCTCATCCTACAGTGTGTCTCCCCATGTCTCCTCCACCTCCACGCACTCACTGATTGTTTTAGCAGCTGGCCTATGTAGAAAAACATGCCCGCCTCCAGTGGGGAAAAAAAGATTCAGTTCCTTTACTTAAGTAAAAGTACAAAAACGACAATGTAAAAGTAAAAGACCATCAACCAAAATCCTACTTTGGTAAATGTACAGAAGTATCAAGGATGACATGCATGCACTTAAGGAAGCTATAATCGATGTATTTATAATAACAATGTGAAAGGGGTTGTAGTGATGAACGTAAAGAGAATCATCACCTGAATCGGGAGCTCCTCTCGGCTTTACGGAGCTTCATAGTGAGTTTCAGCTCATTGTTTGGCTGCAACTTTACAGTTTTTGTGCACTCTTGTTTTCGGCTTCAGCAGGCAGCTGTTTTCCAGTGAAAAAGCCCTAAATACCCACTGTACAGTATACTACCTGCTCAACACCATACAGCAGACAGGCACGGTTAGAGAGGAGCATTTTGCGGCGAAAGCCAAATATCCCTCGAACCAAACACGGAGCGAAAAAGAGTAAATATAGGACTTCGATTGATCAGGTGGACAGAAACACAACTTCAAATGAATGTTAATGTTGCTTCGTAACTGCTGGGTGTGTAAATAAGCAGCTGTCTGTTAATAAGCTCAACTTAAAGAATAACTCAACGTCGTTATGAAAAGCAGCCCTCTGCTGCCCCCTCTGGTTGAAGGCTTCCAGCATCACCGGTAGACATAAGTGTGGTCTGACGTGTGTAGCCACACCCAACAGTGGAAAGTCAGAAAATATTTTCAAGGACTGTTGAAAAATAGTTATTGCAGGTAGTGAATATAAAGAGTAAAATTAAAATGTCCGATAAATTATTATAGATGAAATTATTTGATTGTAATAATGATGCATAAATGCGTATGCAGCACTTTACTGCAGTAACTGCTTGACTCTGCTTTATAACCAACTAGTATCAGTCCAGTGGTTCTCAACCAGGCTCCTCCGAAGAGTCACAACATAAATCTGTTCGGTTTTACATTTTTTTAGACTTTTCTTTAATCTTTGCATTTTTATTATATATTGAGTTACTCCATTTGGGAATCTAAAAGTAATTTAAATTAAACAATCTGATAAGTTTAGAGAGGAGAAGTCACTTTGCTGAAACTGCTAACAACTCATAGATATCAAGCAACAAGTACCTTAAAATTGTATTTGAGTACAATACAGTGCTTGAGTAAATGTACTTTCCATCACTGCCCCCTCTTTGGCCTTAACCAATCATTTGTTACTCCTGTCTGCTTTGCAGTGTGTAGTCTGCTTCAGTCTGCTGAGCCTCAGAAATCCTTAATGCTGTCCACTTCCTCCAGCGTCTAATGGCTTAAGTTTCATGCTGACTCGGTGTGTGTGTATGTGTGTGTGTGTGTGTGTGTGTGTGTGTGTGTGTGTGTGTGTGTGTGGATGGGCGCGGCATACAGTCAGTATCCTTGAGAGGCACATCCTCATCTTTGCAGAAGGACATGAGTTTTTGAGAAACGTGTTGTGTTGTTGTTTTTCTGCTGAATGAGTGGAAAGTTGGCCCCGTGCAGGTTTTTAAATAGCTGAATGGGTATTGACTTCCTCGCAGCAGCACACGCACAATTCAACGGTACACAGAAACACACACACACACTCACAAGGGGAGCAAGATCATTATTATAACAATACTCTATATGGTAAGCAGTTTAGTTTACAAATCTGGTGTGACTTGAAGGAATGAATGGATGGATGTTTGGATGAATGAAGTGATGGATTCATGAATGAAAGTGGAAAGTGATTTTAGTTTGATCGACTCTGTTCCACTTTCTAATAAGTCTATATGTTATGTTTCTGAGTTGTAACCAACGACTTTATTAGTGGTATTTAAAACATTTACTTGAGTAGTTATAAGCCATTGTAAGAACACGTTTTGGGTTGCCATGTTGTGAAAAATTGCTTTAGCTGATGTTTCATCTTTTTATTTTGTAATAAATCAGATATAAATGTTGGTAATCATCTTTCTAATAAGCCATAATGCCTGCAGTTACCAGGCTCTGCAGCTCTTTTAAAGATTTTCAAAGTTAAGTATTTAAATGCTATAAAGTCAGTGTTATTTAAATTTGAATTATCTTATCATTATTACTGCAGGTTTCCTGCTGCTTATACGATTAAAATCTTCCATAGTGGTCAGACTGTCCAACCAGTCAAAGGGACTTTTTTATTTATTTTTTACCACTTGGCAACACAAACATTGCTATTAATGGTTTGTAACTGACTGCTTTAGTAAATAATTGCCATTAATGCAGTTATTATTAACAGCTTATTTAGCTTTTGTAATGATCACATCTTTCTTTCTTTCTTTCTTTCTCTCTCTCTGAGTTCGTCACCGTCACAAGTTCAAACATCTTGTCTCGTTCTATTTGCTTCACGAGTCTCTGAACCTGTCAAGATGAATTTCTGTCACCGGGCGACAGGTTATAAAAGCGTTCTCATCTCGGGACCTTTTCAGCCCTGGTGGCAGAACATGAGAGAAAACAACAACAACAAGACAATCGAAACAGCTTAGTTTTAGACCCCCGACCACCCACTTCTGCACAGTAGATAAAATAAGATGATGCTAAATGCCCACAGTATTGGCACTTCATATTCCTCTGGGACATCCACGCATTTCTTTTGCTGTTCTTTTCATTATTGTTCTCTAATCCCACCCTTTCCTTTCCTTTCTACTGTCTGTATCTGTCAGAGAATTTCTCTGAAATTCTGACACCGGTATCCGAGATGTTCTTTCAAAGAGCTGGGACTCCTGTGTACTTCCCCTCATCATTATCCTCTCTCTGATCTGGCATGTTGTTTCTTTCAGATCTGTGGGGGAATGAAAGAGCGAGATTGGCTTGTAGTTAAATGTGTGTCAGACTTAATTTTCTTTTGCACTAATCCTTTATGAAAAGACGACAGACACGGATGAGTTTTGAAAATGCCAAAAACAAAATCCCAGGGAACTATGCCGTGCACATGTATGCATGTGTGTGTGATTTGGTTTTTGCAGAAAGCAAACATTTGAGCGCACATTGTGAACGAACTGCCAAGAGAAGCAGCAGCCGCTCTGAGAATAAGCTTTCACAGCTTGGGGAGGGTTTGCCATCCCGTGCGTATGCCACCCAGCCTGCCCACTGACACGATATATCCTTTTATCTGCGTAATTTACAGACAATAATAATCAAACCAACGTGTGTTTGATTGTGCGTCGCCATTCACCGATACTGTATTAGTCACTGGTGTGTTGAGGTGAAGAAAGAGAGGGAGGAGCGGGGTGAGAACTGGCTTTGGATGTTGCTACTGACACAATGGTGGTAAAACCAGAGAGAAGAGTGTTATCAGTGATGTGATGTGGTTTGGCACCGTTCGGTCCAGAGAGGGAGGCAGCGCTGAGGACTGAGTCATACGAACACACACACACACACACACACACACACACACACACACACACACACACACACACACACACACACACATACATGCTGGGGAGCAGAGGAATGTAAGGATGAGTGGATGAGAGATCTTAAAAAAACACTCATTACGTAGAAAAGCAACGGTAAGTGAGATAGATGGGCCATAAAGAGGAGCTGCTAGTTGCTGCTCCGACACAACTCACTTCTACATAATTCAGATAATCTGAGTGCTTGTCACAAACCTTTAACTGGTAACTGATTGAGACCTGAGCTCCCTGGATGAGTTCTCTTTGATCTCTTGTCACATTGAATCTGTTGATGAACTGTTTACAACCTTCAATGACATGTCAAACCCGTGTATAGTCTTCGGATGTCACAGATTCTGGACTCTTTGTGCTTGTTGTCACCAGGGGCTGTAGTTACCACTGAGGACAGTGAGGTCATGCTTTCAGAAATCTTAGGGTAATTTGAGGGTTTTAGAAACCAGGAGGGAGTTTATAGGCTGATTACAATGTTTTTTTTTGACTCAATATATTTAGTTTTGACAACGTGTACACCATTGTACCAATATGAGATTCATTATTTTCTAGTGTGCCGAGCTGATGTTCACATGTATCTTCAAATTTAAAAACATTTTAAAATTCTGTTTCTTTATGGGTTGAGAAAATGATCCGAAACCAAATGCATTGCATTATCTGAAAACTTCATTGTCACAAAGCTGAAAACAAGCTTGTTTTTCTCAGCTAAGTAACTGGAGATACACGGTTGTCACAGGACCGAGACTGAACAATGAACTAAATGAATAAGATAATCAAGAAAACTATCTATTTTTGGGGTCACATTTTTCTTGGGGTGGGGGACTTGACATGATCTCAGTATTTTTTTCAAATCCTGACTGCTGTCACTTTCAAAGATGTTAATTTGCACAATATGATTTGATGTGGGAATACGGAAAATGTGAAACTAAATCATTTTGACAGAAGAAAAAAGTAAAACGTTTGCATGTTTTTATTGAGAAACAAATGTCACAGAAAATCTGCAAAAGAAGAATTTAGCTTTGATTTCAAGATGTAGATATTATAAGGACAGACAGACACAAGCTGGTTCAGCAGTCTGCTTCATTCACACATCTTCAAGCCAGGAGTTACACACATACACGCTGCAGTCTCTTCCTCCACAATAACACTGTCTTCCTCTTCCTCCTCTCCAGCCTCTCCTCGTGGGTTGGCATGGCCCAGTGATGAACGGAGCGGTGGTGCCCGGTAGCCCGGAGCTCTCCTCCTCGTGCCCGCTGCCAGACTGGCGAGAGTTCTGTGAGCTCCATGCTCGAGCCTCCGCTGCAGACTTCGCTGACAAGTTCCAGCGCTTCCTATCAGAGAATCCGTGCTACGACTCGCCCGGTGCCGATGCCAGCTTCTCACAACACTTTGCCAACCACTTCCTGGAGTGCTTCACGGCAGCGCTGACCCAGGCCCGAGAGAACCAGGCGTCCTCACCGGGGGAGGACGGCTCCAACGCAGCACCCAAGTACAGCATCGTTCCTTTCCTGGGAATCCAGGGCTGCCCGCTGTCCTACGGTCACGACCTTTACCAGAGACGCAAGGACGCCGGGGCTTCAAGTGAATCCCTGGATAGCATGGACAGTGGAGGGGGAGGGATAGATGGGGGAGGCAATGGCACCACTGCCTCCCGAGGCCCCCAGTCAAGCCACAAGGTGTCTGCTTTGGGACAGTCGCGCAGCTCAGAGGACGTGTCGGTCAGTCACCCAAAGGCTCGCTTCAAGAAGGGCTTCTCCCTGAGGAACATGAGCCTCTGTGTGGTGGACGGGGTGAAGGAAATGTGGCACAGACGGGCCTCCCCTGAACCCGACGGACCCTCTGGAGCCAGGAGGGCTAACGGGGGAGGAGGGGGAGGAGTGGGAGGAGGAGGAGGAGGAGCAGGAGGAGGAGGAGGAGTAGGGGAGGCTGCAGGGGGAGAGAAATGGTCCCAAAAGCTGCGGCTCCCCAGAGGTTCCCAGGGCCACAAGGCTGAGATGCTGGAGATCCAGAGGGAGGGAGCGCTGAGGTACATGGTGGCTGATGACACAAACTGTATGGGCGCTGCACAGTGGCAGAAGTGCCGCCTGCTGCTGAGGAAGACGAAGAGGGAGGAAGGGGGTGAGAGGTTCCTGCTGGAGTTCTACGTCCCACCCAAGGTACACAAACACACGCAGACAAGGAGGAGAATTAGGCAGAAAAAGTGGATCTAGTGCTGAAATGATTAGTTGGTTAATGGATGATTTGATCAACAAATAATTAATCTTTCAACCCAACGCTGCCTGACAAAAAAAAACAAACAGCAAGAGAAACACATTTTTAAACATATGACATCCACAATCCCCACAGATAACAGAAACCAAAGTAAGATGCAATCCTTATTGGGGTTTAGTGGCCATGCATTTATCCAAACTACCTAGCTAACTACTATCTTGTTTTTCACCAGAGCCACCGCTATCATAGCAAAAATAAATAAATACAGATGCAGTGAGGAACTCATTTGGTCAAGTCATTTATTAAAAGCAGGTGGACGAGTGCATTTTCAACACTTTAAGACACGTCTAATTATGCACTTGACTTAAAGATTGATTGAAAAAATTATCAATACATAAAAGTAATAATTATTGGCTGCCCTTCGTGCATCCCAGATATAAATGTGGCCTGATAATCCAACCCCTCTGACCCCAAGTGAAGTCGAACCACTCACGTGAATGCACACTTCACATTTTTCTATATGGGATTTCCAGATCATTGCCCCTGACCTTAAGTAGGCCATGAGGCTGTGCAGCTGAGTGTGTGTAAACCTGCCACTGTCCTTTGATCAAGGCTTGTGGGAACTTGGGGCTAAGCCTGTGGAAAAGGGGAGAGGGGTAAGGACAGGTGGGAGGCAGGTGTGTGCGTGTGTGTGTGTGTGGGGGGGGGGGGTGGGGGTAGAACCGGAGACTGTGTGAGAGAGAGAGAGAGAGAGAGAGAGGGAGAGGGAGGAAGCTGTTACATTGATTTCTGTAAGAGGCAGCAGATTGCAAAGATTCCCTTTCATGTGCAAAAAATAAATATTGATTGGCTCCTCGTCTTTGCCAAACTGTCTGACAAACTAAAAATAGAAACCCAAATAGTTTTTCTGAGTCATTCAAAAACTCTGCCAAACTCAGAGAGAGCCACAGGGGGAACATATAACTTAATATGCTTCAGCAGTTTTAGCTGTTATGTTCTATTAACTTCTACACGTGGGAAAATTATTATCAGCTGAGATTAGGAGAAACTTCAGAGCAGCGGTTGCAGCTGAAGTGACACATTAATTAAACGCACACATCTCGACAGGCCTGCCCTGCAGACACTCTGGCTTGTTTTATCACTGCCGTCTTATTCGAGTCTTACAAATCATAACTGTGCAGAGTCAACAGTGTCGGAAAGATAAACTGACTCATAAAATCTCACTCCTGCCCGCTCCTGGCTGACTGGCCGTGGTTCAGTCAATGTCAGAGCCATCAATTTGCCGGCTGCTTGGTGTGGCAGCACACTGCAGCACTCTAACGGTCTGCATTATGACACAGCAGAGACGACCCACTCTGATGTTTTCACCTCGCCTCTCAGGGCTTCTATGCGGTCAGGTAGTTAGTTTTTTTATTCGTCCAGGTTTTCAGATATCCATTCCTGAGATTTCCACATTGTTTGAATTGAATTTTTTTTATTTAAAGCTTCACTAATCAATATTTTTGTAATAACAATATATCAAATGATATGTGCAATGTGAGAGGGATCGCTTGCAATGACAAATTCCCCCCCCCCCCCAACTTTACTGTTTATGGATCACTCCCACGACTTTTGAAAAAGCTCATAAAACTGTACACAACCTGCTCAGCACCAAACGACAGACAGAGTTAGAGACTAGCTGCTGAACATAATGGAGCATTTAGCAGCTAAAGAGACCAAAAACAGACCTGAAAGGAAATTGTGCGAATATTGGATTTACTTTCATCAGGTGACCCGAAACACAACATTAATTCTAATATTACTGTGTCTGCTCAATGTTTAAACAATTAGTCTGTTTTCAAACAAATTTGCTTAAAACAAATACCTCAAAACTTGGACAAACAACAACAGGGGAATCTGTTGTTTACTATGAAGAAAATATGTTATTTGAATTTGTTGTATTACATTTTGGTAAATTAACCCTTAAGCACTGAAAATTAAGACTGACTACACACTTATTTCCTGTTAGGCTGTTAGAGCTGTGTGGTGGAGCACATACAGTCATTTGAACTGGTTAAGACTGGTTTACACCGTTTTAGCATTTCAACAGACAGTTCCCACTGAGATTGGGCTTGTGCTGTCCGCAGTAGAGAGGTACAGGAAATGGTCAAATGGTTTAATACAGGAAGTGGTTTTTGACATCTGATCCAGAGAAAGGAATTGTGGGTGTGGATGGCAGCCAACTGCACAGGCAGATAGAGATGAGAACAGTGTTGCTCCAGACAGATCAGCTGATAAGCCTCTGCCAGACCATCAGTCAGCCTCTGCCGCTCTTCCTCTCCTGAAACACACACACACACACAGACACACACACACACACACACACACACACACACACACACACACACACACACACACACACACACACACACACACACACACACACACACACACACACACACACAGAGCTCACCACCTCAAACACACTCACTGGATATGTTAAGATTATAGTCTGGATCCAACTCTCTGCAGAGGGCAAATTGAGGCCAGGATGTTTTCTTGTAAACTGTTTTATGTTTGTTACAGTCAGTCAGCAGGAATAATCGCTGAGAAGAGAAATGCAGTGAGAAATATGAGATGGCATAAAAACCGAGGGCGTGGAGTAATTTTTGCACATTGTGCAATCTTTTGTAAACTCTTCCCTTCTCTTTTCATGTTGCCATGCATTTTTTTATTTGACTGAGTTATTTAAGACAGGGGATGCAGTTCATTGCTGTTTTATGTTTGATCATAGATTCAGACTGCACGTTGCCCCTTACTCATTGTTTGAAGTTATGGAGAATTTGGTTGTGTTTCACACTAAAGACAGAAGGGGAAGTGAAGCTATTTAAACCTAAACCACTAATTAAAAACTCTATGTAGTAGTTTAAAAGGTTTCTACTTTTACAAGTGTCGCAGTTGCCTCCTACAGGATGTAATAAAGGATTTATTTTAACTTTAGACCATTCATAATTGCATATTATGCTTTTGGGGGATATTACACAGGTGGAAAATTACAGTACCACACATGGAGGGATGCACATTTTGTTTAGTTTTGTTGAGCAGGCATTTAAAAGATTTTTTGTTTTTGTTTACCGTAATACATATGTTCCTCAGTCCACTGTGACATGCAGGCAGAGGCTGCACATTATTGTCTAACATCATTTAAAGCAGTGGCTCCCAATATCTTTAGCTTGTGACCCCTTAAAACCCCTAAAAATGGTATACAATCTTAACTATTTCCTGATTAAATTCTATGACTTAATAAGCGATCACGGTTGTGGTTTCATCAGATTCAAAAATGTAGATTCAAAATAAACATACAGCAGAAGTGCTGCATTTTTATAATTTTTTTTACAGTTAAGCTTAAATGTGACCTTTTATTCTGTATATGTTTGCATGTTCACTTCAGTCCTCAAAGCCCAAAGTGAGCATCCCTTTGTCAGCCATCGTGGAGGTGAGGACCACCATGCCGCTGGAGATGCCTGACAAGGACAACACGTTTGTTCTTAAGGTAGAAACTGCAACCATTTTACAACCACATTAACACAAGTGCACCTGCCTCAGTTTCAGATATGATTCTATACAAAAACAGGTTGTTGGAAAATGAGCTCGCCCCTCATGCCCTTGCTGAGTTAAGATTGGATTCGCCCTGTTCTGTACCCTGATGTGGTCCTTTGAATGGAGCTCAGTGTGTGATCGCAGTGTTTGGCTGCTTCCACAGGTGGAAAATGGGGGAGAGTACATCCTGGAAACCATCGACTCGCTGCAGAAAAACTCCTGGGTTGCTGACATCCAGGACTGCATAGACCCTGGGTAAACCACCAGATAAATATTTGCTGTTGGCTGCCGATTGAGAGAAGAGAGGGAAAGGGTGGATGGGAAAGGGGAAACACACACAGTCATTAATCATCAAATTAGTGGAGTTTTTGACAGGTTGCTTTCGCACAAACACGGGCGAGCTTGCACCGCCGACATTCCTCCTCAGTTTCCCGGGTCAATGCAGCTCAGGACGTAAACAGAAAGAGTATTTGTGTCCTTGTTTGTAAGATTTGGATGTGTGTTAGGACTCTGCGATGTTTGTTTGCACACATGTGTGTACGTGTATACGCTCTTGCGGTGCTCCTGACCTGCCTGCTTGTTTGCAGTGACAGCGGTGATGACATTGAGCTGGCGTCGTGTCCTCATGGTCAGGCCTCCAAAGACTGCTCCATGGTGGCCTCTTGTAGCTGTGAGCTGCTGTCTGAGGGTGAGCATAGACTCTTTTCAGTTTCTCTGCAGCTCCTGCTTTATACCATTTAAATCCTTTGATCCACATGAATTTGTTAAAACACACACAAAACGTGTTTAGGTGTGTATCGTGCTCCGGAGAGGTCGTGTCCTACGGCAGCAGAGCATTACAGCGCCCCCTCGGTCCGGTGCAGGGAACCCCCCTTCACCCAGCACCCATCCCACATGCCTTTAGAGCGCTTCCTGCAGTCCCCCGAGGCCCAGGGCTCCAACTCCTCTGCAGGTAACAACACAAACATTTACTTTTCTCTGCAGACAAGCTAACGCTCAAAAACACTTAAGAAAAGAAGATTACAGAAAACATTGATTTGTTTTGACTCAGGTGGCAGTGAAGGAGCGAAAGAGTCAGATGGCGATGCCAGCCTGGCCTGTTACCCATGGTTCCATGGTACACTGTCCCGCGTGCGTGCGGCTCAGTTGGTGCTTGCAGGCGGGGCCAGAAGCCACGGGCTCTTTGTGATTCGTCAGAGCGAGACGCGGCCGGGCGAGTACGTCCTCACCTTCAACTTTCAGGGCAAAGCTAAGGTGAGACGATTAAAGGGAGGAGAAATCATATTATTAAGTGATTGAATCGTACACTCTCTGTTGATTAACAGTTGTGTGTTGTATATGTGTAGATGTAGGGGTGCAACTATTAGTTTTGTTATTTGTTAATGTTTTGACAGTTGTGTTCAGGTTATGTATTCAATTTATTTATAAAAATATAAAAAGACAAAAGAGTCATTTTCATTTTGCTTATTTTGTCTGAACCACAGTACAAAATTTTTTTTATTGAGTTTAAAGTGATATGAAATACAATCTGATATTTGAGAAGCTGAAACCAGAAATGTATTTGGTTTTTGTTTTCCTTGATAACAGACTTAAAACAATTGTCATTGATGAATTTTGTGTTCTTTAAATCATGAATTAACTTAACTTAGAATACATTTATCTCTCCTCTCAACTACAGTTTAATCCACTCACGCTTGTTCCAATGACATTCTGGGTTGCAGCCACTTCAGCTCACAGCATACCTAGTTATCCAGGCTGCAGTAATGTCAACATTTTGTGGTCTCTTATGTAACGCTATCCCTGCACATCACATCCTGCTGGCCAGCAGTTTCGAGGAAGTGTCAGCTGCCGCCTCTTCCTCTGGTGTCAGCCTCGGCATTCTGTCGCTCTGCTCCCACAGCGAGACGCCTTTCAGATAGTGTCCTGACCTCTGTCTTGGTCTGTCTGTTTCAGGCGTTCACTTTGTCTTTTCTATCTTTCCCTACCCTCTCTCTTTCCTCCTTTCTCCCCCTCTTGATTCCTTAAAATCACAAATGTTTCTCCCCCCAATATTAATGTCCCGTCTCCCCTTCTTTCCCTTCCTTCTCCCAGCATTTGCGTTTGTCAGTGAATGAGAACGGGCAGTGCCACGTCCACCACTTGTGGTTCCACACCGTGTCGGACATGTTGAGACACTTCCACGCCCACCCCATCCCCCTCGAATCTGGAGGCTCCGCTGACATCACATTACGCTCCTATGTACAAGTGCAGCGAAGCTCCTCTACAGGTACACAACGATATAAAGAAAAACTGCTCATACACCATCTCACACAAGCTTTAAACCAGTCACAACTACTGGAGAGTTGATCACCGGTTGATGAGTTGATGTCAAGACACTGTAAAGGTGTTCTTTTTAACATGGAAAGGCCTAATATTTGTAAATAAAGATGCATTACTCCACAGTTTCTTATATCCTGATTAGATGCTTAATTAGTGCTTCATTAATATCAGGTGTGCTGGAAAGGTCAAACCATTCAGACTTAAGTTAAGGTCCCTGAAAACACACAATACACTGTAGGTGTTTTATTTTATTTTATTTTAATGCATTTTGTCTGATTCGACCTCTGTTCAGGTTGCCGGGTGGAGCTATGTGTGAAATGACCTGAGGAGTCTGCTGCAGCTGCATGATTAGAGGGATTAGGTTCTAGGGTAATTCATCTTTTTCCTGGAAGACATTTTGACACATCACAATGGGAGAAAAACAGGTGTAAATAATATAATTATGGATGGCTGAATTAAATTTAGCTGCTTGGTTTCAGGGATCTTGCATTGTGCATTAGACCACAAGGTAATTTCTAAAAATGTTATTCAAGTTAAAAATCACACAATGTTTCTGATTACTACAGATAATTAGATAATAGATATGAGAGAGAATTGAGAATTTTAAGATTTTAAAAGATATGATAATTATCCGATCACACATTTTACATAAACACAAATAAATTGCTTAAAGTTGCTTTTTCAAAATAATGATATATGTTTCAAAGAAAACGTAAACTTGACGATTGTTCCTCACAACCAAAAGGGTAATGGAGGGCGATGAGAAACTTCCAGAAAATTCGATGTACTAACACTGCTCCTGCCCTCTGCTCTCCTGGCATGGGCTGAATGCCCTCCTGTACAGGAGAGTGAGGGGGCGATTATACCGCAAGAGTTTTGCATGCAGGCCGAGACTCCAGCCCCAACCCACCCTGGTGGTCACAAAGAGGTCCTCTGTTTCCTCCAACGCTGGACCGACGCACACTCGTGCACTCACTCCCATACACATAGTTACATAGAGTGAGGGTTTGATTCAGGGCGTGAAAAGCTTCACTGATACACTGGTCAGGCGAGTGTTTGGCACCAGTGTTGTCGGTGTTATTGCCCACCAAGAGGAAGCATATTAAAGGAGGCCCACGCTGTCTCTATTTACCTGCTGCTCTGTGAAGGAGCCTTTTGCTCTCAGGTGTAAACCAACAATTATTAGCAGCACAGATTCATCTATTCCGTCTTCTATTTCTTTCTTCTTCCCACAATCTGCTACAGATGTGACTGTGCCTCCAGTCCTCATCCCACCCAGGGACACAGGCTGCTGGACAGATTCAGCCCAGCCGGCTCTCCACCCTCCTGGGATCCCAGTGCCTGCAGGGCCCCCTCCTGACGCCCCGCTCTCCTCCAGCACCTCCTCCTCACCCACCGCTCTCCCCTCCCTCTCCCGCAGTGACCCAGGTACTGGAGGAGGTGTAGGAGGAGGGTTACAGAGCCGGAGCAACAGCTCTGAGCGCCTGCTCGAGGCCTCTAGTGGAGGATCTGACGACTACCACGACCCTGACGGGACTCGCAGGGCTCGGGCAGTGGAGAACCAGTACTCTTTCTACTGAAAGGCCCGGGGCAGGGTTCAGTATTGGAGGTGACACGCGACGCTCTGCTGATGATAAAAAACGGTCCAAATCACTGGATCGCCCATTGTTTTGTTTGTTTGTTTTTCTTTCAAGGCAGTTTCCTGTTTCTCTGATTTAAGAAGGGAGGTGAGATCATGGCGAGCAGTGTTTCCATGCTGATAAATCCATCAGGCTCTGCAGCTTTGTTTCAAACTCAGTTGTTAAGAATACGAGTGACCAGAGAAACAGAAGGCCACAGTAAGAAACGGACACGTGGAAAATGCAGCGGGGAAGATGAGTAGGCGGAGAAAGCAAGAGGAAGTCGTCCAGTGGAGTCATATGGCTTTGATTCATCTCTTCTGACCACTTCCTGTTCACCCTTACCCACAGTTCCCTGGGAGCAGAGCCTGTGTGACCACCCCGCTGAACGATTGAGAGTTTGAAATGACCCTGAAGAAACGGTCCCTCCCCTCAGAGATCCTCTGAGCTCCAGAGAGCGTCCCATTAATGTTTGTAAAGCTGCTTTGAGTCTGTCCCGGATATCCTAACTGTCCCTGCAGGGTTTCCCTACAAAGCCCTGCTCTGGGTCTCTGCTCCAACATCGGCACAGCAATCATGGGTGTGTTAGTGTTAGCTCGGAGATGTTTTTCTTAAACAGTGTACAGCCGAAAGGGTCTTAGTGCCTAACAAGTACCTTGGACTTGAATGGACTGTTGCCCATAGCGACAAGGAGGATGGTGTTAACATCTCGCAAAATCACAAAGGCCCAAAAAGTGAATGCAGGTGATTACATTACCGTCATTTTCTGCTTAAAACACACTAAACATGCATATCTTTGCGTACTGAAATGGTTTTGTTCTCACAGTTTTAGTGGTGGCTGCAACATACACAGCTGGTCATATGTTGTGTTAGAAATCAGTTCAAAAGTGTAGAAATGGAAGATGAACAACACAAGTTCAGTCTGTATGAATATGGCAGGGTGGCTCCCATTTTGCTGTCATACCGGGCTATTTCTATGAGTGTGTGGTGGTGTAATAGAGTCCAAATATTTTTCAATGATCGGTGTGCTACAGTAGTGTCTCTAAAACGTGGTTTTCGAGGTCCCTCCTTCTGGTGCTGGTTCTGTATTCAAGCTTATCATATCAATAACCTGTAGATTAGATATGCTGTAGTTCACTTTGAAGTAATGCCTTGAAGATATTAGTATACCAAATCCAGCATTAAGGCTGTCGGAGGGACTGGGGACTTGTGTTTTAGAAAGGTGGCAGTATTGTGTACGGTTTGTGTGGTCTGGAACGGTACAGGCAGTGAGCTAAAGGGAACTAGATGGCCAGGCTTGAATGAGAAGATGTGAATTTGCACGCTTTACTTTTTGCTGACAGAGTAGAGTTTAAGCTTTTAAGTTAATAATTCATAACAAAAATCTATTTCACACCACGAAATACTGTAAGAATTTACATCATGGTCCTGGACATTCGCTATAACACAAAACAGCAGTCAAAATATCCTCTTAAAGTAATAGAGTTGTCTTTGTGCTAAACTAAATTAGCTGGCTGCTAGCTGTAGCTTCACATTTACTGTACAGGTATCGTGTTCTTCCCAAAAATGTCAATCTTTTATTTTAATTCAATTCAATTCATTTTGTATAGCCCAAAATCACAAATCACAAGTTTGCCTCAGAGGGCTTTACAACCTGTACACATACGACACCCCCTGTCCCGGGACCCCCACATCAGAACGGGAAAAAACTCCCCAAAAAAACCTTTACCGGGGAGAAAAAAGGAAGAAACCTTAATTCATGGTAGACACGCCTGAAAACATGAATAGAAAAGCAGACACCTTTCAGCAACTGTATTTTAAACATATGCAACACTTCTGTAAAGTTGGAATAAACATATCAAGAGTCAACGTCTGTCTTTTCAAGCGTGGCCATTTAGCTATAAAGGGGAAAGTTCAGTCTCAGTCGAGGAGCGGACGGAGCAGTTCATGTGCCAATTTGAATCCTATTTTTGAAACATATTTATTCCTAAACCATAAATAAACTGTAAATTACATTTTTCCTATCGAGTCTTATTTATGTACAATTGATTGATTCTTCTTGATGAAACAGCCTCAGTGGAACCCGTCTGATGCAAGAGCCCATATCACAGATTGCTCATGCCTCCCTTTTATTTTCTTAACACTTCTTAAAGCTAAATTTTCTGTTGTCTGACTGAGTTTTGAAGAGTCTGTGCAATTTTGTACAAAGTGATGTACTTGACATACTACTTTATATTTCTGTGAATAAAATGTGAACAAACTATTGCACATTTTCTGCAATTATTCACTCATAAATGTCACAATCTGAAATGTTGTCGATTAAAGGCTCAGAAAGGTCTAAAGTTCAAAATAATTCTAATTTGGTGGGCTATTTAATTTGGGAAACAATCTGTAGAGATAATTTGTCTCACCTCTATTTGTTCATCTGCATTAAGAACAGAAGTATGATATATCTGACGTGGTGTGGTTTTCTTTAGTTTCCGTTTGTATTAGATAAAACAGTCAGCCCATGTTCCATAATTAGGTCCTTATGTGAACACCATTCGAGTTGTAATTTACTCAGTGTGAGTTCATAAATGTGTGACAGCTAGTGAACCAGTTTCAAAGATCACAGTTTTACTTGTTTTCACCACTTCAGTCAGTTTAAAGACTGATAACTTAACCCCAGACTTTTTGATGTTTCCAATAAGTTCCCTTTCAGGGAAATAAACAGACATGCAGTGAACCGCAGCAGCAGCAGCTCTTTGCAGGCTGAGACTCCCATAACATGCATTAATATCGCTCCACACAGTTTAAACTCACTGAGCCCCTCAGGCCTCCAGCGAAAACCAGAAGATCATTTTGATCTAGAGGTACACAGACGCCCTCTAGTGGCCACATCCTGTATTGTTGCAACAACAAAAAAAAAACACAACAACATGCTGGGTAATTGCAACAGTATATTTACTATGATTATTGACAAATAAAACAAATAAATCACATATTTGTATATTTGCTTACAGTTTCCTTCACACCAACGTCACCATAATGTGGCATTGTGTATGTACAGTACACATTTAACCTGGAAGAAGGCATAGAAATGTGTGTTACTTTCCTAATAATCTTGTAATTGCACACTTTAAAGTCATTTTCTACACAACAGATCCAGTGTATCGGGGAAAGGCAGAGGAATTGTGCGTTTTTTCAACATGACAGTATTTGGATGAACAGAATTGGGTTCGTTGTTTGGCTTCAGACTTGTCACGACTTGAATAAAGTGTGAATAAAGGAGTGAATAAATACGTGTAACACATAACTTCACAACTGGTCGAACAATTGTTGATGATAGAAAATAAAACTGAACCTGCAAATATGTTTACATCAGGTTTATTCATGTTGCAACATCTGGGCAAGTATGCACTTTTATAAGATCGTGATTATGTCTTTTTGAAACACATTTTATAATAAATTAAATGTCATAAATGGTATCACCCATACACGGGGGGGCTTTGGGATTCTTGAAGGAGCCACATGCTCAAACATCGTACTGTGAGGTATTCAGATTTTCTTTTTTGACCCCCCCCCTCTCGAGGTAAATGTACGTGTATGTTCGTTGATGCTTTTTAGATCCTCTTCACGAGGAAAAAGAATATATTCAGTCGCTGTCTTGATACAATCAGCTTGTGAGTAGACACAGGTCATGAATAACAAGCCCATCGGTGGCCTTTAAAAGATAACACAGTTATCCGGTGTTTGTTTACTCCTGCAGCTCACTAAAAATAATCATCTTCAACTGTCAGAAACTGTGCAACACTTAATGAACAGTCTGAGGTAGCACCCCCGACCCCCGACCCCACTGAGAGTCCTCACATGCAACCCTATAGGCTGCTGCTTCTATTTCAGTTATTTGTGAGATTGACCAAAAGTAAGCCTGCCATGGCCAGCAGCATCGCCACAGTCATCTCCATCATCTTCCCCTGCCTCCACTTGCTCTGAGCCTCCTTCTGTTGCTCCTGCATGCGCTGCTTCCTGGCCTTCACGTCCCTCTCCCTCTGCAGCTGCTCCCCGTAGTGAGCCTGGTAGAAGGCGTCAAAGTCGAACATGGTCTTCCCCCCAGCCTTGGAGTACCGCCGGGCTCTGAAGTGATGCTGCTGCTGTGCGGAGCCTGCGTATCTGCTCATGGTCTCTTTGGAGGGCGGACTGTGGACGTCTGACCTGCTCAGAATACCGCGGTCGTACTTCTTCCTCAGGCTGATGTTGCCCAGCACCGCGTAGGCCTCGCTGATCTCAGAGAAGTGCTGGGTGGCCTCCTCGTTCCCCGGGTTCTTGTCAGGGTGGTAGATGAAGGACTGCTTGTAGTAGGCCGTCTTGATCTGGGACTGTGTGGCACCGGGGGACACTTTGAGGGTGTCGTAGTAGGACGTCCTGCTCCTGGACAGCAGAGGGGCATGTTTGGAGCTGCCGCCACTCCCCTGGCTGTAACCTCTCCTGGGGGCTTGCAGGCTCTCGGGCTGCAGTGCCAGACGCCTCAGTCTCTCTGACCTCTGACCTGACAGCAGCAAGAGGACGGTGCAGAAAGCTCGCAGCTGCTGAGGGCACCTGAAGGCGTCAGGGTGGATGGACACAGCTCCTCTGGTCCAGGGTGTCATCCGGCCAGGCAGCAGCTTCCCCTGGAGGAGAGGCTGCAGCCTCGCGGAGACATACAGGGCTGTCGCGTGAGCTCGCGAGCTGTCTCTGATCAAACGGGACGAATCCAGCTCCAGAGAAGGGGCACCGAGTAAAGTCACGCTCTCCCGTTTACGTCCCCCTCTTGTCAGGCTCTCTGAGCCGCACTGTGCTGCTCTGCTTCTGGGCTGAACCTCACGCGGACCCCGAGTCCCTTCGTCTTTTAACCGACTGTCACTGAGCGAGCAGGCGGCCAGCAGAGACCCGGGACCTTCCCCGGAGCGCACCGGGCGACTCCGGCTGGTCCTGAGGGAGGACAGCCGGTAAGCACCGGTGCCCAGCCGCTGACCTACCTCAGCCATTTTGCCGACAACGGGTCGGTGAGGGGGCGGGACTAATGACGTAGCATCCGGTCCGTCTACGTCACTCAGCGGTGAACCAATAGGAGCCAATGTTTACAGGAAGTAAATGTCACACCCGAACAACTGGACCAATCATTTTACAGAAAACTGGAAATAGTTGTGTAGTTCTTGGATAACGTACTGTTATGTCATGACAAACTTTTAAGATAAAAAAAAAGCTATATGATTATAGGCTTAGGTTTTATTTGGAGTGAAAGGTATATTTAGTAATAATGGCCATGAAACTGAAAGACAGTCTTTTAAACACCTTTTAATTTGATTATTCAAAGTTTTCTGGTAAGGATGATGTGGATGTTTGGGCATCAAACATGTAATTAATGATTTTTAATACAGGAGGCATATCTTCTAAATCTTGTTTTAAGGCCATGCAGAACAAAGAGACAAACACACCTCAACAGATGACATTAGCCTAAATATAGTGTAATTTAATGTATTTAAAAAATTGACAGTGTTTCAGGCATCTAATTCATTTATTTATATTACTTTAATTTTATGAGAAAAAAACAAATTGAAGAACAAGCTTATTATATAAGAACGATATGCATTTGTGTATTAAACTAATGATATTTAATCAGATATTTAATTTATTTAATATATATATATATATATTTGCACACAAGGTGGCGATATAAGCTGTGCTGCTTTTATTAAACGCCACGAAGAAGTGCTTCTTGCGTCGCTTGTGTATGACGTCATCGGTCTTCACGTGTGGAATCGCGGCGCTATCACAACATCTAGCGTAGCTTCATTTTTATGAACCGATATTACACACTTGTCCTCATCTTCAGGCAGCGGCCCGCACGAGAGGAGCACCATGACCTCCAGCTGTCGGCGGCCCGAGCACTCCGCTCCTCCCGACGTGGTCAGTGTCGTTGTGTGTTGTAGTTTCACTGCAAAGCTAACGGGAGCAGCCACAGCAGCTGGTCTTTAAATATATAATAATGTACAATATTGTAATTCGCTCCAGTCTGTTTGTTTCTCATATGTTGAAGTAACTTGTGATGGTAATAAATAAGAGGCACAGACCACAGTGGAGTCAGCGGACGACTGTTTCAATACTTTTCTGTTTGCTGTTGCCTTTAATTGAATCAGATTCAATGATATTAATCAACTTCTGCATTTCACTACTATATTTTATTTTTAAATTGCACTGCAACTTTTATTCTATTTTTTTTTAATCTTTTAATATTTTACTGACTGTTTTTAATGTTTAAATGAATGTCTTTAATTGTTTTTAAATCCTCTTTTATTTTGCATTATGTTTTGATGGTTTTATGTGAAGCACTTTGAATTTCCTTGTTGTTGAAATGTGCTATACAAATAAACTTGCTTTGCCTTGAAGTACTGATGAATTAATCTGATGTGATCTCGTTCCCGCAGTTCTACAATGAAGTCGAGGCAAAGAAATACTCTCAGAAGTGAGTCTGTGTGTTTTTTGTTTTGTGTGAATAACTTCCTTCCTTCCGTCACTGTGGTCGCTATGTTTGTAGGATAAAAACTACCCCCAGTGTGTGTCAGTACGTTTTTACCCCAAATAATGTCGATCTGCTCGGGTGTATTCTGAGAATTTAAATGATTTAAGAATGACTCGCCCACGCTGTAGTGTGTCGGCTACAAACACATCCACAAGCAAAGCAGAGTTCCCTTTCTGATTCTGAAGACTTGCTTTATTTAGAGCGTTGCTTCAGTTGGGTGGTGCAGAAATGTGCATCTTCTAAATCCAGCATCAAGTCTGGTGGCACTTTACCACGTAAAGGTTGAACTTGTTTCATGAGGAATGTCTTTCCGTTGCCAGAAGTCTCTGAAATCTGTGGGTATTTTGTTGCTTCACAGCTCTCGGATGATTGAGATCCAGACCCAGATGTCAGAGAGAGCTGTCGAGCTTTTAAACCTGCCGGAGGGACAGCCATGCTTCCTGCTCGATGTGGGGTGAGGGAGTGACACTGACACTGTTTACATGGAGCATTACACTTTTAACTTGATTAAAGCAATACGTTGAGTAAGAAATTATACAATATATTGTTAAGCGTACCATGAATACGGTCACAGTGAGACTAAGCCTGGTCTAAAAAGGATGTATATTGTGTATCATTGAAGACATGTTTATGTATATTTACACATCACTCCAACACAAATGGTAATCCATCTTCTTGATGATATGTAGTTCACCATTCTGAATGTACTCTTAATTTGTAGATGAAAAAGGAACTTCTTTAAGTAGAGCGGCTTTGCATAATCTGCAATTTAATAGAAACATGGGGTTTTAGATGCAGTGAGTTGGAGCGAGAGCTGTAATAGTCTCGCGTTATTTTAACACGACACATTGTAAGATCCAGAATAATACAGTAATCTTGTGTGTTTTTGACGTGAAGGACTCGAGTGACTGTCTGTCCTCTGTCTCTCAGGTGCGGCTCTGGTCTCAGTGGAGACTTCCTGTCCGAGGAGGGACACTTTTGGGTCGGGCTCGACATCAGCACCGCAATGCTGGGTTAGTTTGACACTGATGCATTTAAACAGGAAGCAAGAGCTGTATTATGTACCAATATCATATTGATATAGTGATAATATACTAAATATTACCTGAGGTTTTTGGTTATGTTAACAATACTTATGTTGGTTATGTTGATAATTTGATCTAATTTAAACAATGTCTTTTCATGGTTTAAGTTCAATTAACTTTGTGAAATGTTTAGACTTAGAAAAACTTAGCTGAGGGAAATGAGCAGTTAGTACTTCTACCTGCTCCCAAAATCCTGGGATCCTTATTTTATCTGTGAGGAAACATCAGGCTCGACTTAAACATTGCTTTCTTTAATTTGTAAAACAAAATATAACAATTAAATACATAGATATACATCTACTGAATTGTTGTTTTTTTATTAAAATAATAAATTGTACACCAGCAACTTGATAAAAAAAATCAACAGTTATTACTGATATCAGTATCACAAAAAGTGCATCTTGTTTTCAGTTTGATGGTTTTTCACATTAAACACAAATTGAATCAAGATTTTTCTGAATTACAAATGTGGATTCTTTTCTGAAACATTGATCAAATCCCGTCTTCTCTGTGACAGATGTTGCTCTGGACAGAGAAGTAGAGGGAGATCTTTTAGTGGGGGACATGGGCCAGGGGATGCCTTTCCGAGCCGGCACCTTCGACGGTTGCATCAGGTGAACAACAGAACATTCTGATGTAAAATAAAAAAAAAAAAACATGTTTTTTTTATTTTGAATAATTTCTGACTCTGTTTTCCATTTCCCTTTTGCATTATTCCCGGTCAGTATCTCTGCTCTGCAGTGGCTCTGTAATGCCGACAAGAGGACACATAGTCCTCCTAAAAGACTCTACACCTTCTTTAGTACTCTCTACTCTTCTCTGGTAAGGTTTCATCACTCCTCTGGACTTCTTCAACTAAAATCCAAACATCCAGATTCCATATGTTACGATGAAGACCGTTGCTTACTTCTCCTCACTCTTTGTCTTTCAGTCGAGGGGCTCACGTGCAGTTTTCCAGCTTTACCCAGAGAACTCAGAGCAGGTGAAATAACGTTGTGCTTTGTGGATTTAGAACCTGCTGTTTTCTACGGATTACTTATTCTTCTTCTTCCTCCCTCTCTAAAGCTTGAGCTGATCACGACGCAGGCCATGAGGGCAGGCTTCGGTGGAGGCATGGTGGTGGATTACCCCAACAGCACCAAGGCTAAAAAGTCAGTAGCTATGATAAAAGCTGGGCTTTTTATTTTGACATGGTCCGCTGCAGCCTTTTGCAATTAATTCCTTCTTAATGGCCTGTGAAATCAGCAGCAGTGCACTTGCAACAGAAGGCTAATTGGAACACGAGGACATTCACATTGACTCGACTGTTTGTCACATTAGCTTTGTGATGAATTATCACAGATTAAAATGGTCAGCCTGATTTGCTCAATCATTCACACACATCTTGTTTGTTTCCAGGTTCTTCCTTTGTCTGTTTGCTGGAGTATCAGGAGCCCTTCCCAAAGTAAGAATAAAAGGCGTTACCTTTAGTGGATATGGTGCCGTGTGCATTTTATTTAGCTACATTATGATCAATGTGATCTCTGTTTGTTCTTTCCAGGGATTGGGATCAGAAACCTCAGACAGAGCTGTTTCAAACCAGGTCCAGTTTTCAGGACAAAGGTAAAGTTATTCACAGCAGGGAGACGCTGCTTATTGTGATGTTTTGGTGAAGCTGTTTACATGGTTGGAAGTAGCAGTTTGTTTCAGACACTAGACTTCCTCTGTATTCATTTGTTTGTCGATGTATTTTATTCAGAAATATGCAATATGGTGAGATGAGGCCATCTGAGCGTCAGATGAAGATTGCAAAAATATTTTTGTGCCTACTTTTGTTTTTCTTGATGCTAGAAATGTGCATGTCAGGCATTTTGTAGATACCCCAAACATATAGGATTTTAACACCCATACATTTCAATGTATTGTTTGTTAATAATTATTTGTTGGTCTCAGATTCTCAAATGTGAGGACCTTTTTTTAATCTAATATGATAGCGTGCTGAATATCTTCTGGATTTTGGATTGTTAGCTTGACAGCACAAGCAATTTCAATATTGAGCTCTTGGAAATTGTGATTACCCTATTTTTTTTAACATATTATAGACAAAACGATTAATCAAGCAAAATGTTAGTTGCAGCCCTACTTCACTCTTTTTTTTTTTTTTGGTCTGTATTAAAACAGCCATTTAAAAACCGGTCTTGGCCCTGAAGTGCAGGTTCAGTCATACCTGCTTTGATGAAGCCGAAAGACCGAGAGAAATGTGAAAAGGGTCGTTGTCCTGTCTCACTTAAAACCCTGTCAGGCAGCTTTTCCTCCCTTTTACATTGTGACGTTCAAGTTGCTCCTCCTGGTTGCACGAAGAGACTGGATGTGTGAAACATTCAGCATCAGAGTCGAGGAGTTTTGGATGCGGTTGGTCACAAAGAACAAGGTGCATTATAAATAAGCTAATCAGCCACACTTTGTCTTTGTGAAGATCCCGGTTCAAAAACATGAAGGGGAAATCGGCGAAGAAGGGACGAGATTGGATCTTTGAGAAGAAGGAGAGGCGGAGGAGGCAGGGACGGTACGTACTAAGAACTACACTCTGTTTTAAACTCTTTCAGGATAAATAATTTAATAATTAATAATTCATTATGTTGTGCTGAAATATTCCTTCTCTTAGTAATGTAATATACTTAAGTTTATATTTAACTGAATCTACACTTGCTGAGGCCTCCTCTCTCTGCTGTGTGTTTGTTGGCTTGCAGGGAGGTTCGAGCTGACACAAAATACACGGGACGTCAGAGAAGACCAAATTTCTAAGTGACTCATGCAGCTGTGCCTTCATCGGCTCTCGTCTGTACCACCGCACACGATCACCCCTCAAACTGCAGAGTGTTTGGACTCGAACTCCTTTAATCCAAGTGAATGAGATGCAACAGTAAAATGCTACTATGGCCAATAATTTTCTACATTTGGTTGAGTGTTTGGCTGTTTGTTTCTCACTAATAGTGGGAAGATTGCCCTCTCCATGTTCATGTTGGCTGGAAGATATCAAGTACATGGACAGACATCCCGACTGCTTACAGTGGAGACAGAGTTGGCATTGACCGCACCAACAATGTCAAATAATTAAAATAATCTTTTATAAATTATCAAATGCCACATCTTCTATCTCTGATCAGCCGTTTATTAAAAATCTACAAACCCAGAGATTTGTATCATATTTACTGTTTATTTTTTCCAGAATTTAGAAGGAATTGAACTAAAGACCTCAATGCATTTGTTTAAAAATCCCGTGTTACAAAAGCATACGTATACAAAATGAAATGCCGACGCAAATGTGTTTGTTTGCCCTGAAAATACTGACAGTTCATTACATTAATGAAGGTTTCTAAAATGTGAGAGTCCAGATGTAGAGAGAATATCTGACTTATAAGAGGAAAAGGGAACTAAATGAACTTTCAAATCAAACATTGCTGCTGGTACTATCACTAAATCATTTTGGGAAAACTTATTTTTCTAGGCTTGATGGTTTATATAGATTATTATCAGTAGAGCGCCATAAAATACCTAATGTATAACATAATGAAGAAATTTTGACTATTGAGAGGTAATTCAAATGTGTGTTTATTAAGAAAAACAAACTACATTCATGAAAACAATTGAAAGTCCCACAATTTCTTTTTTTGAAGGCATCTCAAAAAGGAAAAATAAAGGAACTCAACTATATTTCTTATGCAGTTGTAAAAGCAAACGTATGACACATTTCTAAGTATTGTATTAAAATCCTAAATGAATTCCTTCCATAACAGTGTGCACCGCGTGTAGCCGACAGAGGTCGCTGTGCGCTGTGGCACACTGGGAGCCACCTGGGCGTTATCTCTGAACTTGCTCAATCGATAATCCACTCCACCAGTGTCCCCACGCAGCCGGACTGCTGAGCTGGCGGCTTCTTGTCCGTCTAGCCTCGGACACTACAGACCGACTTTAACGGAACAAAAAAATAAACTTCCAGAGAAGAGGTTGGTTTAAAAAAGAAAGATCAATTAGTGCGGATTGAGGAGGAAGTTGAAGGTGCGTAATGGGTTAACGGCGGAAGGCCTCGCCTCACCTTTCGTGCGCGTCACCCGACTCCGTGAAGTGGTCCCACCGTCCAAACCAAAGTGGCACAATCACCTCCTCCCGCCGCCGCCAGACGCGCACCCTTCCTCGGGCGGTTTCTCCTCATCCTGTCGGTCTCCGCCCCGCCGCGCCATCACCGCACACACCCAGAAGACATCGGGAACTGACGGAATAAGAGTGATTTTTTTTTTTTTTTTTACCGGAATCATGAAGGACCGCATGCAAGAACTTAAACATGTAAGTTACAGTGTTATTCCCGTTAATGGTCAGCGTGCACCTGCTCAGTGAATAGACGAGTTTTAGATGACATGAAATATGTATTTTCAGACGGAGAGCAGGGCGCGCTGATTGAGCAACAGTTGTGACTCTCGGGGGCGTTAAGTGAGGATACAATGTTGTGTTATATTACAAGCTACCATCGCATATTGCCACCAAGCATTACTGTGCGACTAAAGCAGGTTAAAGCCCAGCTGAGATGCGTGATTCAGGTGTTAAATCAAAGTAAAAGTCATTAGCTCTCCATTCTCCGAGAGAAAAATCACTTTGACCTGCCTGTTTATTGCATCTCTGGGACTCAAGAGGGAGATTATACGATAAGGCTTTCTGTACTTAATGATATTTAATCTCGATAGGGTCATTAATTTAATATGCAATGTTCATATTTAGCATTTTTCTGTCTATTAAGGATTTAAAGTTCACCAGAAGTTAGATTGCAAATTGTGCAACCTGTGTGGCAATATATGACTGGTGAATTCATTAGTGTGTGTGGTTTCATCGATCTGGCCAACTCTGGGTGCGTGATTTAAAATGGTAAATTGGTCCCAGCTCGCCCATTTCACCTGTTAGATGATTGCGCTCTGCGCGTCACAGGCGCGCTCATCCTAAAATAACCTTTAACCACTAAGCACAATGTTTTGTCTTTTCCTAACGTTTCTACTGCAGTTTATAGAAGTATCTGCATGTTCAGAGAGCCGGGTGTTTCAATCTGGCTTGAATTTACCATTTATTTTTGATCTCAGCTATTCAACCCTCAATTCTTCATCCTCTAGCCTGATCACAAAAATACAGGGGAGGGGGGGGGGGGGGGTCTATGACTCCTCAGGTTTTTGTTGAGCTCTAGCCATGAATTGGCCTCATGGGAGACAGCGCGTGCGTGCGTGCGTGCGTGCGTGAGTGAAAGTGTCTTCAGCCTGCCACACTAAATCTTCCTCATCAGCTTCAGAGAAACAAATATCCAACGAAACCGTTCAGGAACGACAGAACTGTAATGTCAGCTGCTGATTCCGTTTTATTTTTATTTTTTTATCATATCTTTTATGTCTGAGAAATGGCAGCAGGAGTATCCCCAGCCAGACCAATTTCAGGCAATCCAGACCAAATAAAATAGAAGTAAATTGCACGTCACAGCCTGTTATTTCCCATTAGCACTAGATTGATATTGTTTTCCATTTGCAGCCTGGAGGAGTTTATGCAGCTTCTTCAGTCTCATGCAGATGTCTCAGTGGGTCTGGACAGCACATTACAACAGCACAGTGTAGGATACACATGTGGTTGTAAAAAAGCTCTCTACTAGTGTACAATAGGGCTGCAACTAAATATTATTTTCAATATTGATTCATCTGTCATGTTTTTAGAAATAAATCGTACCAGAAAATAGGGAAACATTCTTGTAACAAGTTCTCAGGAGATCACATCTGTCTGACCAAATGTACAAATTCAAAGGTTTTTACTTCACATTGACATAAAACAAGAAAAGTAGCAAATGCTCACATTTCAGAAGCTGGAACAAGCTAAAACTGTTTCAGCTCTACAAGGGAACAAAAACCTTTTGAGCAGCAGCCCATTATGCATTTTAATGACATTAACAAAGAAACCTTATTTATTGTGGATGTTGACATCTGTCTAATACCGGTGCCGATACTGTACATTGGATTGTTGCATCCATGTGTTTTTTTTCTTGTTTGCATTTATTGAATTTCGATTTATTAGTTTTCTCTCAGTTCGGTAAAAGGTTCTTTGTCCTGTGTGAAAATACTTGTTTTGTGCTTCTTTTTGCCAATTGCTTAAATGGGTGAAATGTCACTTCACAACAACATAATATAAATATCTCACATCTCTGTTCCTTTTTACAAACAGCTCAGTAACTGAGCTTTACGGATTCTGTTGCTTCAGTGTCAGTGTGTGTTTTTGTAGAGTCCCACTGCTCGTTCACTCACCCATGTGCTTATGTGGCATTTTGGTAGGAAACTGAGTTTTGCTCATATTCTTGTGAGGGTTGTGCTCCAACGTTGCACGTGAAGCTACTTTATGAGCTCATTAGCTTGCTGCCTGTTAACTGTCAGTCTCAAAAGCCTAACTAAATGCAGCCTCCCCTCCCCTCGTCCCATCACTCCCAGTTGGCCAAGCAGTGATTTGGTGACAGATGGCCCTGATAAGATGTTTGTCAGCCGTCTTCAAGCTCTGAAACCTAAAGGGGAAACATAATGATTAGGTTATTACAGATTTTACACATCACAGGAACTGTTATCAATCAAATGTGATTTTTCTTTTTTATCATCGTTTTTCTTCTTGACGTTTTATCAGCTCCGTCTTTTTTCTCTTCTGTCCTCGTCGTTTAATTGACCATATCTGCCTCTTTTCCCATCTCCATCTCTTTTTAATAAGGCTCTCTTTTCTTTTATCCTCTCGGTGAGTCGAGTTCCTCCGTTATTGCTCTTTGCTCTTTTCCTAGCAGTGATTGAGTTATCAGATGGCTTCCTGTCTTCCCCTTTACTTTCTCCCTGTCTCTCCTCCGTGCAGTCTGGTTGGTCAGTGTTAAAATTGGTTCAGGCTGAACGTTTTGACATCGTTCATTAAACTATATACTATTTATGAGACCAAGATTATGAATGACTGATAAGGTTTTTGGCTTGACAGATACAATAAACGTTGTCCTCCGTAGCAATGCTGCTTGATATGGATGGGTGTGTGCGCGCGTGCACGTGTGTGCGCGCATGCACGTGGTGGAGATACTCACTGTCACTGGCTGTTTGGTGTTGGAGTGACACATTAACTAATAGGATGGATGTGGAGCACCGACTCAAAAGCTCTGTGTGTCTTTGACTCTTGTTTCTTTTGATTATGCTTTCTCTTTCTTCTCTGCTCACATCCGTCTCCCCTTTATTCCACTTCATTCAATGTCCTCACCGGTTTTTCTTCTGTCCTTGACCTGCTCTTGTCTGTTGACACTTTGTCATTGACACAAACAGCAGTGCTGAAAAAAAAACCCAACCTGTGTTGGTTGCTGTTGAATCGAAGCCTGATCCTAGCAGGTCAGAGGTTGTATTTGTCCTTGTTCAAAGCTTCAAGCCCCTTCAAATGGCTCTGAAACCAGCAGCTTTCTGCTTGTGCTCCACAGATGAGACTTTATCTCTGAGATCAGAGGTGGAGAGAATGAAGCAGCATCAAAGTGTGCTGTCGTCATCCTATGTTGTCGCTATATCGTAAGAAAGGCACAGGCATACACAAATTATTCATCAACACATAAAGGCTGCATTAATGAGCCATGAAATGAGTGTGACCAATCTGGCATTTCACCAGGGATTTGTCTGTCTTTGCAAATTAGGTGACAATTTCAATGATATCCGATATCTGTTGGCTGCTAATAGTTTTGTTTTAAATGTGTGAATGGATCGCTGTGCACTACGCTATTGATATACACAGTAAAGCATGAAATAAGGGCTCGTATTTTCATGAGCTTTCGTCTACTTGTGAGATTTCCTTGAAATCAGTGTCTGCAGATGGGTTTGGTCTGGTTGCTTATTCTTGTGTTTCTCATAAGGAACAGCAGCTCCTGAGGCATCAGCTAACGCAAATCCAGATCAGGAATAAAGATGATTCTGTAATCAACCCTTCCCCAATCTGCTGTGGGAGAATTAGCATTGGGTCATGTCTGTTACTGTTGCTAAAATTGAATTTGTAATGTGCAGACCTCCCCTTTCACATCGTTTTATAATCGATTGCAGCCGAGTGGTCCTTGAGCAGTGCAGATAACGGCTTTTATCACAGATACTTGTTGGAGATTAAGGCGATGAACTGACTTCATCTGGCTCTAAGTAGCTCTGTCCGTCTTTGTTGGATGATAATTTTTTGTAATAATAATATGCTTAATCTTGCCAATATGAGACTGAACAGCAAATAGCAATACGGAGCAATCTGGCCACCAAGCAAATGTAGGGGAAATATTCACTCCCTTTTAGCTCTATTTTTGGCCTCCACCAATTACTGAGAGAAGTATCGGACTCTTTAGCTGCTAAAAGCTCCACTTTGTTAACCAGCTAGTCATTAACTGTGTTTGTCTGCTGTTTGGTGCGGAGCAGGTAACAGTGGCCTTTTAGAACCTTTCCACAGTGGCTCCCTGATTTTTTTATTGTAATATTATGCCGGCCATATTGTCAGCCCAGAGAATTTTGTTGTTGCTGATATAATTTTTCCTAGGTCAGTTTTCTTCTCGATGTCAAATATGTGGAGCTAAAACATTTAGTCGATTATTCGATTAGTCAATTGACAGACTGTTATTCAACAGCGACTTTGATAATTGATTATTTCAAACCAACAATTTCCCAGTTCCACCTTCTGAAATGAGAGGATTTTTTTTATCTTAGAAAACTTAATATAGAGTTAATCTTCTGATATTTTAAAGTCAAAATATGAATCAAGAAAGTAACTCAAAATAATGTTTGTTTTTTTTGTGTCGTCTACGTCTGTCTCATTCCACCTTTTTGTTTTCTTAGATTTTCTCTGTACTTTCTGTCCCACAGCTCTTCATCTCTCCCTCTTGCTGTAATAATTTATTTTTTTTACACATCCTGCCATTCCTTCACATCACTCTCTCTCTCACTGTTAATTTCCCCCCATATCCACAATATGATTGTGTTAGTACCACACTGGTGCTGTAATAATCTTTCATGGTCAGGGAGGCACTCTAAATATACCCTGTAGGGTATATTATATAATATGAGAAGGGATAGGGGTGGGAGAAGCCTAAGTGGTGACAGCACATCTCTTTTCCATGCCTGTGATCTGTCAACGTTCAACTGAAGCTTTGACATTTTGTCACCCACTCCTGCAAGGCTGAACACCGACCGACCACCCGCAGCGCCTACACATATGCCCGGGCCAGAATAGTTTGTGTATTAACATCCTCAACAGCATGCAATTTATGTATTATATCCATATCCATCGGCCAATTACCAGCTAACAAGCCAAAATGGAAGTAAGCGTCCATCATTTAGTCTCAAAGGTCAGCCATTTAATCTGAGTCCCTGCAGCAGAAAGAGTTATCTCTTTGAAAACTGTCAGCTGCAGGCATTTAAATTCTGGCCTGAAATTGGCTATCATTGATTTGTTGCAAGACGCACTAATATCGCATTCTAAATCATTATTTAATCTTTTATAGCGTGGCAGTTTGTAAATTTGTTTTTAGGCATGTTTGAATGCTATCACTTTGATGATTTCACTGGCAAAGGTCAAAAAGATGTGAGGGAGGCAGACGGCAGACAGGGATGAAAGACAGTGGAAAGTGGGAGCAAGAGCAAAAGAGGGATAAAATGTGGATGAAGATGAACTGCTGAAGAAGAGATTGCGTAATAAAGTTTGTCATTCCAACCACATCTGCCAAAAATATGCAGCAGAATAAGTTTGAAGACATCAACATAAATACATCAGTTTGTTTGGATGAATGAATGTTGACGTGGTCTTGAAGAGGGATAATGAGATGTTTAGGAAGAAAAGTGAAGTGAAGGCGTGAGAAGGGAGAGCGAGAGAAAGGTAACTGAGTCCATGTTGTGTGGGCCAGCTGCTGTAATGATTCTGTAGTGAAGCTGAAGTCTGGAGGAAGGAGGGGGAGAGAGAAGGAGGCGAGAGAATGACAGACAGGGAGAATGGGAAAGAAAAAGGAAGATGATTAAAGGGGGAGGACGTTGAGGAGGATTGTTACAAAAAAAGGAAATTGTTGCACATGCACACACTCTGACTCTGCTGCTGCGATGGCAGCACTTCAGCTCGTCTCCCACCCACATTCTTCTTCTTGGTGTAACTGCTGAACTCCACTCGCTGCACCCTGTTAACTTCGACCAGAGCTGCTGTTCACTGGAATGCAAAGCAGAAACTAGATGTATGTTTATTGAACAAAAGAAAATCCCATATACAAAGTCACAGGAAAATGATGTGGCAACAGCCAAGATGCCTTTCATGTGGCCTCTTAAAGAGTGACAATTAAAGGTCTGTAACCGTTGTCAATAAGAGATTTACAATAAAAAGACACTTTGAGGGATTGAATCTGAAACTCTGATAACCAGACTATATTGATTCTTATGCATTGTGTTCATGTTTGCCATTTTCTGTGTAGGACTATGTTTTGTTTGTTTTTGCCATTAACTAATCAGTGAATCAGTACTGATTAAAGTATCCGACCTGATTTCAGTTTGTCATGGAAGCTAAAAGCTACCACTGAAACTTCCAGTTGATTACTTATTCTAAGACAAATTGTCTGAACATAGAACATATAAAGCCTGGGCAAATTCTTATTTAATTTTGTTTATCTACTAGTTAGAGTCAACAGTTTTTACAGAGTGAATTTTGGATACCTCTTTTTATCATTCTAAATCATAAAATACTGTCAACACAAATTGCCATGGTTTTAAGAATAATATGTTCTATATACCAGGCTATGAAGGATATATAAGCAAACCCCTCTGTAAAAACCCTTCAGAATGTAGATGGGAATTAAACTGGAAAGTTTGGCGTATGTAAGTGCTACTAAGGTCAAGATTTCTGACTCAGTGTAAGGAAAAAAATCATTTTGAGGCCTCTAAAGATATTTATTGTAAAATGCCATACATTTCTAAGAATGGCTACAACAAATTAACTAATATACATCACCATGAAACTTCCAAAGTTGATTAGTGACTTCAATACAATAATGTTTTTTTATTTTTCTGACATTTCTAAAATGTTTAAACATGCAAATCATAAATTATCTAATGGTAACTTTGAGTGAATTTAGGAGAAATCTACAGATGCAAATAGACAAAGTAGTAAAATAAACACCTAAAATGTGTATTTTTAATGTATCTTTCCATTAATCTGAAAGACAACATTATGGATGTAAAATAGCTCAAAATTGATTAGTACATGCAATACGATGTTCTTGCCTGGGGTGTCCCGCCTTGAAAAAGCAGATCGAAGTGACTGTTTTTCCAACTGGGAAATAGCCATTAATGAGCACGACACCAGATTTATTCAATAGCTGGAAAATTCACCAAAGAAATCAATTAAGGCGGGCGGAAATTGATGTCAGTTCTCCGGGGGCATAAACATGTACAGACAACGATGGAGCTTGTTAGGAAAGTACTGCAACACATACATTTGTAACTCAGATTTAAATTCAAAGTATTGAACTGTATTTTTATTAGCAAGTTATCCACAGGAGTGCATTGATCAGTCACAGTACACATTCATTTTTCTTTCCATCTGACTACATCTACAACCTTTCACACTGGCCATATGTGTAAGCCCTGAAACAAAGATGGAGACTTGTTGATTTCCTTCAAAGATTTCCCCCGTTGTTATCAGCGAGGGGTAATGTGAAAGGAACTGACTGAGTTTTACATTTGGCTCGCTCAATCGATCACTTCCTGTCGTCATCCACGCTGCTCCCTGATTGTGTAATTATCCTGTCTCAGTAGCCCTCGCTGTGTCCTCCTCTTCCATCAGCTGGTCATTTGCTCTGACAGTCACTCAGTCAGCGACCAGCCAGGTAATCAGTCAGTTATTCATGTTGATTGGTGGTTTTGCTGTGTCAGCATGAGCTTCGTGCCACCAATGAACTGAATCCTACAGCTTGATTTCATTTTGATTTTGTTTGTAATGAATATACAGTACATGTTTTCTCTAAAATCACATGATCATTGTTTGGTTTTTCTGATGACCTATAAATTAAATTCAACCCTTTCACTCGTATGAAAGTCAGTTTGGATCGAGCATCAACTTCATGCCTATAGGGCAAATGTGTAAGATCTGGCCAGAATTTTGGTTTAAAATGTACAAAAAAAATGAACTAACATTATCAACAGCATGTGAAGCGGTTACAGTGTTGAAGTTGCGTCAAAGACGTCTTTGTATTGTGTTGCAGAGATATCGACTGAAGTGAGCATGCTAAACAGCTAGCCCCAAGCCTGGTGGTGTAATACTCGTACCACTTATTCCTCAAAAGGCGATGCTGAGTCAGTGTCCAGTCCGCCCTCAGTCCAACATGAGAGGAGGAAGAAGTAGTAGTAGCCCCGAGGGCTTTTCTATCACATTAAAGGTACAGGGTCCGTATACATTTCCAAAGTGTATTGGCTTAAATCAAAAGAAACACAAAATTTCATATTTTTAGTTTTGTACTGCCTGCCACCAGATTAATCAAATTAATAAAATTACAAAAAAAAAAGAAATGTTATGGCTTATAGTGGTTTGAGATATCTGACTTTTAACTTTACAAGGATTCTGACTGATATAATGCTTCTGTAGCTGCTAAAGCTAACCTGATTCTTGGTTCATCCAAATTACAAACTAACGTTCTTGCTACTTTTTCATGTTTTTTGTCTAAAATGCCCATTTTTGTGTTATCAAAGTCATCACACTAGTGGAGGTTAATCAAAATGTGTTTGTCCTGGTCAAAGCACGGAATAATTACATTTTTAAAATAATTAAACAGTGACATATCTTTCTGGAAACAATTACTCTGGATAATTCCCTGTGCACCAAAGTTACCTGCATGGCTAGATACTGCCAGAGGTAAGTGAGAAATGAGAATACGTTTTGTAATTTTGTTGAACTGTCCCTTTTAAGTTTAGAATAATGCTACTTCCACGTTATATGAGGTGGGTGGGAGAGATGGGAAGTTCCCTTGACTTGAGAGCATTCACATAATCTGAAAATTCAAGTATTGTATGAAGACTGGATGCTTTGGCAATGTAGCTCTATATAAATGAAAATGTTGGGGTAAATATTTTAAATGACTTACTGTGGCTAACATGAGGCCTCTCATTTGCTTGACTCTTCAGGCACGTTTTTAATTTAGATATATAGGAGCTTTCTGAGTCGTATTTCCGACTTTGACGTTGACGTGAGTGCTCTTTACAAGTCGGAAACTGATCATTTCTGTACTTGAAACATGAACAAGACACAACATTTATTCGTATGTACAGTATAAGAATAAATGTGTGTGCTTTGCAAATGAAGCACCAAAAAGTCTGCAATTCAGTTTTCATTGTTTCATTTTTTTTTTATTTCTCTACTGTAGGAAACATGAATAAAATATCAAATGTTCAAGTATGTGTGTGTACATGAGTGAACACTTATCCATAATGAATGTTACCTAGCGGTGTTATGATAATAAATCTGGTTATGCTCTCAGTATTCCTCTCTGCAAGCTGACACAGATTTTCATCATTCGTCATTTCTAATGTGTCTGCAAGAAGCTCCTTGAATTGGCTGCAATACAAAGATGCAGGAAACCGGTCTGCTTTTTGCTCAAAGGGACAATAAAGTACTGCCCACATGGCTTTCCATCGCCACGTGAACTGTCTCTCACTGCTCTTCTCTCTGTTACTCCAAGATAAAACCGCGAAACGGGTCTGAATACTTACTTACACATCGACACATACTTTGTCTCTATGTCGCCTTATATACAATTACACTTTCACAGCTTTCAATAATTGCTGTGGTGCCCTGTGTCTCCCCCTCTTTTCTCTGTTCGGACAGCTGTGATTTTGCAGCCTCTTTTTTTTTTTATCTCTCACTCCCTCAGCCGTGAACTATATTTCCTGCTCCTCCTGTTTACACTGGATGTGCAGGCACTGCCTTTTGTCTTTTTGGAGCGACTCCCTGCTGGCACGGTGCCTAGAACAACTCTCTAATCTAATAAACAGCATAATCAGGCCACTACTCCTGCCGGAGTGTTTCACCCGAGTGTGAGCCCCAGAGGCAGGGTGAATTGAAGGATTATGGGCTAATGGGGACCGCCTTGTATTGGCCCTGATCTCTCTGTGTGATAACCGTCTGTTGTACTGTATATTATCAGTGTGTCAGCTGTTGTGTGCATGCTTGTTTGCAACTCTGGCTCGGAGCATCTGCTGCGTGTGGATGGCCAAGTCAAAGTCTGTAGGCTGAGTCAAGAGTGGCAGCATTGAAGTCCTCTCCCAGCGTCTGTGTCTCAGCAGGAGCTTCAGATCTGGGTGGGAGGTGGAGGTTTGGGGTAGTTGACCACCCAAAGAAAAAAAAACAGTCCAAAGCTCTCCCCTCTCCGCAGGAGATACAGCATCTCTCTGTGGAGGTGAAGTAGATTACTCGTGCTTTCAAAGCTTATTCTCATTCCCTGCTTGTCGTCCTCCTCCTCCGCCTCCTGCTACTGTCGCCTCTTTTCTCTCTGCTTCTGAGTTTGCAGCTCCTCAAATGCACCTCATTGCCATACCAACGCCAAACCTTTTTTTTTTTTTTTTATTTATACCGCGTGAAGAGTTTTGCACCACAACAAGAATATGACACCCACCATATTGACTGTTGTCATGACAGTTGAGCACAATAATGATAAACTCGCAGATTGGGAGTCTTGAGGCAGTTCATTGTTTTGGACAGAATCATTTTTATCTTCAAAATGTTAAGTTAGGAGTGAAACCATGAGAGCATCAGTTTTTGTTGGATTAAATATAGTTTGAGTGGGTTTAGATAATATTAGCGTGATCACAGTGGCGGTGCATTCTTCTCACTCTTAGTTTTGTGCCAAATGCCTCGCTATCTCTCCTGAAGTCTGTCCTCTCAGACATTTTTTTTCTCAAGAACTGTTTTCTCTCCTACTGTTCTTCTCCCCGTTTCTCAACATTTCTTCCCTTCCCTGTTGGCACATCACATGCTAACTATCCACAGAATGGATTTGTGTTTGAGAAGACAAGAAAAGGTGCTTAAGCACCCATCTATAATTGCTAAGTAAACACCAGATATATGCGAATACAGTTTAATCTTTCTTTGTGATGCCCAATTGAGGAAGAAAAAAATATATATTTATTTTGGGATTGTCATATGTTACATTTGTTTTGGTGAGATATTTAGATCTGCTTCCAACTTTAGTTCCTCACAGAGACTGTTATATCCTTTCCCTCTGATTAACAAACAGTTTTGATGATAGGCATGCTTAAAAACAGGGTATCAAAGACTGGAAAGCAACAGAACATTTTGTTTCCAAAAATGATTGCATAAATGAAAATAAATAGGGCTGTCCTTGACCAGAGAAATTCTAAGTCGATTAACGCATACAATCTTGTCGACTGTCAATTAGTTAAATTAATCGACAGAGTGGTAAAACTGAGTTTCTCCACAAAGAATCACACAAAAGCACAACTTTAAATCTTGTATTACCAGAGATGTGCTAATACGTTTCTTGGAAATAAGTAATTCAGCATGAAAAAGCCTAAAAAATTACGAATCGACAAAAGAGATCTTAGTCGACTAAGAGGGCGCAGCTCTAGAAATGAACATTTAGCAAATACTCTGTTTTAATAACTTGAATTGTCATAAACAAAGATGGTATCATTCTGTATCATTTATTTTTTGAAGTGCTGCTTTGTTATTATTTAGGTCTCGGTAGATTCTGTCTTTGTTGATTTGACTATACACAAAGCAACAAAATAAAAACAATATTCAAACTCTCCACAGAGCCTCAGCAGAACCCCACAGACAGACTTACAGTGCCCTGGTTTACCAGCACAGCCATAGATATCAGTAAGCTGTAGTTCAGTGTGTCACTGATGCATAGGTATAGCCATCATATGTAGGTTTATTATGTATTAAACAGTTAGAGAGAATTCAACTGTTAAATACATAGCAGCCCATTCCTGTGCCTGAAAAGTGCTCCCCCAATTTATTTGATAAAACAGTTTCTCTGCATGCACATTAGTGTCTTTGTCCGGAGAACCTTAAGTGGACCTAATGTTTTAATGATTGTTCTATTTATCTATTGTTCTTTTTATTAAAAGGTAATGCATGGCAAAAAGTCTTGAGTCCCACAACATCATGCAACCTGCTACTTTTTGATGGTGGTTTCTACTCCAAAATCTCAACACTGTTCTACACGCTGCACTGTAAGGAATTCCCCTCGTTTTAAACAAATAAGCCTTAAGGGTTTGACTAGGAAAGCCTGTTATATGAATTGTATGAGATTCTGTGGTTACATGGATGCAAGATTATTTTTCATTATCCACTCATTTGCAGATTACGATCTCCATTGGGATTTTTTTGAGGGGATGAGAATAAGAAGCCATTTCAATCAGAAAAAGATGGGAACTATATTCCTTCTCCACAGCGTTGATATAGATCTCATAGACCGCTAATGGGGAAGTGAATTAGTTTGAGAGGCTAGATGAATGAGATGACGCCACATGAGAGCCCTGCTAATGTAGTGTAATGGCTGATATGTGATTAGCAATGAGCACATATTTCAGAATAAATCATTGGCTAGAAAGTTTGAGAATGTTTTACTTTTTCAGCTGAACCAGTTGAACTGTTGTGGTTTACATTACTTAGGTTGGAAACTCTCTTTTGGCTTTAAAGGCCTAAAATGTCATTTTTGTGACGATGTAAATCTATTTGAATTTTGTTAGAAATTGAAAAGCTACATATTTGTGTTCCTCACCTTTTAATAATTACAATAAGTGCCTTATTTGCTGAACAATTTCAGACCTTCTTTATGTAAATACACCTTTTTGCGACAGCAGAAAACACTGTTAAACTGTTACTCCTTGTCTTCAAAGCCATTTTAATAGTAATAGCAGATTCCACTGTGTGTTTTTTCTTTGATACTGAGATATCCTCTTACTTATATTTGTTTATATTGTACATTAAATAGTTTGACATTTGGGAATATATGTACTTTCTTGCAGAAAGTAACTGTGTCGCCTGGCACATAACTCTCAGTAAAACCTCAACCTGTTATACACTTTGGTTTATGTTCAGACTACATGAATGAGATATAAAGTGTAAATTTAGTGAGCTTTACAGGTGCTGGTCGGTGGATTATGCTACCTTTGGACTAAGCTAATCATCTCTTAGCTGTAGCTTCATATTTAACAGAAATATATGAGAGTTATTGATTTTCTCTGCAAAAAAGTAAATAAAAGTATATCCCAAAAATATTCCTTGAAGCTGAAACACTTGTATGTATCTGTATATGCTATAAGAGTGTGCAGGCTGGAGTGTGTAAAAGTAAAGGTTTTCTCTTCCCCCAGGTCCTAATTCAATAATAACTTGCTAATCACTCCACCTGTGGTTCTGATTACAAGTGTCATTAAGTGCTCCAAGTGGGGCGGGTATTAATGCTGTTGTATTTAACCTTGAGTTATGCATTACACGGTCCAGCCCAGTGCAGTCGTGACCAGTGTAACAGTCGAACAAACACGGCTTACATTTTACATTGAAGTTGTCATGTATATTAATTTATCTTCCAGTTGTTTAAAAATAATTCTTATTGTATGTGTGTTTGTCCAGGGGAAGGAGACGACAGAGGAGGAGGATGAAGTTGCCGTGGGGATTGACAAAGGCTTCATGGATGAATTCTTTGAACAGGTTTGTCTCTCTCTCTCTCTCTCTCTCTCTCTCTCTCTCTCTCTCTCTCTCTCTCTCAATTGTAAGCTAATAACTTGCCATCTTAAATTAAAGTCCAGGTCATAATACAATCTGTCAAGGTATCGTTTGTTTCCCAATACTGAATCTAATCGTGTTGGTTTATCAGAGCTCTGTCATCAATCTCTTCTCAGGGGATCATTGACATGATTTATAGCTCTTGATGTTGTTGCTGGTGTGGCACAGATCATCATGTATTTTATTTAATTTTCAGCCTTTATTTATTCCTCCTATTGTGCATGATAGATACTGTATGCTCCTTGTCTGCAGCTATGCATGGATTAGAGAGTGTATTTCCCTGTAAACGCTGTGGACATATGCTGGGAGCAAACTGAACATCATCATGGCTCTCAGAGGGGGGGATCCATTTTTTAATGGGCTGCTACATACTGAAAATCTCTGAGTGGTTTAGAAAACAGGATCATTTAACTCAAATAAAAGCTGAGAGAGACTTCTTCTAGACATACGTAGGTATGTGTGTGTATATATATATATATATATATATATACTTTTGTATTTATTATGATTATATATTATGTTGTCTTTCTTCCTCTTTCACTGTTGTATTTATTATATCTTATCGGGCTTCTAGTTTTTATATGTTTGTGTCTTTGAAGTATTTATATCACTATTGCAAAAGCTGCTACATTTTGCAGCATTTGTGAATTATGAAAGAGGTCTGACAATCAACACTTTGACATGTGAGTTTTCAAAGCAACTTGAGACAACAAACACATCACCAAGAGAATCATATGTGTATGAGCTGCAGGTGCATCAATTCAAATCACTATGTAGATATTTAATATATCGAGGACATAGGTCACACAGAACATGTGGGAAATAGAGATAAACCGCATCAACAAGGAGAAGCAGCCATCACATGTTGTAACAAAACAACAGCCATATATTTTATCGACACAATCAGCGCTGCTTCCATGCAGCTACAACTGCCGCCTGCTTCTCAGCAGTCAAACTTCCTCCACCTCCCCTGTCACCGCATTAGCATTTAGATTTCTCCATTCAGTTACAATGTTCATGCAAATTTAAGTGTTTGTACCTCACACTCTGCTCGGTGTTTGTTATAGAGGCATGTCTGTATCACACTGCACCATCGCAGCAGCAGAAACGCACCGCTAAACCAAAATGTGCCCTGTTATTGTGATAAATAGTTAACACTTAGAATGAGTATCCTAATATGACCTAATAGAAACATTTTATATGTTGTCCTATCCATTACTTATTCTGTTCATAGTTGTGTGGAAAGCAAGACAAACGGAGCAGCCCGAATGTCCTTATCCAAATAAGTTCTTCCAGGCACTCCAGTGTGGCCGGGAGATTGATCCCTTCAATGTGTGCTTGATCTTACTCGTCTCCTCCCAGTTGGTCATGCCTTGAAAGCCTCCAAAGGGAGATGACCAGAAAGCCTATTATAGGTGCCCAAACTCCCTGAACAGGCTCCTTTCAATGTTAACAGAATCGATTAGACAGAGTGTAACATAATAAGCCCAGAGGTATGCATTTAAAGGGCCAGTGTGTAGTATTTAGCGAGATCTATTGGCACAAATTCAATATAATATTATGAAGTATGTTTTCTTTAGTGTATGATGACCTGAAAATATGAATTGTTGTTTTTGTTGCCTTAGAATGAGCCGTTTAAATAAGGGCTCCTCCTCAAGGAGTCTGCTATGTTGCTACATGTTTCTACAGTAGCCCAGAACGGATAAACCAAACACTGTGGTCAGACTTAAGTCTCAGTTATACTCCCAAACAGATGCATACATGGATAACTGGGGCACCACGGAAGCGTTGTTGTTTTTTTCATTCTGTCCTTTTGGAGGACCACAAATGCGCAATAGATCACACATGTGTGGTAGTAGATAGCGCGAAACTGTCCATGCGGTCACAACAAATTAACAGCCTGCAGCCGCGTACCCTCTGATGATAAAATGTATGTTACATGGACCCTCGCATACTAGCAGATGCGGAAAGTATAACTTGACAGCATCCCGCTGAGCTGCAAATTGCTTCATACTAGATCAGAGGTCAAAGTCTAATAAAAACCAAATGGACAACATCATCTACAAATAGAGGACATTCTCCATGTTTCGTCTATTAATATCAGAAAAGATGACGAAGTATATCCTTGACAAGTTGTACATGCCTGACTTCATGTTAAAATGCAAACAATAAACTCACTTTGAATATATTAGGATCAAATGTCTACCAGTTTCCCTTGCAACATATTTTAGTAACAGACTAGTCCAGATCTAAAAAACACAACTCTTCATTTCTTATATTTTTTATGTTTAACAAGAAGTACGTTTCGAAGTCTGCACACTGGACATGTATGTGCCAGAGGGAGATGCAATTAGTGAAGGGAGCAGAGGGAGAGAAGGAGTAATCAGGCTCTCACCCTGACTGGGTGCATTAATTAAAGCTTTGAGTAGTGGAAAGACCGCTGCTGCCTTCTGTCCTTTACTCACACCATAAACATGACCCTGTGGGTGGATATTGATTTTATAATTTGTTTTGGCAAGCATGCATGTGGCTGTGTATTTAAGTATCATGTACTACACTGTGTGTGTGTGTGTGTGTGTGTGTCTGTGTCTGTGTGTGTGTGTGTGTCTGTGTGTGTGTGTGTCTGTGTGTGTGTGTGTGTGTGTGTGTTTAAGTGGATGTAATTGCCTATATTGCAATTATAGTATAATGCTGCATTTCCAAAAACTTTCATGAACAAAAACAATAATACATGTATCCTTTTAACAAGATCAGGAGCTTTATAGCTTCTGCCTCGGTGTCATAGAATGACATTGTCATCCTAAACCTCCCAGATCCCACGTGGAAGTCTAGGATGAGAAAAGTGTCATTGTTTTCATGACATTTTTCAATAAAATACTGAGATATTCTGGTGTACACAGTACATGATGAAAAAAAGGGAGTGGTTGTTTCATTTTGATTTCTTTAAGTAAGTTAACTTCGTCTTAAAATTCTGGGAAAGAGGTCAGAATGGATGATTAATTTAATTTGATCACACTTGTAGTTGAGTGTCACAAATACATATGCTTTATTAGTAATTTCAAAATATTGTTGTCCACAAAATCTAATAATGTAATTTGTGTGACTTGGTATTAGTTATTTTTTGACTTTTAATAGTGTCCTTTCAAACTGTAGAATGTGCTTTATCCAGGATCTGGTTTATGTTATATTTCTTGTGCGTTGTGGGCATATTTGTATGCTTTACACAAGGATAAAAAATAAAAAACTCTTGATCATCACTACTAAAACGTGTGGAAGAGCTTTACTGCTGCACATGGCTGATGTATTTCTTCATAATGAATGTGGCCAATGAAGTTAATTTCCCTCAACAGTCGAGCAGTGTACAAACACAACCTTCTTCATAATTGAGTTTGAAAATGAAAGTTTTCTAGAGTAGTTGAATCACCACAGATGGTAGCCATAATGAAGTCTTTACTTTTCTGCCATGACGTTCAACAGCAGGTAGGACATCTGACATGGGCTGTTTACTGCCACACTGTGTGGCCTTCAGTCTGTAAGATCGTATCTCTACCATATGTTGTATGTTGATTTCACAGCTTTTACAGAAGTGTGTGTGCATGCATGTGTCTGCAGTAGTGATGCTAAGTTGAGGCTCCAATCGTTATGCGGTCATAAATTAAGCTGCAACGATGAGGATGTTAGTATTAAAGTAAAGTAGTAAAGTATTTATTGCGTCACAGCAACTATGTTAGATAATAAAATAAATCTTATGTTGTTGAAAGCTACAATAAAAGATTGAAACCTGGTATTACTCTTAAATTGATGAACTGTTTATACTTTAACATTTATGGTAAAAAATATAAATAATGTGTCCTTTCCCCATTGGTGATTATAATAAATAAGGGTCATTTGTATAGACCCTTTTACAGCCGACGTCCACAGTAGTATGCATGCGCATGTTACAACGCAGTGACATTGAATTAAAACTGTTAACACATCAAATGTCTGTTGCATGTTTTGCTGTCACAATTGATATTCCAACAGTGGACACGAGTTCTACAGATTCAGACAAGACTACGACAGTTTTATAGCAACATGGCCTGGTGTTCTCAAAGTCCCAACGAGCAACCACAGAAACATTTGCTGAGAGTCACTAGTTAACCAGCTCACTTGTTAAACTGTCTGCTGCTCGGTATTAAATGTGTTGAATGCACTGGACCGATCAAAACGCTGAATGTGGCGCCTATTTAAAACTATATATTTGACGTCTGTGCAGACCAAGATAACGTAGTTGGAAGCATCTGGTGATGAGTAATGCTCGTAATTTCTTCCTGGTGTAACTTTACACGTAATGTTTCTCCACCAAATTCCATGTATATGTATATATTTCTATCTCTACACGCTCAATAATTGCACACAAGTCTTTAGTAGGTTGCACATGCGATCTTTAGTTGGTAACATCATTGCAGAGCTTGACAAGCAATTGCCCTCCGCTGTACTTCTGTTGCCGAACTACCTGTGCACACGTACGTCACGATTGTTTACAAACTGCAAAAGGCTCTATAGAGATATTAGTTACAAAGTCCTAAAAGACAGACAACATTTAAGCAGTGAGACAAAAATAAGATGCTTGCATGAGTTAATAAAAAGCCATTAAAAGATGTTCAGCCTTAGCTTTATGTATTTGTCATTACTTTGAGGTGCATACTTACACCATAACGTGTGTCAGTACTCTTGTTACATTGTGTAGCAAGGCTCATTTCATGCCTCCACAATCCTTCACCAGCTGATGTAAGAATGAAGTGAGCAACAGCAAGACAGACTCGCTGTGGCCTCAAGCCCTCTAATCATTCTCCTTACCAGATTTAGATTTTTACTTTGGTAAAAAGAAGAAAAGAAATCAGATGACAAAGTAGAAAAACAGACATTATTCTTTCTGGGCATTTGTACAAGTTTCCAATAAATTACTTGGTGGATAACAGAGTATTGAGTTCATAAAGAAAAGATATGAAATAGGCGAGATTTTGTGTGTCTCTTTATTTGTTTCTGCATGTCTGAAATAGTTTTTTCTCCCACACCAATAAAATTTGCCTGATGTCTTATGAGACCTGAGAGATTCACTGTGACTCACTAACTCATGGTCTCTAAACTGAGACAGCTTGAAGTGTTTTCATCTTTTGCTCACTTACCGTCTCTGTCACATCCTCCTCCCTGTTCCTGTCTCAATCTTACTTTTTAATTCTCATTTCTCCCCACCTGTCTCTCTTGCATGCCTTTAACTCTGTACTCACCTCAGTTAGCCTTCTGGTCTCTCCCCAGTGGTCTTCCAGAGCCAATTATGTTGGTATTTTTTTAAAAAAAGTATCCAATCAGCAGCTAATTAAAGAAATAATGGGCGCATAATGACCCAGGCTGAGAGCTCAAGCATATGTATGGAGAGACAGAGGGAGCGCAGAGCTGTGAGGAGTGACAGTCAAATAACTACGGACGTAAAGTAGAGGAGAGTGAAGGGAGAACAGGCTGGCCTGAAGTGTTGCAGGTGTAAAGGCGGAGAAAGTGATCGAGGCTAGATGACAGACTGAGATGAAAGTAGACACTGATGAAGTCACTGACAGATGTAACCTGCTGCTCGTCCAGCTGTCACCTGCCAGTGGCAGCACAGCTGAAGACGAGGCAGCAGGGAGGAATGTCAAACCTTTATCTGGGTGGCAGACGATGGTGTGAAGTGCAGAGGATAAACAGTACATGTGCTGCACTTTACTTTAATGCATTTGTATAGTGGAAAATATGTGTATTCGCTTTCTTTATTTTCACCTCATTAGTTAGTCGGTTCATGTGTTGTTTTTCTGCAGAATATAGGAATAGGTAGGGACCAAGCCAAGAAACTATTAGGAACGATTTTGATGGAGATCCACATGTGTGTTTTCTGTTGTTAAATGTTTTCTAATGGATGCTGAGGATCCTAAATGTTTTTCAGTAAAATTATGACTTTTGCATACTTCTGAGCTAGGGTCCTAAATTCCAATTAAGGTACCTCTTAATGCTAAAGCACACAATGAGCCGGTTTACATTCGTGTACTTTTATGCACATTTTGCAAAAAGTTGTATGGGAATTTTTTTTCTTTGTCTAAAAAGAGTAAAAATAAATAGATTATAATTATAAAATAGATTATGGAAAAGCCTTTGCCGAATAAATTCTGACATAGAAAACATTTAACTCACATGACTGATATTCTGTTTCTGCTGTGGTCAAATTCTTGGATGTTCCCATAACGTGTGAATGCTTGTCTACGTCTCCAGACAACATGAAACATGGCCAATACTAGCTGACATGAAAGAACAATTAAAACTTGCCCAATTGAAACTATTCCTGAAGACTCTCTCCATTTTACTCTCATAGATTGTTTACGGTTTACAAACCTACTTCTTCTTCTGCTTCGTTTTCTGGGGGATTACAAACATGCGAGACATGCATGAAGGGAAGCCTTTCCTGCCAACTTCTTACTAAACTAAGCAGCCAGTTGATGGGAATGCGCCTTATTTGCATTTCCGTTTTTGCAACATTTTAAAAACTTTCCTTAAAAAATGAATACATTTACATTTTTATATTTAGGACAATAGTGTACTTCCTATTGACATCAGTTTGAGGAAGGCTCTTTCCTGTTTCTACATGAAGATGTCCCTGTGCACAAAGTGAGGACCATAGAGAAATGGTTCTCTGATTTTGGTGGGGGAAAACCAGACTGACCTGAACCCATCCAACCCCTAGGAAGAACTTGAACACCGACTGTGAGCCGGATCTTATCTCTCAGCATCAGTGGTCGACCTTACTTACGGGAGAAAATCTCCACAGCCAGACTCCAAAATCTTACGGAAAGCCTTCCAGTAAGTGTGGAAGCTGTTATAGCAGCGGATTAGTGCCCATGGATTTCAAATGAGATGTTCAACAATCAAATATCCACATACTTTTTGCCATGTAGTGTAGCTGCATCATCTTTTGGTGCTTTGTGCAGCTGCATATATATAAATATAAATAAATTTGATTGTCCTTTTTCTAATGTGCAGCCTCACCTAAGCCCTGATTCACATATATACGCCTTCATATCCTGAGCTACATCACAGGTTGTAAAGACTCAGGTGAGCGACGTCTTTCTGAGTATCAAAAGTAGAGAACATTAGAGTCATTTTCACAGCACATAGTGATCCCTTTCTCCTGCCAGGTGTTGTTGACTAAAATTACTTTAAAAGCATTTGTTCATTTAAATGAAGTGGACGTGGCTTTATTTGTATTCATTATTAATAGCAGCTGTATTTTGATGATGATGATGATGTGTATGTGTATGTATACGGTAGCTTCATAGGTTTGAGTTTGAATACAGCCCTGTTAAGTTAGTCCACACACATAAAAGATTACTCCAGGGTTTTAAACAGTCGCAAATAAATGATGATTGAGCCCAAATAAACATGAAAAACATTTTATATCTGTGTTTTCTTTCACTTGAACCTGCTTCACTGCTTTCGTTCTGCCTGTAATACGATAATAACGTCTTTAGTTCGGTTTCTATCAACATCACTCAGCCTAGTCACAGGTACTTCCTGCCTCAGCACTCATGAGATCTAAAATTCCTTTTGGTCTCTCTCTCTCTCTCTCTCTCTCTCTCTCTCTCTCTCTCTCTCTCTCTCTCTCTCTCAGGTGGAGGAGATCCGGGGTTTCATCGAGTCTCTGGCAGAGAAAGTTGAAGAGGTGAAGAGGAATCACAGCGCCATCCTCGCTTCACCTAACCCAGATGAGAGTAAGGCTGTTTGTCTTTTCTGGGTCCTCTTGTTTAATTCCCTTAAACATAATTATCTTAACACATTGGAGCTAAAAATTATGATAGTCTAGTTTCATTTGTATCTGAAATACCACACAGGTGGGTGACATTAAAGGTAAAATCTGAATAAATCAGGGAATTTCCATTGCCACCACTTTCCCAGGTGACTAAGAGTCTTTTGAGGAACTCAGGCACTTAACCTACGCTTGACTGGAACTATTGGAGGAGTGTTTGCAGGGCTAAATGTCACTTCATTCACAAAGGAGAAGGTGCTGGGTGACCCTAGTACCAATATTAGGATGAATGGATGGAGAAACATAATGAATGTAGATGCTTCCCTACAAGGAACAAGAGGTTACTGAATGTTTGGATGAGTATAAAAATGACTTGACTCCTTATGGCCTTCACATTCACCAGAAATATTTTAGACTGGTCTGTAGTATTAGGTCAGTCTTAATTTTTCTCTTAGATTATTAGCATGCAGGTTAGTTAGTTTCACAAAGACTGATTTATTTTAATGAGTAATGTTGTGGAGTGCGTAATGAGAAGTGAAAGATGTTTTAAAGGCTGCAGCCTCTGGCTGTATATAAATATACAGCAGTAAAATGTCCTTGAAACTGAACATTTTATGCTGCAGTGACACGGTTGCTTGATCAACCATGTTTTGTAGTTTTAAAAAAAGTCTTAATTTACCCAGAATTCATGGCAAATGTGTTCTACTTAAACAGCTTTGTGCAACGATTAATTTAGACGGATCTCATCCCAGTTGAAAACCTTTGAGAGATTTTAGAGCAACATGTTGGACGGTGCTCTCCGCCATCATCACCAATTCACCAAATGAGTTAATTTCATACAGAATGTATTCATTTATGTGTACTACTACTCAACCAAATCAGGTTACATTGTCCAAGCATACACTGACCTTTTTGCACACACTTATATTCTTCCACTCTTTAATGATAACACTTAAATAATGCAGTGACTCAGTAATGCGTAAGAGAAGCTCTTAATAGAAAGCAGAAAGGTAATAATTACTGTTATCACCATTTCAACTGCTATAGTGGTAGATTCCACTGAACAAAAGAAAGAAAAATGTCTCCATTGTCCATTTTTCTCCACTTTTCTGCTCCCTCCATTGTTTTTTAGTCCTGTCTTTACCTCTTAGCCTGCTGTTAACACCATCTCTGCTTCTGTCTCTTCCCGTTTGCCCATTTCAACCACTATCCTCTTTACATTTGTTCAATCTGTGCTTCAATCCATCTTTACTACTCCTGCATCGCTGTCTTCTCACACCTCCTCCTCTCTCATTTATGTCAGGGCATTGATCTGGAGCCCTGCTCTAACGAGGGGGCTGTTACTCACACTAGTAACACCCCTTAATCCCCTTTCCTCTCCCTTTTTCCCACCTTCCCACCTTCCTGAAATAGCATCGATCTGCTTGCAGCAGCAAGCATTAGATGAGCCCTTTAACTAGCCACGTTGTGCCGATGACACGCAGAGGGAAGCAGCAACGCAGCGAGGAGCTGCATTTAAGATAGGGATTCTTCCACAAGTTGTCTCCTTTGTGATCAATACTCCGTGTGTGTGTGCCTGATAAATGCACATCAGTTAGCAGCTGATGTAAATATCAAGGTCATTCATTACAGAGTTGGGTCAGTTTGCTTGTTGCATTGTGGCCACTGATGGGGACTATAATTATCTGAATACCTTCATCAAGGACGCTCTTCTATCTCCTGAGCAGCAATTCATATCGTGGATATGTGCGTGTGTGAAACTCTTCTTCCTATGAATAAAATTTGTATATCACTAATTACCATGAACCAACACGTTTTTGTTGGAAACATAATGCTGCCCAGATTGCGTTTTCTATCAAGGATTTGGTACACTGGGAATTGGGTTTTTAAATTGTTGGAAAGAAACATTTCAAAAACACTTAACATTGAAATGTTCATATTGAATGCAAGATTGCAAGAAGTTCACTGTCAATGTTTCTCCTTACTTTTCCTGGCAATATCCGCTACTGAGCATGATAAGGTTTTTAGGCAATTCAAACTAGAGGAAAAGTCAGGAGATCAAGATTCATCATCTAGGCACCCCAAATATCCGAACTCCGGGGCTGTCCATCCGATAGTGTCGTACAACCTGCAGTCGTTGTTTTGATATTTTAGTCAAGTGGACCGACAGATCTAGATTGCCCCAAAAATTACAATAAGGCAACACTGACTTGAGATGGGACACAAACTATTGTCTCTGGTGTCAAATCAAACACCTTAAGCTCCTCCATTTATTTTTTATTTGGTCTAGTGTAAGAATGGCGACCAGTGAATAAGTTATATAAATCAATATTGTTTATTTAAAATAATGTTGCAAAGAGTGTTGTTTGCCCATCTGTGTCTGTGACTACTGTGGTAACAATCACATTTCCGTGCTTCAGCCTCGACTGAAGTGTGTCATCAAAACTAATTTCACAATGACATTTTAATGTGAAATATAATGTGCTTTAAGATCTGCACTGACTCATTGTTGCATTGAAAATGTTGCTCATCCAAAAGGTTAGTGTGGTCTTTCATCATTTTCATGAATATTCTGTTAGTTTTATAGCTTTTTCAGTCTTTGCTGGTATTCTTTTTTTATTCTCCCCTGTGGTGAGCAGAGCCTGTTCTGTATCTGTTCCTCCTATCAAATCAAGTGTTATCCTGTTGAGTATGAGTCTCTTCGTCTGTTCACACGTATTTTTCTCATCGTAGTTTCTCCTCTAAGTGCTCCTCTCCTCACTCTCTCTGGCACTGAGACTTTGGGTGTGTGATACTGAGAGTGAGTCTTTTACAACTCAGCGTAACATTGTGCGGTGATAAACCTTCTGTTTCTGTCACGGTTTATCAGTTTCATAATCACATCACGTCTCCCCACCCCTCCACCACCCACCTGGCCATCTACACGACCCCGACCTCGCCCCTCTCTTCCCCCTCCCCTTCCTCCCCCTCTGCTGGGGGAGCTCTGAGCTTTTATGTTTGCTGACTGAGACATTTCCTGTGTTGATCTCCAGGGGGTTAACTCCAGCCCACTGGCGGAGCCCGTATTAACACACACGCACACACACACACACACACACACATACACACACACACACACACACACACACACACACACACACACAAATGCAGCCGCCTCTGTGTAATATTACCTTCGCCCCTGCGTTACACATTATCCCATATCATGGTTTATTCACCCCCCTAAATGAAGCTTAGCAAATTTCCACATACATTGTGTGTGTGTGTGTGTGTGTGTGTGTGTGTGTGTGTGTGTGTGTGTGTGTGTGTGTATGTGTTTACTTGTTTTTACTTGCTATTTGTGGGATTGTGTGGGCTGTGCTCAGCATCTGTGTACAGTAGTAGGTTCAATAATGATGATAGATTAGGTAATAACCATCAGGTCATAAAAGGTATTGAACCTGTGTTCTCTCATGAGCAAATTCCTCTAATGCAGGAAGGGAAGACACAAATTCATTTTAAATTTAGAAGCATGATTGAATTCGCATTACCCATTAAATAATTGCATTATTTGTTTTGTTTTCTAGTATTGTTTATTGCCGTTGCGCAGTGCTGCTTCTCATTATTTTGATCGATGAGACTGTACTTTTAAATTAAAGGCCAAAAGTCCTGCAGGAGAATCAGTGGCCTTTAACTCTCAACTGTTCCTCAAAGAGTGTGAGGTTGATCTAAAATGAAATACAACTTTTGGAAGTTTGATCTCTTTCAAACTGTCATTCCAGTTCTTTAGTTGCAGGTTAGATATCTATCAATGGTCCTCACTAGAAGAAAGTGTAGTTAAATCTGTTTTGTAGCAGAGGATGACACAAATGGTTACCTTTGTGATTTGGTTGAGGTTATATTCTACTGTCTTTGATGAAAATGTCTGCCATCCAAATGTATTATACATAACATACGAATGTCAACTACACTATTTACATACAAGGTGTTTGGCTGAGTATGAAGTGTTTGCTTTCTTTCCATCCGTATTCTTTTGCTCCTCAAGACAGTTCTCCAGAGTTGTCCATTGTACATTGTTGGGTAGTCAAAGCCAGAAAATCCATTGTTTTTTTTTTTGTGCCAAAGTGATTTTATATTGGTTTTATCTACTTACAGTGTAGCTTATGGTGTAATTTTACAAACTACGGGGTGTTATTCATTAGAAGAAGCTGAACAATTCACACTTACAATCACACCTACAGCCAGTTTTGGATTCTATAATTAGCCTAACGTGTTTGTCTTTGGACTGTAGGAGGAAACCAAACCTGAGCAGTGATCATGAAAGATTTATCCAAGTGCAATAAGTGTGCCTCCCTGGTCTGTACATTAAAACCATTTGAGACAAGCAGCCTGGATTAATGCCTTGCAGTGCTGTCTACACTACTTAGAGGAAGCAAAAATCAATGCAAAACCAACTGAAAACCAGCAGAGGGACTTAAGATTTGTGTTTCCTGTCAGCGCTTCTGACTGCAGAGTGTTGCTAGAAAATTAGTCCTCAAATTAGTGTAAACCAAGCAACTTTATTTGGGCTCGTCACACACGAAGAAAATAAATTTAATGTTAATTCGCTTTTGTTTGTCTATCGCTCCATTTTCACTTTGTAGTTTTATTCTGTACTGGAGGAATACAAATCTTTTGTGAATTGGTTATCACTCAAACCAAGTCATAAATGATAATCGGGGGACAAGTTGTATGTATTATGGGTGGTGCAGTTCAAATTATACCCCTCAAATATAACTATAAAATATAGAACAAAATCCACAGTTTGAATTTTGTTGAACTAACGCCATTCCAATGAAACATGTACTTAAACTTCTAGTTTAATAACATGCAGAAAATGTTATCTTTGACACTGACACTGATAGGAGTTTATTTAACAACATCGCTCAGTATGTTTTTCCAACCACTTCGTGTTTGCGCCCTCTGACATCTCCAGCCTCCAGTTTCCAAAGAGCATCTTTCCTCTGACTCTTTAAAGTCCTCAACTCGCAGCTCTGGAGATGCTTGTTTTAATTGCAGCCTATGAGTGTTTCTATTTCTAGCATCAGGTTTTGGCTAAGTGTGCTCCCACCCTCAGAATGCTGTTTGCCAAAGCTCCTCCACCCTCGACCAAAATTTTAAAGTGTTGTGTGCTGTAAGTTTCCCCCGCTCTCTGTGTTCCCTTTGTTCTACCCTTTATCTCTCTCCATTACTTTTGCTCTTACATCTCCCTCATAACGTCCGAGCTGATGTTACAGTATTTGAAGACACAACTTTATCTTGTGGTATAATAATATCCCTCTTAAAGTGAGGTTAATGCAATGTGGACGGATAACACATGCACATTTATGCACATAAAAGAGGTGAAAGCTAGTAAGATAAATCAGTTTAACGGCCCTCTGTCCTCTTGACCCCTGAGCCGGCGGTCAGCGAGAGGCGTGTGGTGTTAATGCTCTGATTTAAATTGCAATGTCATGTGTTGGGGGGGCGGGGGAAGGTTTCAGAGTTACAGTAACACTCACAGTAACCCTGTTATACTGTCTTGGAAGATGTTGCAGGAGACAGAGAGGTTGTTAGACAGAAGGATAATGGGGTTGTTAGCAGAGACTGAATCAGGTACAACATCCACATCTGCGCTTGAGTGATGCCCTTCCTGTAAAAATGTCAACTAGATATTAGTCTGAATGTACTGAAAACACTCCTGATGAATGTGGGTTATAATCTTTACATGACAACACCCTGTACTTTGTTTGACAGTAGATCAAGGTGTCAAGCCTCATTACATATTAGTTTTCCCTGGTTTTTGACGATTAGGGAAATATATTATTGAAACAAAATTATATGTTTGTACCAAATACTGTTACATTAAAATAAAAACACTAAGAATAGGAAAAATTCTAAAATGAATCCGATTCCCACCAAGTTTGTAAGCATAATAAGGGCTACTTTGAAGTAACAGAGTGTACTTGTTTGCTTATTTGTATATATATATATATATATATATATATATGTATTTATTATTCATCATGGAAGAAAGAAAAAGTCCATAACAAAGGATTTTAAATAGTCATTAATCGTAGAAAAGCTGGGCAATAACTGGTGAGACAGGAAAGGTTGGGATGAGCAAGGTAGTTGTATTCCGTAATGGTTAAACTTAATCTGTGCAGTCAGTTTGTCATTAAGCTTCTCTGAGTTCATTCTGTATTCCTGAAGTTAAGCAAAGATCAGTAATGTTTGAGGGATGAGCTCACATTCGTTTTCTCTGGAACATCAGACAACTGGACTCTAGACGATCAATAAGCCGTGCAAACACACAAAGGACAGGTAATATATTTACAGAGCGAGCAGAGGGAAGCAGAGAGATGGGAAAAAGATAAATGGCTGAAAGTTAGCGGTTAGAGTGGCAGCAATTGACCCTGAGTTAGAGCGGAGGAAACAGAAGTGGCTTTGTGTCTTGTCAGTGTCATGGTACCCTGACATCAGACTGACACACACACACACACACACACACACACGCGCGCATTGTGTTGATATAATAATAGGAAGACCGACTGCTGATTGTGACAGTCAAGAAGAAACCTGTATGGTGTTCTTCTACGAGTAAATAAATGCTGCTGCTGTAGAGCCAAAGGTGGTGCACCTTGAAGCTTATACAATTAGATACAAGACTTCCAGGATGTTCATCCTTTACTAAATCTAATATGCTACTAAGTGATGGAGGTACAATCCTGGCCTAACTATATCCATATAAATGGTTGGCTTCTTAACTACTGTGTCTTTGACTAATATTGGGAAGTGTTGAACAGATCTGCTTTGTTTCTCTGCATTGTTTCATGTCATTCTGGTTTGATTTTTTTCTGGGCAAAAAAGGGCAACATTTAATTTGTTTCCATACAACTGTGGGTTTGGTCGTATTAAAAGTCGTCCCAGTGCTCTGGTTGTTGGAGATACATGCAGTGTCTGCACGGGGCTACAATTCATCCTTGTTTTGAGTCCATTTGAGGGCTTTAGTTGCATTTAAAGGATACGTCTGGTGTTCTATAGTTTTCATTGGAAAAACAAATCTCATGAAAAGACCAAAACAAACAACGGCTGTCTGTGGTTCTTAACCTCGAGCTATTTGGTTTAGAAAAGGGTCACAAAGATTGATCACCTAAAACGATACTTTTTAGACACATTTATTTTCTGCCCCGCTTCCACATTTCTCGCATTTCTTCCTGCCTCATAGCATTTCTTTTCCTCTGCCATTTTGAAACAATCTGACGCAGGCGAGAGGACCGACTGCACACATCGCCATAGCAACACAGTCTTTATGATGGCAACAAGCGTGACCTGAAGATTTCATTTGAGAGCGTCTGGGAGAGGGATGGAGTGTGAAGCCACAGCTCAATTGACTCCTCAGTTTTGCCCTCCAATTTGCTTCTCTCCCACTTCTCCCTCTACTCATTCATCAGTGTCGGCTCACTTCCTGGTTTCAGACAGCCAATAATGAGACTGACTAGACACTTGATCAAGCAGGTTGGCCTCCTCCACTAGGTTACCACTAGGGAGAACACACATACCAAACACGCTCACGGCCTAAAACTAAGCTCTGTTTTAATGTAATTATCTCTGTTATGCTGGTGCAGCCAGCATAATAGGAAACACCACCCATTTGGTAACCTGCTGTGGGATGACCTCCCACAGCAGGTTAACAGGGGTTGCTATGGTTACACAGAAATGAGAGACACTGCTCCATAACCCTTAAACCTCTACGTGTTTCTGAAGTTGCACAAACGTGCACAAGTGGACACAAAGATGAATATTTCCCTAACCGTGTTGGGGAAAAATCCAGAAATGATAAGTACCTTCCTTTTTATTTACAGAAAGTAGGTAAACCTTGTTTATACTATAGTGTATACAGATTACAGTGTACCTGCATTCCTAAACAGATAATGTGTAATTTATAAGTGATTACAATTATGAGGTAACTCTTTCTCTGCGCACACACACACACACACACACACACACACTACAGAACACTGCTTATTAATTTTGCCGTGAGGGCCTCAGCCCACCTTCGCTCTAATTTAAAATCACTGTTTACTGCATACATTTTGCCATTGGCGGACAAATTATTGAAAAAGTGCACACAATAAAGATGGAGACGCACTCAGAATAACAGGCTTTATACGCTAGTGGTCAAAAAACTCAAGAGGCTATCTTTAAGAAACATCAATAGCATTCCTTGTGCATTGCATGCGAAAAGCTAAAAATGTGTAGTGATAACATGCAAAATGACTTGGTGTGTTACTCATACACCATTTGGTGATACCAGGCTACCTGCTTACGCTTCAGCCATCTTACATTTAAATGAACCTGTCGTTTGCAGCCACTAGTAACATGTTAACGGTCCTCATTCAGCACTCTGCATGTTCACCACTTTGTGCCACTGAGCTGCATGTACCATAGGCTGATGTTCGCTGATATGGAAATATGTTTAATAAACGGATTAAGAGCTTTCATTGCTTTGCTGATCAATGTGTAATATGTTCACAATCTCCACTGAGCGGTTATAGTTTTATGTTGTCGTACAAGCTTTTCTGAGGAGTTATCCCTGCTAGTGTTTGTTATAAGCTGCTGATTATGATTCATATGACATATATTATTTAGTGTGAACAAAATGATGCCTGATTATAATAGTGGATCCTCCACTTTATACTGTCGGTTTGTGTTTCAGAGTTTTCAGCCATTTGGCTGTTTTCGTTATAGAGTGATATCTCAAACTGCCATGAAGAGCATTCATATAATGAAGATTTCCAGTGCAGCCATGGAGAAGGAGACACTATGACGATTTCATAATTTTGAAGCTTCTTTCTTTTCACAACATGAATGCAAATATTTTTTAAATTCTACCAATGATTTAAGTCTTCCTCAAACTGTGTAATCAGATTATCCTTTGAGGCTCTGTCTGTAATTGGATGCAGATGTTTGCTATGGGTTTCAGTTCAGTAGGTCTACCCCCGTCTCTTATTCATATTTGGGATTTATACAGCTTTGAAGAAGCAGGTATCATGCAGAAACAAACTCATTATAGAGAAGTGCTGCAGGCAGTTTGGTTTGATTGAGTGGTCGGACGTGAGTCATTTTTAAGGACCATCTTTTATGTCTGCTGGCTTCCAGGGCTTGTTAACATATGACGATTTGGTTCTCTTATGGCATTAAGATGATGAATGACTGTCTCACTGCCTTCAATGTGCTAAAAATGGCAATTAATGCTCCAGGGTAATCGTGTGAAAGAGAGAGAGAGTGAGTGAAAGCCATTCTGTTTTCTCTTTTTTTCCTCCTTATTGTTCTTTTCTTTATCCAGATTGTTTTCCGCTAATCTAAAAACTAAATAGATAGCAACACCCCACTTTAACCCCACTAGTTAGCATTTGTAAACAATACATAAACATTTAATAAATTATTTATAACTCATTATAACATAATTGTACGCAAATATAAGTTTTTATGAATGGAACAACTATATCTGCTCTTGTGGGCACCCTAGTGTAGGGAATTAATTACTACATAGTTGCTCTAATAATATAAAATATATCTTCATAGAACAAAGTTATACAGTAATTGTGGACACTTAAAATGTCCTTTAATGTGTTTATAATTATATTAGTGTGTTCTCAACCATTTATTTCATGTTTATAAATGCTTAATAGATATGGCTAAAGTAATGTGTCACCAGAAATGCACAAAAATGAAACCTACTACCTATACATTTTATGAACGTGTAAATTTATACAGTATTTCCTCATCGTCTGCAAAGTATAATTACAGATTATACAATATAGAATTAGGGCAGTTTCTTCTGTGGAAATATCTTCTCTGCATATATAATGTGGATGTGGTTATAGGGACCTGTCGCTCTGTAATTAAGTAAATTAATAAATGTACTGTATTATTATATTGAAGTGACCCCAGAAAAGAGTAGCTCAATATATCCACACATGGTAGACCTGTATGTCATTTGTAAAATAGATTGAATGCCAGTTTGTTCAAAAGTGACAACAGGTGAAGTAGCTTGTAGGATCAAATAGGACACACCACCCATTTGGTTGCTCTATATTTTGAGGTGATGAAAACAACAAGGAAGGCGGTATGTAGTTGTGAGGAAGGCACAATGAAAAAGTAATCATAATCTCTTTCCCATCCCATTTTATGCAATTACAACAGAAGATCTTTTATTGATGTTTGAGATGAGAGTTAATTAATCTAAAGGGGTTCATTGCTAATTAGCCTGACCTACAACTTTAGATGAAATGTGTTTTCAGTGCCATCTCCCATGTGTAATAATCTGAAGTGTGAAATATGATTATGAAACGGTTGGTTTGGCTGTAGCTGAAATGAGCGACAGAAGGGAGAAAAGATGAAACGGAAACTTCAGTTTGTCATAAGCAACATGGCAACGTGACAGTCACTCCAGCCATCCTTTACTGCTGCTGCTGCCTTTTGAAGCTCGCACTGATGAGAAGAGCTGTGTTTTTATATGCACTAATGTGGCAGATACAAGAATTTGTGATAAACAACCACTGACCAAAAAAAAAAAAGAAAAGCACCAAATAGAACCACTGCTGCGACATGCGTCAGCATTTACATTTTAAGTTAAAAAAACAAAAACAAGTTATTATCAAACACTTCACACTTTGACTAAACTGTGCTCAACAAGCTCAGCAGAGAAACTCTGAATAAATCGTGCAACACCGGGCTCAAGCTAAATAAAGGCTTCAAACGACAGCGTCTGAAACCCCATCCTTCCATCTCTTCGATATTGGAACGGCAATCCAACAAGTACACCGACTTCACACAGTGATCGGGGAGCCGGGTTTGTCTCTTCTCAAGCTCTCTGTTTTCATTCTCCGTACAATAACTTCTGTTTTCATGTGTGCAAATACGCAACACAATGAAGGCCTTAAAGGAAGAACTGTCCAAAAGTGTAACTAACGATTCATTTAAAAAAAATCCAATTTTGTATTAATGGTTCTATCTTTACAATGTCAGAAAATGGCAAAACATGCCAGTTCAAATTTCTCTCAGCCAAAGGTTATCTGTTTCGATATTGTTTTAATCGACCAACCGTCCAAAACCCAAAGACATTCAATTTAGATTTTTTGAGGATTGATTAATGGATTAATCATTTCAGTTCTAGTCGTTGCAGTTATCAAGTCTCTCTCTCTCTCTCTGTGTCTCTCTGTGTCTCTCTCTCTCTATCTCTCTCTCTCTCTCTCTCTCTCTCTCCCTCTCTCTAATGCCTCACTATGACAGCAGGAGTTATTGTTAGTGTGGTCGTTCTAAACAGCCATAAGCACTTTTGCCTTCAGACATGTTGTGCTCAGGGACTCTCTTGTGCATTTGTGCATCCTGGACAAAAACAGTTTCCATTTAGAAAACTGTCAGTAGGCCATGCTGAAGGAGTTTGATGATTCAATTGGTCATCATTGAAATCAGCCCAACTCCACCTCCTGCTGGTAACAATACATTCATCCTTTTATTGCCCAGATTGTGCAGCAATCCTTCATGATTTCATTTGTTTCTCTGGTCACCAAAATAGCAAATCTTACTTGTCAGCACCCACATGTGCATCAACCCACATGAGTTCCGTCTTCTTGTCTCCACAGTGCATTGTGTATGTTTGAGGGAGTGGGTCTGGATGGAAAAGAGGACAGTGGACTGTTGAGGGACGCTGTGTAAAAGAGAAAGCACAAGGAAGGATAAGAAGTGCTGCTGTGGATTGAAGCTGATGAAATGTTTGTCCCCGTTGGGAATGACACTTCGAGTCATTTCTTGTGTGTCAGTATTGATTCTGTCTCTGGGAAAGTGGATTGTTTGTGTGAGCGGGAGAGTTAGTTAAGTCCACTAATCACGTTTCTCCTCTTTACTTTTCTTCTCTTCTCTCCTGTCCTCTTCTTTCCTCAGAAACTAAGGCTGAGCTGGAGGACCTTATGGCAGACATCAAGAAGTTGGCCAATAAAATACGCTCCAAATTAAAGAGTGAGTATAATTCTTCTATTTTCTCCAACCGGTGCTGCATCTAATGATTATTTTCTGTGTCAGTGTTCAAATAATTACATGTTTAGTACACAATGTTTCAAATGTTGTCAAATTGCCACAAGTTTCCAGAACGGATCAGCAGCCAAAACTATGAAAGAAGAAAAACAAGCTAATCTTTTCGTTTGAAGTTGCAACTAGCAAATATTTGCTAATTTTACACAATAATTGATTGTTGTACAATTAGTCGTTTTGTGTTCTTTCGGTTCCAGCTTTAACCTACAACAAGTACATCATAATTTATTTCTTGATTATATTTTGTGTTATCAATATGAATTTGCAAACTAACTATGTACGAAAGGTATCAAATACATTTAGTGGCGTAAGTACCTCTTAAATTCAGTATTTGATAAATGAACTCAGTTACTTTTCACCTCTGTCAATAAGTTAAGTAACAAAGACTTCATAAGAAATTATTATCATAATCAATAAATCATTTGAGCAATTCAAGGTTTCTTGTTTTAAATCATAGTGAACTAAATATTTTTGGAGTTTTGGACTGTTGGTGGACCAAATGAGAACAATTTGAAGATGCCAAATTAGGGAAATAGATGGCAGATTCATTATCAATGAAAATAATAATAAGTCGCAGCCCTGTAATTTGTATCACAGTATTACAACCATATCCATAACAAGTGTATTCAGAATCTTGTCTTTTATGTGATGTGACAGCCAGGGTGCTTCCTCAGGAGAGGAGAGCGGGTAACAAGTGAGACATGAAGAGACAGAGACCTGTATAGAATTTGGCAGCTGACAGACCAACTCCATTTGCACTGGTAGGGTCTGTGCTGCAGTGGGCGGAGTCATCAGTGTCACTCACTACAGAGGTGCTGCCTGCGATTCATTTGCAAGAGCACACTTTTATTCACACTTGTGCACACAAACTGACTAATATTACAGAAACATACTGTGTGCAGGCATGACTGATAGCTGCACCCCCTGACATGTGCAATGAGAGGTCTTGTTTGTTTATATGAATGTTTGTGTCTCTCCCACCTTTTCTGTTTAGCTTGTACATTTTTTTAACACGTCAATACTTTTACATCATTTTGACACTTTCTTGTGTTCACCAATGTCATGAAGCGATTTTCCCCTTGTGGCAGCTTTTTCATGTCTCTTTCTCCTTTTTCTTCTGGTATATTTGAAGATTTTCTCATCTTCGCTTTCCAAACTTCTGTGTCCACACGTAACAAATTTTCTACGAAATAAAACACTCGGTAATAGGGGTCAGAGATAAAAGATCTGTATGGTATCTTTCACGAATGTAGAGCGTAACTTCAGTGCAGAGAGCTAGAAGATAATAGCCCATATCTCTCGTCTCTTGTGTGCATACAGCCCACACACACACACACACACACACACACACACACACACACACACACACACACACGTACACACAGTGTCGTGTGCACATATATGGACACTGATACACACAAGTGCTATCAGGCACAACAGGCTCTGCATCACAGGCCTCTAACGGTGTCTCTCCAGTTCAAGTCAGTTGTTGACGCAGGATACCTTTGTGTAAGTGTGTGTGCCTGCTGTGTGTTTGTGTGTGTGTGTGTGTGTGTGTGTGTGTGTGTGTGTGTGTGTGTGTGTGTGTGTGTTTGTGTGTGTGTTTGTGTGTTGGGTTGGTCAGTAAGTGACCTCATCTTTGTCAAACTGCATCCTGGGAAAGATCCTCAAGAAGGACTGACATAATTTACTCTATCATTTGGTTTGCAATAATTCCTGATCAATCTAATGGATTCAGTGGGTACATTTTTTTTAAGGACAGAAGACAAATGATTCCTTCGGTGATCTTGGTAGATTTTGGAATAACAAATTAATATATCTTGAAATTTAGACCGAAACCTCTCTTTAACCTTTTGAACTGCACAAACTTACAAACTTACTAACACAAGTAATTGCTGAGTAAGTGTAAGTTTCAGACATGATCATCAGTTTAATCAAAACCCCAAAAATAGCTTCATACGACTTGTTGTTCAGCTCCATTTGTGGGACAGTTTTCAGTAACAGAAAAACAAATATTTGGTGAACATAAAAGTTCCCTAAAATACTGTAATAACAGATGTGTTCTCACGAGTTGCCATTTTTATATATTTATATAACAGTTTATTACAGTACAGAGTACTGTCTATATAGCACCTGCTTTGCCTTATGTAATGTTTAAGTATCAGATTTTTCAGGGATTACATGTATCACAAATTACCATATTCTTGATCTTGAAATTGCTTATTTTTAACTGTATAAGGGAACGTGTTTACTTTGTTGGCTGTAGCTGTAAAAACAGGGAGGCGGTTAGTTTCTCTGTGGTTGTCAAGGTGGACGATCTGTCTCTCAGTGCGTCCAACACTTCGGTTCAGAGCAATATAGCTCGACAACTGCTGCTGCTGACCAGAGTACCATGCAAACAAATGTGGATTTTAATAATCTCTTGATCTTTCTTCTTACACCACCCTCAGGCCATGAGGTTTTCTGAGCACATTTCTGCTCTCATAAATACAATCTTTTTTAGATTTTATGACCTTATAACCTTTCCTCTGGTGCAAGTGTGCTATCCTCAGATTCACACTTTTAGTTCCACTACCGTTAAGTAGTGTCAGTACAGTGTTTGTTTCATCCAACACTCTTCTTTGTGTGGCATAAGGAACTTAAAGAGGCAGTCAGCGACACTCTAGTCTTTATATTTAGTTTTTTCTTGATGATTTTCAAGAGGAGCACTCACTCTGTAATTGGATGTACATTTTGTGTATCTTTCCAGGTATCCAGCAAAGCATTGAGCAAGAAGAAAGCCAGAACAAGTCATCAGCTGACCTGAGGATACGCAAGACACAGGTACAATTGTAATTGTGAAATAGGATCATGTGTCATATACCTTCTGATAAAGGTGCAATATTCTAACTGTGCAATATCCCCACATAACTTTCTTCCACCTCTCAAAATGTGCAATATTCCCATATAACTCTCCCCTTTCCCTTCTTTTCACAATCCAGGAACAGCACTCAGGACTAGCCTATTTATTACTGTTATTTAACATTTGCCCTCGCCTTTGTTGAGAACTTGTTTTTTTAAAACTGTCTCTATAAGTGTACATATTATCACCTTTCTTGTACATATTACCACCTTTCTGTACATATTACCACCTTATGTATAGTGTTTTCTTTTTCTTATTATAGTGTGTTTTTATTTCCTAAACTGTTGACTCTGAGAGAGCCCTGCACAAGAATTCCAATGTGTCTGGACTGTTGGTCTATGCACAAATGGCAAATAAAAAACCTTGAACCTTGAACCTTGAACCTTGAATTCAACTAAACTTTACTAAGATTAAATATTTGATAAAAACGTAATACTTGCCACTACAACCTGCAGCGCCTCCCTTTCCTCTGTGCAGAGTGTTGTGGGCCAATTGTATCCATCAACACATTCAGAAATCCAGTGTATTTTAGTATGAGTACTGACTGCTTTAAAAATGTGAACTTACTCAAAACATACTCAGAGTTAGTTTGTAGTATGGAATGTGGACACAGCTACACCGACAGTGATGTCAATGAATGCTAGCACCTGCTTACCTCCTGTTCATTTACAATTTTAATTACTTATTGAGTCTGTGTCTACTGCTGTTGTTCCTCGCTGTGTCTCTAGCACTCCACGCTGTCCCGTAAGTTTGTCGAGGTGATGTCAGAATACAACACCACCCAGTCCGACTACAGGGAGCGCTGCAAGGGACGCATTCAGAGACAGCTGGAGATCAGTGAGTAGACCTGAGAGACTAAACCTCCCACCACACTTCATACTGACTGCACACATGTTAACACTGTGTGAATTACAGTAACACGTCTGCATCTCTTCCCAGCCTCCGGGCTATTGGGTGCAGTTTTCTAGTATTTCTTTTTGCATTTGAGATTCATGAGCAAGTTGTTATGTGAATTTCTTCTTTTTTTACCAACTACATACCTTCCATGAAAAGGTAACTGGCAGATACTTTTGGTCAGCTTTGGTAATTTATGTCCAAAACAGCTCTTTACTCAATTTGTTTAAGGTGCTTGTCAAAATAGATAAAAAAAAACGTTGTGTTTCCCGGTATTTCTTTTATCCTCAGCCGAAACACTAGCCACTTCATCTTCATCCTCCCCCTATTATAAGTTTGATATTAGTGTCATGTTAAGCTAAAAATATAGTCTGCGCCCCCATTCTCCATCCCTTTGTGAAGTGTGAAAATCCCTCTACACCTGCATAGTATTGTTATTGTCCATTTTTACAAGAGCATTACTATGTCTATGTACTAAAGTGTGACGATGTGAAGTAAAGATGTGCCAGTAGGGCTATATATCTGTTATGTACCATTTACTGTATACTCTTCTTAGACCAGTCCATTTTAAAATTATAGACATGCCAACTACTGCAGCGTTGCATTGATTTCATTTTGACAAAATGCAGCCTTTGCCTTGTGATTTCTGGCTGGAGAAAACTTTGTCAGCACAACATCCTGCTGGTAACAGCTTTCCATGCATTGTCTTGATTTACATTAATGGGTCTTTTTGGAAAACAGTTTTTACTTTGTGTAATAGTTAAAGTAACTAGAAATTAAATGACACCCATCAACATTCACTCTTCTGGGTTTACAGGCAGTTTTATAAAACCACATGTAATAATTATGCAAATATATTTAGTGCATTATTTTTTTTCCTGCATTTATTTTATTCTGGGTCACTGTTTGTTACATTTATTATTGATTAAAATAAAGGCTTTAACATGGGCGGTAAAAATAACTTACTTTGGCCCTAAGCTGACTTGCTCTGTTTATGCACTTTGACTTCTTCAACTTTCATGGCCCCAATGGGACATTTTTCTGGCACACAGGTAAAACAAAGAACATAGACTTGAACAAAAAAATAAATAAACACATCACACATGCAAATATGTTAAAACAAATGCTAAAAACCCTCCACACAAACTTACATAAAACAATGTACATCAGTGACAGCATAACATAAAGCCTGGAGTACATGCAACCATTATCATCCCACCCAATCATCTTCGGCAAAAACAAACATTGAATCATTTTGTTTAGAGAGAAATGTCAGTTTATCCAGTTTATATTATTGTGTTTATTTTTTTCTGGTTTACCAGCAAAATAACCACTCTCACACTACAAACACTTTACCAAAACACATACAAACACCCATATACATGCACATGCCAGGTTGCTTCAGCCTCTCACTCGGGTGTCACACTGTATACTAATATAATGTATTAGCCGCATGCCCGGGCTCCTGGACCAGACACTACCACGGCATCCTGGCAGGCTGCACCTTGCCAGCTGCCCCTAAGAGTCACCGTGATACAGTCACCTTGCACACAAATGCCCACACAAGCATGCAGAGAAGAACACTATGACTCATTTAGTGGTAATAGCAGAGGAGAGCAGACGCAGTTATGCTGCTGGACACTTGGCACAGACGTAATTTCCTCTTGCCATCTGTCAGACACATGCAGCAGGTCTTTATGTGTGAGCACTGCCCAATATACACGGCATGTGGTCCAGTCAAATGAACAGCAGTGACCACACACAGTACTTTCTGGGGTTAATCAAAGGACAGACGCATCCATCCTCGAGGAATAAAAACATGCACACGTGACTCACTTTTTCATAAAGCTCCTCTAAACTCATTTTGATTTGATTTGTCAGCTGGTGGAGGCCGTAGCTGATAGCACCTGTTGTCAAGGAAGGGATTTGACGTGCAGAGAGAGTACGAAGATGGAGTAAGAGCACAGAGGAGGGGGTCAATTATAAGTATGAGACATAATAAGAAATGCAGTTTATGGTTTTGTAGGAAACAAAATTGCAAGTCTCCAGTAAAGCTTTTCCCATCGGAATACATTTGTCCTTAATTTGATACGTCATTTAATTCCTTTAGGGTTATGTGAAAATAGAGCTGTGTTTCTGTTGTGCCAACCCCTTTGACATGTTTGCGTGTGAATCAATAAGAGTGTGTCACACACAGAGGGACATCTAGTCTGTTCTGTCACACTGAATATCGACGTTTCCTTTCCAGTTTGCTTCTGGATACAGAGATAAGAGAAACACAAAAGCAACACCATGACATACTGTAAACTCGTAAATGTCAAGCCAATAGCATTTTATTACCCTATTTGCATGGCCAACATTGCCACAGTAACCCTAAGTCCAAATATATTTGCATTAACCCCACCAAACTGCCTTTCTATATATTTTGAATAGTTTGAATAAAATGCTTGCACCTTTTCCCAGCCTCAAAATACACTATTTTCAGGATGCTGATACTTCTGTCACACCTTTATCAAGGCAAGCATTCTACTTCTGCAGAATATATACTGTATTATTTAACAGTTTGGATAACTTTGACCCCTTCCTTATCTCATTAATAAACAGCGATTTCTTTTGAAATAATGTTTCCATAATGAGCTGCTGAGCTGACACATATTTGCTTTTTTTGCCATGAGTTTAATGAGAAGATTGAAACTAAGCTTGTGTTTGTTCGGTAATTCTGAATCCAGCTTCAGCTTCATATCTAACAGGCAAATATAACGGCTATATCAATCCTATTTAACTCTCTGCAGAAAAGCAGATAAGTGTACCAGTATTTACCAGTCTAACAATTCCTTTAAAGGCACATATCTTTCTCATTGGAACTTAACAACATTGCCAATTACAATTAAAACACTTCTGTAGCCTTTTAGTTTATTATTGAATGTGAATATCACACATTTATTTGCTTCTATAAGCAGACCGGCCCAGCCGGATGGAGGGGATGTTGGTCACAGTCATCGCAGGGCATCTTTGACATTTGATTATTATATTTTATTTCCCTGCGGCACAGAGTCGAGGAAAAAGACAGATGTACACCAACACATTCCTCCTGTATAGCAAACAGATTGACCTGTACATGTGCAGAAAAGCTATACATGCTGTTCTCATTCCTTTGCAGGTGAAATTGCAGCGAACAGAAGCATAAAAATCACTTGCCTCTTTCGCTCTGCGTGTGTGAACATTTGTGTGGTTCGTCTTTTCACTCTCTTCCTTGGGGGGATTTCTTAATTTGTGTTACATAGCAATGGAAATTAAATAATACTGTTACTCGCAGCAACAAAAGTATGAATGATTTAATAGCCCAAATATGCTACGGGTGAAATGTGACTTCTTGGCTTCTTATTAGACTTCTCTGGATTTGGGTCTCCATGGTAACAAATAAGAGCCTCCCTCGAAGCCTGTCAGGGCTTGAAAAAATAAAAGGCGGTGTGTGTGTGTGTGTGGGAAGTGAGATAAATAGGATAGGGTAGCACCAGAGTGCCTTCGTTTTTTTTCCCTTCTTCACAATTACCCATGACTCATTGTCACTCGTCTCCGTCCTTTAACTCTAACTGTGACCCTCTTTAATGTTGTAGTTTTAGCCTTAATGATAGAGATATTATTTATAATCAGAGAGCCCTGGAGAATAGGGAATATATCACAGTGATGTGGTGAATGTGGTTTCTCACTCCTCTTTGTGTCCTTTCATTTGTCAAACTGCAAAATGTCATTGCTGAACATGAGTAGATTCTCAATCACGGTAATGAAACAGCAGGGCCACGTTACCATAACTAAATTAAATTAAATTCTTTGATATGGATATGAAGTTTGGATTAGACACGCTAGGCCCAGTTTATGAAAAAGTGCATTCTGAAATACACATGGACACACATTCATGCACCAGTAAAGGTCAGAGAGCAGCTTCATCAGTATTCTGTTCATGAACGCAATAATCGTCTCTGCCTCCCAACATCATCACTCAACATCAACCTTCCCGCTCTGCACTGAAGCCTTCATCACATATATATATACAATACACACACACATACTCACACACACTCTGATTAGGTCATGAATAGAGGTTTTGTTGTCACCTCCAAAAGCCCCTTGGAGCCACAGCGGCTGGTGTTCCAGAGAGGAAAAGGCAGAGCGATATCTGACTAAGCTAGCTGTGTAGATTAATTCATTTACATTGTCAGTAAAAATCCTTGACTGTATAGAAGAGGTGGACGTAGTCATCATGACGTCATCCATTGGTTTGTGGACTGCCATTTTAAAGTTTGAGTTCGACGTTTTGGCCGTTGCCATCTTGGATTTTGAACGGAAGTTACCATATTTGGACTACGAAGGAGTAACGTAGCGAAGCCGTTTACACTCCGGTAGTGGTAGCAACCTATCAATTACAGTACGCTCGCCCTTAAGCATTACCTATTTTATCGTCTATTTTACTATAAACCGGACCATAATTTACTAGATGAACATCATGCTGTATTGAAGAAGACTTGAAACTAGTGATTAAGACCATAAACTCATGTTTACAATGTGTACTGAGGTAATACATTAAGTGAGAAGTAGGGTCATTTTCTCATAGACTTCCATAAACTCAGACTTCTTTTTGCATCAGAGGAGTCGCCCACTTGGATAAGCCTTTCTTAGCGCTGTCTAAAATACGTTTACATCTTAATTGTGTTACTGTGTAAAATCCTCTCGTGTTGTTCTGGGTGTTGCCCCTAAAATGACCACTGATTTACAATCAGCAGGGTTATTCTGTTTTGACCGGTTTGATAGCTTACCTAGCTTCCTTACATATGTTCTTACTACTACTGGAAACTACTGTGTTGGAGGCGGGGCCCCGCTCATTAATATGAAAGTTGTTCAGTGGCGTACGAAGTCGAAATGGTCCAAGTACTCTGCATGTGCACAGTAGTCTACTAAATGAAATACTCTTGAAACAGTATTTCACCCATGGCCGTGTCTTTATGGGGAGGAGATAGTAATTTACTGTGAGTACTGTATACGTAGCCCCACAAAGGATTTAATGTGCAAAGGAAAGATTGGAGATGATGCTGACAGAATCTGGCTGTGACTTACATGTCAGTGGGGCAGAAGTGAAGCCCAAGTAAAGCAGCACTGCATGCAAAGTCCGTGCTCATACACGAGAATAGTTGTAAATAATAGCAAAGAGGTGTAAGGCAATGTTTAAGAACTAGGTCATGTCTCTCGATGGATAAGGAGTAAACACATCAGCAGGAAGAAGCAATAAGATGTGCTGCTGTGGTACAAGCAGGCAGAGTAGATACAGAGATATCGAAATTTTGTTGGGGGCACCAGGGAGTATTGAGAACACCTTCATAAGGTATTGAATAAGTTTCTGATCTGCCTCTTTCCTTTACTTTCTGAACACTACACACCAAAGCATACGGAGGCCTGTTTACTCTTGTTTGCCTATCCTGACAATTGGAGGGGATATGTCAAAATATTACCTGCAAGTATGAGATTCAATCTTAACCGCTACAAATGACGTGCAGACTGACCCAAGCTGTTCTGATACTATCAAACATGTATTTACATGTGACCTGTCTTCTTTTTAACATCCCAAAATGTAGTGTCTTACCTTCTTATGTTACTGGTCATGTCTTTTTAAAGACAAGAAAATCAAACTTGCACAGTAGTTTTTATAAACTGGAGAAACAGAGATTTGAACTGCTCAAAACCGAATACAAAACCTGCAAAGTATTCATTAATCCTTCTAACAAAATTAAAGGTTAATGACACTTGTGTCATGCACAGGATGACAGATGTAATGTAGGGCAAATGCTAGAATGCAAAAGGTAATAATGAGCAGTTTTGTCTATATTCCTGAACAGCTTCAAAACAGATCAAAATCCACCATGACAAATAGATCAACAGAGGAAGCGAAAGATAATAAATAAGAGACTCAGGAGAGGCTAGTCATTTTAAAGCCTTGATTATACTGTTATTAGTCATTTTAAAGCCTTGATTATACTGTTATTAGTCATTTTAAAGCCTTGATTATACTGTTATTAGTCATTTTAAAGCCTTGATTATACTCTTTTTAGTCATTTTAAAGCCTTGATTATACTGTTATTAGTCATTTTAAAGCCTTGATTATACTGTTATTAGTCATTTTAAGGCCTTGATTATACTGTTATTAGTCATTTTAAAGCCTTGATTATACTGTTATTAGTCATTTTAAAGCCTTGATTATACTCTTTTTAGTCATTTTAAAGCCTTGATTATACTGTTATTAGTCATTTTAATGCCTTAATTAGACTTGTATTAGTCTGACAAGCATCAGGATGTGGAAGACCTTATTTGGACAAGAAAACATGCCCGACTGGTTAAGTCATTGTTAGATGTCGAAACTGCTGAGCAGACCATTTCCGGCTGGAGTTCACCTCGCAGTATTGAACTGTAAACCTTTAAGTGTTGGGACGGGGCCCTGCTTTAATGACTGAAGTTAAAAGTGTGCATGTGGAGCTCTAACTGAGCCTTGAGTTTGAGGTTGGATTCAACTAAACATTTGAGATGCCTGGTTGAATACTAACAAACACAAAAACAAAAACTTAATCCTGCATCATTTAGATCATTTAGAAAGTAAAAGCTAAGGGTGCTGCTTGTTATCCAGATACATGATGCTATAGAGTAAATTACGGCACTCAGGATTGTTAACTTACATCCACACCTGTTCAGAGAGATGTAGGAATAAAGAGTTTAAAATGCAGTATATACAGGATTGGCAGATGGATAGAGAGAAAATTTGCATGTAGAAAAGAGTGGCGCACAGCTCTGGTTTTAATTAATCCTTAGACAGACATGAAGAATATGGGGGTATTATGCTGGGGGTGCTATTATCAACCAGGGAGTTGTATTAGTCTTTCCTAATGATGTCTTCATCCACTATAGTTTGGAGAACTTTTTATTCCGATTTCATTGCACCTACACTTCTGAAATCCTAGGCTTACATGTACTGTAATATCCACAAACAGTACATCTCTTCCACACCTACAAATGTGATTGCTGTTATAGATGTTTATGGCTGTGTGTTTACCCTTTTAGCTGGGAGAAACACAACAAATGAGGAGCTGGAGAGCATGTTGGAGAGTGACAACCCGGCCATCTTTACATCGGGGGTAAGCAATCCAGCAAATGCTAGATGAACACACAAAGCAAATTTTTTATCTAATTTCACCCCTCTTCTCCTTCCATCTGTTGCTCCATCTTAGATCATTATGGACAACATCACCGAGCAAGCTATGAATGAGATTGAGACACGACACACTGAGATCATCAAGCTGGAAAATAGTATCAGAGAGCTTCACGACATGTTCATGGACATGGCCATGCTGGTGGAGAGCCAGGTGAAAACATCGATCCTCTCTCAGTACCTGCAGCTCTGTGGTTTGGGGATCAGCCAAATGCATGTGAAAACAGACTTGCATATGCATTCATAAATTGGCAATCCATCTGTCAACATGGACAATACAAAGAAGAGTTACAATTCCAGTTTGTAGATTTAGAATTTCTTCCTGTACATGGTTTTAAAATGTGCCCTAGCTAATGCAAAAGTTCCGTAGCATGCTGTGTTCGCAGTGATACAAACATCCACCATCTATCCTGCTGCAGCAGCTGCTGCGTCTCCCTGTCATGAAAATAACTCCACTTCAGACAAATGGCAACTGGCAGTCTTTTAATTGACATACAAGTTGTATAGTGTTTTAGTACAGAGTTGGAAGTAGGTTATGTTTTCAGCTCCATCTGGGTTTCTGTTTGCAAATATCTCAATAAATTTAGACAAAATTTGGGGCACAGATAATAATTGGCTCAAGGATCAGTTTGTTGGAATCATAGTCTGGATTTGGGATTGCTGCCATTAGACAATTTTTTATACGTAATTATCATGCTGCGTTCATGAGCTGAAAGGAAAATCTGACATCTGGGACTTTCAAGTTGGCAACTAAACAGCGTTGCATTAACTTGCTGTTTTGTAAGAGCCTTAAATTAAATAAACCTTATTTTTAACGGGGGCTTCGGCTTTGTGAGTTGAGAATTGTTGAGAATTTGTCATTTCCCTGTGGTAGAAATTTAATTTTGTTAGAGAGCGAAGATGCTGTATAGTTTACGCTGTGCTGTGGTACTTTCCTCATGCAGTGAGCAATGAGCGACTGCACTGACAATCCGTAGTTTCCGTACTATATAGCTTCATCAAAGACACATACGTACATTATCCTCAAGTGCAACGTATAATGTGTAAGAGTTGACTTTGCTCTTCTCATTTAAGTGTTGAGCTGCAGGTAAATCTGTAGGCCTTGCCTGTATATGTTACTGCATGAGTGTGTTGGCTGAACCCCCACGGACATTAAATGTTTCCCTCATCAGAAATATTTAGTCTGAATTGTGCAAAAGTGAATATAAGCACATGCATAGTAAAATACACTAAATGACAAATATGAAAGTCAGTTTTTGCATGCAAGTGATTTGAATTATAGCAAAATACAATAGCAGGCATACTTTTAATATGGGAGTGATAATTGCTTGAATGTCTAATAATTCAGTAGTATTGTCTGTTTTTGTGTGTATACTTTCATTCTCTTGTCAGCCATATTAATGTTCTAATTCTAAATAACTCAATTAACTAACCCTCTTAACACTTAACAGAGTGCCACATCTTTTAAAATGATACTTGAGTCTGTTAATTTTGATTTTCTCAGCTTTGCATTCTCTTTCCCCTCTTTTTCACACAACACTGTCACCTGACTCTGAGCTCTAGAGAACAGAGAGCAGCGCTCCCCTTCTAATAGAGAAAGGTAATTTACCCATGATTCTTTCTTTTCTTTTTTTTTCTTTATACTTAAAATCTGGTTTACCTTAATTATCACTCTACTGCAAAGGGGTTTATTCTGTATTTTTTTAAACAATCCTGGGTCAAGAATAAATGTGCAATATTAGGCTTTCTTTGTTAATGAATGCTGATATAAACATAGTTAATGACCTCTGCTGCTTTGATAAATGAAAGTGTCTGTATGAAACATGTGGCTATGAATAAAGAGAGGAAGAGAAAAGAGCAATTAGTATATTTTTCAAAACCTCAGTCTTTCCCATTTTCTAAGATATGTATATAATAAGTATGAACTAGGCATCATGTAATTATTACTTGAAATCTATAAAATCTAATCTTGATGTGGTTGAAGGTACTGAGTCTCTTGTTCTGTTCTGTTCAGGGTGAACTGGTGAACAACATTGAGCGAAGTGTGCTGGACGCCCTTGATTATGTGGAGCAGGCAAAGGAGAACATTCCAAAATGCAAAAAGTTCAAAAAGAGCAGCAGGCGGGTGAGATGCAAGATCCACACATTCTACCGACTGACTAATTATTTCCTCTTTCCTTTGTCCCTTTGTCCCTTTCTGCTTTCTCTTCTCGCTCCTTCTCCTTCTCACCCATCATTTCTCCCCTTTCCCTCGCCTCCTCTCCATCTGTATCCATTCCTCTTCCTGCCTCCACATCTGGCTCCCAATTTCCTTTTCATGTCTTCCACACCTCCTCTGTAACTAACGTCTCCTAGGGGGAAATGATAGACCGCATAGAGTACAATGTGGAGCACTCAGTAGACTATGTGGAGAGGGCAGTATCAGACACTAAGAAGGCGGTTAAATACCAGAGTAAAGCCCGGAGGGTGAGTCAAAATAATGCATGGGCACAATCATGCTATGAAAACGTGAAGGATAACTTCAGAAGCATTGCATGTATGTATTGTAGTGTGTAACTGTCGTCAGTGTGTGTGCATGTGGAGCATGTGTGTCTTGACTGTATTTGACATATTCTACAGCAGTGATTTCAAATCAGGGGTATGTGTACCTCAAGGGATAGGCTACTACTACAGGGGTGTAAATACAATTTAAAAAACTAAACAACCCACATGAACACCACCTGCTGCTGAGAGTTTATGACATGTGGTAAGTACTGTCAGCAGACAGAGAGGCCAAAATAGATAGCTACAACTAATGTGGATAAATTATTAAAACGTGGGCCACGGCGAGTAGTAGTGGTACAAATCTAAATTCCAGCTCTTTCAATACATCCATAAACCCACATAAATACACAGAATGTTGTTTTTACTCTTTCTTTTTTTTACAGTTACCAATAAATGTTTATTAGTGAGCTTTAGAGGGGCTGGTAAGTGGATTTTGTTTTTCTTTGGACAAAACCAGGCTAGCTGTTTCCCCCAGTTTCCCGTCTTTGTGCTAAGCTAAGCCAACCTGCTCCTGGCTCCAGCTTCTTAATGACCGTATATGAGAGTGATATTGATCGTCTCATATAACTCTCGGCTTAAAGCGAATAAGTGTATCTCACTGTTTTAATCATTCCAGGATCACTATGTCCTGTTTTCACTTCCCCTTTTAAAAAAATGGATAGTGTTAAATAACATCCACACATATAGTACATCAGCGGTGTCAGTGGCGGGGTACTTGAGCTCATCCGACTGGGCTGTAGGGCTACAGCAGACAAAACCAACTGGGAACAACCGGCCAAGAGGGTTATTCACTGGGTTACCTTCATTCCTTCATTTAACAATTTCTGCCACAATGGAACAACTCTGCCACCTCTTGGTAAATATCTATAATAGCACTCAAAGGTGGAAGAATTTCATACATCACATGACCCAAATCGACTACAAGGGTCATCTTCATGATTGTTTCCTCGCTTATAATTAAAGCACCAGCTTTCTTTCTCTTTTTTTCTTTTCTTCAGTCTCTGTTTCTCATTCGGTATCTCATTACATCCACTGAATCATTATCTGACACTTTGTCCGCCTTGTTTCTCCTCCCATTTACTCCATCCAGAAGGTGATGCTGATAGGAGGTTGTATTGCAGTATGTCTCACGGTCCTCATTATTGCCCTCGCAATTGGACTCAGTTAGGACCCTCAGAAATCCCGACAGAGCAGACAGGGCAGGAGGTGATGCCTCTCTCTCAGGGGCATATGTAAAAATGTACTGTATAGTGGGGCTCTGTGTTGTGCTGTCAGTAACTGCTAGGATGCAGGCTGACATTACTGTCCTGAAGGCAGTCCAATATGTATCTGTGCACTAAAATATATTACATTAACTTTGATGTTCATTTTTTAATATATACTTTTTTCTAAACTAAACAGTTGAAAGTCTTAAAGAGCTAACTTTCTTTTGTGCTTTGTGTTTGTGTCATGATTCACATACTGTACCTCCGTCATATGCATGTTCTGCAGTCTGGTGAATAGCTTTGCATGTTTTTCTGCAAACACAAAGCTGCAGATATGTGGTTATGTTAATAGATAATCCAAATAAAAAACCTTTGAATACATGTTAAATATGAGAATGATTCACATTTGTGGCATGTGGGAAAATACTGTTTGTTATTTAATGTATTATGAATGAAGAAAATGCAGGGACGAAAGATTTGTAGTTTTTAAAGTAGAGGGTGTGGAAATGCTTCTAAATCATCAGATACATTAAAAACAAAGCTGCATTGCCTTTTTCTGATTTTCTTGTAAACTGCAATTTGTTCTGATTATTACAAATATTATTACATGCGTTCAAGTAAATTACAAGTCATATTTTTAACAAGTTTTTCTCTGCTCCCAATTTGCTGCCATGGATGACTGTTTATATGTTATTGTTAACACTTGACAGAAGAAAATTATGATCATTATATGCTGTGTGGTACTGGGAATTGTCATTGCTTCCATAGTTTGGGGAACGTTGGCCTAAACCTCAACCGCAGTCACAATACATGTCAAACAGCCACACACACACACACAACAGAGCAAAAACACGACAGATTCACATTTTCTGTTATCATGAATGCAATTCATTACATGTGTGACGCAAGGTGCGTTACATACCGTACAACACATTTTACGCGCGGTGTAGATGGCCAGAGGTGTTTTCGCATGAGTTGCTATTCTGTAAATGTGTGGTGCTGCGAACTGTTTATCTGAGTGTTGAGTGTTGTCAACAATATGATGTTTCCAAAAGTGAATTCCTGAATGAAAAAAAGTTACGATATGAAATGTAACACTGTACTAATACATTCCAGCTTCCAAATATGACACATATTCAATTGTAATGTCTATTTTGTGTTGTACAGGCAAAGTGACATGCCACTAATCTGCAGTGGTTTTTAAAAGCCAAGTTATCTATTTACATATTATTTACTTTATCTTTTCTGTTTTACGTTCTCTCTCTAATGTCCTCTACCTCCCTTCAAAGGCCCTGCATGGTTTAGTTCACTGTAAATTGGTGTTTTGCTTTCTATTGCAAAGGGGAAAGAAGAAATGTTGGTTATTATGCTCTTATTCATCACACTGCCAAACTTTTCAAATGTCATCTCTTGTGGTTTACGGACGCAGTGCTACTGTACTTAACTTGTAGTGTGAATGTGAAATAGGATATGCGTGTGTTCATTTGTAGCTTCATATTTCAACGTGCCGTGTGCAAGTCATGAGATGAGAACACGAGTGAGTGTTATTAGCCACCTGTGTCTTTGTTTTGTATAAAGTGTAAACAAATATAAAGCTCTCTAACACTGCCGGTATGTTCAAATAAGCTGTTAAAATAGAGTCTAGTCTGGTTTGGATTGATAATTCTGGTCTGTGAGTGACAAATCCTTGTTGTTTTTGTCTTTTTATAAAGAGAGCATATCCTTCTGTCAAGCTACTTCACTGTTTATTTTTTATGAGTAAACATCATGAGTCAGTGAAAGCATCAGCATGACCTCAAAGTAGCCTGTAAAAGACTCTCATTTCAGTTTTCTGGCGACACATCAGACGCGCACAGACTGCAACCATGTTACCATGTTGCCTACTCAACTTGTTGCCTTTGTGTTGTATTGTGATGACATGGTTTTGGTTGTTTAATTAGAGTTTGTTTCTGTTTCGTTTTCTTAGTAAAGTTTGTCTGAAAAATCGCATTTGTTTTTGCATTGTTTTGCATAAGTGCATTCAGAGACAGGATGTCCATTAAAGAGAAATTCAACCAGTTTTTTCTCATACCTGTGGCCGTCCTGACTATGAGTCATAATAACTTGCACATGTCACCGCCGCTGTAGAGGGCTACTTCCTTCTAAAGACCAAACATTATTAACAGTCCAGCAGCTGTCTGTTTACTTTGTTTATCGCCAGAGTTCAGTGAAGGCATTGAACCTGGACATTATGTTGTTTTGGAGTTCAGCCAAAATGTTTGCCTTTTTTTTAGGCTGATTCTCTCCCTCAGAAAGAGATAAATTACACCTATTTATTTGCTTTGATGGGTGCGATTTCTCCTTTCTGCTTTCACCATTGGCTGGAAATCTATTTCTCTAAATTTAGACTAATGCATTTTTCATGTATCTGTTTGGACATCTCACATTAGAACTACATGAGTAAACAGTTTATGACAGAAACAGATTTATTTCTCACAATTTCTAATGTCACTTATCACAGGTTTTTGTGCAGCTCATGAACTCAGTGTTTATCAGTGTAAATGGATCTATGTCTACTCAAATATGTTTCCCCCTGTAATTAAAGGATTTACTTCCCATTTTTAGTTGGGCAACTATGTCCTTTTAGCACTTTTCATTAATCTTGTCTCGACTCTGAAGTTCCCCTTTCCCGACTGTCAAAGCACACAGAACATTTACTTCCTCTTTCGACTCAACATATAAAACAGAGTTCAGTTCAGTTTTTATCTTTCCACTGATAAGTTCATTATAAAGCAAAGTGGGGATAATGTAATAATGTGCTTTGTAGTCTTGTTGCACCACTGCATTTAGTAATTAGATCATAATAAGTGTTCAATTATTAGAAAGTGTCCTTTTGTTTGCAAATTTCAGCAGATGCTGAATACCTCAACAACATACTGGATAAGAAAATACCCATTTGTCTATATAAGGCAGTACCTGTAGGAAAACCATGAACAGAAAACATAGAAATTCACTATAAGGCAGTTTTTCTTGCATGTTGTGTTTTTCTTCAATGTTACAGTATGAGCGATAGAATAATATCTGATAAGACGGTGTTTTCTTTGTGTCCACATCATATAGCATCACTCAATGTTTTCTTCACCAACAAGCACAGATGGACCTGGCTGTTTCACATCATCACAGGCCACAGCTGGGTGTGGACCATCACTAACAAATACTGACCCACGCTCAGCGGAGATGTGTGGCATACTTTAAATACTATGCACGAGAACCTCACTCACTTTAAGCCAACAAACATGATAATGCAAACCTATTCAGAATTATATAAAAATATTTTCATGGTTGTTTATATCCAGGTAGATGTTGGCAGTTGAGTTTATCTGGGTTTAAACTATAAATGTGTTTCAGTTTGGTGTATCTGTGAGAATAGATTGGGATCTCTTCCTCTGCAGGCCTGGATGATGATGATCTTGGGTGTGTTCAGCATCCATTCACAGCCCCCAGTTTCCCTTGAGACATAACAACAAATACACTGTCTGTCTGGGCAAGTTTGGGATGTTTATAGAACTCCAGAGAGCATGACAACACAAAAAGTCAGACTGAAGTTACTGTATTGCTAAATCAACCAGAAATATATTTTTTTATTCGGCCATGACGTCATCACACATCATCATAAACCAATTCAATTCAATTTCAATTTATTTTGTGTAGCCCAAAATCACAAATCAAGAATTTGCCTCAGAGGGCTTTACAATCTGTACACATACAACATCCTCTGTCCCGGGACCCTCCCATCCGAACAGGAAAAACTCAACACTCACAAGGACAGAGCCACCCGTTTTGTACCATGTATGGCAAACATTGAATACAGTTCAGGTTGCTCCCCGGGCGCTCCACAGCAGCCCACTGCTAAGTCCTTAGAATGGGTTAAATGCATCTGTATGTATATGAGGATTGCAATAAAGTTTAATTATATTTTAAGTTTTAGAAAATAAGTTTATTGGGTAGTAAAAGGCAGGTCACGTTACTTTGTCTTCACAGATAGTGGTTACATTTAGTGGGTTTAGTTTGGATAAAGATTTGACTTTAACGCTGAACTTTGTGTTGTTAATTTGATCTAGTTAAAATGCTTATGTATGTAGGCTACATGTGCATTTAGCTATCCAAGGAATTCATTTAAGTTTATTTGGATTGTGCAGTGTCACAAACTTTGTAAAAACGCATAACAGGCCAACAACAGACAACATTTCCGACATGTCTGAGTTAACGGTAGGGTCGTCTGGTGTCTTTTAACCTTTGAGAAGTTGAAAAGACAAAATATGCACATTTTCTGTGTTGCCGTGACCATATAGAGAATAAAAAATGGATTTCATACTTTGACTTGTTATATAACGTCCATGAGTAAGCAACCAAGCAATACAAGTTGATAAAAAATGCTCCATTAATTCAAAGGCTTACATACTGTTATTTATAGATAAAAAATATAAAAATGTAATTGTATTTCATCATATTAGTTGACTCATGGATGGATTATGAGACAAAGGGCCCCTGGAAAGACATATGAAAGCTTGCCCAACCCAACTACAAAAAGGGCAAAATACCAAGACTAGAAGAGACACAAATCAACTGTTAATGATGCGGATGTATCTTTATAGTCGTTTTGCGCCTCTTAAAGGTTGTTTTGTGTCTTTGTTGTCAATTTGCATCTTCTTGTCTCTTTGAAGTCAGTCTACGTCTCTTTAAAGTTATGTATCTTCGTTGCTGATTTTTGTTGTCTCTGAAGTCAGTTTACATCTCTTTGTTGTCTCTGAAGTCAGTTTACATCTCTTTGTTGTCTCTGAAGTCAGTTTACATCTCTTTGTTGTCACTGAAGTCAGTTTACATCTCTTTGTTGTCTCTGAAGTCAGTTTACATCTCTTTGTTGTCACTGAAGTCAGTTTACATCTCTTTGTTGTCACTGAAGTCAGTTTACATCTCTTTGTTGTCTCTGAAGTCAGTTTACATCTCTTTGTTGTCTCTGAAGTCAGTTTACATCTCTTTGTTGTCTCTGAAGTCAGTTTACATCTCTTTGTTTAACGTCTCTGTTGTCGATTTGCGTCACTTTGAAACTGTTTTACATATTTCTTTCTCTGTCCTTTGGTCCCCAAGCCTGTGACCAAATGGCCCATTCAGTAAATCATCAATAGGTTTTATCTATTCACAAAGTAGTATCTCAATTGTACACATTATTTGAAATTTGGCTACAAGTGTGTGTTAATCAGAAGTGAATCCTGCCTCAGATGCCTGGAAAGAAGTAGAAGCGCTTTGTCAGAGTGCATCTGTCTTTGGTCGGCATCTGTCTTTTGTCTTGACTGGAAAAATCTTCAAAGCGTTGCATGACCTGTGTGGTTGAAACAAACATTCTATGAAATTAAGCAAGCATAAGACTAATGAAACAAGAGCATCATCATTGCTACTCGCTATGTGGTGTTGCCTCATTAACGGATATTACTTTCTACTTACTTGTCTGAAGAGTTCCTCAATGTCATCCTTATGTGCGCAGGTGTTCAACACCTCAACAATATACTGGATGAGAAAAGACCCACGATATGTGTGTCTATATGAGGCAGTATCTGGAGGAAAAACATACAGAAACGGATAATATATTTTGTTTTTATGACAAAGTAACTATTCTTCGCTGATTTCAATGCAGATTATTGATATTAATCTCCATTGTGTTATGAGCTGTAGAATAAGATATAATAACATTTAAATTAACTGACCAGGGGTGCAGGAAAGAAGAGAGATGAAGTCTTTTTCTTTGTGTACACATCGCAAAGTATCCTCCTCAATGTTTTCTCCACCAGCATCATCACAGACCACAGCTGGGGTTGCAGCATCGCTAGCAAGCACCGATCCTTTCTCCACTGAAACACATGTGGTATACTTTTAATACAGTGTACGAGAGCCTCGCTCACTTAGACAACAAATGAGACGTAAGCAGACTCCTACATTAATGTATATTAATGTTTGTTCTATTTGTGAGAATAGCGAGAGAGTCACCTCCTCTGCAGGCCTGGATGATGATGATCTTGGGTTTGTTCAGCAGCGCTGGACATTCCTGTGGGCTCAAGTGTTTGTAAATGTTGTTGATGGGGAACTCATCTGGGCTTTCGTCATTATGTTTCCAGTCGACACCGAGGACAGCGCCCAGTTTCCCATGTGACATGATAACCACCAACACACTGTCTGTCTCTTTGAGTTTCGGATGTTTGGAGAACTTAATTACAGCATCATCGATCGCCTGTGACGACACAAAAAGGCAAACATCAGTTACTGTATCACTAAATCAACCAAACACAAAAACATATAATTATTTTATTTCCCGTTCTATAGTGGTACCTTTCCCGTGAGGTTTGTGCGTTTCACCACCTCGTATCCCAGAGCTGTGAGCAGTTTCTCTGTGTCCTCCTCGTCCTTCTCAGCTCCATTTCTGTTTAATTTCTCATCAGTAAACGTTATATTAGTGATAAGCAGTGCCACACGATTGCGAATGGAATTTTTGGCTGCAGGGTAAATCTGAAAAACAGATTCAAAGGGAAAGAAGTATTAAAAAACATGTCATTTGTCTGGAAATATTGTAGACTTTCTTAAGAAAACTATTTTTCCCACTTGTGAAACAACACGTTTCAATCGAGGTCAGATAAACTAAGATGTACAGGAACCTATTTAATACTCTTGATATGGCTTTTATGGAGGACTAACATTTCTATCATTCAGTTTCTCCCTCCAGAAGGCCTCGCTGGTATGGATGAGTGTGGTTGACCAAATCTGCTCCATCTGTTGCTCTGCAGCTGGGAACAGCAAAACATTTCTGTTCAAAATGGTGAACTTCTTTCTGTGTAATACAACTCTATTTATGACAGTGTCAAAGAATGATATTAGCTTGAATCAAAATAGGGCAAAGTTCTCGCTATAACTGAAATATATCAGCTCACCCGGCTGAGCAGGTCGATCAGAGGACAGATCCAGTTGAGTGTAAATTAAAGGATCTCTGTTTAGAATGTGATGGATCATTCTTCTGCTGGCTTGGTCTCCTTTCTTCTTCACCGTGTCAATGAGACTGCGTGCCTTGTCTGCTGTGCTACTGTTCTCCTCAAGTATCGAGTCTTTCTGGCCTTCGTTCAAGACACCATCCCCTAAAAGGTCGTCCAGGAGCTGTTTTATCAGTTCTTTGGAGGCTTTTTCCACAAACTTAGTCCTCGCTTTGACAAGCTGCTGAACTAGAAGAGGTGATATGAAGCAAATTTAATCTCAAAAGTTTTTATTTAAACAGATGCACTAACATGAGTAAGACATGAGGGATTTATGTTATTTAGTATATCCTCGTTGATATAAATGGGGTGAACACAATAGAGACACCTGTGAGTATACGGTAATACAATTCACCACCACCACAAAATACATCCTCTCAAAATTACAATTAAGTTGGATCAACACCTCTAGAATGGTTTCAACAAAAACTGAACATTATAACATTGAATTTGAATTTGTTGTGTGACTTGTATTAAACTGCACTCGTTTTTGATAGTTGTACCTAATATACTGGCATCTGAGTGTATAATAACATTCTAAAAAAAACAAGTAAAAATTATGTGAATTAGGTTATTGTGAGTAAGGAGGAATTGATTATACATTAAGTGTATAATCATATAAACTCAAAGTGACTTGGTCCTTTCTTAATAGTGAGTTAGAGGAATTCATGATACATCTTGCATTAAATTATCACTTTGCATTACTCAAGCATGTGTTTATAACCTTGGTGTACAGTGTAACCATTAATCTATATGTTTGATTATTTACATTTGTGTTCAAATACTTATGCTCCACTTCGCGATATAAACTGAGTATTATGTTGCGGTTGCAGAAGGCTTGTGCTCGTCCTCCTCACACGGTGTGGGGAAGAAGAAGCTTCTTACCCTGGTTTTCTTACTTCACTTGATATGCTGAAAACTAAAATATGCTTTTGTAACAATTTCACATCATATAATAATTCTTAGACCATCAGTGATCGGTTTCTATTTACCTTTTCGTCTGACACATTCATGGGCTGACCTGCGTACTTTGGACATTTTCGCTCCATAAACTCGCGTTTGAATGTAAAACATGTCACAGTTGTATATGAACTCATAGGGCGGGCATGCGCGCCGGCAAAGTGAAACTAATACGTGGCACACACAACAACATACAGAATGATCAAGATGTTCCGTTGACAGACTTTGTTCATCAAATGAAGTGTAAAGTATCTTATTTCTAACCCCTCACTGCGCAGACCACTCACAGTAAACACGGCTCGAGGAGATTCGCGCCTCCTGACTGATCTCACGCATATTGACGCCAACATTTCAAAGTTATGGTCACTCGTAAAGTGCATTTAGAGCGTGATATCTTACCTGCCATCTCTCAAATCTAGTATCACGGAATTGTTTCAACCGGAGTCTCAAAGTCACACCGCCTTTATGCGGGAACGGCCGCCTAAAATACGCATGGGCGTGGGCAGAGGCCACTGGTAGATATGTTTCCTGTTCGACGAGCATGCTGCTTCATGTTATCAGTACTACTTACAGTCTGTATTACAGCTGCAGGCTCACAACGTGTGGGTTTGTATGAAGAGAGACATTGCTCCATATGGCGCAACCAGTTCTTTGTGATATTAAACTGCATTTGAAATAGTTGAGACTCTAATGAACCGCACAGGGAAACCAGATTCTGTGCGCATCTTCCAGCAGCATGCAGATAATTCAGGTGTCTCTCTGCTCCTAAACTTCCCAAAGAGAAGAAAAAGCAGCCTTTAATTGTGCAAACAGACTAACAAAAAGGCAAACACATGTAGTAGCCTATATAATCAACATGGTAAACAATTATCGGTTAATAATTAGTTCAACAACCAGGAACAATTGCTGTTTTGTGTTCTGATATAGGAATCTTTAAAAGTTATTTTAATTTGTCCTATACAGACAATGTACTGCTGCAGTTTATGAAGGATTTTATGGTGTATTGTTTTGTGAAAAATAGCATTTCAACCATGTTAAATGCCAGTCTTCCATGACACAAGATACCATTTGTCTCATTACAGGAAACATTTATGTAAAGTCTAAGGAGCTGCAAAAAAGTTTTATTTGTGACACAAAAGAAATCTGCCTTCCTATAATTCCCGATGGTCACATTGCAGGTCAATTAAAACAACACACAGTTAAAAATATATATAATTTTGTAATGAGTCATATGTTAAGTTAACTGAATTTGAAAGGGACATATTATGCTCAGTCTCAGGTTAATAGTTGTATTTTGGGGTTTCTACATTCTACATTTTAAATGCTTTAATTTTCCAAAACACGTGATGTTTCTCATATTGTCTGTCTGAATATACCAAAAACCTGACAGGGTTGTCTCATGTCACAGTTTTGGGTTGGTATTCCAGATACTCAGATTTGTTTGCATAAGCACTGAAAAAGTGAGTTGTACCTCTTAATGTGCAGTTGAAAATAGTCCTTTACAAAATGCTGTATTAACTCTTGTTTTGAGTTTAATTTGCTCAAATATTCAGTGCTGTTTCAGGAAATTACTAATACGTGGCACACACAACAACATACAGAATGATCAAGATGTTCCGTTGACAGACTTTGTTCATCAAAGGAAGTGTAAAGTATCTTATTTCTAACCCCTCACTGCGCAGACCACTCACAGTAAACACGGCTCAGGGAGATTCGCGCCTCCTGACTGATCTCACGCATATTTACGCCAATATTTCAAAGTTGGATGTACAAATTTTACGTCTGAAATTTAGGTTATTCAAGAGAAAGTAAATATGAACAAGACATATTCGACTTTTCTTGACACATTACCAACACATTCACTCCGGTAGCCTCCGTAGTTACAGGAACTTTAATTTTATCTACCATAACATTTTTACTGATAGACATTTTATTTCAAGATATCTACAACTTTGATTGCACAAATTTAAAGATATATTTAAATCCTCAAAAAGTACAAGTGGCCGTTTTAAACTCTCATTTCAGAATTGCAATGTTTTACTTGTCATAATGCTATTGTGGATATACGTAATTACATTTTACGAGTCTCAATTTATGTTGGATATTCAAAATTACATTATGGATTTCTTTTTTGGAATGTCTGAAATTAAAATTAGGACTAGTAATAAATGGATTGTAGATATCTGAAATAGGAGTTTTTTACTAACAAATCTAATGCAGATATCCACAATGTTCATTCTAGATTCAAAATCTTACTTAAGACAAAGTATGTAAGTATTTTCAGTAAGATTTACGTAAAGCATCCAAAGTAAAAGTAAAGTAAAAGTACTCATTAAAATGTTCCCTGTTACTACATCCTTCAGTTTATCACAAACATTCAAAACCATTACATCTGGAGATAGGCCGTTTACGCTGGACAGGAAGTGTATACAAAACTGGAATGTAAAAAGTAACTAAAGTTGTCAAATAAATGTAGACTAGTGGAGCACAAAGTACATTACTTACCTCTGAGATGAAGTGTACTAGAAGTTTACATTGTTTACACTGTGTACTTTACCAAGACAAACTACTTTCCAAAACAAACTTTGGACCTCAGCTCTCATCTATCTTACAGTTTGGTTTTCTGTACAAAAAGCATCACAGCCTCACAGTGTGCCTGTACAGCATTGCTGTAATGTGTTATGTTTAACATGGGTCTTTTGTGTCTAATTGAAATGTAATGTGGTAAATGAATGGCATTTCTAATAACTTGGGGATATTGCAATGTGGTCGCGTTACCGCTAGGGGGCGCTAACTCACAGGTTAACCTGATTTCTAACATGGGCTACTTGTAAAAAAAAAAAAAAACACACAAAGAAGAAACAGCTGACAGACAAAATGGCTGTGGGACAAAGCTAGGAGCTCGGCTAATGTAAACATCCACCTCAGTAGACTGGAAAACGTGACTCGAGACCCGTTGACGAGGCGAATGAGAGTGTATGTGGACACACAATGCACACGTCTAACCTACAGCAGCCTCAGTGACACGGCGGTAATCCAGACAGATTAGATCACTAGATTAGCTCTGTGATTAGCTTGGGGGTTAAACACTGACAGCTAGCTGGAAATTAGCTTGTTGATTTCTCGTTTTTGAGTCAACTTCGCGGTGCGGAGACACGTCCGAAACAGTAGTGTTTGTGAATGACGTGTCAGGAAGAGACGAAGCTGTCTTTCAGAGGATACTCTGTCAGTAATCACTGAGAGAGAGAGAGAGAGAGAGGGGGGCCTTGATTAACTCGGAGGTGTTGTGCAATGCTACAATACAGTGCTGCAGTCCTGTAGCTCACTGTTGTGATTGATGAAGTTTCCTGTTTTCTTGGTTGCACCAACAGTCTCCCTCACTTTGGTGAAGGATGACGAGCCAGCGCCGTGGGATCCATCTGGACCAATCGGAGCTGCTCTGCACAAAAGGATGTGGTTTTTATGGCAACACCGGCTGGCAGGGCCTGTGCTCCAAGTGCTGGCGAGAGGAAAACCAGCGAGAAAAGCAAAAACAGATTCAAGAGGACTGGGCACTTGCTGAGAGGTTCGTCTGTCTCTCGTTGTCCTGGGTACAATCATTACGAGCAGGGAAACACCAGGTCTGTTGCTCCTTTACCTTTTGACAACTATCACAGGTGTAGTGTCTCTCCCTCCTCCCCAGGCTGCAGAAAGAGGAAGAGGAAGCCTATGCGAGCAGACATCAGAAGGCCCAATCACAGCCCACCGTCACACCCTTCAGCAAGTTTGAGGAAAGAAAAACGAAGGAAAAGTCCAGCAAAGTCAACACAGTCACAAAGTTTTTTACTCCTTCCACAAAAACATCAAAAAAAGGTACACACTCGACTGACAGAGATGCAAGCCATTTATCAATCCAAAATAATGGATTGATAAATTACTTAAATTTTCATAGCTGTTCTTGTGTTGAAGGATAACTTCGTCGTTATCAAGTGGTAGAGATATTATATATATATATATATATATATTTATTTATTTATTTATTTATTTATTTATTTATTTATTTATTTATTTATTTATTTATTTATATATATATATCCATCCTGCTTATTGGAGGCCCGTTTTGCCCAAACTGTTTCTCTGCCTTTTGAGGAACTGGTTCTGATCACCTGTCAACCTGGAAAAATAGTAAGAAACAAAACCAGACTGAGGTTTGCCGAGATTTTAGCTGTTTGTGTCCAACCACTTAGATTTGTAGTGTGATAACCTCCACACAGTCACGGTTGAAATAAGCTGTTAGAGTGCAGCATGTGGTGCAACTACCACAAGGGATATTAGGTGAAAAGGCTTTAAGTGTTTGAAGCTTTGATTAAAGTAACATCAAATGTCTTCCCCCAGATGCTTCTTTTGAGGCTCACTCCAGCCCGAGCCCCAGCTCCTCTGGAAGCCGGCATTCCTCTGTGGACGGTGACCGTGCAACGCGAGAGTTCATTGATTTTCTCAAGCCTCTGAAGTCTGGCAGGGAGGTCTTCAAACAGTGCCGGGCCTTCACTGAGAGCATGGTCTATAAGCGGGTGAGCTAAAGTGGATAACTCATCACGTTTTGTTCTGGGTGAATTGAGCCTGTAGGAACCATTTAATTCTTATGTATGAATAGTTGAGCAAATCTGGGCAACCTGTTAACAAATTATTTATGCTTGAATACATTTTTTTGGTTTGATTTAAGATTGTGGTTTTACTCAAATTCATACAGCACTGTTACCAATTCTGTTTCTCAAATCATTGCGATTGCACCATCGGTGTTCTTTCCACCATTGTTTATTAGTGATGGTGTCCATTAACACCTGTCCTAATTTATTGCTCAACACTTCTCTGTTTTAACATCACAATCACTGAATGAAATGAGCTTTAATTATTGCTTCAACTCAAATGCTAATTCTATTGTTTGCACGACATTGTCACCTTAAACATTTATTCTGTAGTTACTGAAATCTAGTTTGCTTCCAAGTGAGACGCTGACTATCGCACATTGTTGTCTCAAGAGAAAACAGGTTTTGTAAATGTGTAATGGGGAAATATGCTCCCTTAGTCATTGCAACAGACTTACAGTTTGTCAGACATTTGAAATGGTCAAGTAATTGCTACATTTAAAACAGATAACTATCAAAATCATGCTGAATAAATCCCTCATATTTGGGCGTGACTTTGATATATGTCTCTGTAACCATTAGTCTATTTTTAAGATGAAATTAAATTGAATCTTCTCTGAGTTGTTCATTTCCCTTTCTTGCTCAGGACATGGGTGCTGATGAGCTGTCAGAGTGTGTACAGGACTTCTACCAGAATCTCTCAGACCGCCTCCACACCCAGTTCAAAGGTACTGCTTAACTCTTACGAAGAATATGATCAGTGAATATCACCAACATTATACAATGTATTAAGTCTTTGCTCTGTGTACCTTTTGATCTTTGTGCCTCTGTTCCTAGGTTCGTCAGAACATGTAGAGAGCGTTATGGATGAAGTAGAAAAGTACATGATGACTCGTCTCTACAAGGAGGTCTTCTGTCCTGAGACCACAGACGATGAGAAGAAGGACCTGGCCATTCAGAAGAGAATCAGGTTAGCAAACAAAAGTTGTAATCGTGCTTAAATTCGCAATTAAAATAATCATGAATACCTCTGCATTCCGTCAGAAGAAAATACAATTGCAGGTACAAGAACTTCGGGTGAGTTACTTACATTGTAATCGTTATTATGTTTCGTTACAGAGCCTTGCATTGGGTCACCATTGAGATGCTGTGTGTTCCTGTCGATGAGGAGATCGCTGAGGCGTCAGACAGAGTAGTCAAAGCCATCACAGGTAAGTCTCCTTATTTTTCAGAAAGCTATGGGGAGGACATCACCTCCTTATCTTGGCAATAGAGATCCAGTAAGATTTTTTTGTTTTTGAAATCTCTGCATCCTTTCAGACGTGATTGAAATGGATTCAAAGTGCGTGCCCAAGGAGAAGCTGGGGTGCATCACACGTTGCAGCAAGCACATCTTCAACGCCATCAAAATCAGCAAAAAAGAGGCTGCATCTGCAGACGACTTCCTCCCGACGCTCATCTACATTGTGCTGAAAGCAAACCCACCGCGCCTGCAGTCCAACATCCAGTATATCACCCGCTTCAGCAACCCCAGCAGACTGATGACTGGAGAGGATGGTTACTACTTCACTAATCTGGTGAGGAAATGAGTTCCTGCTTGCATTTATGTGGTTTAGTGTGTGCGTGTCAAAGTCTCAATGTTTCCACATTTTTGAAGAAGTTGTGGTGCGATACTGATAGGTCTTTCTATTATTTTGTCCATTCCAATTATTCCAATGAGAGTAGGCTAAATATCAGAAACACCTCTCTGTATAATTTAATCCAATTCAACAGCACCACAAACTGCATCGTCCAAAATTAACATAGAATTGAATCAACACCTCTCAAATAGTTTTTTACAAAAACAGAACATTATGATCTCCATGAAGGTAGAATTTATAGCAGGACTGTTGTATAAGACTGCATTAGTTGTAGCTAGGTGTACCTTTTTAAACTGACAACTGAGTGTAAATAACATAAACCAGATATCAGATTTTTGTATCAGTCCAGTAAAGCAATTCATGTTAGAAGCCGCTGAGTTACAAGTCCAACAGCATTCTCCATAAACAATGATGCAATGTAGCTGCAAGACATGTTGACATTTTGTGTCACAAAACATGGCATGTGGCTTTATTTTGAAAGCCTCTTGCTTCACTGTGCCGTTGTTCACTCTGGTAGCAAAGTCAGAAAAGACAGATTTTAGAAAAAGAAGTTACAGATAAAAAAGTCGACTACAAAACGTTGTCGCAAATTCCGTGACTTGCATAAGAGGAGTATCACTGACCACACAAACGTGACTCGTGAGATAGTTTTTTTTTTTTACAGGGCAACTATGCAGGAACCAGGACACCATAGATATCACAACTTCTACGATACTCATGATTATGAAACGGGGATTTTATGAAACCGCAACGTTAAGTAACTGTGATATTTTGGAGCTGTCGTTATGGCAAAATCGGTTAATTCCCCTACCCTCACGTCACGTCACATGGTTGCACATGACGGTTACTAGAGGCCAAAATTCTGAATAATGTCAATTTCATTATCCTTAAAATATAAATATTATTCATCGATGGCCCGTAACTTTGGTAGTTTTTATTATGATATTATTCTCTGATCAATTTGTCATAATTTCTAAGCATGTAAGAGATGATTCAATCGAAGTTATAGCCATAGACTGCACGTCTTTTAAATCAGACCAGTGATGGGAACATATTAGTGTATGGAGCTGATTGCAGCTTCATCGTCTGCTCTTTTGGCGTCATATTTTTGTAAGTGTAAATTGGTCATGTTTACCAATCAATTTCACATTAAACGGTCTAAAGGTTCGACGTTTTAAACCTGTTTGGTTGAGCTGTTTCAACTCTCCAATAATTGAATATAAGTGAACCTGATGCCACAGACTGATGACATCCATAGGTGAGATTATCTATTAAAAACCCTGCACATCCCCTTTCCCCAGTGCTGTGCAGTGGCCTTCATTGAGAAGCTGGACGGTCAGTCTCTGAACCTGAGCTCGGAGGAGTTTGAGCTCTACATGTCGGGCCAGGCATCCCCCCAATGGCCACAGTCCACTGGAGCTTCTTCCGGCTCCCCAGGCGGCACGACTCTCACTCCGGTCCACAAACGGCTGGACCTGCTAGCAGGGCTCGGGGAAAGGCAGGACCAGGTCATGGTGAAGGCTCGCCAGCTGGAGAGCGACCTCATAGACTGGACGGACGAGGTGGAGCAGAAGGTGCAGAGCGTTCTGGAGAGCTGTCCACCAGAGACGCAAAACCCGACTGCAACCACAGCCAGCGGGACGACTTCTGCAGCAGCATCAGCAATCGACTCCGATAACGTTGAGAATGAGCACCTGCCCCCACCCCTGCAACCGCAAGTGTTTGCTGGCTGAGCTCTGCTCAAAAATGAACATTCCTCTAGAGGCTTTACTCCACCCTCCCCCTTTTCCCCTGCTGTTAAACTTTGCTGTCCGTATGCACACACAGCATCCATCTGATATGGGTCACTGTTCCACTCCGGCCATTTCTATTCCCTCCGTCCGTAGTCCAAGAGGCCCTGAAATTACTCTGAACGGTAACCAAACTATTGAATTAAAGGAATAGTTTGGCATTTTGGAAAGCACATTTATTCAGAGAGTTGGATGCAAAGATCAATAACCACTCGTGTCTGTATGGTAAATATGAAGCTTGATGCAAAGGAGCAGACTGACTCCACTCCAAGTTCTTCCCGAACACATCTGTTGGTCTCCCACAGTGGCATCATCAGTACCTCAGTACTTCTTTACCCTTGTTATTGTAGTCACATTTATGCAGACGGGATATATGGCTGGATGTGCTATTTAAACATATTTCTGTCATTATTCGCAGTTTTTCAGACAAGGACAAAGTTTTTGTTATTATATGGCAATGTCTCCAGGTGCAAATTCAAAAGTGGGTGCACAAATTTACACGTAGAACCTTACTTCCCAAGTAAAGTGACTTAAATGCTTTTCTTGAAAGAAATGGAGAAATCAGAACTTAACTTCCTCTCACTAAAATAACCCTCCAGGTCATGCTTGTGATTTATGCTGTGTTTACTGTGCATTTCCCTGTCCAGCAGAGAACTATCCTGTGTGTGTGTGTGTGTGTGTGTGTGTGTGTGTGTGTGTGTGTGTGTGTGTGTGTGTGTGTGTGTGTGTGTGTGTGTGTGTGTGTGTGTGTGTGTGTGTGTGTGTGAGAATGTGTGTGTGTGTTGCATGGACATGTTCCGTTAATGTCGGTAAATCATTAAGTCCTCCAAGATATGGATATTGTGGTCTTGTTTTCAAGCCAGACCTCTCACTCCAGTCATAATCTGGATGTACAGAAGTGATTTTATTTTTCTATAGAGTGGCAGTTATCAATTCTTTTGGATAGGAGACATGAATCCTGTAATATTTACAGTAGTGCTCTTGTTAAAAACAACATTGCTTGAAGACATGTTACATAGTTCTAATGACCGAATAGTAAAGTTTTCATCTATTCATTTATATTCTTGAGGGTGTCCTAAGCATGTCCCATCAAAAGAAAAAAAGTTTTTAGGTGATTTGTTTGCGGTTAACTGCTACGGCTGGGTGCTTTACTAACATAACATAACCAATTTAATATATTTTAAAGCACTTTTCTTCTGTTTGATTTAAAGCTCTTATTTTTTAGAAGTACATTTAATGAAGGAATGGCTATAATCAGTTGGAAGGATAATTGGTGAAAGCAGTATTTTTAAACTTTGTCTTTGGCAGTCAAGTAGTGGAAGGAATGTTTGGGAGAGTTTTTTTGTTTTCCTTTTCTCATGAGCTAAGACTTGCTAGATGTTGCTAGATTTTAATCTTTTCTTTTCTTCTTATTCGCAGCACATAGAGGTTGTGTGCAGTTGCTGTCCAATTTTAGTTTAAGAAAAGACTTTTACTGCAAACTTTAACAATGGCTGGAATAACTTAATATTGCACTGTATGCAGAAGCCATTTATGAGGTATATGAAGATTTTAAAACCTCATCTTTGTAACCATATAGGTTTATTATTATATCACATTGGCGAAAGAAACTCAATACTGTCTTTTATTTATATGTAAGTTATTAGGGCAGTTTTGGTGTATATGCCTCCATGGGTGTGTGATGATGATGATGATGATGATGATGATGATGATGATGAATAAAAATGTAAAATACACGTGCAGTTTCTGTTCATCATGCAGTTTCACATGACTTATGATTCAGAAAGTTAGTCTAATATAATGAGTTTGCACATTACAATTTGACTATTCATACAGTTCTGTATAATGGTGGTGAAATGAAAAGGATAGGAAGTTTTGACATTTTGGAATCGGTCTATAGGCTTTTGCAAACTAACAGTTTGTCAATTTATTTAGTCATTTTAGATTTGCTGTATAGTCAAGAATAAAAGCCTAAATACAATGAAAAATGAGGTAGGAAACTGATCCTAAGAACCACTTGAAAGTAAATAAATTCAACAAAGAATAAAAAAAGAGAAGACATTCACAAGTTATATGCAAATTCACTACAATACCGTAGTTAGTCTTATAATGAGACAAATCAAGTGGGTTTCCTTCAAAGTGACAGTTTTAGTATGAATTTCTCTCTGTGTTACTATTCTTGTTGCTGTCTGTTAAAGACAAAATGTTGTACTAAAAAGACTAAGTTTGGACTTAGTATTAATGTTACAAAATTAAAAATACAAAAGATGCACCAAAAAAAACCAGACCAAACGACTAGAATTTCCATAGATTCAATGGTCCCACCTCATTGGAGAGGGATTTTGAATAACCATTCAAAATATAATGAATAATATTTAGTCCTTATTGACAATATATATTGTGATTTTATTTAATTATTCTTCAAAAATGTATTTCTCAATGGAAAACCAAAAATTAAAAAGAAAAAAACTTTAAATTGGGCACAAAATGGTGCCAGTGAAAGCATGTAAGAATCTGAAAAAAATGTTTTTTTGCTTCCCTTTTGTTTTTCATAATAAGTTTTCATGCTTGAGATTGATCTCGGATGAACTCAAGGCAACGAAGTACAAATGAAGAAAAATAGTTCTCATCAATTCCAACTTGTAACGCCCATCCATTCGTGTTAACATGTTGTTCCCTGTTGATTCCCAGAAAAGTATGCTTACAGTTTAAAATGAAAAGAAAACATAAAAAGGGGATATCCTCCGTGATGAGTCAAAGCTCAGAAGAAAAACATTCTCACTTCCCTCCCCATTAGAAATAAAAGAATCTCCCTCAGTCTCTGTTTCTTACAAGCTATCAAAATGGACACTGTAATTTCCCTCCTTGGTGAGTTTTCTTCAATTAATTCCCAATATCTCACAAATTAAACATCGTCTTTAAAATATTGTTATCAACTTTAATTTATCTTAAACAGGTTTATTTTTCCTTTTCAGTTCTTTCAATACTACCACAGCTCGTAGTACCTGAAGGTATGTATCAAATATTCTTATCTTTAAATTCTAGATATGGAACAACTTTGCATAAAAAAAGTGTTAACATTTATAAGCATTCTCTATATCAGGGGTCTTCAACGTTTTTCAGACCGAGGACCCCCAACTGATGTAGAGATGGAGCAGGGACCCCCTACTATATATATTGTATAAAATTGTGTTTTATATTAAACTGGGCCTAGTGCCATGCATAAACATACCTTATTATTGTGCATTCAATACTAAGCTATTCAAATAATACACCGTTTCATATATTCACGTTTTTATTTTAAACAGGTGCAGGGTACAGTGAGTAGGGTGGCCGTGCCACTGCCATTTATAAACATACCTTGTCAACTGATACCAATGCTAATATCAATATTGTTTGTCAATTGCATGATAATCATGCATACAAGCTATTCAAATTGATGCTCTTTTTTTTTTTATATATCATTTTTTTTATTTACTGAAAGATGTCATCTTCTGCCTCCATTCATCCATTCGCTACAATATGTTGGATTCATGTTAATGTGTATTTAAAGCGATTCAATTTGTGGGAAAAAAAACCTGTACCTCCGCGACCCCCTGTTGAAGACCTCTGCTCTATACTGTATCCATTGACTCAATAGGCCAGCTGCTATTTCAGCTGAGCAGATGGCGTTATGGGATTTTAATCAGATGAATTGAACATTAACATTTATAATCCTGCAGGTAAAGAGATGATCTAGATTCTTTTGGGATATTCCCCCCAAGCAAACCAACATGTGTTTGTTTTTATAGTTTCCCATGTGGCCTCGTTCAGAGCTGTAGTGGAGATGGTGTCAGGGGATTCAAGGATCTTCTCTGGAGAGAGTGTGCGGCTGAAATGCAGCATTCCTGATACCCACAAGTCCTCCTGGGATTACCTGTGGTTCAGAGGATCTGAACAGCTCCCACAGTTTGGGGAGCACCTCATTCTGTGGAAAACCAAGGTTCAAGAGAGTGGGAACATTTACTGCCAGGGTGTGAGGGATACTATGGTGGGAAACATACACACCCTCCAAAGTCTGCCTGTGGAGCTCAATGTGGATGGTAAGATCTTTTTTTTAAGTATCATTTCAATAGAAATCTCATTGACTCACGTGTCAGGCCCCTTTCTTCCTCTTTTTCCGACTTCTGCTATTCCTGTGAACACTGAAAATTAGGAACCACTGAACTCTTGCTGCCTTAAACTTGTTTTAAGTATTGTATTGTGCCCCAAGTATGTGTTTGATTTTAGAAAACATTATTTATTTGCATGTTATGCTCACATTTAAAACGTGCTGCCATTGGCCTGTTTTATTACTGTGAATATCAATACAAGACCATAATATGCTATGCTATGCTATATATGTTCGATTTAACTTTCTTCTCTGTAATCTTTGTTCAGGAGGCTGGGCTATCCTGCAAGTCCCACCTTATCCCGGCCTCGTTGGAGAAACAATGAAGGTCACGTGTCGCATCCGAGACACACGTCGCCTGCACGAGGTGATTCTGTACAAAGATGGCATTGAAGTTATGAGACAAAATGGCGTCAACCCACATTTCTACCTGACCAACTTGACCCTCGAGGACCAAGGAATGTATTCTTGCCGGGCTTCCTGGGACACAAAAGGACATACACACTCTGTAATTTCAGTTGACACTTCATTTCAGGTCTCAGGTAAGTTGATATACTGGGTTGCATATACTGAGTTTGCTTGTGGTTGCACACGTTAAAAGAATACCCATTCACTTTCTTGCAAAGAGTTCGATGAGAAGATCGATGGCATTCTCATATCTTTCTGTTCAATATGTAGCTACAGCTAAGCTTTTCACTCACACAAATAACAAAATCTGCCTGCAACTCTAAATATCACTAATTAACAATTTCATCTAATTTTTTGTTTTTTTTATAATATGTACAAAAGCTCAAGTATAAAAAGATAATTTGTGGTTGTTATGTGCTGGACTAATTCTAGGCCTGGAGCTGTGATTTGGCTACTTGGTAGAGCCTTCTTTACTTTGAAAAGCCACTGCACCTGCAACCACCTGTAAAACCACACATTTTTATTTTTATACCTGAATACACTGAATGCTAAAGGAGGCAGCCGTTTAGTTTAGCTTACAACTGCAAAGACTGTGAATTGCACCGGGCAAATTATATAGATTTTAAAAAAGTGAGTCATATTTTGTACAGATGTGATGTGATGTGAATCGATTTTCTCATCTAATTCTCGGCAAGAAAGTAAATAATTTACCAAAATGTCAAATTATTCCTATGAATAGGATTTAGCACAGTATTTGAAATTGTCAATAAAGTTTTTTTCTTTGTGGCTCTATCTTAGAGGTTCTGTCGCAGCCATTTTTGGAGATTGTTGCAGACGATAACTTGGTTCCAGTGAATATGATGAAGCTCATCTGCCACCTCCAATACAACGCCCGTGCTCCTGCCCCTCCAATACATTTCTATTTCTACAAGAATGAGAACCGACTGGGAACAGCAATGTCTGAGAACCATGATCTGGTCAAACAGAATCCAGGCCATTATAGCTGCAAGGCCAAGGTGCCCGAGTTGGGTATCTCCAGGAAGAGTGAACCTAATTCCTTTGGACAAGTGACAGGTACTTAGAAGTAAATGTTACCTGCTGTGTTCTCGACTAAGTTTAAACCCGAATCCTTTTCCTGAGTTGTCAAAACTGTGAAATGTTTCTGAGATTAACTTGTCTCTGACGCAATAGGGCCACAGACAAGGATTCCTGTTCGTCCCAGAGTTCCATGGCCTTTAGCTCCCCCGATCTCATCCCCGGACCTCTTCCTGTCTTCTGCTGCTGAGCCAACTGCAGTCCGGCCCTCCCCTCACCAATCCACTGCAACTCCTACTTTTTTTCACCCTACTGGAGAGAGCATCCAATCCTCATATACTACCCAGAAGCCTTCACAGTCAGCACCAAGCATTTTGCTATCGACAGTCCAGTCTACTAATCAAACTCTGGCTCCTTTCAATATTTCTGTGGAATCAGTTGACATGTCTGGAGACTCCTTTGACATGTCTGGAGACTCAGTTGATGTGTCTGGAGACTCAGTTGATGTGTCTGGAGACTCAGTTGACATATCTGCAGAATCAGTTAACATTCCACAGGACTCTCCAGACACTGTCCCATGGTAACAAATTATCATACATTACAGACTATTGCAGAAATGAATCATACTTAATCAGAGTAATAATGTGCATCTGCCACATCTATAGCTGTCTGAAATCAATCATACAAATGGGGCCATTGGGCTCTGAGTGCTGGCTTTTTATATGATTCATTGTGTATTAATTTAGCATGCTACCAAGTGTCAGATTCATGATCTCATCTGTACAAAACTAATTGGATCAGTACTGTTGGGGTTAATAACTAATGCCATGTTGTTTAAATTAATTAAAGCATTCCACAGTATGTACTACTGGATTTTATTTTCAATTAACTCTTTTGACAACACCATTGTACAGCCATACTGTTTACATATTAGAAGTATTTATATATTTACATAAACAGTCGATTTACATAAGAATTATTATTTTTAGGTCACTGTGATATTCTTTGTTTACTTAACACAAAAAATATACGTTTGTATGTCTTTGCAAATTGATAGATGGCCTATAGGCCATCAGTAAAAGTGTATATTAACAGGAAGCAGAAGTGTGACAACCACAGCAGTAAACAAAGAGATAGAAGAGAGGGAAAAAAGAAGAATCAAGTGATGAAGGAACTTCTTTCTGAAGGTGTGACACCTGGTCATGTCGTTTAAATGAGGGCAAAACTGCAGATAAACTATTAATAAACACTTCAGGCAAAGTATATGGTTTAGGAACACTGTGCAGGGGTTGCAGAAGTTAACAGGTGTCCTCAAAAGAAAAATAAATCTGCCCACTTGGTGGCAAACACAAGTTGAGTCACATTGTATCTTTGTCATTTTGCCTACCTGCTCATATTGTAATTTTTGTAATGCCTTCTTCTCCTACTGGATACCTTGATAGCAATGTGTGTGTTTTCTCAAAATGCCTCAATTATCCTCATTCTTGTGGATTGGATCATTTACCCTGCATCTATGTTGTGATACATGTTCATATAACTGACGAGGGTCGTCTAGATAGAAACGTAAATAAATATACCAGCAGCAGCAAACAAGACTTTTATTTTTATTCAGAAGGTAACAGGTAATATAATGAGATAATAATACAATAACATGATCTTGATATTGCCAGTCCTTAAAGTTTCATACTTGTGTGCAGTACACATTTTGAGCAGTTCATAAGTAATGAGTGTAGTGTAGCACCACTAGTATTTGCCCCTTTTCAGGGATCAAGATTGAACAGTCCCGTAAAAGATGTTTTCAGTAGAGGATCAGGCTGTGTCTGAGTAAAGCAGGAACCCGGAGAAGATGCTGTCATCCTCATTGCTGGCATATGCCCCATTCCAGTCTCTGAGCGTTTCCATCCACACCTGATCACCCACCACCAGCTGCAGCACCACAAGCGTGGATGCCTGGTCGATGTCTTGACCATACAGAGAGTCCCGCGTCCTGACCCGCCGTGACCCGTTTACTACCAGCGTGGCGCGCAGTGGCTGATTGCGTACAGTAATGTGGAAGGAGAAGACGTAAACCCCGGCGTGGACGCATGTGAAGCTGTTGGAAGTGACATTGAAGTGGTTCTCTTCGTTGTAGAAGACTTTGTCGAAGCGGATCGGGAAGCCAGAGGCAGGGAAGGACTTTCTTGGAGAGATACCTACACTGAAGGCTGAGCGTTTCTGGAGAACCTCGGATCCCTTCGATCCTTTGAATCCACGAATGCCCCGCTCACCTCTCTTCCCAGGGAAACCTCTGTTCCCTTTTGGCCCAAGCATCCCTCTTATGCCTTGTGGTCCCTGGGGTCCTCTAGGTCCTGGTTCTCCTTGTGGTCCTAGAGGTCCCTGATCCCCACGGACACCAACAGGACCTGGGGAGCCGTGCTTGCCGTTCATTCCTGGAATGCCCATCCCTCCTGGAATGCCAGGAGATCCCGTATCCCCTCGCTCACCTTTCGATCCTCTGTCCCCAAAAGTGCCACACTCCCCCTTATCCCCCTTGTCTCCTTTAGGACCTATCTCAACAGCCACTCCTGGAGGTCCAGCTGGCCCATCTTTTCCTGGTTCTCCTTTCTCACCAGCAGTCCCATTCTGGCCAGGTTCCCCTTTCACCCCACCATCACCGTTAACACCTCCCAACCCTATTTCACCTTTCTCACCTTTTGAGCCAGCATCACCTGCAAGGTAAGGAAAACTGTGTCAGAACTATTAAAGTCTGGAGACAATATAAAACAATTCAACAATCATCAGAAGAAGTTTGCACCTTTTTGTCCTGATTTCCCTGGGACTCCTGGTGCCCCGCCTGTCCCACTGCTTCCTTTGTTCCCTTTATCCCCTAAGAAATTGATCAATGAACAATATCCAACATAAGCAACATGAAGAGATTTTTTAACTAATACGTGCTAATATGTGAAGAATAACAAGAGTATACTGAATCACTTTCTTTTGATGGGCCCCTTTACAGTGTGTGTTGTGCTCAGGGGCCTATTGTTTCATAATGTCCTTGTGATGTATGATAAAGCAACTAACATATTTGTAATATTTATGTAATAAGCATTTTAAAATGTGTATTTAACCATATTATACTAGCCTTTGTGTCCTCTCAACCCCATAGGGCCACTGACTCCCGGTTGGCCAGGTAAACTAGCTGCTCCTGTAAGGCCTCTATCACCTGGTGGCCCTTGGAAGCAAACACAGGCAAAGTTCAACATGCTGTAAGCGAACATACAAACAAATTGAATAATTAAATCAAAGATATTTCTTTCTTTATGGCACTTTATCAGTGAGTCTTTTACCTTCCAGGCCTCTGTCTCCCTTTGGCCCCCTGGGGCCTCTCTCAGGTGGACAGCACTCACAGAAGTTGAAGTAGCACTCGTTGTAATCTAGAGTGTAATTCTCAGGACCAGCACCAGGGGACTCGGTGCCCTCCGTGTAGTACTGTGGATAGACGTGATTTGGATAGGTGGTCCTCTCTGTGGTGGGCTGCGGTTGGGGCTTCACAGGATTGGCGCCCGGCACTGTCTTGAGAGTCTTGGGCATGCTGGTGGTAACAGGGTTGTGCACGGGGATTTGAAGGACGGGCTTCTTGGTGTACTGGTACTTGGGCTTCTGTGTAGTCTTAGCTTCAGCGCAGGACACCACAGTGAGTGTAACCACAACTACAGCCACAAGGGTTGACTGACAGGAGAGAATCCTCATGGTTGACTGGGATCTGAGAACAGATGAGTTTAAAGGCTCTATTTTTCTGTTCGTTTGCTCTCATTTCATTGTCATTCTACTTTAGGTTTAAAGACGAGAGGTTACAAAAATAGCACAAGCTGATTACCAGTTTACTGTTGCAAAACACTCAGCACTGCATCAAGCTATCTCTCCTCTCATCTACTATGATTCTCAATGTTGTTTCTACATTACATTTCATTTAGCAGACGCTTTTATCCAAAGTGATTTACAATAAGTGCATTCAACCATGAGAGTTCAAACCCAGAACAACAAGAATCAAGAAAGCCAAACTACCAAGTGCTATAAGTAAGTGCCATTTAAGTGCTACAAAAGTAGTACGATATATATGGACACATACATTTTTTTATTTATTCCAGGTATAGTCGGAAGAGATGTGTTTTTAGTTTGTGGCGGAAGATGTAGAGACTTTCTGCTATCCTGATGTCATTGGGGAGCTCATTCCAACATTTCTACTATTGTGATTATTTTTCTCTGTTTCTCTGTTTCCACTTGTACGTTTCCTACACTGCCAATTTCAGGATAGAGCTACTTTCTTTCTCAGTCATGTGCCATTGTGACTCTGTGAGTCTGCAGTTTGACCATTCAAAGCTGTTGTTCATCAGTAAATTTAGCTGTTACAATATTTAACTGCAATGGAAACCTGCATCTTCATAATTGTCATCAAGGTAAGTAAGCTCCTCAACCTAGATATGCCATTCTATACACATAAATCAATAATTTCAAAGTAATTTCAAGGTAACCCATCATGCTGGGATTCAACTTTCTGTGCAAAATTTGAAATTTAGCAAAACTGATAAGACTCACCCAGTAATGCATAAGTGGTATGGTCATTTATCCTCTCTAGCGGTGGCTTGGAGGCAGCCCTAGGAGCTCCAGGTCTTTCTGATATCTCCGCGAGGCTTGGGTGAAAGAACATCCCCACCAATGAGGGTGTTTGCTGTAATCACAGGGGGAGGTCTGAAATCCAACTGGCGGGCTGGAGCCAACCCAAGGAGAACCACTGTGCTGTGGCCCATTCTCTGTACCCCTGTTGTGTAGAAAGGTGCTTTTGTGACACGGGATACAGCACCCGCCAGGAGCACTCCCTCGCTGCGAGCTAGGCGAGGAGCAAAGGCCGTGGGGCAATGGGTCATCCGATATGGGAGGCATTCCTCCAACATCCAACCTACTACATAGGCTTTTACACTGGGACAAAGCCAAGCAAAGAGGGTTCTGTGACAAAGGGCCAGGGCACTACAGCAGCCTTTCTTTTGTTCAAGCGTAAGTTTGGACCGTATTCTGCATGATGGTGCAAACCATTTTTACAGATCTTTTACGTGTGGTGCCACTCAGTGGCAAGTTGATGTTTGAGTTGATGTTTGACAGTACACCAAGATCGCAATATCTGTGGAAATTCATTTAAAATGTTTTACTACTAAGTCTGCAACACAGGGAGCTCAGTATTTACAAACTACTGGTACTTGGTGAAAATCCAGAAGAAAGCTTTAGCCTTAAGAGCACTGATAATCTCTTCACTCAACAGTTGCTAAACCTGAGCTGTTTGTCAAAGGAACCAGCTTATCGTCTTCAAATCAGTGCAGTTGCAATGCTTGCCTGATCACTGTGACCGACTTTCTGCACGAGCCCCCGAGACTGCTGGCAGCTATATTTGCTAACTATGATTCATACTGTGTTGCTGGACAATGATTCATTCTTTGGGTAGAAACAGGATAGCATGGGGTTTTTGTAGAAAAGTGATTTTCTGGTAGCTGTCTACTCGAAACTCTCGACTGGTCAGTGAATGAATGTTTGAGCAGTGGACATGCCTCAGTTGTCAAAGACCTCACATCCTCAGAGGGATCTATGACCAGCTATGAGTGAGCAGGAAGAAGGGAAATGAAATTTGGGAAACAGAGAGGGGTGATGGTGGGATGGGGGCTACTAAATAGGAGACGATTGTGTTTATTTAAACCATGTTTTTTATCTTCTCACGTATACTTTTCTTTACCTCTTCACCTCAATTTACACGCTTTTTTTCTCTCTCCTTCCCAGCAGCTCAGGTGAAGTGTCCCTGACTTGCCCCTCCATAAAAGACAAACTGAGGGAGTGTAAGATATGCAGCTGAGTCCTGAGAGAGGGGTTCCTCTGGGGTTCTCCATGCCCAACCTCGACCCCGTCGTCTCTCAGCTCCATTCAGATCACACAAAACAGCAGCGGTCAGTTTACAGTGCCCAGCTGGTCACAGAGGACCCAGGCGCCGCTCACCTGTTCGTTCATGTAACACTGGCACCAGCCCTGCCCTCAGCCTCCATCCACACACACTATGGAGCAAGAGATAAGTAAGAGTTAACTTACTCAACGGATGCAGCCGAGCAGAGAGAGAGCCAAAGATGACTTGGATGGATGGAGGTGTATTGCCTTTCATTAACCCTATTCATTCGATCTTCAAGCTGCAGTAAATGTGTAGAGGGAGGGTGAGAGTGAGACAATAAGATAGAGACTTGTTTAGTAACCAACACAGCAACCAGTCATTCTAGATTATTCCAGTATTAACAAGGCCAAAGACAGTTTTTTGTTCTTTACTGTGGCATCTTATCAAAGAAAATCTAGATCCTGCAGAATTAGCAGCTAATGACTTTGGCAAGAGATCTACTGGCAGGGAAGATACAGCTAATGTAGTCAGACAGAGTACAACAGCACTTTCTCCTGCCACACGTTCCCCAACTAGCCTCTCTGATGTTAGGAATTGGTTTCTAATGTGCTTTTGAATGAAACTTTGGGGCTGTATTTTTGCATTCATTGAAAACAGTTGTTGATTGAGTTACAGTATATCTTAGCTTACTTGGACCTTTTCTTATTAAAGAAAATGGGTGGGATTATTTTTCTTATACTGATGAAGAAATTGTGACTTCAAAGCAATAGTTGGACATTTTTCATCTTTCTTCCAGAGAGCGAGATGAAAAGATTGATACCACTCACATATTTATCTGTTTAATTGAAGCTACTAGCAGACTAGTTTAGCCTCGCAATAAGACCGGAAACAAGGGGAAACAGCTCGCCTGGCTCTGTAAAAAGGTAACAAAATACGCCTATTAGCTCTCTAACTAACAAATATGTCCACATGTTGCCTGGCACCCTCAAGACTTGTGGAAGTAACTGCTCCCAACCAAAGCTAATCCTGCACAAAATCTTGCGTTAATCCATTTTTAATTGGTAGCCTTCAAATGTAATTTAAATCACTAAGTCACTACAATCAGATAGAGTAGAGATAGAATAGTGTTTTTTATTTTCACTTTTTGACATATTACATTTTTATAGCGTAAATTTAGACTTTTTTATGACATTGCTACACAATGCTACCGAATGGCGTTTTTTAATATATATTTTTACGACATACTATATTATGACCTTTTTATGATTATTACTAGTATTACTTTATCAGAAATTACATAATGACTATTACAATTTTATGACATGCTGAAGTATAACTTTGTATTACTTTTTAATTACTTTTTATCACATATTATACTACGACTTGTGATTTTATGACAAACTATATGATTACTTTTTTATGACAATATTATTACATACTATATAATTATTTTTTTTTAGACTTTAATGACACATTATACTATGACATTTGTTGTAATCTTTTATGACATTTTCACAACATTCTATTATTTAACTTTTTCAGATTTTTTGTCTGAAATACTATACTATGACTTTTGAAGTAGTTTTGAAAGGTTTTAATGACATACAATACGTCCAGTAGTTTTTGTGACATTTCTATGACTACTATAATGTGACTTTTTATGACATACTATACTATGACATTTTGTGATTTTGTATTATACTATAACTTTTTATACTTTTTTGTCACCTACTATTCTATGACGTTTATATTATAATTTTAGTACATACCATGACAACTGTATGCCTTTTTTTATATATATTTATGATAAAATATACTATGTTTGATGACTTTTGTGGCAATTTCCACACAGAAGGGCCTCTTGCTATTTGGGGAACAGTGCTAACCACTAAACCACCATGCCGCCCCATTTTATATAGTATGTCGAAAACAGTTGTCAAAATTCAAAGTAAAGCGTGTCAATGTTTAATGTCTAATTAAGTCATGAAAGTCTTTGTATAGAATGTCATAAAAGTAATTTAAAGATACATAATATAGCATGTCATGAAAATGTCATAAAAATTGTCATAACAGACTCGACGACCCTGTGAAGACCAAAGAGGTTTGATATTAAGTCCATTAAAACCCTGTCTCCCTCCCTTGAGTGTTTCACATTTAAATTATTGGTACCATGTCAATCATCCCTGCAGGACCTTGCACACGTTGATGAAAATAATGATTCCATGATTATACAGCACCATACTCTGAACCGCAATGTGAACCAGATAGTCCTAACTTAAAGATAATTACTAGTAATAGAGTGCTTACTGAACTAGATTCACAGACTTGTGATGATTTAACTTGTGCAAAGAATGAGACCATTGAGCAAAAGATTATTTCTCTACTTGACCACTTGGTGGCAGACTTGGGTTTTAGGTTTAACCACAAAGATCCTGCATGAACAAAAATATAAACATTTGTCAGCTAATATAAGCCCTTGCCTTTATAATTTGCAATATCCAGATGGCGGTGAAGATGTTGCTCTCACAAGTAGGCCTATATTTAGGACAATTCTGTCTCTTTAATACGCTATGCTGCTCTTCGTCAACTTTTACCATGAGCCAAACTTAGCATAACATGTTTTCATTTGGAGTGAAAGTCCATTGACCATGTCAGGGTTTGGCTCCAGCTGTGGTTCAACACCTTGCTGGGCTCATGTTTCTATCAGGCCAACCACTCCTAGTCTCATATTGACTGATTCATATCTCAGATATACTGTGGAACAGGAAGCTGTGTCATGAGGTGTATTCCTCCCCCATCTTTGATCAACAAAGAATGGCAATAATTGAACAATTATTCTAAATACCACAGCACAAACCCTGTCTGATTACACCAAGATCAGTCCAGATATAAATCTGGTGCTGACATGCAGTAGAGCATTAAACAATATATTAATTTATCCTCAAACCATCGTAATGTGATCCTGTACCCGATCTCTATTGTGGATGTGATTATATTCACAAATAATGTTACTACTCGAGTCATTGTGTCTAATCTAATCTGTGCTTATTGTTTTCTCAGTGTGTTGAAAGCCTCCGTTTTTCTCTGTATATGAATGTTTCAAACTATTAAAGATGAACAACGTACAAGTACAGAAGCTTGTTGGCGAACACAGTATTCCTGGATTATGTTGTAATGAGAAAACTGATTTATACATCCATAAAAAAGTCTCCTAAGTATGAGTGGGACTTTTTGGAAATTAATGTTTCTTAATAAAAAGAAAAAATACAGTTAAAAAAAGTGTGTTAAACTAAGACAGACACAGACACACCCAACAGTGCAAACAACGAGCCCTCAAAGTGAACTATTGTAGGAGCGCAGGGAATAACGCAGTCAACAAGCTTCTCTTTTTGGCTGCACACCTCTGTTGCCGTTTATTCACCTCTCACCAACATGACATCCAAAACACTGACATCCCTTCACCTTTATTCCCAAAACGACGTTGCGTTACCATGGTTACGATAGTGCTCTTAAAGGGGCCACGTCACTCCTATCGTAAGCCATCATAGCAATATCCCTGTGAGTCCTAACCACTAGTCCTGCTGCATGATGTCCAAGAAGAGTCCACTACACTATCATAATAGCAGGGTATTGTGGTGTCCTTTTTCTTTTTCTTCTTTTTCATTTGGTGTTATATATTTTTTACAGAAGTGACTCTACCTAAAGTACCCAATTGTCGCAAAGTTAACAGTTAACTGGAAAAAAAACTTAATGAAAACAGTTTGCTTAGGTATGTGCATGTGAGTGAATTTAGACTAGATAATATGCAGTTGAGACCCTTACCTTAGAAAGGACTCTTTTTTGTTAGAGACCAGAAGAGAACATTAAGTGAATTACAAAAATAAAAGTGTTAATCAGTGAATAGAAATATACTAACACAAAGTTAATTCAAAGATCATGTACAAGCTGTAACGCCGTGTGTGGACGTCCAAACGTGTCCATTGTTTTCCATGTCAATCAAATATTGTGGCTAAACAGTAGTCTTAGGTTATTACCATGGAAACATTCACTGTGAAGGCACACACGTAGGTACAGCTGAACAATAGCGCGTAATGCTCTTTATTTGGGAGAAACAGTCGCAGGCTATATATAAACACAACAGAAACAATACACATACACAACACACATTAACATACATGTAAAGTGTAAACAGGAGACCCTGAGGCAGACTGGCACGATGTAGGATGGCATGAGAAAACACAGCACCTGGATTTTAATATGTGATAGGAGCAGATGTGAGGTAAAGGAAAAGAGAAGAAAAGGAAAAGAAAGAAAAGAAAGAGGGAGGAGAGATGAAAGGAAACAAGACAAATAGCAAGGAAGAATGGAAGAGAGGAAAGGAAAGGAAAGTTTAGCAAAGAAAAGGAAATGAGAGGAGAGGAAATAAATAAGAAGAATTGAAGAACCGAGAGGAGGGTTAAGGAAAGGAAATGAGAGGAGAAAAAAGGAAAGAAAATTAGTGAAGAGGAAACAAAGGGAAAGGAAAAGAAGCGAAAGAAAGGAAAGGAGAGGAAAGGATGAAACCGCAGGGCAGTATTTTGGAATGAGCTGAGCTGAGGAGGTAAAGAACTGAGGGTGCTGCAGCTCCTGGAAAACAATATTTGGAGGTGTCTGGTTACAAGGCATAAACATATTACCTGGGAAGTCACTAAACTGATAACAATGTCCAGATCCATGTTGATAATATTTTTCTTCCTCAGCATAATTATTTTCACACAATTCTACCTGAAATTCTTGAAAGCAGATTTTGTTTAAACAATTTAACATTTAAATTGTCTCTGTGGCTTAAGGCAGGCTTAAGGTAAACAGAGCTTTGTGGGCATAGGTAGCTTGCCTTGTATCTAAAGAATAAAGAAGGGAAAGCAAAGCCCCTGACTATTCATTCCTGCACTGTCTAGGGAGAACTGGTTTGGTGGCTCTGCCTCCTATTGTGTGAAATCACTTCATGTGGTACAGTCAATTGTGTCAGGAATGTGCGACTCATAAGCCTCTGTTTAGCCTGTTCCTGCATTTTACAGTAACTGCTCTGCTCGACTGAAGGCATAACAGATCAATATGCTGAGTGAATTCATATTTCAAACCATCACTTAAGCACATATATTTGTATCAAAAAACAAACTAGGATGAGAAAGACAACAGCTGTCAAAGTATCTTCAGATGTCTTTATTTTCTGAACATTGCAGTGGTGTGTTGCTATGATTTATAAATGACAGGTGAACTGTGAAAATAGAGCTCATAGAGCTCTTCTACTTAGAGCACTACAACTACTAAAAAATGAAATGACATGACACAAACTGTGGACAGTATAAAAGCACTTTCAAGTTGAAAAACAAAAGAGAACACAGATATAAATATTCATGAAAAGTTTGGTAATTGACATTGTAACCAGCCAAGCATTTACCAGTGTATATAAATATATAACAAAGTATAAATAAAGGGGATCATGATTGGACTGTAATCAGCTAGCCCCTTGATCCAAATCACAAATAAACAAGATGATCTTAAGCACACAACTAAATGCAATGCTCATCACAACTACGACTCATTCCCTCTCCGGTTCATCTCCATAGATCAACTATAGGTGAGGAAGACTCACTTTGCTTTTGGCCAGTGAGGCAATCAGCAAACAGTTCTGCTTTGAGTTCAGAGGCTGCGGATTAAGTAAAGCTCCATCATTACCAAAGCCAAGCCTAAAACGCAAATGTGTGCTGTATCAATATTTGCTCATGCTCAGTGCTGAGCACACCTTCCTGACATACCAACAGTTAAAAAACAGGAGATAAAGAGAGGGCTGTGCCGTTATCTTGTTTTATTACTCACTTTGATCAGTAAATCCGTTAATTCCACAACTGTGGAACAGATCCCTGATCGTGACACTTTTAGATTCATTGCATAGCTTGGGCTTTTCTATTAACTCTCCCTTGAAAGATCAGATACACAATGACTTGAAATGTGCATTGTACCATTGCCAGCTAGCATTACAGTGCATAAAGACAACTAAAAAAGATGATAGTGGTTCTGATGCAAGATCAGCCATTAACAATAAGTGCATGTCAAATGTTGGGAGTGTTTCCTCAAGCTGTGTCTAAAATCACTGCCTTGTTCACTTGTTTACAACTCCTCATATAACAAACACTCAATAGCTGACTCTGTAGTGAGCAGAACATTTAGAATTCCGACACTTACGAATCTTCGTCATTTTGCGTCATCGTTGACAGCTGTAGAATCACACAATGCTGATTTTCCCCATCTATTAAATGCAATGCATTGCATTATATAATTTATAGACAGACAGTAGTGTACCATCCCTGGACACTACTTTTTTTTGCTCGACTTTTGGAACTTTTGAGGTCATTAAATAGTCCATAAATGACCTACTCTGAATTCAGACACTATAAAATTCAGTGCACTATATACTAAAAAGTCAGGGAGGGTCTACCATAAAACCCTATCAAGTTTTATTATGGGAAATAGAACTATTATGGCATCCAGTGTTTTAGGGTTTTGTTTTTTCAGGATATCTTGTCCTCTGACACTTTTTACAACCACTCTCTTTTTTAGTATATCTTTTATGGACGCGACACAAAATTCCCAGAAGAATGCCCCTTTAAGTTAAAGACTAGTTAAAGTCACGAAGGAAAGATCAGAGTCTAGCAGTATTTTGTCGTGAGACAAGCATGCAAATGTGCAACCTATGTATGACCCTATCATGCAAAACCCAGAGGTGGTATGGACCAGAAAGACAAAAACAAACAGGACAAACAACATTTCACAAAACATTTCACAGCGAGGGTGTGAAAGTAATGTACAGCCGTGTGTCTAATACCATGGGGTAAGACCACAGGGTTTGGGATGTAAAGAAGATAGTATGGCTCTGATTTCCAGATCATCTCATTAAGATCTTCATGTTTTCAGTCTTGATTAGCAGCGGCGATGGACCACTGTGGTTCGGGACGAACGTGGCGTAAAGAAGGGGCTCAAAGTGCACTGGGAGATAAGGAGTTGAGTAATGGGGAATAGTTTGGGGACTTGTGCTAATCCACCCTGTCGCTGCTTCTTTTCCCTCCAAATCCTCTACATATTTTAGTTCATGAGTGCCATGGTGCTCTCAGGCTGGCCGCCAAAGATCCCAGAGAAAAACTCCAGTGCGAGTCGCACGTGAATGGGCACAAAGACATACGAGGTGTAGATCACCATGCCGACGGCGGAGAAGAGGATGGAGTTGAAGATGGACTTTTCCCAGGGCTCCAGGACATAGATGCCGGTGATGAGCAGGTACTGGTAGTACAGCCAGGCCAGGTACTCCCTAAAGTTCTTGAAGTTCATCTTGCAAGCTGGACGGAAGGTAAACGGAGGTGGAGTGTTGTGAGATTCAAGCCGTAAGAAAGAGATATTGTAAAGGAGGATAGAAACACAGTGATGGTGAGGATTTGGAAGAGAGTGATTACAAGAATGTAAACGGGTTGTAACATATTTTTTTTTAAAGAAGTACACGATTAGGAACACAGAGGACACAAAGGCAGTACCTCAAGGTAAAAAAATACTCCTGCATTCAAAATGTCACTAGTACAAGTACAGAAGCATTAAAAATCTAAGTAATCATAAGGAAGAAGCATGGCCCCTGTCAGTATTATATATCATTACAGATGCATTATTTTATGTTTAGCGAAGTAAGCTGCTTTATGTACCGTTTGATTTATGGCAATGTATCATATTTTATGAGCCGATCAAAGTAACTGAAGTTGTCAGACAAATGTAGCAATGAAAAAGAAACAATATTTTTTTTTCTCTGAACTGTTGTTGAGCTGGAGTATCACATAGCATGAAATGGTCATACTAAATGTACGTACAGTATACTGGAGTAAATTTACTAAGTGACTTTCCATTACGATTTACACTTTGAATACACACTGAATCAGAAAAACAACATCTCTTTCAAAAATAATAGACCACTATGTACAAAAGATTATTCTACGACGCTCACATTATGTCAAAATAACATTCATAGTTCAATCATGATTACTATACACGGATAACGATATGTTCTGCCCTGTGTCAATCATTATCTTGGACAACTGGGAACACAATAGAAAATAATCATTGAAAGGTAAATACAGTCCATGTGGCTGTGTGTTCATCAATAAGGAGGCGTGACAGGGAATTAAGAGCACACCTTTGGCCCTCCCAACCCACAGCAGGACCCTGAGGGGGCAATCAAGCAGGCCTCGTGGCTCTGATAGGATTCACGTGTGTGAGATAGAGAAACACCCGATAAATTAAACTCAGGGGTCCCACATGAACACAGAACAGTCCTCACATATTTTCTTGGCACACTTGACAAACATGCATGCATTGTTACCACACATGGGACACCTATACGTTTCCGCTGTATGTGAAGAGGGTAATGAGTAACGGTTTCCCACTCCCCATAGAACATGCACAAGTAGACATAACAATCCCTTGTTTTAAAAGGTCCGTTTGCAAGCGTTATGGCATTTGTAATTAGTATATGAAATATTATATTATAAGTTAAACCTTCAATACCTTTCAAATATGTGATAAAAAAAATAAAAAAAAAAAAAACTTTATTTGAAGCTTTGCATAACCACATGCATCAACAGATCCTGGCACAAGGGGGCGGGGTCAACAGGTAAGCTCCATGAGCAGGTGCACTCTCCTAGAAAAAACAGGATCCCTAATAGCTACATAGTCCAGGGTGCACACAAATTAACTTCCTTAACATAAATACCACAGTAAAGCTGTTGTACTGAAGTTACAAGCAAAACACATGTTTGAAGGCCTGTCGCGCACTGTGGTGACCAGCAGGATGGCACCTTAATTAAATTGTCTTAATATTACAATTAACAAGTTTGGCCCAGAGAATCGCAAAAAGAACTTAAAAAGTTAAACTCCTGCAATAAATATATAAATAATAACTATTTGCAATGATACGTTTCAGCACTATTCCTGTTAATTGAGATTTTTTTTAATAGACACAATATTAGAGGGGGTATATCAGCTATATATTGAGCGCTCACTGTAGCCTGTATTGTGGAGAACCGAATCCATATATTGAGACTCACCTAAGCAGCCGGCGTAAGATCCCCTTGATATCTACACTGATGGAGATAATTACTGGACGAGCCACAGACAACAGCCCGCGTCCCGCTGCTGCTCCGCTGCTTTGTGTAAACCAAAAGCTGCCTCACCAGTTCGCCGCTGGTTTAATATGTAGGAGGTCATACAGACTAGTAATGACACCCCACCCACCAGGCCCGCTCGTGCTTACGCTCACAGATCATGCAGGTGGAGCGATCGAGGAAAATAACGCACAGGCCTGTGTGCCTGTGTGTGTGCGCGTGTGTGCGTGTGTGTGTGTATGGCTAAAGTAAAAACAGTCCTCGCATCAGAGGCACAGCAGGACTCGGTGTCTAGGTTGCAGTGCTATTGTCAGCCATGTAAAGTCCGCCTCTTTCTTTGGCCTTATCTTGAAACTTTCCTCAGTCCGTGTCGCATCCCTGTGCGGGTCTGTCCCGCCATGCTGCAGCCCGACACCGCGCCGCAGAACCACCTCTGACGTAGGCAGCAGCAGCAGCAGCAGCAGCAGCAGCAGCAGGAGGAGCAGGAGGAGGAGGAGGAGGAAGAGGCGCATGAGGAGGCGCATGATGATGGAAAAGCGAGCCGAGACAGCACACCACTGGTATCCACTTAAAGCGCGGCGATGTTAAGAGTTTATTGACCAGATATTGAGCATAGTGCGGACTGCAGCTCTGCTGTATTTACTTTCGGTAAAAAAAATAAAGAAAAATCAACACGCTATAGACATCTGGACCAACTTTCATGATAACAATATTTTGCGGGCTGCAGTGTTTCGATAAAGCTCTGCTCTTTTGTCTTTATATAGCTGGTATATGAGTTTTTGCTTTTTGGTGGCAGATATATAATTAAACAAGAACAGCCAATAGAAGAAGAAAAAACGCACAACCCAAAAAAAGCCTGAAAAGTACAAACTGAGAAGTTGTCCCTTTTGTTTTCGGGCAATCAGTCAGTAAATCTCATCTATCTGTTGAAGGCTTGCTGACGTGCTCAATTCGTGCACTTAACACTATGCATTATTGATGTGTAAACACGGGTTACCTATGGATACACAGAGAGTTGGTCAGCGTCACAAGGATGAGGGCTGGTTTAAAATGCCAGACATGTTGCATGAATAACATTTTCCCCTCGCAGAGATTTAATAGACTAAGTCTGTTTGGTATAAATATTTACATAAACCATCTTGAAGTGCTCTGCTACATGCACTATGTAAACCAGTATTCAAAGCAGGATCAAAGCACCAACAAGATACCAGTGGTCTTCTCAGACTGAGAGAAAATGGTTCTGTAATAGTAGAAATTAGGTAAGGGGGGCTGAGAGGCAAAGCATTGGGGTAACAAGGGCTCAGCTTGTGCACCTGCAAAAGGTGGTGAGAAAATCAGGTCAACAGGTTGGTGTTCAGAAAAAAAGAAGCAGCCCTACTCTTAGTTGGTGTTGCCCAAACCCACACACACACACACCCAGGGGGGATTCACTTCATTCACTTTCCCAAGTAGATCTGATTACCGTTAACAGCAAGCTCAGGTTTGTGAAAAACAAGAATGGGTCGCCTCCTCCCTCTTCAAGCTATAATGTGAGATATGTGACACGGAATAATAAATCCTGGGATACACACATTCCTCTGGCGTCTTCGAATCTGCAGATCTGCACAGCCATGCTACAAACTTGGTGACAAAGAAAAACCTCTTAACTCTTGAGTTAAATTATGGTTTGGATTTTATACTGAAGAGAAGGCTGTGTGCAAACTTCATTGTTTTACAGTCTCAAATCAAGGATCATCCAAAGTTTTGTTAAAATGTATATATATATATATATATATACTCTTCTCTTACAAGCCATTTAAAACTACTCGCAATGGGTTTTTAAGGCAAACTGCTTCACACAATGTACTCTTCACCTTTCGTTCTCATTATTTATTACTTATTCCTAGTATTCTGTTAGAACCAAGATATATGGAAAAAGGAAAAAAAAAATATGAATCATGTTTACAATTACTTTTCATAAGTCTTTATATAGTTTTTTTGCTTATAGAATGCTTTTCATACTTTCTTTTTGTTATATAAAGAATTTTATGCAGTGCATTGAAGCGTTACATTTTGTTCCGTTTAATCCTTTCATGAGCATGAAATATAAGGTGCTAATGTTACATACTACACCATACCAGACCATTTCAAGTCTGCACATCATTTGAAAGTTTTTAGCCATTTCTTTACTTATTACCATGAATGAATGTTACTTGTTGAAAAGCCCCTCATTTGACAGCTTAAATGTGAGGACACTTGTAAAGTGTCCAAAATATAGGAGTGGAATCTGGCACTGATGAAGTTCAGCTGTGTGTCTGAGTACTTTTGGTGTATATTAAAAGGCGACCGGTTGCAGTACAGAACTGTTTACACACAAGCCGTGGCTCATCAGTTTTACTCAGAGCAGCCTTGATTCCAATTTGCATCTCCAGCTGCAGCCAAAATCAGAGCACAGACGGTACTCTCTCTGGCTGAAAAGGTGGTGCAGTTGGGTGAATATTTGAATAATGTCCATGGTGGCCATATGACGCTATTAACCTAGCAACCCCTTCAAAGCATTTCTTCTCTTCTGTTAGTGGCCCAAATCTCCCTCTGGTGGATATGCAGAGCACAGCAGAGAACTTGAAAATGAAAATCACTGCTCCCAATTCCATACGACTCAATTCTACACAGGTTTTAAATATGTAGCGTGTCCAAGTGACTAACTGAATGTGAATAATTATGTATGCATTGATTTTTGAGTGTGCTGTTGATGCAAACTATTTCCCTCAGTGCACAGAGGAGGATTTGCTCACAGCTGGTTTAAAAAAAGAAAAGAAAAAGTGGATGGTGGCGAAACAGAAAGTATTCAATCATGGATTTATTTTTGTGAAGTTTAATTGGAAGCAGCTTTCCAAAATTGCAGGGTATATGATGTTACACATATTGTATAATTTCTATGACAATAAGATACTGCATATAATTTATATGTAGTATGGATGAGGGACCCGGCTAATGTCTTAAATCCACCCAAAATATATTTATGAAAAGTGTGCATTAGGACAAATATTTATTTTGATACAGTGAACTAGAAGCACTCAATTTCCAATTCACTTCAAAATGTTAAATGACAGTACTTTAGAAACACATTGGTTACTAGGTGGAACCATTATAACCCACAGCGTTAACGGTTGTTAAATTACAGTCTGATGAGCTGTGGATTTTTCCTGTATGGAACATTATTTGTCAATGGTGCAATCAGTCCTCAATCTGCTGTCAGTTCAGTCCTGTGTGTAATTGTATCACTGTATCATTTGCGGACCTGTATTTGCCAGATCAGCTGTCAGTGTCACAGGAAGGATGGCAACCTGCTACTCCATCATCATGTCGGCACCCTCTTCTCCTGTTGCATCCGTCAGGGTGAGCTCCTCCAGCATCTCCACCAGGGACACAGATGGTGCTCCGTCATCTTCAGTGTCGCTCTCCACTGGGATCTTTGACGCATCTGAAATTCAAAATCCACCTCTTTTCATTAGCTTTCTAATTAATACATCATCTATCATGCATGTGTGTGTGACATTAGATATATTGTCATCTTAAGCAGCCATTGAGCCACAGCTTAACTATTTAGGCTACTACGATGAAAAAAGATAACAGAAAGGCTGAAGTGTCAGTGTGAGGATACTGGTGCAGTGACAAGTCTGCAGTGTCCAGCTGCTCACCTCTGTAGATGTTAACATTCTTCCTCAGAGCCTCATCCTCCTCCAGGTCCTCCAGGAAGTCCTGGTATTGTCTGAAGACCGAAAAACAAGTTGCAGGAAAACCCATGTGGAATAACAATACAGAATTATTTTTTTAACAGGATACTTGTTGGCATTCACATTTCCCAATTATTCACTAACCAACCAAAAGAACGTCATATCTTTAGTCACCATTTAGGTTCCAATTGTTTACCATTATTTTCTGTGCGAGGGACGTTTTGTGCTGAAAACAAACTTCACGCAAATCCTCAGACAAAAAATGAACGTGAGGATAAAACATTTGGGTATTTGGGTAGGTATTCTCTAAGGACACGGTGTGCTAAATTGATGCCCTTAATTTTTTGTAAGAGTATTTCATGAGAACTTCTCCAAGCATTCTTCATTTAAGGATCATCCTGGGGATATTTGACATTTTTCTTATTTCTTATCAAAATATCCCTTGAAAAGACCAAAGCCTATTTGAGCCTACTAACAGGTATTGCCTATGTAGCTTCATTACTGTTCAAACAAAAAAAACACAAATGACCCACACTGTTGACTGCCATGTTTTTTTCCCACACAGACACATGGCACTGTACTTTGAAGTGAGTCAATCCAACACCCTTCTGCTGATACTCAAGAACCAAATATGTATTACTCCAAGTCTGAAAATACTCCCCAATAAATGCACTACTTACTACTGATTGAGTAACAGTTGCTAAAAAAAAACTAACAGTTTCTAGCTGTTTAATTAAGTAATTTATTTAAACTTTTTAATGTAGAATATTGCACACCTTATCATTTAAAGATGACTAGTTAAAGAAAGTGACAGACTGAAAGATAAATTGGAAACCATTTCTCTCGTACCTCTCATCATCTGTGCCCATCTCTTCACGTTCGGTCACCATCTCCTGCAGCTTCCAGGCCCTGCGCCTCACCCTCCTGCTGCGGTTGTAGCTCTTCTTGATCAGGACCTAAGATGGTTCACAGTCAGTTTGTACAAATTAAAACCACACAACAAACTTTTCTTATGTGATGTTATTTTTCCAAGGAAGTCAAATCTGCAGTACGTATTTTAAATTGCCACTAGAGGACAGTGTTCATCAAGTCGACAATAGCTACTCAAAGGGTTCATGGAAGCCCTGATTTTATATTCACTGAGGAGTTGAGTCTTACCACATCAGGAACGTGGTGAGGGTTCATCTTATTCAGGTATTCATCATTGACGTTGGAATTGGCAAAGTCAAATCTGTAATGGGAGATGTAAATGCGCCATAAATTGGAAAGCTCCAATCACGTGATCAGTCTTTACCTCCAAGCTGACCAAAATACTCCTACTGACCCCAGCACCAGGTCTCCGATGTTGAGCAGGTGACCCAGGTATGTACGGCAGTGATACTGCTGACTGGTGTCCATCTCTGATGTTTTCTGGACCCACACCTCAGCCAGGACGTGCTGTAACAAGCACACACAAACACACACGGGGGGAATATAAATGTAGTTTCAAGCCACTAAAACAACATCTTGTTCTTTTCCTCCAGTTTGTTCAGACAGCTGCATCGATACAGATGCAACATTCAGAGGGAAGAGAGAGCAAACAGTGTCCCTACAAACCTCATCTCCTGCACCATCGACAAACACTGCTGTGTGTTTCTGTCGTTTTGGCTTGAACCCCACGCATACAGACTCAGGGCTAATGTAATGCTTCGCTATTGATTTTGCTTCCAAAAGAAATGCAATGTCCCTCCATAATGCAATCTGTTCTGCAACAACACACACACACACACACACACACACACACACACACACACACACACACACACACACACACACACACACACACACACACACACACACACACACACACACACCTTATTGGACCTCAAGCCTGCTCCAGCACCCAGCTTCTGGTTTCTGATGAGGTCAGTGTCCATAACAATGAACTCCTCCAGTTGCCGTCGGTGACAGAGACTGTTGAAGGGGTTACGCCAGTATGTATTCCCATCCACCTCAGCAACTAGTGGGTTAGAGATTATTCATGATTTAATTACTGACAGTTCAGACAAACATGTGAGCACAAATTATATAGCACCATCTCATTTTTACTTGACAGTTAATCACATGCATTTCATCCACCATTATCTCACAGACAGGTTTTCAAGAAGTGAGTCACTCTTAATGCATTCGATTATTTTTTCAAACTTTAACATATTCTAAATTTCTTTATCTAAAAAAAAAAACACACACGGGTCCTAAAACTAACATGAATCTGCATGTTTTTCTCTCTGTACATATTTCAAATGAACTAGACAGAATGATGAGTTTCTGTCTACATTGCAAGTAAACTGAAGCAGGCAAACAGCAACACAAATATTTTTAATACTCAAATTAATTGCTTACAGCAGCCCAAATCTGCCAGACAGAGCTTCGCCTCGAGGCTATTCAGCCCGCTCAAAAACTTTCTGCAACAAAAATAGCCTGCTCTTTGAAGAGTAATTAAAAACATGTGAGACGCTTACAGAGTGTCAGAATTCTGTTGAGCGTCTCAGCCTCTCACGAATTGAATGATTACACAGAGGAAGCACATCGTCGCTAATTTTTAGCATTCTTGTATTGATTAGGAATCCCTCCAAATAATCTGACTTGCCTATGAAGGCATGTACAAAATCTTCTTTTAAATGCGTCTCGTGCCCCGACTGGGAGCAGAGGTAAGCTTTTGAGTTTGATGGCTGCGATGAACATGTTGTCAGCAGATGGGGGCCAGATTACTGCAGCACTGAAGCAGTGATGTAGATAAATCACCATGGTAACATACAGATGTGTCTTGAAGACACTCCGACACAAATGCATAAATATGCAAAACGTGTGGCAGTGATTAACAAAGTGACACGTTTTATAACAGACTCGTGACGGTTATGGAAAGTTAATGCTACACCTGAAACAATTGGTCAGTAAACAGAAAATTATTGGGCAACTATTTTTATAATCATTTCACTGCATTCATTTATCAAGCAGAAATGCATGATCAGATGTGACTAGTAAACTGAATTTTGGACTCTTGGTTGAACAAAACCAGACATTTGAAGACATCGACCTTTACAATTTCACTACAAAACATAAAAAGAAAATAATTTTCACATTACTACGAGGAACATAAATTGTGTGTTGATGTAGACAAAAGCTGTAGTGTTTCTGAGCTCTTATTGAACTGCAGCAGGGCCGGACAGTCTGCACACACAGTCCTGGTTCTGGTTCTCTCATGAGGTCTGACTGCTGGGTGAAGGATCTGGGTCTGTCCGCAGTGGGCTGGTTGACGCTGGAGACTGAGCTCAAGGAGTATCTGGTGAACCTGCAGGATTTTATTTGATTCTGCACAGAATCCAACCCGGTGGCACCAATGCATTAAGAAAAACTAAATAGAAATGATGGTCTCCTTTACTTATGTAGGTTCTATAGAGGCATCGGTATAACATTGAGACTGTTTCATAACCAATTAAAAGTTCCGTATGGTAACTTTAATCGATAGTTAGTTGCAGCCCTTATAAAGTGAGTAGTCTAATCTAGGGCTTCAAGTAACGATGATTATTTTCATGCCCAACTGCCTAAAACACATATTCATCTCGCAATGATTTAAAAAGAGAGAAAAGCACTAAATCCTCTCAAGAGAAGCTGGAATCAGAGAATGTTTGAGATTTTTCAGTGACAGATGCCTTAAATAATTAATCAATGTTCTTGAAGCAACAACGAGACGACGATTTATAAGAATGTCTCCTCTCACGAGTGTGCAAATTGAAACCCAGCTAAATCTTGGGCTAAATTCCTTATTAGGGAGGACGGAAATCTTGGAAGCTTCTGATGTCCATGCATAGAGCTCACATTACTGAATAAGTGAATGTAGTAATTAAAACTACAACTCAGCTGCCAACAACCAGATACACCAGACTGCAGCTATATTTAACCACAACGGGGGACAGTGAGTTGTAGATACATTGGACCCGTTAAGAGAATACTCACTCTGCAGGGTGTTGGGATCGATGAGGTGGATGGTGCTGGTAACACGGAGGCACACACAGACTTGACCCATGTTCCCTAGGCTCTGCGCCAACCGCGGGGAAAGGCACACTACGTTGTCCTGGCAACCAGACAAAACCAGACAACCAAGGGTCAAACTGAGGTCGAAGGGAAAGTAAGAAGACTTTGGACTTCAGTTCACAAAAGTAGTTCACAATGTTTTGTGAAGAAAGGCCTCGTTATCCAACAGCTAAAATTAAGAAAAGTGTCCGTCTGAGACTTGGAATCCAGTCCAACTTTAAACACAATAAACCAATTAGGCGGCAAAGCTCGATTCTAATTTCTGTTTTAATTTATTGAAAATGCCCCGTATGACCCACATCATTCAATCATGCTATGAAAATACACCCAAATTTATGCAATGCTATTATAAACACAGAACAAAAGCTACATGTTAAGTGAGAAAACTAAGGAACTATTGAAAGTTAAAAATCTAAAAAGTCAAAAGATATTGCTGCATCCCAGCTCCAACAAGGGATCATGCGTGAAACCAAATCTGACTTAAATTAAAAACAAATAAACCACTTTGCTGTATACCTTGCAGACAGGTACGATCTCCATGGAGTAGGTGCTCTTATAGTTGTACGTGTTTGAATGGATGTCGTGAGAGATGAGGCGCTGGGATGTCTTTGACCTATAAAATAGAAAACAAAGTGTTGAATATTATTATTACTATCAGACATTCAGAGACAGCAGAGTTCACATTGTCAATTGGACAAATTATGACAACAAAGCATGAATGTAAGATAAGATGTTCCGCACACATTGAATAGGTTTGTGTGCAGTCTAACTCACCTAAACTGTTGGAAGGTCAAGGCAAAAGCTATGTGACTGATTATGTAATGTTTGAGGCTTTTTAGAAAATGTTAAGAACACAGATAAAATAAGGGCATAGCGTAAATTCTGTTTCTTAACGCCTACTGGCAAATCATTGTTCTGCCACATTTGCTCATAAATGTCTGGATTGTTGGGTGAAGACTGAAAGCAGGCAGTCATAATCATTTATGAATCCTCTTGTGATTAGATAATGTTTTCTTAGGCAGAGATTCGGACATTTCTCACCTGCAGGGCACGGTGCACTGGAGGAAGTCAACCATCTTCTGAGCGTGTTGCTTGGTGGCATAGTAGAAATCAATCCCATCTGAGAGAGAAGAGAAACACCATCAAACACCTCCACCAATAAATTCATCACAGGCTTGCTTCATAGGTCATCACCATTGCAGAACACATATGCATAGAAACAACACAATCAAGAGAGCAAATGACGGTGGGAGAAAATATGCCAGCCACATGTTGTAACCTTCATAAAGCTTTTAAAGACCTACCGAGATATGAAGTTGATGTAAATTAAACCACCAGCAAAAAAAAACACTTTACAGTCACGTCTGAGAGCTGCTGCTGAGCCTTCACTCAATGTACGTGTGCCTGAGTGTGTGTTTGTATGTGTGTGTGTTTGTGTTTGATGTAGCAGTTAGCATTAATAAATAGGGTATGAAAATTTGCATTGCAGGAATCTGGTATGGCATGCCTGCTCTGATTACAGCACGTTGATTAGATGCACAACACATGTCTTCCTCTGAGGCTCACACCAGGACAGCTGTATGGACTGATTGGCGCCGGTGATATGCATGCATGGCTTGCTGTCTGGTACGAGGTAATTAACATGCAACACATTATTATGTTCCGCTCAGTTCGACCCCACATTAGTTGCACCGGTGACAAATGAAACAAGTTTCCCACTTTTCAGTGTAATTTGGTTCGAGACCCGAAAGAATATAGAAAGCTCTCCCTTTAATGATATGTATACTATCATACATGAAAGAAATTGACCTACCATTGACTTCTTTGATATTGAGGGAATTCTTGTGGAGTTTGTGTTTGAGGATCAGCTGCTCTAGATAGTAGAATGTCTTTTTATGAACAGTCTGTAAAAAATAAATAGATTTTTCAGCATCATCATACAGATCTTTCCAGCAACATGACAACTATTTCAACATTTATTGGTATAAAACTTGAAATCACAACCTGTCGCCAATTTTTACCAAGTACCTGGTCTCTGTAGCACTGCAGCTACGCTAAGTTTACCTTCACACATCAGTGATGAAAGATAAACTACAACCCGAGGATTTAATGTTGAATTATTTATTTTTTTCTTCATAACACCGACAGACACAGCTTCAGCTTTTAACATGTAATTGCCAAATTAACACCAAATAACAGGATTGCGAAAAACAACGAGTAAACTGAGTACAGTGAATGAGAGGAACTAAAATAAACATTCTTATGGGAGTGAAATACAGGGTCATCATTAAAGGGTGCAGAAGCAATTGCATGCATGTTTCCAGCCCTGAGCCTGGGCAGTTTTTCAAGCCCTTTTGTAAACTTGCTCTGAGTATATACCCTTTGACCAAATAAAACTGCTTTTAATGATTCAACTAATCAATAAATTCTTCAAAAAACTAAGCATATAGCATGCTCTGGTTTAAAATGGTAGTAGAGTTCAGGTACAATAAAAAAGCAGACAAACAAAATGGGAAAAAATATATATATAATAAATATATAGATATATCATTAAACCAGATTCCTACCTTCTGCCTAACTTGGACCACAGCCTTCCAGAAGTCCTTGGCTTCCACACGGTGGCAGTCGTCACACATTTGGTACTGGATGACATACTCAACCACAAACACCTGCTGCAGGATAGCGCCATTCATCACCTGAAGAGGCAAAGACAGCAAAAAGTTACATCTGCTCCAACTGTTTGGCAAACAGCGACAAAAACTCGTAATTTATGGGCCATTTCGATACATCTGACCAGTGGGATCAGGAGACAGTATCATACAGACCATGTCTGTATGATACTGAGGCTACGACAGCACAAACAAAAGAGTTGGCATTGAAAGGCACAGGACTCAGGTTCTCACTAAAGGTCAATGAGATGAGATGGCAGTAACTGGAAAAACTCACTTCTCTCAAACACAGACATCCCTCAGTCAAAAAGACAACTCAGACTAAAAACACACTAAATTCATACTTAAACTGCGCTTAAACATATTGCCTCTCTCAGGTCAGTTTTAATCCGTTAGTTTGAATGTCGCTCTCCCACTCTGTTTTCTTACCTCCTTCTGGATGGTCACTTTCATCTTAATCCTTTTGGAGTGCGGCTCTGTCCACAGGAAGCCAGCATCAATGAGACGCACCTGTGAGGAGAGAGGTGTTGAATCCATGAAGTAGCATTCTCTGATCGAATATGAACAAATACTGCACAAATACTGAGGTGAACATGGATCACATCATCATGACAAGTCCGGTACATGAGGAGGATACAATATTATGATAATGCATTCAATGAGAAAAAAAATAGTATAAAACGTGAAGATTACAATGTTTATTTTTAGTTTCAACTTTTGAGGCCATCATTTGTCATATTGTATAAGGCAGCATTAGCTTTTAAGAGGCTCTAATAAAATTAGTCCATGGTATGTGTGTAAGCCAACTTTAATTAATTTAATATAATTATAAAATATGTAGGCTCAGTAACAAGATGTTGCTGAAAGCATCAAGACAGAAAAGGGACGGGACAGGTTACACACTTGACTATCTACCAGCAATGTTAATTTACTTTTTTGTGTCTTTTTGTGAAGTTTAGTAAGGATCACACTTACTTTGGTCATAGAGCTCTTGATCTTTTTCAGGCACAGGGCCAGCAGTTCCCTGGACTCCAGGGCACATTGCATCCAGGTGGTTGGAGGCTGCAAGTACCTGCATGAAAGAGGAAAAAGTGTACATTGAAGCCTCAACTTTCCCAACAAAATTTCTATTAAAAAAAAAAAAATGTTTATAGGGACACAATGATTTAGTCTTTGTATCACGTAAAAAGAAAACGCATGAAACAAACCTTTCACACTGCTTGCAGAAGCTTATTGTGACTTGCTTGGGGATCCCGTCTGAGATGTCCACCTGAGTACGCAGGCAGGCCACACACATGTTGGCTGGGTTGGGAGGAATGGGGACGCCGCAGGTACAGCACAGGCTGTCGGTGAAATAAATAAATGATGAGGCATTTTCCACCTCATACATGTACTATACATAACTGTTGACTATTTCTCTAAGGATACCTTAGTTTATTGTACTGTGTTTTTATATCTTTCTATCAGTTGTTGATTTCTGTTCACTTTAACATGCTGGTTAACAGTAAGACATTTAAATTGTACATGAATGATAGAAATGCCCATTTAGATGTCTATGGTTTTGTCAAAATTACATGAACATTAACATATAGTTACTCTAAACAGCAGTGTGAACAGAGCTTCAGACACAACTCTGGAAATGTTGGCTCAATTTCTGACTCAATAAAAAGATTGCATGCTTTGTGAGCACAGCTTATGGTTTTGTTCTTCCCCGCTTGTGAATGCACTAGTGTGCAGCAACTGTTCATCATTTACCAATAACCAGTCATTTCAACAGAAATATAAGGGTATGATGTGTAATCCTGAAAAACAGAAATATTTCTATAATAAATGACCAATTTTCCAGTCTAGCTCAGTACAAAAATGTTATTATTCACCCACTTGCAGACTTAAAGTGAACAGAGCAATCCGTGTAAATAGTTACAGATGTGTTTCCTTCTATGGCATATCAAAAGGTCAGACATGAAAAAGGGTTATGTCAGGACATAAATAATATTTGTTCACTTACATATTCCCCTGGCTGACCGTGGCAGGAGCTTGTATGTACTCCATTCTGGTCAACTTCACAGGTCAGGGGAACTTTATGATCTGTGTGGACAAAAACGTGACAGATTTAGCAGCCTCAGCTTTGGCGGAGCAAGACTAGAGAACAGCCAAATTAGCATTGAGTATTAACTAATTACATTATTCGAACAGCAAGTAAATCACATAATAGCTTGGTGTTGTTGTTCACGTTCAGAAACAAGTAAACAGCTACATAAAGACTGCTAGATAACTAAAAAGGGGCAGTGGAGGCTATGCTAGCTCGCTGCTAGCTGATGGTCTACATTCAGTATCAGTTAGCAATTGAGGCTAAATTGAGGCTAACTTTCTCGATTCTACGAGTTATTTTGAAATATATTCGTGAAGAAACAAACACACAATGTCAACTGGACGGATTCCACAACCACAACTGGCACACGCGAGGGATGACACAACTTACTGAAGTTATTTCGATGGGAAATCCACAACACACTGAGAAGTGAAGTCCTCCACGTTTTCCCCACCGAGGAGCGAGGAAGGGCTGGTGACGTCACGCGCCACACAAGGACCCCGGGGCTGTCTTTGCTTGCCTGAATAGATTTCCTTTCAAAAGCGAATAAAAGGCTAAAGAAAAGATATTTAGCATTGAATTATTCAATCAACTAAGCCACAGTACCGAGCAACAGTTTAAACACAGCTGTTGAAAATCCAACGCAAGAATGAAAGGTAGGCTTTGAAACAAGGCGTTCTTAACCTATTGTACTAATTATAAAATAAAAGAAAAAAGAACAGAATATAAAAAAACTGAGATATTTAACCATGTTATGTCTCATTAAGATATAAAATATTCCCCTGTTGCAACATAATAAAGATAGGTCTTAACTCATGTATTAGCTAAATACTGTATATGACCATCTCAGACTACTGTGTATAGTCTAGAGACTCTAGACTATACACAGTAGTGTAAAAATATTTAAGTTGTTTATTCACATTGAGGGTCTAGACTCTCAATGTGAATAAAGAACTTAAATATTTTGGAGAAATGTATACAATATTAGACCATTTGACCTTAACTTAGAAAGAAAAGAAAGAAAATAGGATGTAAGATTCCATATGTGCATGTACTTTATTTTCAATCAAACACGCTGCCACAACAATATCATATGAGGAGAATCTAACATTTATTTGACTGAATTAAGTATATTTTCTTTGGGACGTTTTGCTTGACTTAAGAGAGTTACTGTCCACAGTGTTTGGTCATTTCTTGACCCCTCACAATTGAGAACACAGATCCGATGACCTATACATTCATAAACAGAACCTGAATTGTATTTATTTCCCTCTAAACCATAAAATATCCGATCTCAAACTGTCTCAATATTATGGGGCAATCTCCTCGTTGGAATAAATATTCATTCACAGTGAGGACTCAACAAAATAGTGGCACGATACTACACATACTAACAGATAAAGATTTGGATGATTCGTGGCTCAACCAATTCAGATATTCTACCACTAATAGAATAAAGGAACTACACTTTAAGAAAAATCATAGACTTCATTAGTGAGACACATTTAAATTAAGCCAGATCTATCAATGTTTTGTAATAAGTGCAAGATTACAGAAGGAATTCACGGTCACTATTTACTACAATGTGTATATTCACAAATTCTCTGCAAATGTTCTCAAGAAATCAATGGCCCAATTGTTCAAACAGTGAACATGTCTCCTTCATCATGCATTCTTGGTATAGATAATCCCTGAAGTATTCCTCCAAATCCATTAAAACTCCTCTTCTGTGTTGGGAGAAGCATTTTTTTAAAAGTGGGTGTCAGAGGGCAACAATTTGTTGCTGGCCCCTATTAATCCCTTCCCCACTCATAACAGATAAAGTACTTTTATGTTGTTGTATTATTTGAAACCAGTTGCTGTGTGGTGTTTTGATTAAACACAAAATATGTAGTATGCACCATGTAAGCACAAAACTATGAAATAATGAGGAATTTAAGACTTTTCATGACACAATGACTCTCTTCAAAGATCATAGTAAAGCACCACTTTAAGGCCCTTGTTAGTTTTTATTGAGCTTTAATTAAGCATATTCTATATGCAAAAGGTATTGGCAAAATAAGGACCCTGGGGTGAAATGAATCAATCCTCCGTTTTTGAGCGCACCTGCATGGCAGCTGTCTGGATGCATTCAAGTACTGTCGGAAATATAACCACTTAAAACGCACATTGACGATCATGGTAGGCCTAGGCACAGTGAAGGGAAACGTAGGGAAACGTAGGAATACTTAACAGCTACACCACCGAGGTGTGAGTATTAATGGACATGTGCATGAAAGCCATATTGAGAATGAGATGGTGAAATGTTATAGTCTTTACATAGGCATTTTATTTAGATACTGCTTTATGCAATTTTGGTAAACCTACCTACCTGGAAACTAACTGAACTGAATTCAGTTTGGGAATTTAGATAATTTCAGTTCAAGACCTGTGGTGCAGTGTTTTTGTTAATGTTTTGATTAAATTTAACCACAGATGCTGGAACTCTATTCCCACAACTGAAATCATATCCATTGTAACAGCGAGCTGTGTTGGTGGGAAGGGCTCAACGTTGTAATTTAATACATTTCAGTGAACTGATGTATTGATTGTATGATCTCATTATGTTGTCATTCAACAAGTGTTGGCTTATTCATTTTTTTTTTTTTATTCCAATTTTATTTGGATTTGTATTGTGTTTTGAAATGTTGTTCTAATGTCTCAATAATCAACGCACTTTGTTTGTGAAAGGTGCTCTGCAGATAAAGTTGCCTTGTCTTACACATTTCTGTAAATAAATAAGTAATTATTATATATCATTCAAAGTTTTTGTAAGACATATAAAGAGTTTGGCCTCATGCTATGTGGATCAGTTATAATATGGTTAATAATATGTTCAACCATATATCTCCGAGCCTTATTTGTGGGTACTTTGTGACGTTTTAAATGCCAAACTCGTCTTTCAGAATTGACCTGAAGCGATTGGCTCCTCTGGACCACTGACTGTGTTTTGGGGACATTACGAGCTGCACCTGAAGGCAGCACCGTTGTTTAGTCAGTCAGCAGCAAAGAGTCGCAGCCAGTGTGGCAGCTGGGAATGTGAGGGCTTCACCGCGGACCGCTATTAGCAGGACCGGGAACCGGAGCGGGGCTGGCCGGGACAAGAGACTCTACCCGCGGCTCTCATCGAGACAGCGCACGTTGAAATCCAAGCGGGCGACCCGTGATCTGCGTCCCGTGGGGGAGAGAGTCGGAGTCGGAGTCGGTGGTCGGTGGTCGGTGACTGCATCAGCTGGTCAGCGGACAGCCGGTGGAGGCTCACTGCGGGGCTGCGTGCTAGAGGGGAACCAGCCGGAGCACCGCGTTTGTCCCCCCCCCCACCCGGGTCTTGCACCGGACCTCCCGGCCCCGTCCAGTCAGCGCGCGCGTGCCCCGGTGTTGAAACGCCGGGTTAAATGTTTCTCCGCCACCAAACCACTCGCACCGACGACGATGGACTGAAGTCTGCGGCGGGGGCGAGCGACACACAACCTGCCGCGATTTCCTGCATGTAAATAAATGATAGAGGATACAATGACCCTGCTGTCTCTCTTAGGTCGGATCATGCGTTATTTTCTGCTCAGACCGGAGACCTTGTTCCTGCTATGCATCAGCCTGGCTCTGTGGAGTTACTTCTTCCACACGGACGAGGTGAAGACCATCGTCAAGTCCAGCCGGGACGCGGTCAAGATGGTGAAAGGGAAAGTGGCGGAGATGATGCAGAACGAGCGCTTCGGCGGGCTGGACGTCCTGGACGCGGAGTTCTCCAAGACCTGGGAGTTAAAGAGCAACAACGTGGCCGTGTACTCCATCCAGGGCCGGCGAGACCACATGGAGGACCGGTTCGAGGTGCTCACCGACCTCGTCAACAAGAGTCACCCGTCTATATTTGGGATTTTTGATGGCCACGGAGGAGAGGTGAGTGCTAATGGGGGGAATGAAAGGCAGACTAGTCGTTGTGTGTGTGTGTGTGTGTGTGTGTGTGTGTGTGTGTGTGTGTGTGTGTGTGTGTGTGTGTGTGTGTGTGTGTGTGTGTGTGTGTGTGTGTGTGTGTGTGTGTGTGTGTGTGTGTGTGTGTGTGTGTGTGTGTGTGTGTGTGTGTGTGTGTGTGTGTGTGTGTGTCAAACGGAGCTGCAGGGCCCCCAAAGTGTTTCAGGGCTAAGAAGCTTTAAGTGATCTCCAAGTGTGTAGGCTATTGATCTGTGTTTTTTGTATTTATTCAAGCTGGTCTGGTTTACATTTATTAAATCCATAAGTGAGACAAAGTGGAGCGAGCCCAACATTGTCAAGATGAAAGTATACTTTGGACAGTATCTTTTTTTTTTTCAAACTATTATATTGATAAATACCTTAATCAAATGTTGAAAATTATATAAAATGCCCATCAAAAGTGAGCAGAGTTGAATTACACCTGCTTGCTTTGACCAATTGTAACTTTTCAGAGGGAAAGTTTGTGTCGGCTGATGAATAAGTGACGTGAGTTTATGTAAGATGAATGTGGGAAGTTGTGATAAAGTTGCAGGGCCGGATCAAAAGCAAAAATGAGCTGCTGAGCCCCTGATAGTAACTCCCCATAAAAACACTGCTTCATAATGAAGTCATGGAATGCTTGAACCCTGCGTTGTTTCTCAGGAACTCTCAGATCTGCATAGAAAAAATAATAATAATTGTAAGTGACGTGACGTAAACCATTTTCCTCTGTCTCTTATCTTCTCGTCTCTGCTCTGTACTTCAGCTCGTACATTAAACATGACACATTTTTTTGATCAGCCTGTTTAAACAATGTGTACATGTTCCTCTGCTGGCCCTGGCCCCAGATTTGCTGCATGGTTGTTTGATCAACCGCAAATTAATTCAGGAATATGCAACATAAGCACAAAAAGAAAATAATGAAGGTATTTATGTTGGCACAAGACAGGGCCTCTATGTCGAGTATTAAAGCTGGAGCCACTTTAGGTCCCTAAGTTGATATTGTGTGTAGTGGTGCATATGAACGTTTTCAGTTTATTTAAGGAATTGGCAACGCAGCCTTCGGCATTTGTGGATAATTGGAGCAGGGGCCCATCCTCAACTGTGCGTAGGATCCCATAATTCCTTGCTACAGCCCTGCACACACATTCACCCACACTTAATCTGTTGTCTTCCAAAAGGCAAGGCGACTGCATCTTGTCTATTTACAGCTTAAAATCAAGCCAAAAATATCCATCGCTCACGTTTTTCTTTTGTCCAAAACAACATTTTAGGACGCAGATAGCACAGGCCCCATGGTGTAACATGATTATAGCTGCAAGGAGGAGGATGAACTCAAACCGGTGTGCTTCAGAGGCATATATACAGCTAGCTGAGCTCAATATGAGCAAAGCAAAACTGTCAACCCCCTGTCAATATTTGTTTGCAACTAAAATAAATCTTGTTTCTTTTTTGCTTTTGTCAAAAGAATCTGAGGAATTATCTAATGTTGTTTTTTTTTTTTTGCCATGAATGTGACAAAACAACCTAACAAAGCAAGCACGAGACCCTTAAAAAGAGATAAATGTCGGTTAAAGGGACAAAGAACATTTGAGATGCCGCCACCGTTTGACGAGATCATAAAAACCCTGATTCATCACAAAGTCATGGCATGCTTGAACCCTGCATTGTTTCTCGGGAGACAGTATTTATGCGACAGAGCCGTCGCTTATCTTCTCGTCTCCCCGCTATACTTCAGCTTGTACATTAAACATGACACATTTTTTGATCAGCCGGTTCTGGTTTGCTGAGGAGCTCCGTGCTGTTTTTAGAGCTGAAAGCGACTGTCTTCAGTTTGACCGCTGTGGTCGGATTGAGGCTGAACGATAACATGCTTTAAAAAAAGAGAAAGAAAGGCGGGCATGGAGGATGGCCACGTTGCTGACTGCTGCTGCTTTTGACCAAAAGTGGTCATTGGATTGTTTTTCCCTGCTGCCTTTTTTTTTTCTCCTCGTGCTTCTTCCCTCTGTGGAGTTCCCTTTTAGAGAGCAGTGATCTAAACTGTGGGCACTGCTACAGCTACCACACGCATGGTCAAGAGCCTAGAAGAAGTAAATGGTGAATAGGAGATATATGTTTGTATATCTGACAGAAAAGGGAGAAAACGAGTGGGAGAGCATCTATGGTGAGAGTAAGAGCAAGAAGAGAAGGTTCAGATTCGCCTATGTAGGCGAAGAGCTGCTTTATCACTGCATGTCCATGGGCAACAATTTGGTCTGTTTTCATTCCCACGCCCTCTTTTGAAGTGTGTGAAATGGATGCCAGACAGCAGCCTTCAGAAACAACTTCATCTCTTTAGCGAATATATATTTATATATTTATTTATTTATTTATTTATTTATTTATTTGTTAGCCAGGGGGCATTGGATACAGCAGAGGGATGCTGTGTGGCCCAAGGCAACACCAGGAATACTGGCTGCCTCAGCTGGCTAATTAGTGAGGTGTCGGCAGCTTCCATTTCCACACACACACACACACACACACACACACACACACACACACACACACTCTGCTCATCCAAAGCATATACACAATTATTAAAGAAATGTCGGACTTGCGTCAACATCTATCTAGCGTCCAAGGCTGCAACATCAACAGGTCCTTGACACTGTTTACAAAGCCTGTAATGGACAGAAATGTAATTTTCCACTGGGGTATGAGTGTGCCAACTAATTAGAGATTCAACAAACATCAAGGGAAGAGGTAGTGGATCCAAATGCAATTAGGTCTTCAACTAACTCCTTTTTTCCTATTGATTTTTAATCTGATTATTCTCTCAAGTAATCAATTTGTTGTTTTATCCATAAAATGGTGGTCCGAAAGCTCGTCGTGACATCTTCAAATTGCAAGCAGCCCATTCTCCTAATTGAGAAGGTGAAATTGGGTAATGTTTGGCATTTGTGCTTTAAAATGTATATATTTAATACCATTTTCAAATCTTTAGCTTTTTTTTGTTTCCTGTTGTGGCTAGACAAAGCATTTTGCCCTGTTCCTTGTTCCACCCTCGTATATCACACACACAGTTATTGTAAATGCAGGCTATAAATGGAGCTAGGCATCTCAGCACCTGACGTAATCACTGTATCATTAGTACGGACTGTGAAAAAGATGTAGGTATGGGATATATAAAATCACTCTCGATACATTTAATGACAGACCTTAGGTGCAGTTTCAGATTTAGTGAGATGTTTTTGGAAATACGCTTATATGATTTCTTGCCAAGAAATAGATTAGAAGATTGGTATCAATCTCATGTCTTTGCATCCATTATGGAGCTGGAGCTGCGTGTTCTGATTAAACAAACCAGGTAAAACAATTAGTAGGTGGTATGTCTTTTTTCACTTGTGACAGGCAGGCTAGCTATTTCCCCTGCTTCAAGTCGTTAGACTAAGATAAAATAATCTCCACCTGGCTCTAGCTGCGTACTTAGCATGCAAACATGAGACTGGTATCGATCGTCTTGTCTCTCTCTTCAGGACAGCGAATGCATGTACCTCTCAAACTAAAAATCTACACCTAACCGTGTCAATCTGCATTTGCAACATGGTAGCGGGTGATTTTGAATCCTGTGATTCCAGGATGTTGGAGGATAGAAACTTAAGTAACCAGTCAGTTTATGAACAGATACATCTTCAGTCAATGCTAAATACCATGTGGAAATGGTATGGTATGTCTCCACACACCCCTCGCACACTCCGACTAAATGTATTTCTTTCCCCGTGTTAAAATTCAGTGTTTAATGTGAACACATCCATTGGAGGTGTCGTTTTAGATGATGGCTCAGAGAAAGGATTTATCTGTGAAATGGAGATTGATTTTTAGTTGACACATGGGAATAGCCTGCATGAAAGTGATAACCCTGCGCTCTCCATCCATACAACAGCAACATGCACCATTTTTGCCCACACCGGCATGTAGACAGTCAACCGTACTCTGCTCCTCCCCGCCTCACTGTCAGGTTGTGGCTTCAGGCGCTGCAAAATTACCTTAACTGTTACTGTAGAGTACAGAGAAGACATTCACAACAAGGCTGTTTAATTTGAGTGCGGGGGCTGCTTCTCTCAGTCTGTTTTGCCATCCTATTAGCTTTTGTTCTGTTGCTTTTTCTTTTTCTATCACGACTCACTCTTTCATGTAGTTTCGATCTGCGGTGTTTGTTTGTGAGTGGGTTGTGATAGATATATAGTTTCTAACTGTGTGGGAGGCGGTTGTAAAGTGCAGAGTGAAGTAGGAGAAACTGCTAAAACCACAGGGACAATGACCATTTTTAAAGGGATCCTCTCTGTCTTTATTCCGCTCTGAGCTTGTTCTTTGTTCACCTTTGCTTTATGTTAAGGCTAAATGGCATTTCATTTTCATTTTCAACTTGATTATTCATTTATTGAAGTGAAAAGTAGACGAGACTTTTGAGAGCAATTGATGCAGTGGTGCAGAATAGTCCACCTTTGTAGCCACTTCACAATGAACGGCATTTTATAGTCCGAGAGGCTGTTGTTTGGATTTTAGATATTTGAATGTGTTCATGTGTGTGTTTACTCCAGGAGCATGGGCTGGGTTATGTAGTTTTAGATACTAAGCAGTCTGAATTCCTCCAGAGTTCGCTCTCACTAGAGAGATGAAAGAAAGAGCCGGCATGTGACTAATTGCACTGTTGGCATTACAGGATTAGAGAGCAAACGAAAGGAGGGAGTGTGCGAAGACCAAGGACAGCAGTGTGTGTGAGTGCATGAATATTTATGTTTGCACAGGAAGGTGCAGCGCTTCTCCTTTATGGACGTTGAGGACTCACACGGAGATGAGAGGAGCAGTTTGGTGTTGTCTGGTCTTCCAGGGAGAGACGACTTCACTGTGAGAGACTGAAATGCCAAAGGCTTATCAGGACAAGGCACCTGCTTCACACTATTTCACATCACGTCGTCAATCAGTGCCCTGAGCAAGTTTATGAAATAGACTTATCAGGCACTCATTTTGAAATAAACGAAATAAATTACATTTTTAGAAAGCGACTAATTAATATTTGAATATGGACAATGGATCACGTGACTACTGATATGTGAAAGGGCTTTCCGGTAGCGATGAACCCACAGACTTATCACCTGAATGTGCAGTTTCCTGCACCAACTACTGGGGAACATAGTGGAGCGTTTAGTGCCTGAAGAGACAGATATTTCCCTCAGGTGCTGGTGGAAACCAAAACGGAGCTAAAAGGAGGGTGATTATAGGACTTAAGTTCATCAGGTGGTCACAAGGATGACTCCAAATGAATGCTAATGTTGCCTTGTATCTGCTGGATGTTTAAATAGGCAACAGTTGTCAAACAAGTTTGTCATATCAACTTAAAAGGAGATGGTATGTCATGCTATGTGTTTACAGTTCGTTTCTGCGGGCCCCATGTGAACCATAAATCAGTTATGAGACATAAAATCCCTCTGCTAATGAGCTCATTCCCTTCTATAAAGCATGACATATATATGACAGGTGGATTTGCTGTGCAGAATGGTGCAGTAGGGCTTCAGTAATACACCTAAGTGTACTTGAGTAGGACTGAATTCCTGCACTTTGACTGTACAGGGCAATAAAGAGGAATTAATCTAATTAAGGATCAGCAAAATTGCTCATGTTGTCCTTCTGTACCCTCCTCTCTCACTTGTGGCGAAAGCTGATGCTCAACATTTCAGCCCTTCCTTGATGTCAAGTGATGCAGAAAGTGGAAAGCACACAGGAGGTCATGTTCTGCTGGAAAATACTAGCGTAGCAGAGAAGAGACCACAGAGCCTGAGGACTCTGTGGAAAAGTCTGCTGACCTTTTGGTAATTTGTCCCCGGTGGTGAGGTTTGTTTTCCTCGTAGCGAGAAGACTGTCGGGGAGCGACTGAGGAGTTTAGTCACGGAGTGAAACATGCCAAATAAATGAATGGAACTATTGCTGTCAAGCAACCTGAATGTTTGGCCCTGAGTGAACATCTGTAATCTCTTCTTCTCCACACTCATCCTTTTTCCATAAAATAATGTCTTTCAGAAATCAACTCATTTTAATGATATTTTGCCTCTGTGTGTCTTAGCGGGAAAACCCCTTCTCCTGTCTTGAGATAAGAGCATTTAGGAGGTTTAGGAGGCAATCTTTAAGATTTCAGTCCTGGTTGATTTGTAGAATTTCGATTTGAGGGGAAACAATGGATTTGTGCTTAGAGTTTGGAGATTTTTTTTTTCCATCAGAGGGCCATACCTCCTGTGGCGATAGTGACTTAACAGACATTTATTTAAGTGACTATCTTTGAGATTGCCACTTTAAGAATAACACGCCCTTTCGGTCTGATATCAGTTTGTGTCTGTGTGACAGGATTGTGAGTGTGTTCGCCAACAGCATGTAGTGCCAGATAAGAGTACCTTCTTCAACCTCAGTGTGCCGTCCTTCCCTTCTGGCAGCGACTGCTCAATAATTTAGCGCCCTCTCTGTCAAACACATCTGCTAAAACCCCCTGACTAAATATACATGCACCTCTAAGCAGAAGGAAGCCACAAGGTCATTGTTCTCACATATCACTGTGAAAGTTGAGTTTTCTGGGAGGAGGTCTTGTGTGGAAAGTTGTTTGCAAAGTTGGAGCTTCATGGTGTTTTAGCTTCTCTTTGTTCTCCTGCACGTCACCCACTCCTCTCCCAGTGGGGCTTGAAAGAGCTGACATGGTGCTGAAAGGTGGGTCTGGTAATGGAGCTGTTGTGTTTGGTTGCCAAATCCCCCCACTGTCACCCCACATCACCCTGATTTTGCTTTTCACCTATTTCCCCCCCCCTCCCTCCATGTATTCTTCTCTCTTTGGGGGTTGGCAGTGAATGAATGGGCCACAAAAACGCCATCTCCAGGGCCATGTCAACCTGCTGTCGCCCCCCCCCCACCACCACCCCATCCCCATTATAGCATCTCCCCAGACCCCACTGTGTCCACTTGCCTCGGCTGCTTGCCACACTCGGCCGCCACTACCCCATGTGATGTGTTCCCGATTAAGCTGCCAAACATGCTGGTTGTGTTGGAAGTGTAGGTTTAAAATCCAATTCTTGACGTTGCAAAGCTCCAAGTCTGGCTCTGAATGCACAATGCTCGCCTACAGCACTGTATTTGTCCAAGGCAGTGCTATTAGAGTGTACAGTCTTATGTGTGTTTTTCGTCTGTAGCTGATTAGCAGTCACTAAATCTAAATCAAATCACATGGCTGGAATTGACCGGGCTGCTTTGTCTAATCTACACTTTGTTTTGAAAAGGGCACATTCTTCATGGAGATGGCAGTTATGTAAAATGCTGAAATGAAAGAATGCATGTTTTCTTCTTTTGAGGATCATCTATAATTTTTACTCTGACCATTGGAGCCTAAATCTGTATGCCAGCTCCACAATTGTTTGTCTGTGTGTGATTGAGAAAATGTATGAGTCAGTTGGAGTTTGTCTGCTCGCTGTCTTGGCAGTGAAGGACGGCGGGAGAAGAATGTTGGCTGAGAAAAGGTAGCAAGTCACAGCTGTTCAGAGTTAGCGACATTGGTGTGATTGTGTGCGCAAAGAGACTGGGCCGGGATTTTTGTCATGCTCACAGTTGTGGCTCTTCCTCACATCTCGCTGGCCAGATGGGCCTGTGTGTGGGGCAGGTGCATCCTGGTAAATGGAAACGGGCCCCCCGGTTGTTTGTTTGCCTCTTATCACCGGCCATGTCCACAAGTCGGACATAACCCATTTGATACATTTCAAATTAATTTTTTCTCCGTGACTTACTCGGACTGTATGATTCTACTTCCACATGGTAAATGTTATTGCATTTATATATATATAGCGCCTTGCTAGTCCTTCGACCACTCAAAGTGCTTTTCACAACATTCACACATTCAAACAGGCTCACCAGGATGTAATCTAATCATTCGCACACCAATGACAAAGCCTTCGGGAGCATTTTTGGGTTCAGTATCTTGCCCAAGGATACGTTGACATGTGGACTTGAGGAGTTGGGGATTGAACAGCAGATCTTCCGATTAGTGGATGAAACATTAAAAGTTAGTATTCTGGAGCTGATCTGCCACACACATGTGCTGCACACTTCCAGACATCGATCCATCCAGACGGGAGGAATGCAGAAGATATGAATGTTTGATATTTGCACATGGTTTCTATTCACTGTGAGCTACAAATCTTAAAATACACTCTGCGCTGAACCAACCCTGAGCCAGGTTGTCTTTAATTTACACTGTTACGAAGGCTCACGGGATAAGAGATCATCAGACTCCACGGCATGCCATTAATTTGTGCTTGTGATTAAAATTGGGAGGTTGTGTGTGTGTGTGTGTGTGTGTGTGTGCGTGTGCGTTGCATGCATTCTTAGGCAGCGTATGTGTGATTGTTTGTGTACCAGGGTCTTGCTGGATCACTGCCATGTACTGTTGATTATGGCCCTTTGCGATTTATGACTCTCAGAGCTCTTTCATCCTGTTGTTTTTCTCTGTGGTTCCCCCTTTTCTTTTCAGGGCACTTATTGAGAAGGGTGGTGTTGGGGCAATCTAACACTGGTGAGGCTTTCTGGTGAACCATCTGCTGTGTAAGGGTTAGACAAAGTTCTTGGTTGTAAAGCGAAAACAGATGAGGTTGGGGAGAAAATTTAAAAAGGCAAAACAGGCAAGAGGGATAAAGAAGCAGATTGAGAGTAATTTGCAAACAGATTGCAGACAAAGCCCACATGTTAATCAGGGTAACTGCAATAAATAAACGTAATCTTCTGAACTTAATCTTACGCATTTTTAATTGATTTCAATCTGGATATTCTTGACCTTTTTGTTTGTAATCCTGATTCATGTTAACAATGGCTAAAGGCCACAAATAGCAATCTGAGTGTAAACCCCGTACTTAGCCTATTACTGACAGGGACGTGGCTATCTACTGGCTGGCAGAGCTTAATGTTTGAGGCCTCCGGAGGTATCGTTGGCCTCATTCAGAAACTCTAAAATGGGTTGTTCACATGCTCTGACCCCAGTGATATAACTGCTCTCACACACATTGGCACAAGGCATTTGCTGATATGAAAAAAGGTTTGTTCAGTAATCTAGTTTAAAATGATCATTGTGCTGTATCTCAATTCATCCCAGTAGTTAATGTTAACATGGAATCAAAATATACAGTACATAAATATGGCTGACAAGATGAATCACAATACATATTTTTAACCACACTTTAAAATATATGTATAACTCAATACCATTCATCTTACTGGCGAGTAAAACCAAGCAAAGAAAACGTTTTGGCCATTATAAAATGAAAATGACAGATTTTAACAAAATATCAAGAACTCTTGCAAAACCAGAGTTTTATAGTAGTAGATGTCCTTTACAATGAAGAAAGTCAAACAGCATTGTATCTGACACTAAGGCTGCAGTTAACAATCAAGAAAATTATTGTTAACTGCTTGGCTATAACGTCAGAAATGCAAATATCCATTCAAGATGACATCCTCACATTGTTAATTTTATTTGACCAAAATATACATTTTACAATCATATAAGATAGCGAAAAGCATCAAATTTGGAGAATTCATTAATCGACTCATCGTTTCAAGCTTTCCCCATATAGCAATGGCAGATTATTACGCTCAATATTAGTGATAAACAGATGTATTACGCTCAATATCAGCATTGGCTATTGAAAAACCCATACTTGTCTCCACTACTAAAGACGGGTATTGGAATATGTGTTGATGTGATAACTTCAATCTGCCACAGACATTGGTGCACTACCCATTAGGACAACAGATACAGTATAAATCAGGTCCAGCGTGTTGGTAAATGGGTTTCATTTTAAGGAGCTCTGCGTCTCTGTATGTGTGTCTGTGTGCTGAGGGTCACAGACTGGTGATGGTTCGGGGTTGGATGGGAAGTTTAGAGGCAGATAAGCAGGGCTGGTAATTGATTAGTGCGGTGCAGAGGAAGCTTACGGTGATGTGAGCTAATGCTAACCGCTCAAGGCTCTTAGGATGCCTGCTCTCTTCCTGAGAGTGTCTCTAAACCGAGGCTAAAAGGGAGAGGAATAGACAGCGGGGCAGATTAGATTCACACTAATCCCACTGGGGAGATTGGGACTATACATTCTAATCATGGCTTGACTTTCTCTCCGCCCCCCCTGGCCCCCCCCTCTTCCCATTCCCACTTGTCTGAATTTATTTATTTCCTCAATGAAGCCCTATTTCCCTGTTGGAGTTATCAATATTTTTAGATTTCCCTCTAGTGCATCTGTTTACACATCCAGTACCTGTATGCATTTGTTATCCTGTGAGTGAGAAGTCTGTATGTTTCCCTCTTCCCGAGTTGGTTTAATGAGCTTATCCAGCAGCAGAGCTGGCAGCTATTCTTACAGCTGTTCAGAGGAGGAGAGATGCTTCATTGAGGGTGAGAAGAGAGGAAAATGATGGCATGGATAAGTGCCCTCATTCAGGTCAGGAGAGAGAGAGAAGGACAGAGGGGAGGATAGAGGATAGAGGATAGAGGAGAGGGATTGACAAAACAGTCCGCAAAAGAAATTGCTACAGGCTTGCAGAAGTATGAATGAAGATAGTGGAATAGGGGGCTTAAAGCTGTTGTTAAGAGGTGGAGAAAAGGCAGGGAAGAAGTCATTTATTTTTGAGGAGATGGGGATAAAAACATGGATGCTGAAAGGTAACGCCTCGCCAATAGCCTTAAGCTTTTCCAGGCTTGCAGCACAACTCGTGTTAAACGTACATAACTGTAACTGGCCATGAGTTAGATTGTGTTTGAAGTCCTAGAGGATTTTTTTTTTTCATCTTTTGATCATAAGTCTGTCAGACTAAAGGCCACGGCACCATGGGGCAGTTCCTCCCCCGAAAAAGCATGACATAGTTTTCCACCTCTTTCTTCTTTTTTTTTTTTTTTTTTCATCTTCTCTCTCACACTTGCTCTCTGTCTCTGTTGACCTTTTCCCTACAGTATGGTGTCTGTTTTCGCTCTCTCCTCAACTCTCCTACCTCTTCATCCACTCCCCTTCTTTCCCCCTTACCTACTTATCTCTTCTCTCCTTTCTCTCCTTCTGATCCTCCTTCTGATCCTTCTTCTGACCCTCCTTCTGACCCCCCCCTCTGATCGCTTTTGTCCTCAGAAATCAAAATCTGTCATTCTGTGTCCAGGTCAGTATTGTCAAGGGACTGCAATTGGAGATGTGTGAGGAACAGTGAAGGACACACACACACACACACACACACACATCTGATTGGACTATTGAACGACACAGGTTTTTAGGTTTTGATCTGCATCACTTACTGTTCCTGGTGGGGTAAAATGTTAATAGTAAGCCTACTGTCAGTATTTAGTGTTACAGATGTTTGCCTTTTTTCCAGAGGTGTCTTGATTTGGCCATTGTGCCTTTTTATAGAATGAGAAGTCTTTTCAGTTTCCTCCATTCCTTTTCTTCATGTCTTCTTTGACCTTTTTGCTCTATTACCTTATATGTCTCTCTCATCCTCGCTATATCCATTCTCCCCCCTTCTCCTTTTCCACCCCTGTCTCCCCCACCCTCCTCACCCCTACCCGCAGAGTCACCTTATCTCTCTGCAGTCTGTCTGACTTATTTATCACTGCTCTGAAATATTAAAGAGCCTGCTGCCTCCAGTCCTGAAAGGAGTCCACGACTTTTACTTACAACACACACACATACACATACACATACACACACACACACACACACACACACACACACACACACACACCCTAACTTTTAATATCTTCTGAAGATGGACATGCTCTGCAGCACTACACTGTGCACAAACTACTCGTCATCTCCTGATTCTTACGGACTGATCATAGAGTCTGCTCCTTTGGGACCCTGTAGATGTATACTGTCAGGAAGACTGTTGACATGTCAGTTCCATGACACCGTTAACATTAGTTTGTCTTGCAAAATAAAGAAGTCCTGAAACAATTAGAAAATGTATCCGGAAATTAGTTGGCAGCTATTACTCTAGCTGCTCGATGGTGGCTCAAGACTTAATTGATGTGATAGTGAGAAAATCTTTAGCCTTTCTCAGTCATAATAAATATATCATTCCACAAGAAGTTAGGGCCTCAATAGCTATTTTCACCTCCTTTTTCCAGAGCTTATGGTTGATTTTAGAATATTATAGTGCCGATAAAATAAAGTTGGGAGACCTTTGCGAGGGGACTTTAAAAACAAAAGACTCGGAAAAAATGGATGCAGCAAAGGCGGAGAAATCCTTCTTCTATTCTTAGCAGGCAGTCCCTTGGGGGGGCAGTGGTGTCTATGGCTGGAAATAGTGAGCATGCCGAAGTGGAGTGGGTCTGCTCCATGATGGTGCTGCACCTGCTGTGGAAACTGGGCTGCCTTGGAGACTTGTGGCCTGACGCCTGCTGGCTTTGCCTCGGCCAGCCCTTCCTCACAGTCACCACACGGGCACAACAACAAATGTACAAGCTGTCAAGGTCTTGCAAACCAAAAGTGAACAAAAATGATTCGAAGCATTTCTAATCCAAAATAATTCCCGACGTGGGCAAGCTGATTCAGAATGTAAGCCACCATTCAAGTCATTAGCTGGACCATACTGAAAGCAAAAGTTGTTGGACGCGTTCCACGTAAAGCTTATTGAACGTGGCCAGCCCAAATGCCCACGGTGTAGTTCTGAGCTGTAATGGGCAGCGTTTGGGATTGTTTTGGAAAGTGCTCACTGGGTTTGGTATTTGGCTACACATCCTGTCCTCATTATGTTGTATAGGAACTTGGCTGTGCCGAAGACTTGAACCATCATGGAGCAGCATGTGTCATCATCATGGCCTCGTCATCTGTCTTTATACTGTCTACCACTTTGATCTCTTTGACCCCAGGGAGTAAGTTAGGTATAAATACAGGATAGTAAACATCCGTGGGTCACCGAGCCAATGAGAATTTTGTTGTGCTTCCAGACAGTAACTGATTTGGGTCCAGTCAGTGCCTTGTAGATTGAAGACTAGTGTTAGAAGACACACTGATCTAGATCAGATATTTATTTTTCAGACATCCGTTACACTCAGCCAGTGTGGGAAGGAACAAGCCTGTCAAATACACTGATATTATACAGGATCTACCTCTGTTGCTATCCTTGTATCTGGCATGACTCACATGCTGAAAGTAGCTTCTTCTTCTTTTTAGTTTAGTTTGACTCATATACCGTCCTATTCTACTGTTTTGTTCCTGTATTCATAGTTTCATCATGCAAAGCCTTGTCCCCATACGCACTCCACAATCCACCTTGTATCCAGAGTCCATTGAATCTAATAAATGTTCTGATTGATGGAGGTCCCACAAAGTGCACACGCACACGCACTCACACTCACACTCACAAAAGCAAGCTTTATGAGAACGGCAGCAGTGGATGGAGTAGAAGAGTATTGATTTTTATGACTGTCTGTATATGTTTATCAGCTAGTGCAGTTTGGTTTTGCTCTGTGATACACACCAAACAGGCTTTGCATTGATCGTTGTATTTTTTCCTCTCTCTCTGATGAATGGAAACGCAGAGTCGTTGAGATGCTAGGAGGCCAGTGTTTGGACGAGTAAAGCAAAGATAAATCTTCAGCATTGCATATCACTGAATCCTCAGGAGGACACAAGTTAGGATTAGTATTGGCTAACCTTGTGATGAACTCTGTGTGTGTGTGTATACCTACACATGTCGATGAAGGCCTTGATGAAGCGCTTGTATTTGTGGCCTTCTTCAGTGGTACTTTTTCACTAATCAAACCGAGAGAAGAGGCAGGCCGTTGGTAATTAATGTGATAAATGCAACATCTGCCTCCAAAGTGACGGCAATAGAAATGGGGTGAGGTTAAGAAAAAAGAGGAGGATATAAATGGAAGCACCGATGTAAGCAAGTCAGGAAGTAAGCTGTGAGCTGGTGTAGGAGGTTGCTTAAAGGTTCTAGATGGCGGTAGTAATACAGATGACACCAGCAGAATGCGGTGCTATTAAAATGAAAAGCCATCAATTTATTTACACTTGCATCCCCTGCAAAACAAATCAGCAGAAATCCAGGCATTGCACTGTTCCTTATTTATGGGTGCCCCAATTATGGGCCTGCCGCCTGCTGCTGCTCAACACGCTGTATGTGTATATGGAAATTAGGTGCATGCGCATGTGAAATATGGTGTACTTACTTTGCACCATATGCCCACTGTTGGGTTACTTTTCATGTGTGCAATGCTGCTTAATTGAAAGAGTTGTTGTGCCAATGAAGCCAGCTGTATGGAGATGAGAGCCATCGTGAATGGATGGACACAGGAAGGGATGAATGGAGTCCAGGAAGCTGTCGACTCAGGATGGTGGAAGCTTGGCAGAGTGTGCTGCGATGTGCCTTGTGGTTGCAAGAGTCTTTCAGAATGTCAATGACTGCGGCGACGCCACCTGCATTTCAATAATCATCAGGTGTCTGTATTAATAACGGGGACGTTATATTTACAGCTGAAATGATAAGCAATCAATTAATCCACATACAGCTGATGATTTGGTTACTCTTTCGGATAAGCAATTCATTGTTTGTCTGTGCTGTGATATCCATAAAATTGATCTTGCACTGCAAACCAGACGAACCATAATGCATCTTTTCGGCTATCTGCTGGTCAATATTGAAGGCATGGCCATCTTGTTGGAATGGTCAATGAACGAAGCTGCTCAGCATTTCTGTGTTTATGTTCAGTGTGGGCACCCGTTGACCGAACCATACAGTCGGTGTGAGCGCAGACGTCAAGATTTGGCGCTTCAGAAAGGATGATTCAAATGTCAAGTTGGAATTCACGAAACATACAGCATTAATGAAATACTGGTGTCTGCCCAGCTTTATGCCACAGTTATATATTGCATTTATTTGATATAGATGCCTACTTGGATTGGTCAAAGCCTCTGGCGGGAAGACATGATAGAGGGAAGAGGGGGAGCTGGAGGAACAGTGGGCTTCTGTGTGTTTACTCCAATATGTAGCCTTCCTTCTTTCCTGCATTGCTGTTTCTCTTTTGCCCATAGCGAAGGTATTTTGGTGTGATAAAGCACACGAGCACAACAGAGGTGGTAATCTGTAAACAGAAAACTTGGTTACCTTTCCTCTCAAAGTACAACTTTGGTATTAACACTGGAAATTCTCTTATCTCACTTTCACTCCTTTAATCTCTAAATCTTTGAGTTTCCCCTGTATATCTAACTGGGAATGCAAGCTTTGTACTCCGTCTCTATTTATTTCATTTTCTTGCCATGCCTTTCCATGCCATTGCCTTTTCTGTCTTGATAAGAGCAGAGGATTTATCAAGAGAGGAGGAGGAAGGGAGCGAAAGGAGGAGTTTTAAGTTCAGAATGTGCTTTATGAAGGCCACATGCATGATCACCCCTTCAATTAAAGCTGAAGAATGTGAGGCAGAAAAGAACAAGGACAAGGTTTCACTGAGACCAAGTGATATGATATCACTATGTTTATGTGCATTGTGCTTTGCAGTGAAGCGGATACAAATGTAAAATGGTATTTCAGATCAGAGGAGCTGTTCGAGTGCACGGCTCCATGCAAGTGTGTGTGGGAGAGAGACGAAGCACGGGAGCAATGAGCCGTAAAGACATAGGAGAGAAAGTCGGTGAGCGGAGATGACGAATGCACAGCGACGGAGGTCTCTCCACCACCACCATCTTAATAGCTTCCCACCCACAAAAGATGTGGGAGATTCGTACTCTAAGTTGACAACATCAGTGTCCTCAACTAAAAGTGCAATAATGGTGGAGAAATGTAGCTTCTGAATTATTTACGGAGTTCTTTATCAGATTGGATTCGAGCTAATTTAGTCTTTAATGGCTGAAGAAGGGCATCTAAGGACCGCGTGCGTGCGTGCGTGCGTGCGTGCGTGCGTGCGTGCGTGCGTGTGTGTGTGCTCACAGGTTTCAGCCTCCTCAGTGAGGCTGCTTAAACATAAAAAGACATTCAGACAGATGTGATTAATCTACCAGGAAATCCGCTGCACCAATTAATCAACCAGGAAATGATTGATAAGCGGCTTCAATCACAGCAGGAAAGAGACCGAGATGCACTTCTTCTTAGGTGTGTGTGTGTGTGTGTGTGTGCGTGCGTGTGCGTGTGCATGGAATGACAGATGCTGACATGGTCCATTAGCTTATGGTGGAACACCCTGCTGTGGCAGCTCTCAACAGTTCAGTGTTGACATAATGTATGTGCATGTGGAAGGTTGGCATTGTTTAGGAACGCATCACCATAGTGTGTGTGTGTGTGTGTATATATGTGTGTGTGAGAAGAGAGGGGGCTGGTGAAGCTTGCCACTCTGACTAGTGAATGAATATTCATGGGGTTGATATATCAGTGTCTGCCAGAGAACGCATGCCTCCAGATCGCAGGAATACAAATAAGAACACTTGCCAAGTGTGTGTGTGTGATCTGTGTGTGGGCGCAGAGGGAGATTATAGGCCTCTGAGTGTATGAGCAATTGGGAGGGTGCGAGATTGAGATTGGTATGTGTGTTTGTGTGTGTGTGTGTGACAGAAAGAGGCGTAGCTGACATTTACTTAGCTCTTCTCCTCTAGGCTTTTTGTGCCCCACATTCAAAAGAGGGAGAGGAACACCCTCTTGCTTTATGAAACTTTTGCCTGCTATCCTCACAACTCGGTGTCCGTCACTATGTTACATCCCACTGTTTGTCTGGAGCACATGGATAAAGTAAGCTCTGTGTGACAGTACAGTGAAGTAAGAGATGAAAGACTGTGAAACATCAGTGTTAAGAATAAAGAGTATACACATGGTTATTTTAGAACATAGATAGATAGATAGATAGATAGATAGATAGATAGATAGATAGATATCTCATTAATGAGATATGAAATGACCTTTTTAAATAAAGATCATTTGATTTAAAGGATAAATGCCCATTTTGTTCACATCTGTCGTTGTCATGTCTTAAAACAATACTCGTGTACATTAAAATAATTATTGGTTGCTCTAATCGTTCTCACTGTCTGACTGCGAAAAGATCCTGAATGGAAGACATAGTGGCAAAATCTACAGTACTCGTTCTCTGAAGTTCAGCTGAAGCTACCGTGAGGATTCAGCAGTCTGTCAGACAAAACAAGTGGGCATCGACAAAAGTTAGTCCTTTTAGTTCAAAATCCCTGCACTGCAGCTCAGTACAAGAACACTGTCCAGGGAAACAAAAGGGAATTTTGTACTAAAAGGACTAACTTTTCTTTGAGTAATTCAGACTGCTGAAGCCTCATGTTAACTTTGGGATACATTTTTGCACACAATGTAGAGTGTGGATTTTGTCCCCCATCATTTCCACTGCAACTGAATTAGGAAGGGATCTTTTCACAACCAGCATGGACAGAAGGAATGATAACGACTATATGATGAATATCTAAATGGTACTCAGACATACACCTGGAGCTCTCAGCCCAGGAGAAGATCCAGCAAGGTTCCTAATCAGGAATTATGAGCTTTATTTGCAAGAGACTTATTTTAAAGGTCTCTGCAAATACAGTAAGAGGTTGCCTGTAAACACTAAAAGACTGACACAAAGTAAGAAAACATAAAGGCAAATACAAACAACTGGAAAAACGAGAAGACAGCATTTTAACTTGCGTGTGTGTAAAGAGTATTGCTGCTGATTAGTGTAATATAAATAAACTCCCCCAGGCAAAAGGAAGACTGACAAGTAAATGTCAGCAGTATGCTCCACATACACACACTCTCACTGTGTGTGTGTGTGTGTGTGTGTGTGTGTGTGTGTGTGTGTGTGTGTGTGTGTGTGTGTGTGTGTGTGTGTGTGTGTGTGTGTGTGTGTGTGTGTGTGAATAGACCAGAGGTAGGAGTTTGGGGTCTGAAGGATAAGTGAAATTCTAATAGATGCCAGAGGACGAGCCTATGGAGACACCAAGCATCTATATGTGATTAGTGTCTTAATCTCTTTCTCTTCTCTTACTTGTAGTTATAGATCAGCACTTTCCAGTATTGGATTCAAAACCTACTGTTATGTACAAATGTGTTTCAGTTACTTTAAAATACAGATATGAGGTTTCACAAACCATCTTTATTGGTGGAACTGGGCTCTGGTTGTGGCTGCGCAGCGTCCACCAGTCACACAGAGACCTAGATCAGCGTTTTACACCGAGGTTACACATGACGAGGTTCACTTTTGCTGAAAGTATTTGTCTGTTTAGATCAGGAGTTAATCCAATGCAAAGTAAAATACCCCATGAAATGGCACGCAAACTTGTGGCAAGGGGAGTTATTCTCTCTGGCGAAAGGGTTAGGAAAAATCAGACCCATTTATTATCTCTGGAATATATAATGCAACACTATTGGCTCTTTGTCCACGATACAGGACAGGCAGACAGAGAGGAAAATAAATAATTCAACTGTTACTTTAAATTGCTTCCTAATTTGGCATTCTCTCTTACAAATAATCGAGCCACTTAACTATCCATTCGTGATATGAAATAGCAGACTTTGGGATCTTCTTTACTTCTGAAATATTAATGGTTCGTAAGAGTGGCACTTAACAATATGATGGGACGCGTATAATCCTGGCCAGTCATAAGCCACAGAACAGCGCATTACCCATTGTAAATAAACAGAACATATTCCAACGATGTAATCCATCAAATCACACTTCAGGATGTTATCTTATTAATGATTAACTTCAAAGTGACAAAAAAAGGTTTATTAAAAACGGTGTATGCAAAAGTAGCAGAAGCAAACCATGCCATAAACTCCAGCTGATGTGGCCGTGAGAAACCTTTCACTTCTCTCTTTACAAAAAACAGAGACTATTATTATATCGGCCATTAAAAATGCAATCGGTCAACCTCTACTTTAAATAGTGCTGGCTCTGTCCTCAGCACAAGGACAACTGTGAGCTGGGGGATATCTGAGAAGTGCTTCACCAAACCCTCTGAGTCCTGAACACAAGCAGTCATCATTCTAGCCTTACATCTGTTCGTTTATGAAAACTGCAACTGTGCAATAATTTAGTCTGCTTCCTGTCATAATTCTATAAGTATCGGACTTAACTGTTTTTCAGCTACGGTTTGCTTTTTCTCAGACCTTATCAATTAACTGTCTACTTGTCAATGTGAGTCCATGTAGATTATTCCTACAGATTGCCACCATTGTAGTTTTGTTCAATCGTCAGTTGATTGCTGTAATTGACAATTATTGTCATTATATGTTCATCTGTTGACGATTTCTTTCAGCTAATCAACTCATTTGCGGTTCAAAGGGATGTTTTCATATTGCTTGTTTTGTTTCTAACAACAGTGCACAACCTGAAAGTATCTAGAATGACATAAACCAGAGAGAAGCGGACAATCCTCATGTTTGCGATGCTGAAATCTAATTTCTTTAGATTATAGTTAGTCTGATAAAGGTTTTCAAATAGGACTAGTCAATAACGTTGAGGACCACTTTGAAATGAAGTGTTTTTTAGTAGCTGTCTTCTGGGATTGTGTAGGTCATGATAATCTTTTGAATAGTTGTGCTTTTAAATTCCTAATAAAAATCAATTTAATTGATTAATCATTTTTTAGCTCTACTCTGACCAATAAACTAATGTCACATAATATAATCAGAACGATGTCCTGATTTTGTTTTACGAATAAGACAGACAGAGCTATCATTCTTGGTATATAATGCCTTGGCTTGCACTAAACAACCAATAATACATTTCACCTCCCTGAAAACAAAGGCTCATCTGTGCAGGAGATGTTGACCCTTCAACTTGGTGACATTGCTCCATTTGTTCCTGCAGGCCCCACCCCTCCTCCCCACTGTTCAGCCATTATGATCAGTCTGTCGTTTCTTAAAGGAAGAGGAGACGCGTGGGAAGTCTTCTTTGCTCTGTAATGTAGTAGGAATGTGTAATATTTATTCAGAATTATCATTTGTTTTCTTACAGCTGTAGTAAAGACGTAGGTTTATGAGTTGTTGCTGCTAGCTCTTGGTAATAATAGACTGAGAGGAGGATGTGAAAGTATCCAAAGCATAGTCTGCGCTGAGATCACAAGACAAAAACACCACTCGACACTCTCACAGTAACATCATGTTCGAGCATGTCTACACCCTAAGTGTTGCTTAAAATGGAGCTAAACAAATGAGCTATGAGTTTGGGAAAAAAAAGTGGGTTGTTATCCAGACTAAACCTAACCTCGGTGCTTGTTGTGGTCACTCAAGGCTTCTTCTGGGACTCGTGCTCAGCAAAGAAAACTTAAAAAAAAAAATGGAATTGATTTGAAAAAAGCATATGAATCAAGTGTGCGTGTGTGTATTTTTTAATCAGTTCCACACCTCCAAGAAACTTGAAAGCTGATCTGAGTAGAAAGCAATTCTCTATTCACATTATTTTTTTCTCTCTCCATTTTTCTCACCTGGGTGCACATCTAAAGGGATTTTATCACCTCTGTTCTCCTCCTCTCACCTCATTTCATCTTTTTTGCTTTCATCACTCTTTCTTTCCCCTCACTGTGGTGTTTCATGGCCTGTGTTGATTTATGCCAGTTGGTGTTATTCTAATTGCCACCCCTCCGTGAGACAGGCATGTAACGTGTGGAGCCAAATGAAATTACTGTTTCCGTCTATCTGCCTGTGACACACACAAATATATGAATATTGGCGCACAACCCAAGACTATATCCCCTGCAGCACTGCTACTACTCAGACCTATGTAGATTAATACGGCTCTGTTTGAGTGGAAGTTAAGATGGTAGTCTGAACGTTATTTGCTGCCATGCTGGGGATGTGTGAGCAGCTCCATATTTTCCATGATTTTCTTCTTTCTTTTGCAGTGTAAATGGCAAAAAAACTATTTTGCTGCTTCCAGGTGAACACAAAGTTACATCGTTCGTTCACCACTGCAACTCTTTTTAGCGACACACTGAAGAGTGTATGGTAAGGTGCTCATTTGCTGGTGAAATGTATCGTTTAAAAGATACGCCATGCCTATGTCATATAGGCTAGCAACATTTTGTGAATCCAGCTTGGTAATTAATTCTACAGCACAGCAGCGGAGGGTTGTATGGACAGATAATGAGGCAAGAAAGACAGAAGATAACATACAGGAAAGGTCCTCAGCTGGACACGACGCCTCTAGTCTGTTAACTAACTTGACTTTATGTTAGTTTGTTACCGAGTCAGGTAACTAGTCAGTTAATTGTTACACTAAGAGATGAGACTTAGGCCTACAGGCAGGTGGTACTATACAGTATACTCAGGACTCACATTTCAGTACAACATTCAAATAGGGCATAAAAACACATGTAGTCCACAAGTATAACCGGCTTGGTATTGTTGGAGAAAGAGGTCAGAGAGAGCCCAAGCATGATGTTAGATATTAAAGAAACAGGCCAACATTTTGTAAAATACACCTGTTTTATGCAGTCAGCATCAATTTCATCTCTGTGTGTGACTTTAGTTCAGGGTGTGCTTAGTCTAGCACAAAGAAGGGAAGTCTGTGGAAACTGGTAGTCAAGTAAAAAAACACATTTAACAAAAATAAAAACATTTTAACTTTATTTAAAAAATGTGATGATTTTGTTTCACGCAGGTTCCATGGCAACTTGGTATGAATACACTCACTTTGAGATGCAATTGAAATCTCTGAAAAAGCTAGTGAGTGGACCTTGAGTTAACATGGTGTTGTCAAAGCGTGAACTCGTTTTACGAGAGAGGTTGTATTTTCTTCTAAATTTGAAGCTGAGGCTCAGAGGCTTTGCCAAATTACTGAGCTCATCAGCCGATGTCTGAAAATGACTGGGACATAAATATATGCAAAATATCTCACTCAGTACATATCTTGATCACAACAATTTAAGGTATCCTTATCACAAATGTGTGTATTAAAATAATAATTATCAGCCAATATATTGTTCTGTTACTCAGATATGAATATATAAATATCCAGTACTGATCAGGCTGTAATACAAGCAGCTCAAATCCCTGCATGCTCCAGCATGTAATATGAATCATGTTCTGGCACCATCGAGCCTTGGAAAATGATGCTGAGCCTCCTCTCCATAAACTAAACATCAGTCTATTATTGAGTCGATGTCCGGGCCGTAGACACTGACAGGGTGCTCTTACTTCGAGGTTAGGCTGCAGGAAGCTATGGATCAGCCAGACGGACTCTTTCTAATAGACTGTTTAGATTTAATATGAGTTTTCACCTCCTCTAATGGACCTAGCTGTCACAGGAAGGACACACGGTGAGATCTCACTCCAAGTTGTGTGTATTGCGAGTGTAGAGGCAGACTGATGGCTTTGGGTCTGTTCACTGCCTGAATGCAAATCAACTTCGTATAGTTCCCTTCAATTTATGAGTAAAGAGGGGTGTGCATGTGTGCGTGTGCGTGTGCGTGTGCGTGTGCGTGTTTAAGACAGCAGATTTGGAGTCGCTAGACGGTCACCTTCGCTGTAAAATCTGCTTTATTGGCAACTGAATGATCCATCAAACTGCGGTCTGTTGTCCTCGTGGGGGGGGGCAGGTCTTTGTGTGTTAACTCAAGTTTTAGGGGACTTTGAATGAGACGTCTGAGGTGGGACAGATGTTCAGCCAATTGGAGGCCTTGGCAGCCGTAACCATGGTTACCAGATGTTCTTATCATCCCAGTCTTACACCTCTCGTTCTTTCACAGTCAGAGAGGGAAAAGAGCCGGGCTGACTCTGTTTAGCCAAAGGCAGTATGTCATGTCGATATCTCTCTCTCTCTTTCTTTCTTTCTTTCTATCTTTCTATCTTTCTTTCTTTCTGTCTCTCTGTCTCTCTGTCTCTCTCTCTCTCTCTCTGTCTCTCTGTCTCTCTCTCTCTCTTTCTTTCAAGGATGAAGGCACTGAAGCATTTCCTGGCACTTTTAATGGACTTCTATTCAACTTTCCAGTCCTGATCCACTTTTATAGCTCTGCTTTTCGCCTCTGAAATCCTTGTTCACTTTACAGAAGTCATTTATGTTCCTCTTTACGCTGTCAGCCACGCAGCACGGTGTTGGCCATTACGCATACCCTCTGAGACATGACCGGTATTTGAATATGAATATTGCTCTCAGAGTGGTTTATTTTTTAATGTTTCGTGAGCTAATGTAGCGATGTGTGCTTGTGTGTGTTGGCATCTAAAGGAGATTTGAGGTTCACAGAACCACCACCTTCGCTCCACCCCAGCCCTCCATCCCTGAGCCCATCTGTGCTCAGAATGTTTGTTGTGGTTTTAGGAGAGATTTAAGAGCTGGGAAAGTGAAATAGTTTTGGGAAGCCTGGGTAAAATCTGTTTGGGCGCAAGGGGGTGTTCACAAGGCCACACAAACACTTCCTATCTGGCTCCTGGCTCAAACTGCACAGGAAGCAAAATATTGAGTCACAATACTCCATCAGTTTTTATAAAAACAAGTGAAAATCTTTAGTTATTTTTCTGTGTTGAAGCTGGGCTCCAAACACGGCTATTAAATGGACTTCGGGGTGAAATTGTTTTGTTGTTTCCAATGTCAAGAATTAATTTGAAGGGCTTCTATTCCTGTAACAGTGACAACATTGTACACACACACACACACACACACAGACACACACAGACACACACTCCCACTCACAACCTGTACTTGGCATAGCATTGACACATACAAAGCTCAGGTGTGACATAATTAAATTAGGGCTTTGTGCTCATGCTCTCCACGGCCCTGTGGTCAGACTCCGCAATGTCATCCTGAAGAGAGACATACTACACCTCGGCAGTTAGCACATGTGTTTCTAGAGCATTTAAGTATCAATATAATCTATTTGTTTCCTCGTTGATTTAAGGTAAAGACAAATTATATCTCTCCCGTCCGTAGCATTAAGTTTATTGTCATTGCATACTGGGAGTAGACTATTGCAAATGTAGTCTGATCAGAGATCAGCCTTGTGATTATAATGTAAAAGTTGTAAATTGTAAATCAAGACAACAAAGAGAAATATTCTTAAATGCTCTTCCTCCAGACTCCCTCTTCTATTATCTAGTAGCCACTGCTTTCTCTGTATTTCACAGCTTTGATGGTTTTCTGTAACTTATAAACCGGGGAGACTGTCTGTCTGTCTCTCTCTTTCTTTAATGATGTGCTTGAGCGATGCTAATGAATAGCTCTTACTCTCCTCCTCGATCTCTTTCCCCTCTGTTCCGCTTTTTCTTCTTCTCTCCATCTGCCTGCTTGATCTGTCAGGGCAGAAAGAGATTTTTGTACTTCGGTTATGAAACTTCCTCAGGGTGATTCTAAAGGGAAAACTCAGATGACTTCCCTCATTTCTGCCGGTCTGGTGATGTGATTGATGGAAGTATTTAAAAGGCCGGAGTATTTCTGTTGGGCTGTGCATCTGAGTGGCTCACAGTGAGCCAGCAGGAGGGAGTGTTTGGGTAGATGATAGAAAGGGTGAAAGTCTGTAGGTGGCCTTGTTGAGATAGAAAAGTGTGTATGTGTGTGTGTGTGTGTGTGTGCTTTGTGTACTTGCTGGATGTGCATACAGGCCTTTGTGCCCGCATGTGCGTTGCAAGTGAAGTGTGGTGTGAAGGAGAGCCCAATGTGACGCTTTGCACAGCCACGACTAGTTACACTCTGAGCCAACTCTCCTGTGTTGGGACTGGGAGTCACAATAATAACTTTTTCTACAGCAAAATAAAGTTTTTTTTCGCAATAAGGTTTGAAATCAATGAGTTGATCCAGAGAAAATTGACAAATTTGATAATATATTAATTGTTTAAGTAAATTATTATGCAAAAACATTGGCAATATTCAACATTATTATTGTTTTAGTTTTTTAAATTTCATTAAGTAAAATATGAATTGATTAGCTATCAATTGACTTTACTTTTTTTGATAAAGTTTCACCTTTTCTGCATTTTTATCTGCAGCCGAAAGACATATTCAGTGTAAAAGCGCTAAAGCGCCGCACCAAGCAGCAGACAAACAAAATCTTCCAACTACTGTAGCTTGTGAATATTGTGGAGCATTTAGAAACTGATTGACGTACAATCGTCAGATGTCAAGTTATTGAACTTGCAATATGGCTTAAAGTGAAACAAAAATCCTACCAATAGGTTGAGACATACAATACATACGTCTCTCAGCCCTTTTTTGTGGGTTTTGTGGTTATACAGTAGTTTAATGTACACTGTGGAGTTCTGACAACTAGTAGCTATAAAACAATATTATTGCAATCCGGTCCCCGTTTCGTTTGCACTGTGCACAAGTATGCACAATCAAGCACAGGCGGCGCAGTTCACATCCTGTTGTTGGTCTCACTGATCAATGGTGGTAACGCACCAACAAACATAGCAGTGCACCAACAAAGGCAGGAAAAAAGAATGACCGGATGATTTAAACAAATAAATAAAATATGCTTTGCAAATGCATTGAACGTGTTTCTCAGACCTCAAGGACACACAGAATGTGTTTTGGTGACTACAACTGAATGTAGATATAACTTTTGTTTGTCTTTCTTTCACCCCACTTTCACAATTTTTCTTTCTCCACTGCTGTGCATTGGAATGCAAATTATTTTATTTCTTGACATCTGCTGCCTTTAACCCTGTCTGTCTCTTTTGGCAGAAATAACTCTATTTTATTCGGGTTCTGCTCTCTCATCCAGGAGCTCTTCCTGCATTCCTCCATTGTGCTCCTACGCCAACCCCTAATCTCATCACCCATTTTGTTCCCTCCCGTATTACTATGCTTGATCCTTGCCATCTTGTCTTCATCCCCCTATCCCACAGTCTTCATCCCCATCCATCCCTTCTATCCCTCACTCATCCACCCTTCCCTCTTTTCATCCTCTAAGTCGGTGCAGAAGCTGCAGCCAGGTGTTTGATGTGTCGATCGGGTTAGCCAGAGGGTTAGATTGTCCGATAATCGAGACTTAGCCTCCACTTCCCATTCTATCAAGGCTGTCTCTGCAAGCTGTGACACACATGCAGTCACAAAGATTGGTCGCAGTCAAATGGTCAAGAGGAATGTAGCTGGAAAGGGGTTTTGTGACCCCAGTGCCTTGTGAAGGACGGACAGGCAGACAATTAAACTGCTTGGTAATTGGCACAGCAATAACCCAGGCAGACAAAGGTCTTCTTGTTCTATTTATGACCTTCGAACTCCGTTTATGACTCCCGCTTTCTGCATGGTAACCGCAGGATGAAGGTATGTCAACTGTGATTGTCTTCCGACAAGAGAGAGGAATGTTTCAGAAAGATCCATGGTGAGTTTGGACTGAACATCACCATGGAAGCAGAGAGAAGGGACTTTGGGAAATGGAAAATTGGAAGCATTCGGGTGTCATTGGAGGAGATGGGGGAAGTGTGACGGAGCTTGCAGATGAAAAGCTTCAATAACACTGAAAAGAAATCGGAATAAATGAGTTGTTTTCATGTGTAGAGAAGAAGCAGAGTTATCTGGGTCCTTGAAAGTAATTTCCCAGAGCAGAATGAGATGTAGACAGAGAGAGGATTGGAAAGATGGCTAAATAGGGACAGTGTGTGAGCACTTGGGACATAGGGTTCATCTATGGGTCCCTGTCATATGACCTCAATCATCATATTAAGTGGAAGGAAATTAAAACCTTTTCTCTTCTGCACTCTAAACGTCTAAACTTGCTCATTCTCTTTTCTTAATCCTTTGGTCTAGTTAGACTTTCTACAAACCAGGTATGAAATATGAGCTATATAAATGCTGCACATCAGTGGCATGTCAGCAGAATATGATCTGACATTTGTACTTGGAACTTTTTTTTTAACTTCGTGACCTTGGACTGGCTTGTCTTCCCTGTTTGGCACTGAGCCAGCGGAGGGAGGCGTTATTTGCTCGGAAACGATGGTGGGGATGTGTGAGAAAAGATTTAGTTAGTGTTATCCGTAGAGTAAAATGGATAGAGGTGATACAGTTTCTCTGGCTCAGCTCTATCCCACAGCGGGGTGCAAGTGTGAGCTTGTGTGCATTTGATTGCACCTTTTCTTTCTTCATCTCTGTTTATCTATGATTCGTCTGCTTTGGCAAGAAAGAGAGAACAATCAGGTTACTGCCACTGTAACCTCATGTGTTTGCCACTTGCCAGATATACTGTGAGTGTATTAAATATAAGGTTTTGTTTTTTTCTAAACCAATATGCACTATTTTACAAGATGAATCTCTCAGAAGAATCACTCATTTTAAACCTGATTACTGTCTGGCAGCTTTTCATTACACCTTAAATGATTAGTTGATCAACAGAACATTCACTGCTTTCAGTCTTTAGTTCTACACCTCATCCATGCATTCGAATATGGCCTCAGCATCAGGACTGCAACTACCAATTGTTTCTATTAACCCACTGATTCATTGTTTAGTCTATAAAAGGAAAAAGAAAAAATGAAATGGCCAAACATATTAAATTTACAATTACATCAAATATATAAAGGCAGCAAATTCTCATATTTGAGAATCTGTAACCAGAGAATGTTTGCCATTTTGTTTGTAAATGCATTAAACGATTTTTCAGTTCTAAAAATGGTTGTGGATTGTTTTGTTTTAATTTAATATACTGCTTGAAAATGGCCAGCTTAAAAAGAGAACCACACTCATCAATGTGAAGGTCAGAATATATTTGGTAACGCGTCTGATAGTGTTTTTGAGCCAACAGATTTTTATCTGCAGCCCAATAACTCTTCTTCTGTCTCCCTCTGCTCTCAGGCTGCTGCTGACTTTGCCAAAGCCCACCTGCCTGAGGCGCTCCGCCAGCAGCTACTGACCTACGAACGGGAGAGAGAAAGAGACAGAGAAAAAGACAAGGAGAAAGATGAAAAAAAGGAGAGGGGCGGCCTGTCCTATCCTTCCATCCTGGAGCAGCAGATTTTGACTCTGGACAGAGAAATGCTAGACAAGCTCTCTGCCACTTACAATGAAGCAGGTGAGTCTGTGCGTGTGTGTATTTGTTTTGTTGTACACCACAAAAGCTTGGAACCCCCAAACTGTAAAAAGCACGTACACATAACTATGATATACGCAAATGTATCCATGCAAAAATGTGTGCAAGTTCTTGCATGTATGACAACTTGGGGATATTTGTCCTACAGTGGTTTTGTTTGTCTAGATGCTACCACACTGCTCCATTAATTAGTAGTGACCTAAATGTTTGCATGCAGTATGTCAGCTTGAATGTGTGGCCACAATAGAGGGCAGAAGCCACATACAGATGGATTTTAACCACAAGTGATCCTCATTACTGGGGACACAGTAATAAAAGCAGCAGTCGGTGCAGAGCGATGTTTTTTAAATGTGCCCTATAAAGCTGCACCCAAGCTATTATTTTCTACTCCACTGTTTCACTTGACTATTGTTGAATAGTGACTGTCAGCACCCCCAGGCTGTGCTTATTCAGCTGTTTAAATACAAGCTGATCTTCACAAGGCTTGTAGTAATTATCTCTGGAGAGAGGCAGAAAGGGATGGGTGACGCAAGTGAGAGGGAGTGATGGATGGAAAGCGGTAGTAGAAGGGTCAAAGGGAAGGAGGACATTTTGCTGGTAAAAGCTATACAGTAGAGAGGGACGAGAGACCTGTGCAAGAGGCAAAATGAAGAGTGGACGATAAGGAAAACAGGAAAGGGACGAGCAAAAAAGCGGGGCGTTCAAAGGGTGATGAGGATGAGAACATGAATACAAAAGGTGATGAAAAGGTCTGATCTGAATTAACCAAAACAGACCTTTGGGGGTAGAGAAGGAAGAGAACAAAAAGTCCCAGAGCAGAGCTATACAGTGCAATTTAGAGACATTTAGGCTTCATTCATTAACATATTTGTTAATTCCATAACAGCCTTGTTTTTAAGATTATGACCATAGGCTGTATATGAGAATAGATAATGACCATGATAAAACACGTTTATAATCGGTCTTGTAAACATCACAGAGTCATTAACAGTAAGGTAGTTGCAACAGATTAATGAGTTGCATGTGCTTTCTCATCCATGACAGAGATGTATAGTGTTGTCATTCCTAGTTTTAGCTTCAAGGTTTTGCCCTTCGCACCTATAGTTAATAGTTACAACGTTATACTCGCTAAGTTAATTGCTTAGATTCTTTGAAAACAGCAACGCAACTAAAAACAATGAACAGAGAAATCAGACAACCTGCACAGACAGCTGTTTGGTGAGGGGGGGTCTTTGGTATGAAAGGGCCATTGAGAAGGCCTCACATCCTCTAGAGAACGATGGGTCATATGATACACTGATTGTTAAAGTGAAGAATTAGAATCTCAAGATCTGGAGGCGACCGTTGATTATTACCGAACAGAAAAGGTTATATGCTGCAGATGCATTACCCTTTTTCTTACACTCACCTGCTCTCAACTTCTTCATACTCAAATATATAAAGAAATACATAAATATCCCCTCCTGATCCCTCTGCCTATTTCTATTCTTAAGCCACGTGGTCTGTTGCATCCAGGCTCCAAAGATCTGTCCATATCTTTTTCTTATCTGACTATATTTCTATCAATGCCTGACACTGAGCTTATAGATACATTCACAGTCAAGCTCCATTACAAGGAAAATGCTTCTGCGTTGTTAAATCTAAGCATTAGACAGTCAGGGATTGAATTTGCTGCAGTATTTGTCCAAACTTTCTTGTCAGCGGCTCGGTGGGGGGAGAGATCTGCTGATCAGGTAATTGTTGTGCATTCTTGTCCCTGTATCTGATTCAACAATCGCATCATTTAGGGTGCACAGCTCCCTGCTTTCTGTCGCAATCAGGGCCTAAATTAAGCTGGCAGGGGAGGAAGAGAGAGGGAAAATAGAAGGACTCATTCTCAATTCAGCTCCCAGTCCCCAGGACAACAGCGTATCAGATTTATCGCCCTGTTCATTCATCCCTCTGTTGTTTATCAGCCAACAAAAGCGCTTGAAAGAAAGATAAGAGAGATGGGACTTTGATGGAATGTCCAGGAGCTTAGTCTATTATGGAAACAGTCTCCGTAATGCGGTGTGGTATTCTGTTCGTACTAACCTTTATGAAGCAGTATGGGATGTCTCTTGGCACAGGTTTGAACCCACGCACGCACACAACAGTGTCCAGTAGTGCATTAGTCCAGCACTCAGTTGTTATTATTACAAGCAGCAATATAGCACAATAGGAATGGTTAAGATTGCAGGAATGTTTCGGATACAAAGCATTTGCAAATGAAAATATACATAATGTGGAAAAATACAAAATGTTTTGTATATATCAGGAATTAAACATACTGTATACTGTATTTATTCACTAAATTATAAAATAATGTTTTAACGACAGGTGAGGTAAAACAGTGACTGCGTAGAGAACATACAGCAATCAACATGAACAAAGACATTGCATCATTTTAGTGTCTTAGGGACAAAAGGCTGAACTCCCAGAAAGCAAAATTGATATTGTATTGCAAGAAACTATCTTTATACATTATATCCCTTTAATAACTTACTGCCTCTTTGGTCGGTATAAATGTTAAACAGGTTTTCCTGAAGTGCAACAGACGATAAAAATGTTCTCAAAACTCTCTTCAGAGTGCAGTTCTATTTTGTTAAATACCAGTCATTTACTTTTAACTTTTTTCAGCTTTGCATTTGTTTGCTGTTATGATTATTTTTAGCAGAATGTTGACGTCGTGGTTTTGTTTAGCGATGAGTCATTTCATGTTTCTGCTCTGACTCCAATGGTGCTAATCTTTGTTTGGACTGTTGTTCTTTTCTTTGAAGCATCTCATTACGTTAAACGCTTTACATTCCATTCCCCCTAACTTAATGTTTGTTCACACCAAGTATGTTTGCAGTAGTTTGTTCAAACTCTTCAGTGTTTTCTCCTTTAATTCACTTTGTTTGTCCATAAGAGAGCAAAGCAATTTGGACGCCAAAACTGATCCTATTGCCCCAGTTATGTTCACTGTGAACGTTATCGTTCTGACTTTAGTTGTTAATCACTACAGTAACTATGGGCCGGTCAGAACAATTCTTAACTTACTCCATTTATCTGATTCATGCTACAGTAGTGAACAGATCTGAATAGATGCCTTTGGAAATTAAGCTACACTGAGGCTTCAGTAACTTGATAAACCTAAAGGTTCTCGTGGAGCTGAGGTATTGATGAAAATTACTGAGGACTTGTGATTCTACTTTGTTTTTTTTTATCATAATAAGACCAAACACAATTATCTGAGTCTGTGTTGTGTAACTGGAATAGAGATAAAGCAACCGTTGGTGTTTTTTCTACCCAAAGTTTACTGCTCGCTGTGAGTGTGGATATCATTAATTGAGACTGCTTGCTGTTGTTTATTTGTGCGTGTAGCTCCGTCTGTGGTTCGCTCGCTCACGGTGCTGTGTGTTAAAGAATAAGATCCAGTTAGGCGTTTTTGAAAGCTGGTGTGTTGAAATAGATAAAGGATGTGTAGGTGTACAATAAAGGATTAAAGATGGATCAAACTTTATATGGTTGATAGCAATCAATAATAAAGTGCCTTGACTGTATTTTGGGTCCTGATTTTCAGAATTCGTTCCCAAATGCTACAACCTTTCTGTAGGATACAAAAAGACAAAATGCTTCCTGAAATCAAGTTCAGTTAAATTTAACGAATACGCACAAAGATAAAAACATGATATCCTATTTTAAAGGTTTATTAATGTGCAGTATAGACAAAAGTGAACTGGGAAATGTGTAGCCTGGGAAGATGAACATAATGTTGATTAAACATTTGACACAGGTTTGACCGGCTCTGGCATCTGATATATGACAGATATTGTTATATAACAACACAGACATCATTGCAGTGTTTTTTTTGCAGCAGACTTTTAAATTTCTAATGCCTCAGTTTCCTGAACGAGACTCATTTTAAAGCGGTTCTTGCTCACTGCAGGACCATTAAATGGCAAAGTTTTTCATCGTGATGAATTATCTATCATCTCCAGCTTTTGTAAGTTTGATGTTGTAGTCTGACTGTCTGACATCCACATGAAAAAGATTTTTGTGTTATAAGTTGTTTAAATGTGTAAGGACGCCAGGCACAGAGCTTTTTTGTTTGTTTTATGTTTCTGCACCCAGTTGGTTGTGTGACTAGGAAGGAGCTTGATTATCTTAAAGGGGAACTCTACTGACTTACAGGTCTTGGGGACTATTGATTACATGAAAAAAGTCTTAAAGCACAGTGGTCAGCGTTGGTTGGAGTTGAAGACTGCAAGTTTCTGGAGTGTGCGGTTAAAAAAGAAGTGAGCTCCATTAGCCGCTACTAGCATGACGCACCTGAATCTCTCGCTGAACTGTCAGCTGTCGAGTTGAATTGTGTGCAATGTCGCACCATGTTTTGACAATCTCTAGCTCTGCTGCATGAACTTTGATCCTTTTTTTTAAAAAACTATCCATCAGGAGTCCAACAATGTTACAGGAGTGCAATGCTAAATTTTAAACCGCTCCCTGACCCACAAGGTTGCTGTAACGTTTGTGCATAATTAGAGGAGATACTTCGATCCAGAGGCCTGTCAGATCACATGCTTAGCCCAGATATGACCAGAATGCCACTGCAGTTTATGATTTTTTTTTTTAAAAAGGAAACAATTTGTATCATAAGAATTGTAAAGGGAACAAGAAGCACTCTGGAGGAATAATTGGTTCAAATGTGCACAGGAGCCCAAAGCAAAATCTCACATAAGGCTTCAAAAAGGCTGAGGCTGGCCCAGAGGCAGCTAGTTATTTAGGGTAGAAAGGAAAGAATGGAAAAAGAATGGTACATTATAGAAAGCAGAGATTGTCAAACCTTCATAGTGACATTTAGTATGCAAATTCAGAGCGCTGCACAAACTTTATAAAGTAGTTTAAAATGCTTTTTTCAGTGCTAAATGCTAAAAATAGCATTGCTATAAATGTTAACAATCCAAGGAGGTCAGGTAAGACAGGATGGCTCGTAGGGGAAACATTCTTGTTGTGGGTGGGCAGGTAGTGTTTTTTAGAAAGGCTTTGAGACAATGAGCCCGGGTTAACAGGGTGGTGGCAGTCCTGCCCTCTAATTTTTCAACTAAATGCCGAGCAGCTCAGTTAAGAAGCATAAAGCCATGTGACGTATTCTGGTGCTATATGGACACTTGCTAACTCTGAAAGAGTAAATCAGTGCAATGATACAAATTGAGAGTATGGCTGAGGAGTTAATCTTATTGGAGTGTTGAAGGTGTGCCTGGCCAAGCTAAGCCAATAATTAGCATGAGCACAGGGTGCATGCAGGCCATGGTGCCATTTTAATAGGGAATGCTGAACGTGTGCTTGGCATGGCTGGGCTAATTGGGGAAGGATGTGCAAGCAAGGCACCTCAGTCTATTATCTCTATTGCCATGGGAACTAGAGAAGGATAATTAGCTGGACAGCATGGCACAGTGCAGCGGCAGCTATAGGCACGTGCAGCAGGATTAGGGAGGCATACAATGATGTAACTAATAGAAATGGATTTTTCGCAAACTGTGTTAAAGATTTAGTAAGTCATTTACAATTAAGTGGCATCAATATTCACTTCATTCATCTGAGCCTCGCTTCCAGCTAGTGCTCTTTCTCATAGTTATTTTCTGTCTCCTTCTTTTTTTTCCCTGTTTATCACTTTTTTCTCACCCAAAGCTATAAATGAGAATAATAAAATCATTGTCCTGCTGAGAAGTAAACTCTTTTCTCTTTTTTCCTCATTTCTCCCCTTCTCTCCTCGCTCTCTGCACCTTTCTCAACTCTTACTCTTTATTTCATCTGCATCCACCCCCCCCCATCTCATTTCTCACATACTGTGACAGCTCAGGGGTAGCACAGAGTAACTGTGAACTGAATGGGAGGACCATTCATGGGAGAGATGGATTTATTTCATTCAGTTTAACACCAACCGCCTGAGACATAAACTGTCCAGACAGTCAACATCACACCGAGATGTGGAAATTTAAAGGGATTAGGGAAGTCTCAAAAGTTAGTAGGTCATCCACATTCTTGTGATGGCATTTAAGCCAGTTTTGTGTGAGTCTTACCTCTACCTCAGGAAAATGTTTTACCGTATCTCTCTCTCTCTCTCTTTCTGTCTGTCCGGGTGGTCCAGAGCAGAAAGACTTTCTCTCTCTCTCTCTCTCTCTCTCTCTCTCTCTCTCTCTCTCTCTCTCTCTCTCTCTCTCTCTCTCTCTCTCTCTCTCTCTCTCTCTCCCCCCCCCTCTAGTTTTGTCTTTTCTCTGTGTGAGCAGATGGCCAAACAGGCAGATCTGTTTTTTCTCTACAGGACTTTGGATCTCACACAATAGGCCTCAGATTCTGAGTCCAGACTCTGTTCTGCCTGACTGGGAAGCTAAACAAAGAGAGGAAGGAGGAGAAGAAATGAAAGCGTTTCAGAGCGTTTTACGAGGAAGAAAAGTTACTTCAAAGAGTTTTTGCAATGTTTGCATGTGATTCATGTGCTTCACTGTAGTGCAGGAGGGAAGGAGGCAATTATTCTCCCCAGATTACTGATTTTTTAATTACGGTTGCTATATTTAGGGTTGGGTGATATGACAGTACATACCATGAGTTGAATTTCAAAGCAGGACCAGTTTATGGCAATATTGGATTATTTTGGCCATCATGGCTCTAGGAATGGCAATATCGGTGTGTCGGATGGTCCACCACTTTGGTCCAGACTGAAATAGCTCAACAATTATTCGATGGATTGCACAGAAATTTTGTACAGACATTTATGGACCACAGAGGATGAACCCTAATGAGTTGGTGATCCCCTGGCCCATTCCTCTAGCGCTACAATGAGGTTAACATTTTATGTTTTGAGGGAAATCTCTCAACAACTATTAGATGGACTGCCTTGAAATTTGGTTAATTTATGATCTCCCTCAGGATGAATTGTAATAACTTTGGTGATCCCCTGATGTTCCCTCTAGTGCCATCATCTGGTCAGTTTAAATTGGCCACTCCTTTGGTTTATGACCAAATACCTGCAAAACTGAAGACATCACCCTTAGCGGCACTCTAATTAGCAAATGTTAGAATGCTAATATAACACAGCATGTTAGCATTGGCCTTATGAGCTGTTAGCATGCTGACGCTAGCATTTAGCCCCTCAGTGGTCTAAGCACAGCCTCACAGTGCCACTAGCCTTAGTGTTGTTGTAGGATTTGTCAGGTATTTGATTTGCTGGATGCCAAAAACATATATTCTTGTCTTGTTTTTTTTAATCCATGAATAGTTTCTATATTATACTTTCAATAAATGTACCCTATTTCAATATTGGCAGAAAATTACACATAGCCCACATCTAATTCTGATCGCATCTACGTCCTTCACCTGCTCCATTTCTCTTTCTCCATCTTTCAGGTACTACGTGTCTGGTGGCCCTGCTGTCTGATAAGGAGTTGACGGTGGCCAACGTTGGAGACTCGCGTGGAGTTCTTTGTGATAAAGACGGCAACGCCGTTCCTCTTTCGCATGACCACAAACCTTACCAGCTCAAAGAACGCAAGAGGATCAAGAAAGCTGGTGAGAAAACAGCTGCAGTCCAGACCAGTAGATGTGTCTCAACTTATTCTGAGCAGCAGAACAAGGCTTTAGTTAAAACTTAAGGGAACATCAAAACTCAGATTCTTGTCATGAAAGAATAAAAAGGGTCTTTTTTATGATCAAAGCTAAGCACCATTATCCCTTTTTCCACATCTTGTGTATCTGTGCTCAGACTGACATCAAACCCTAGAGACTGATAACACAATCTGCTTCTAAAGCAGAATGTTATCAAATGCAGCCAGACAGTGCACAGTATTTAAGGTGTATTTGAAGGCATAATTCTCCCTCCTACCATATCTGCATAGTCTCTATGATGAGTTTGATGGCAGGTTGCCAGATTAGTGAGGGAGTGAGTGTGGTCTCTGTCAGGAAAGCCCACCATCTCCATCTAATGGTCTAATGGGGTACTAAAAAAACTCACAGATTTAGTCTGCATCAGGTTGCTGTTTACTTATTCATGTAACATGCTTGCAATTATGAGACTACAGATGATTTCCTTCTGTGTTCACTTTGGTGAGAAGTGGCATCTAAGGTTTTAATCATTGAGTCTCATATACAGGACCCACTGGTATACTAATAACAACTGCCTATACCGTAGTCCTCTCTCGTGTGGTAGCATTATCTTGTTATAGTGGTGGTCTGTCTCTCTGTGACACATTCTTGTAAACACAGATACTCAAGAACAATGCCTAATAGAAACTGTCTACCTACACCACAGGCTCCACAGCTAGAGCTGATGTTGTTGCAGTCTTGGAGCACCTTGCTACATACATTTACATATTAAATGAGGGAAACAGGATTTTCTTAAAACTGTTATAACTCCTAAATGCTAAATTAAGTGCTGTCTATGTACTGAAAAGTGAAAAAGAAAACAATGAAAAAGACACATCTTGATGCAAGAGACTGCAACAAGTCAAATCACAAATACCATCAATAATTGATTTTAAAAATCCCCCAAATTAGACCAATGTATTTTAAGCGCCACAGAATACAGTGAATATGTTTCTGAGCAAAGATTTTACTTGTAATATTGACTATGACTATTTACTATTTACTTAATGATAATTAATATTTTATTGTTATTTTTTCTTACCTCATTTGACTTTTACAATTTCAATTTCCTTTCTTTTTTTTAAGGTTAAAAATATTATTTCCTGTTATTATGTCATGTTATGTTATATCCCATATAGACTTTCTTTTTGTTTTGTAATTTATGTATCCCTTTTACTATTGTATTCTGTGGATCTCAACTTACATCGTTGGTGTCATTTTGGGGATTTTTTAAATCAATTATTAATGATAATGTGAGGGCAGAAATGTTTACTTATTACGGCATTTATCTAAAGAGGCAGTAGCTACTAAGGTAACAATTGAGGACAAAGATGTCATGTCTTCAGCTTTTTCTGGGAATTTGGGTATTTTAGTTATCCAATAATATAAATAGGAAGTTACACATTATGGGATTTTTCCTACCCTGAACTCTCAACCTCAGAATGGTTAAAATCATGGCAAGGGTCTTGCTCAGTAGAAACTAGGGAGGCATCCTGACCTAGTATGGAAGTCTTCATCTTATCATTTCCAGTACAATTCCCTGCTTGCAAATCTGTTGAAGCCATAGAGGACACACAGCTGTACTTGCAGGATATGACATGAATTGAAATGTATCCAACATAAACAGTTGCGTTCCATGAGCATTAACGGTGAGCACTGAGTGAAAACATGCCAATGGCACTGATCCATATTATTTTTGCACTTTGATATGAACACTGCAGTCTCATAATTGATAGTAACCACTAGACATTCTGCAAGATGGTTCACAGGAACAAAAATAATCTTTTATCTGATGGTTCAATGGCAGTAAAATGGAAAACATCTGTTTCTCTCCTTTCTCTCCTTTTCCTCTAATCTTTGTCTTCCTCTATCCTCCTCACTTCCTTGCATTCTTTCTAACACCTCCCCGCTCCTCCTTGTATGTCACTTCCTACTCTTTGTTTTATCACTTTCCAACCATTTCCTTTCTACGTTCCTTCTCAGGTGGGTTCATCAGCTTCAACGGCTCGTGGCGTGTCCAGGGCATCTTGGCTATGTCCCGTTCTCTGGGCGATTACCCCCTGAAGAACCTCAATGTGGTCATTCCTGATCCTGACATCATGTCGTTTGACCTGAACAAGCTGCAGCCAGAGTTCATGATCCTGGCGTCGGACGGCCTGTGGGACACCTTCAGCAACGAGGAGGCGGTTCGCTTCATCAGGGAACGACTGGGCGAGCCTCATTTTGGCGCTAAGAGCATCGTCCTTCAGTCCTTCTATCGTGGTTGCCCTGACAACATCACCGTCATGGTGGTCAAGTTTAAAGGCAAAGCCAGCGAACAGTAGACCACCCGTCTACCACACACAGTATCTATATTATGTTTGAATATAAGTAAGAATAAAATAGGCTTGATGAAAGATTTAAAAACTGAGCCCCCACTATTTCTATCACATTTAACCCTTCCACCCCTCCTTTACTTTTACTGCTGAAAAATGACACTTGTAAGAAAATGGAGTTTCACTTCGACATTATTTCAAAGGTGATGTTTTTCACTCGATGTCTATTTGACCACTAATTTTAATTTTATTTTTATGACTGTTTCCACATCATTTAATTGTAAATTGACGTTTACTGAGTGACTGCACTGAAAAGGTTATTTTTTTCTGGAACAGATACACGTCATGGTGCAAATATGAATTGTTTTTCCCTTTATACATAAACAACACAAATGATAATATGCATATGCGTGTTCAAATATCATCATTCATTCTTTACAGCAATAGAACCAATTACAATGGTCATATCACTCTTGCTGAACATTGAAACTCCTGATGTATGGATGAAATAAGTGTTTTGTCTGGAGTTGCCCAATTTTACAAGTTTAGATCTTGAATGTCTTAGTCTACTTTAAATGATTGCTGTTAGTTTCTGTGCAGATAAAGTATTTTTCTGTTTTTATTGTTGCTAAAGTGAAAGATTTTTTTAAGCTGAGACTCTTGTTAGATCCCAAACCTTATCAGAATCCATGTAACTACTGATAACTGTTGGAAAATGCAGCATAGCTTACAACTTTTTAAAAGCAATACTTTGTGGTGATAATGTTGTAACATCTCATTGTGACTCTTAACTGCTAATTATTAAATCACGTTTGTCACATGCCTTCTGATAATATAATAACTGACTGTTAATTTAAACTTCTAAGAAGAAGGTAATTGAGTTGTCGCATAATAATTGGCAGGTATACATTTAATATTATTTAGGAATTAAGATTACCATCTATGATTTAGAAACCTTTTAATAGGCTTCTCTTTTACTCATTGACTTGCTATTCCTTCATCTGACTTTTCTTACGTTATCATTGACTACAATCTACACAAGATATAAATGTACTAGAATTGACAACTTAATGTTACAATGTCTTCTGTTAATGCCATGTCATCTTCATCCTGATACATATCACATTTCCCTGACCTGTAACTCAAAGTGTAACAAGGAATGAAACGCGTTCTTTTGCCTTATTTTTTAACTATTAATTACCTGTTATGAAGTCTGCTGCAAAAACTACTTCTCGGTTTTTAATGTAATGCAGTCGATCATGCCATGCACAATTCACAACCTCTGTGTCAGACCTTGTTAACTCACATGTAGAATAGCATTGTTGAAAGAAATGTCTCCAAGAGATGTGAAATTGTAAGATGAATGTACATACTGGCCTCATGTTTTTATCATCCATCCACTGTTTACACAGCAATGAAGAAAGCAATGCACCTGTTCTTGGATTGTTTAACGTCAGAGATATATATCAGATTAAAACTGTTTGTGCTTTTTAAGTTCACATTCTCCCTTGATAATGTACCTTACAGAGTGTTTATGTGGCATTTGTACTTGTTTTTGTTGATTTTAATAAACTGTAAAAAAAAAAAAAAAATCTGAAATTTAAAAATGTAAATCAAAAAAGTAACATTAAAATTATATATGATCATTTTCTTTTTTTTTTTTTATTTAGTTAATATACATCAAAAGTTACTCATTCAGCTTAAAGACAACAACACAGAAGAAAGAAAACTGTCAAAGATATTCAACTAAAACATGAAACACCCATACTCCTCTGTCTCCTGTATTATGTGCAGATCTCTGCCACAAAACTATATCATACAAAAAAAGACTTTTAATTTTCTTTAAATATCTTGAGAGCTTGTTCTTTTGCTAAGTTTTTCCATAAAGTTCGCTGTCATGGTTTGTTCTTTTTGTTTAAAGAGAGAAAAAGCAGTGAAAGATTAAACAACTTATAGAAATCAGACAATGACCTTTGAAAAACTTGGTTTTAGTCATTCTGTGCCACCTTTTGGCCATCAGAAGATATTCAGTCCACATTTACATTATTATATTAGGGCTGAGCAGTTATTTTCTCAAAATAGCTTCAAAAACTAGTGACATACTGTATACCCAGAAATGTTACGTCAAGTGGTAATACAGTATTATATAGGGCAAACAAATCAGAAAAAAACATACTATTATATTTATTGTTATTGTACGAATTGTGAGAATTTATCACTTGGATTATTTTGTCCTGTCCTACTGTAGTACAATTTTGTGCAGCACTATAGTTTATCATAATAATTAAAAACATGTTTTATGTACATGCATATTCATTTGAGGTTAATAACCAATTGCCAGAAGATATTTTTACTGAGAGCTTTCTGGAAGTCGCGCATTCAGCATACATATTGTCAGTCTAACGATAAAACTACATTTACCCATCAGTCCTCCTCCAAAATGTCCCTGTGATGTCACTGCTACGGGATATCTAGCCAGGAAGAAACAACAATCTTCCCGCTGTACCAAACTTGGACTTCCTGGCTGCTGGTTTGTATGATGATCTGCAGCTGGTGTGTATGATGATCTGCAGCAGGTGTGATGTGACTCCTCCGACTTTGCTGTGGTAACCAGAGAGCTCTATGCAGTTAGTTGCACCGTCACTTTGGATATAAATAGCTTTACTGAAAGCTACGCAGGGACAAAAGGAATCCCATCTCTGCAAAGGGGAGGGATCCCTCTGCTTGCCCGTACATAAAGCATGCTGATTGTGGACAGTCTCCATAAGAGAGCAGACACACTAAGCCTACAGATAGACAGTACAAAAGGAGCCTCTGGGTGCAGGCAGCTCAGTTTACACAGCTATACAGAAAGAAGAAGCCTGTGTTTATTTTTATATAGACACCAGCTACAATTTTAGGACATGGGCCTGCATGGATCTAGGCCTCAGAAACAAGCACAGGTCCTGATGCTGGGTCTGGACGGATCAGGAAAGACCACACTGCTCTATAAGCTAAAGTACAACGAGAGCGTGGTGACCGTTCCAACTGTGGGCTTCAACGTGGAGACACTGGAGACCGACAGGAGCAGCCCTGGCCTGACGGTCTGGGACGTGGGTGGCCAGAAGAAGATGAGGCCCCATTGGAGACATTACTATGCTGATACAGCCGGACTGGTGTTTGTGGTGGACAGCTGGGATCAGAGACGGCTGGATGAGGCCCGCAAGGAACTTCATCGGGTAATTAAATCATAGAATATTTATTGTTTGAGTTATAATTGTTTGCAAACAAATTATATACATATATAAAATGTCCTTAACTCTGTTTACAACTACATTACAGTGTGTTATAGTATATTGAACTATATATGGTTGAAGGTTAAATGCAATAAACCCGTTCATCTAAAAGGTTTGTTTGACACTGCAGTAATTAAAGTGTTCTTTACTTCGTCTTTTCCGTTTACTATAGGTCCTAAAGTTCGAGAGTCTCAGAGGAGTTCCTCTCGTGGTCCTTGCCAACAAACAAGACCTCCAGGGAGCTCTAAGCCCAGAAGAGCTTTGCCGGACACTGGACTTGAGAAGAGTGTGCGAAGGCAGGCCCTGGTTCATCCAGCCCTGTTCAGCTACCACCAGCGTGGGACTAGAGGAAGGTTTCAGGAGGATAGTCTATCTGATGAAGACTCCATTTAAACAGACTCAAGAAGACTTCAAGATTAAAATGAAGTCCAAGGGCTTCACTGTCACAGATGTTAAAAAAGTCTTGTTCTGCAGCAGATGATGGATGAAAATCTTTTTTTGAAGATTCTATCAAACAGCGTGATTCCTCTCGCCTGCCAGTGTAAGTCATCAGCAAATGGCCTCACTGTGGCTTCTATAGGATTAAATGAGAGGAGGTGATACAAAAAGGGATGAGATTATCACAACACAAAGCGTCAATCTCTGTGGCAGAAAACACTTTTACTCAATTCTGGGGAAGATAAAGTGTCTTTGGACCGTTGTGATGCTGTGAGTAATCACAGGTTATCACAGCCGTAATGTCACAAGCTGATATGAGCTGTTTACGATAATTCAGTCTGAGAGTTCACATGTAGAAAACTGGCTGATAAAAACCTTTATTTGTTTGGTCAAGATTCTGTAGCACAAAGAAATGATGTTTTCTAATTATTCTTTTTTATTTATTTTTTATTTGTTATGTGTTCATTTGTATAAAATATAAAGACTTCTTGTACTTACTATTTATTTATTCATGTCATGTTTTGAACATGTGTGTCAATGTCATGCTAGTGTTTCAGTGTTGTTTTTATTATTCGTTGCAATGAAATAAAATTTTTAAAATATCTTTGTGTTACAAGGAAACACTGTTGGGAACAAAAATCTGTAATTTAGCAATAAATATAGTATCACAATAAAAGCTCTCAGTTGATCAAGTTGGCAAAAATCTGTTGACAAATAGTGAATTTGGGGCAATTGAACTTCATTTAACTTTTTGAATCAACTATTATTTGGATTTTGGATGTACTTTATTGATATATGTATACTTAGATTTTATATTGTCCTCTTTTCTACTTTGTACTGCAACTGCTGCGCAACAATTTTCTTCAATAAAAATTAAGTTATTTTATTTTGTCTCGTCTGTTTTGCCCGGGTGGTAATCCAGCCTTGTATATAGACTATACTGATATAGACTATACTGATAAGTAAAAAAGTGCATCATATTAAGATCACTTCATATGTTTACAAATTATAAAGCCCTCTTTGGCAAATTTGTCATTTGTGATTTTGGGCAATATAAACTAAATTAATATTTTATACGTAATTCTTAATTTGAAAATAATAATAATGAAGTAAAATAGAATGGAAAATAGATGTAGTGGAATCAAAATATATAAAATACTCAACATTGTGTAGTACTTGAATAAAAGTACGTTCTTCTACGACTGTAAATAAAAGACATGTACATATAATGGTGGTTTATTGCCATTGATTGTATACATAATTCTTAATTTGAAAATAATAATAATAAAGTAAAATAGTGGAAAATAGATGTAGTGAAATACAAATATATAAAATACTCAACATTGTGTAGTACTTGAATAAAATATTTGATTTTATTTTGTCTCGTCTGTTTTGCCCGGGTGGTAATCCAGCCTTGTATTTAGACTATACTGATAAATTAAAAAAAAGTGCATCATATTAAGATCACCTTATATTTTATACGTAATTCTTAATTTGAAAAGAATAATAAATACAAGTAAAATAGAGTGGAATCAAAATATATAAAATACTCAACATTGTGTAGTACTTGAATAAAATATTTGATTTTATTTTGTCTCGTCTGTTTTGCCCGGATGGTAATCCAGCCTTGTATATAGACTATACTGATAAATTAAAAAAAAAAGTGCATCATATTAAGATCACCTTATGTTTTATACATAATTCTAATTTGAAAATAATAATAAATACAAGTAAAATAGAGTGGAATCAAAATATATAAAATACTCAACATTGTGTAGTACTTGAATAAAATATTTTATTTTATTTCGTCTCGTCTGTTTTGCCCGGATGGTAATCCAGCCTTGTATATAGACTATACTGATAAATTAAAAAAAAAAGTGCATCATATTAAGATCACCTTATATTTTATACGTAATTCTAATTTGAAAATAATAATAAATACAAGTAAAATAGAGTGGAATCAAAATATATAAAATACTCAACATTGTGTAGTACTTTGTGTATGTACAGATAATGGTGTTTTATAAAACACATGTACACATAATGGTGGTTTATTGAGCACAGGGAACCGACGTGGTGTCTTGTTATGTGGCGCGCCCTGCAGAGAGATGAACACGGTGAAGCCAATGAGCGCGAGGGGGATTTCCCCACCCTTCCTCCCTCTACGCCACAGCGAGGCTGCCCCCCCCCTCCTCCTCCACCACCGGCAATCCCAGTGTGCACCGCGGACCGAGCAGCGAGAAATAGTCCGCTAACGAAAGGCTGAGAAAAGGGGAACCAGAGAAAAGGGGTAGCTCTCCAGCTGAATTCACGACTACATCCAACGGAACCAGAACCGCGAACATGGCAGACAACGAGAAACTGGACAACCAGCGGCTGAAGAATTTCAAAAACAAGGGCCGTGATTTGGAGGTAAAAGTTGTGTAGCTCGGCGTCGAGGACTCCTCTTCTCCTCGGTTAACGGCTTCGCTTCCTTGTGACGTCGTTTATAATTTCCACCATCGGGAACTTTTCTCCCCAAAACGTAGCCTTAAACCTTCACGTGCCGCCAGCCGTCGGTCCCTCGCGCTGGTTAGGACGTTTTGGTTTGTGTTTCGCTGGTTTTGGTGCACCACGAGACCGCGTTGGTTATAAAACGTGTCAGAAACGCTCGTCAGAGTTCATCGCCTCCGCTGGCGAGCCCTGCTAGCTCAATGTTAGCTCAATGCTAGCTCAATGCTAGCCAGGCTCTAGCCAGGCCCACGGGGGGGGGCACGCTAGCGTACCCAAAGCACATCGTCACCGGCTCGGTTTAGGTCGATGTGTCGGCCAGGGGGGGCAGTTACCACACATCCACAAGTACACATAACGTCAAGTGTCCTTCTGGTTGAACGTGGGGGGTGTTTGCTTGTGTGAAGCGGCAGATTAACGGTATTTTGACACCGCAGTTAGCTAGCTGGCTTAGCCTGCGTGCTAGTCGCCGTTGAGCTCGGCGGTTGGGCTCGGCGGTGCTGGTGGCTACAGCTCCACCCATCCCCCGTCTTTATCGCCAAAAACAATGGCGGAAAACCAGTTAGCCTCTTAGCCGGCCAGTTACCTAACATTTTTAAACCACGGTGTTGTAGTGTGATTTTACCCCGTGTTTCACCCTCGACGGTGCACTATAAACCAGGTTAATGCGAGCTGTTATCACATGACTGATAGCGGGAGACCGAGGCTACACGGGGCCTCCGACGGATCCGTAAGTTACAAGGTGATCTACAGTCGGCTCAGCGTGTCGCCGCTCCATTACTGTGAGCAGGGGATGTTGTTTTCAGGCGGACTCTCTGGACACACTCACACATCCTGTTAGACGAGTAGTCTCTGCTGCGAGCTAACGTGAGGCCACCAGACATGAGTGGTGTCATCTAGAGACCTGGTAATAACTCATCGTCACCGTGGTGGAGGGCTCAGGGATGAGCACAAGCACTACCGACCGGCATGGACTCTGAAACTGAAGCTAATAACACTGCCCTGCCCATAACACGAGCTTTATAATGAACCTTATACTCGATTGCCAGTTTATTAGGTACACCTAGCTTAAACTAATACAGCATTACTGCAATAAATCCTGCATTCACAAGGGATGTAATGCCACATTCTTTGTTGAAACCTTTTCAGATAGATGAATTATTCTTCATGGCTGCAGTTTGTGGTGCTGTTGACTTGAATTGTTTTGTGTTATGAATCTACAATTGGACAGAAGCACAAACTGCAGTCTATAAAAGAGACCATGGAGCAGATTCGGCACCTCTTTAAAACCATTTCAACAAATTTCACATTATAACCTTCATGAAGGACTTCCTGTAGGACTGCAGTACTTTTTGCTGGATGAGAAATTGGCAACTGATTGTATCTCATTGTTGCAGGATGATTTTACGGGTAGAACATGAATAAAAATGGTATATATATATATATATATATATATATATATATATATATATATATATATATATATGAAAATAACAAGGGGTTAGCTCTCTTGTTGAGGCACATAAAATGGTTTTGGAGTAACTTGGCCTGAGTCACTTTAGGTCAGACTCCTTAAGTGTGTTTGGGTGCTGTCATATGCAAAGAGTGGTCTGTTGACTTAATGCTTCGTGGACACCTAACACACATAACTTAACTGACACCGCAGATCAACTCTGGTCGCATAAAATGGATCATGATCTCAGACTGTGCCCAAATTAAATTTCCTAGGTAGTGTCACTCTCTTGGGCAAAGGCAGGTTGGGATTAAAGTTCCTTGTTGTATAATGTTAATATGCTATCTGCCCCACAGACTATGAGAAGACAGAGAACTGAGGTAGTGGTGGAACTCAGAAAGGTAAATACATTTGTATTGTATTGTGCGACTTTTACACCTACATTAAATTCTGACCTTTTATCTTTGAAATAATGTACTGAAAGATGCAGAGTTATCAATAATTTCTGCTGGTATCTGCATGAAGTGATATTTATGTTCCCCCCACCACAGAACAAAAGAGATGAGCACCTTCTGAAGAGGAGAAATGTTCCCCATGAGGACTTCTGCAACGACTCAGATCTTGACGGAGATTTCAGATTGGTACGGTCGTGCATCCTGTGCTCAAAATGTTTCTGCTGCCACCAGAAAATCAAGTTCACGTATTTTTAGGTTTCGTCTTTTAACGGCAGAGGATTGTATAGTTCCTTTAAGGAATTACTGGACGCTGGGAATGACGGCTTGGCATGAATGTTTGACCTAGGGGTTTTGCACATTAGGTTCATCTTACCAGTTAAATACTCTTGAGGTTTAGGATAAACTGACATGTTGTCCCTGTGATGCTGCTTCCTTGGCTCTGCTTGCTCAATATAAGTTAGGTGGGGCAGGAATGTGAAAAAAAAACACCATTCAGTTTGTTTTCCTCTGTGCTGTTTGGTGTATTTTCTGAAAGTAAGAGACCATTTTCTTCAGTACATCTACTTCCTTGGTGGAATAGGTCAAATGCACCTGTTATAACGTTCCCTCATCAGACTTGTGTTCCTTGTTGAATATTCGCTGTGCATTTGGTGCACAATACTTGTTGCACAATGTTTGAGATAGATTCCATGTACTGTTTTTGTGTTGACATGACATGCCTGCTGATGTAATCTCTGCAATGAGCACCTATGTGGATTTTTTTCATTTTCAGATGAAATAATGCAGGTATAAAGCAGGTACCAGAGAAGAAAGTAACTAATATTACAATACATTTTGGCAGTAATATTTCTGGCTATGGTCATAGTTGCGATACATATAGAAAATATTTTGCAATGCAAATATCAGCCTGAAAATGAGCCCCTAAATTGCGACAAATTTTTAGGCACTTTATTTTTAGATTAGTACTGATCTTGCCATGACTGATAAGCAAAAACATTAAGCCGTGCACTCATTATTGTTTAAAATTTAAAGCTTCAATTAAAATTTCTCAAAATAACACATTGATTGTGCCTTCAGGACGTTTGCTCAGTTACTTATTTCTGGTTGGCTGTTTCACAATAAATAAATATGGGCCTGCTGAGCTTGTTAGACTATATATGCCCTTTTTCTGATATCAGAGGCGTTGGCCAGCTTTAAATAATAGGGCCTAAAGTCATGGTCAGTGCTTGATTGAAAGTTAGAAAAATGCTCTAGACACTACAGCCTACACTGAGCCCTGAACTCCCAGTAGAGGGCATCAGGTGAGCTTCCCGGTTGGCCAATTATCACATTGAATGCTGTCATTCGCACCCAGCTGACTGACTGTTCCACCACATTGGTTCAAGTGAGAATGCAAGTCACTGCATTGTCCTGGTGGGATTTCCAAATCATGAGCCTGCCCTCGCTGCTCTCAGTGGTGCTTTAGCTTTCTGTTCCATCGTTTGTCAACTTCACATACAAAAGCAATTTTAGGAAAGACTGGGATGCCTGCTCACCCTCATTTGGTAATGACAGGATACTTCAGAGTATTCAGATGGCTTTTTCTAGCCTAACCACCGGTTTAAAATGTGCCTGTTACTGATCATCTTGTAACTTTTGATATAACACACTGCATTAGTTACAAATGTGTCAAAGCACGATCATAGACTGATGACTCTCAAATATGTCTGTTTCAGCAAAACACTTCTCTTGAAGCAATAGTACAAGTAAGTAAGATGTTTGCTTTTATTTATTTTTCTTCTTAGTCATCTAGACCCTCTTATGGGCCGTGTGTGTTATGCATGAGAATTAAACTCATGTCCTTGTGTTCTCCAGAATGCCACCAGTGATAATCAGGGCCTCCAGCTGTGTGCTGTTCAGGCTGCCAGGTAGGAACACACATCCTCACAATCTTGGACTCTGCTGATTTATCACTTCAGTTCATACCAGTAGTTGACAAGTAATTGACATTGCCAATTGTCTTAGTATAATTATTTAGTGTCACATTGATCATGTTGTAATAATGATTTTCAAAGTGGACCGACTACAAGACTTTATGATGGTGGTCGTGCTTCTTTTGAAAAGTCTGCCAAACTGTTAAGGAGACGATCTGTATAATCCAAAATAAACTGAACTACAGATGTGACGAAGACATAAATTAATTAGGTGTTTAATTAAGTTTACAATGTGTCAGATTTCACTATTCTAATTAAATTAATTCACTGAGTGTAAGAGTTACTTTTTGACATGTGGAATGGTTTGTATTGTTACACGTAAATTTCAAGTCAACGCTGTCACCATTATCATGTTACCACTCAAACCTAATTTTCAGGAAAAATAAACTATATTGATGCTGTATAATATTGTAGCAGTAGTAATCCAGCTTCACGTCTGGTTTATCTGGTATTTGAGAGTCAGAGATTCTGGACCGGTACACCAACACTTGGTCTTAAGATGTTCTCTGATTTTAAAATTGACTGCCTCTTGCAAAATTCATTGTTGAAATTTCAGGGGCAAGATGTTTTTCCATCTCGGTTAGACCGCGGTGATTTACAGTGAGTCAGCCACGTCTGATTAATGGACTTTGTTAATGGCGCTGCAGCTCAGTAGTGTAGCCCTCCTAAAGTTGGGTCATGTGCAGCATGAGGTAGCTGAAATCATGAAACATTAGTCTCTATTATTTTTATTAGTTTGTCTTTTGTTTCTTTCCCCCATTTGAGTCTACTCTGCAGCATTACCGTTCCCACAACACTGATGTTGTGTGATGTTGACGTTTGGTCATGAGCAGGGTGAAGTTTCCTTTCGGTACAATAACTGGTTGTGATTGACTTGCAATGTGAAGACACTACACATTCTTTAGCTGTTTGTCTCTGTGTGTCATTGGTTCTTCTTGTTGGTATGTGTCAGTAAAGCTTTGTGAGTATGAGTGTGAGTAATGGTCTTTTGTGTCCTCTTTTGTTTTTGTAGGAAGTTGTTGTCCAGTGACCGTAACCCTCCCATAGATGACCTGATTAAGTCTGGGATCCTTCCTGTACTGGTCCACTGCCTGGACAGAGATGACAAGTAAGCAGGCTGTGATTTGCTTTTTCATTTGGGATAATTATAGTACAAGCTAGCTTTCTTTCCCCCCCCCCAATCCTGTTGAGTTTATGTTCACTTCAAAGTTATGCAAATGAGCGAGCAAGGTTGAGCCCGGCTTGCATCTGTAGCAGTTATGTAAATGTCTTCTAGTTTCCACCTGCCAGGAATGGCAGAAAAATAAAAGACTCATCCGCATGCACTTACTGTTTGACATCACTGCCCAGTCGACTCGATTTAACCGTGGCCTTCATCCATCTCTCTACTTTTGACAGCCCATCTCTCCAGTTTGAGGCAGCCTGGGCTCTAACCAACATAGCATCTGGTACTTCAGAGCAGACCCAAGCTGTGGTCCAGTCCAGTAAGTGCCATTTTATCACAAAACTTTATTTCAATCTCTTTTCATTTAGATGCATCTTATCTTTGGGGTGTTTTTAAGAATGATTTTGGATGCTCCACTAGCTGTTGACTCGGTTAGTGGGGTTTGTTTTTATGCTGAAATTTAAACATGTATTTTTCAATTTATTTATCATTGTTAAAATAATGTTTGGTGGATTGTTTGGAAACGATACAAACTGCAGACTTCACTTTGAGAAATACTGCGTGTTATGTTATCACTTTATTTTCTTATTACTTGGTAAACAACATTATATTCCCATTTACCATCTCCTAGACAGTTTGACATTTTTAACAACTTGAAAGAAACAAATGCACACAGAAATGAAGAATGGTGTAAGTGCTATTCCATCAATATTTACCTGAAGTAGTCAGCAGTACTTTTCTTAGTTTTTACTCGACAAACAAAATATTATTAAGTTATTTCTCATCATGGGTGTTATGTCCAAAAATCATTAAAAATAACTTGAATAATGCATTCACACAGCCTGCTGTAGTATTTGGCATTGCATTTTGCTGAACAAATCTCATCAAAAGGATTACGGTTTTATTCAACAATGCTTTAGTTTCATTCGGAGGTTGTGATTGACATTAAATGGCAGCACTTGGAACATAATGGAATTGAAGTACTTAAATCAATAAATATACATCAAATCAACAGATGTTTTTTCTCTCCCTCTAAACCTCTTTTTTTTCCTAAGCATGTTGTGGCTAAATTGCATTTAAATCAAAGTACAAACTTGTCCATGTCCAAATCAGGAGTCTAGATCTGTCCAAGTGGTGATTTAATGTGTCATCGGCCGATTACAGTTTTAAAGTGTAACCATTAAATCTCTTACTAATATATCTTGTAGTTGAATCAAAGCAACGTACCTGATCATGGGAAGCCCTCGTACATGATTGATATGCATCTGTTTCCTTTTTGTAGATGCTGTGCCACTGTTCCTGAGGCTGCTTCACTCTCCTCACCAGAATGTGTGCGAACAGGCGGTCTGGGCCCTGGGCAACATCATAGGTGAGTCGATGTTAGCGTGAACAGGAGTGTGTTCAAAATAAATGCAGTCAGTCACAAGTAGACATGTGCTTCATCCGTCTGTCTGTGTGTGTTCTCTACAGGTGATGGCCCTCAATGCAGAGACTATGTGATCAGCTTGGGTGTGGTTAAGCCCCTGCTCTCCTTCATCAGTCCCTCCATCCCCATCACCTTCCTCCGCAATGTCACCTGGGTCATGGTCAATCTGTGCCGCCACAAGGATCCTCCGCCACCCATGGCGACTATCCAGGAGGTGTGTATTTGTGTAGAGGAAGAGCGGGAGAAACATTTGTATATGTTAGATTGCGGGGTGACTAGGTTGTTTATGGGAAGGCAATATTTCAGTGTTTGACTGGGAAGCCAGTGATTGTTAATGCAGATTAATAATGTAGTCTTCTTCAGTTAATACATTTTCAGAAGATATCTTGAATCCTGAATTCAAAAGATAAAATGTCCTCTTTTTTTTTACGTCACCATCAGTTTAAAAAAATAGAGGATGCTACTTACTATCTAATGCTTGCAGCAAGAACAATTTATGAGTAAAAGGAAAACATTTCCAGATCACTGGGGTCAGGCCTGAGGAACATCCATGTTGGGTTGAAAAAGGTGTCCCTTCTTATCTTCGGTCTGATAGTGAATGCAAAAAGAAAGCTAGCAGAGGAAATTCTCGCTAGGACAGGAGGGTTTATGTTTTCAGGTTATCTGTCTGTCAAAGTACGTACTCGTGAGTGCGATTTCTTAGGAACAGCTGGGGGGGATTTCATAAAAATTTGGCACAAACGTCCACCTATAATCAACAATGAACTTTGTGGTCAAAGGTTACGGTTTCCTCACAAAACACATTTTTGGTTGTAATTCAAATGTATATGCTAATTATGACAGTTTCACACAAATGTGAAGCGATGACATTTTGGAGAGACGGCAGGGCACTCTGCCCGTCTCCTAAAATCTATGAGATAGGTGTTTATTGAACGGCAGGGAGAGAGAGGCGAAGAGTCTGTTGCTGTTGTGTATTGAAATGAATTAAAGTTTAGCAGGTATTGCAGAGTACAGAGTCGTACAGCCATTTCAACTATTAACCGTTGTTGAGAACCTTGTTTTTATTTGTTGTTTTTTTTGTCGGCGTCCTTTTCTTCACATAATGATTAAACTGTCTTTTCTTCTATTCTTATCTCAGATCCTGCCAGCTCTCTGCTTGCTGATCCACCACACTGATGTCAGTGTAAGTAGACTGAATTTCTCCAGTTTTTTAAAGCGGGCTTTGATGACTTGGCCTCACTTAACTATTTGCAGAGCTCTATTCCCACAAAATCGCTGTTAATAATAATAATGTTAAATTAAAATTGTCTGTAGAAGTTGTCCTGGATGGAGAATTTATTCATTTGTTTTTTTCTTCTTTGCGACCTCCAGATCTTGGTAGACACAGTGTGGGCTCTGTCCTATCTGACGGACGCCGGGAATGAGCAGATCCAAATGGTCATCGACTCAGGCATTGTACCTCACCTGGTACCTCTGCTCAGTCACCAGGAGGTCAAAGTTCAGGTATGAAGAGACACCTGGCATACCACTGATTATGTTTGGGATTAGGTTAATAAAACTTCAGGCATTGACCCCTAGAGATGTGATTGTATTTAGGATCCAAATAAAAAAATGAATTGTATTATAATAATTCTACACTGCCTCTCCACATCCAGACCGCTGCCCTGAGGGCTGTTGGGAACATAGTCACTGGCACAGATGAACAGACCCAGGTGGTGCTCAACTGTGACGCTCTCAGCCACTTCCCTGCACTCCTCACACACCCGAAGGAGAAAATCAACAAGGTAATGCATTCTCTGGCGTCTTCCTCCTCCTACATGCGTACACACCCCGTCTACTGCAAGACGTTTAGTCTGGAAGTGATGAAATCAGAGACTTGGTGCTAGTACGAATGCTGTGTGAAAGGGTTAGACGGGACAAAAAGCCAATTGTAGGAATTCGCAACCTGGATAATCGCGAGGACGACGACGAAGATGAAGAGGACTCGGTGGGGGGGCCAATTGTAGTTAGTGAGACAGATCGGGGGGTTGGTGAGGAGGGTTGTCTGTGTGCATGTGATTTTATGTGTGATACCATGGGTTGGTGGCCAGGGGGTGCTGAAGACCACGCGTCTCTGTTGATATCGAAGTGCATCTGAGACCAGTCACTTAAAAACGAGGCCCACTTTGTGACCTGGACGATGATTAGAGCCTCAAAAAACGCCCTTGCCCCTCCCACAGCACTCTGTCTCGACCAGAGGTCAAACTTTGTGTCGACCTCTGGATTCTGATCCAGTTCACACCCAAAAATAATTTTTAGAAAAGTGATTATTAATGAAACCTGACAGACTGCCTATTATCTTCTCGAAGCCTAAAACAAAGTCTTAAGCAGGCATGTTCCACATCTCTAATTGAAGGTGTGACACAATCTTCTGGCTTCTTTGGTTAGGATAAAACCTGGATGCACTAAAACTTCCATGGCTTGACTTTACACTGTAGAAAACTGCCATGACTGACTGTGTTTGTGTTTTTTGTCCTGCAGGAGGCAGTGTGGTTCCTGTCAAACATCACAGCAGGCAACCAGCAGCAGGTGCAGGCTGTCATTGACACCAAGCTAGTTCCCATGATCATTCACCTGCTCGACAAGGTGTGTATCCATCTTTATAAACTGTGAAGGACAAGTATATCATGTATGATTATTGTTGTTGGAGAACATGTAGGAAAATATGTATTTGCTGACTTTGAATGCATTTTTTAGGGTGACTTTGGCACTCAGAAGGAAGCAGCCTGGGCCATCAGCAACCTGACAATAAGTGGAAGGAAAGATCAGGTAAGAATCTTCTAGAAAATCACCTTGTACTTTGACAGGAGTCATGAAAAACTGAAACTCCTGTGAAAACTGTGACTGTAGTATTCCTTCCTTCTAACATGTGATTTGTCTGCCTGCAGGTGGCCCACCTGATTCAGAAGCAGGTGATCCCGCCATTCTGCAACCTGCTGACAGTGAAGGATGCCCAGGTTGTGCAGGTTGTTCTTGATGGACTGAGCAATATCCTAAAGATGGCAGATGAGGAGGCTGAAACAATTGCTAACCTTATTGAGGAATGTGGAGGTAAGTCCCCATTGTATCATCACGGTTTTCTCATATTCGTGTTAATAGGTGGTCATGTTTGACTGGTGTAACATTTGTTAATTTCTAATCTGCAGGTTTGGAAAAAGTGGAGCAACTGCAGAACCATGAAAATGAAGATATCTACAAATTGGCATATGAAATTATTGATCAATTCTTTTCATCTGACGATGTAAGTTACAAGTAAAAAGCTGTTTATTTTTTTCTGTCGAAGTTGATTTTGTCACAACAGTTTTAAGTATCTGCACCGTGGTGGTTTTCAGGGTTATTGAAGGTTTAGACCGATGTCACATTTCAGTACTTCACTTTAAAAACAAAAGTACCATTTAAGTTGATGGACGAAGATGTTCAGTGAAGTTAAAAATGGACCTACACCCATTTCCAAAATTCAAGTTTGATGTCATGTATACAGTCTGTTCTAGAGATGAAGAGTTATTGATTACACTGATAGCACCCAGGGGAATGTTCTGAGTATAAGGGGACTGAGAACGCTACAATAGTATAAAGCTCATTTTTCTATAAAAAAGAAAACATTGTTAGTCCAAAAAAAAAGCAGTCTCCCATTCATTGTTTATGGAGCAGCTCCAGACTTCTTACTTGATAACATCATAAGTTTGAGACTTGCTGCGCTGGTTCCTGGCTTTGAGAGAGAGTAGCTCACGTTCACCAATATTGATTGAACTTTCCTCGGCCATGAAAACATGTTCCCGTGTTCCCCTTTTTGAAAGGTGGCATTTGACTTGCATAATGCTGCATGTTGTCTTCTGATGCAATGAAAACCCACGAGTGTTTGATCTCCTGTCATGTCCCCTGTATAATGTTAACGCCCGGTTGCTTCGTCTTCTCATTCAGCTTGACGAAGACAGCAGCCTGGTCCCAGAGGCCATCCAAGGTGGAACTTACGGCTTCAACTCTGCCAACGTGCCATCCGAGGCATTCCGGTTCTAGACGGCATCTGGGGTATTCTGGAGTTTTGTTCACGATGCAGCACTCTGTTCAACATAAAAAAAATTAGGAGAGAGAGAGCGAGCGAGCGAGAGAGAGCGAGAGTGTGAGAAATTTGATCCATTGTGCTTGGCTCGTGGGATCCATGGCTGCATCTTATGAGAGTAAAATGTGTGGATTTCATTTGGCATTCCAGGGGAACCAGCCCAAATGAAGTTTGAGATGGCGAGTGGATGCGAGTGAGAATGAGTGGCTACATGTTGCAAAAAAAGCAAAACATCTACATCGAATGCGTTGAGAGACATGCCGACATAACTGCTGTGTTATTGGAGCTGTCGCCTTCGGAAATCTACTTCAAACGTCAACAAAAAAACTCGATGTCTGCCCAGGGAGAACCATGGACATCAAAAATAAGAAAACAAGAGGTCTTGAAATATTACAAAATGCAGAAAAGAAAATAACTTAAATTATGAACTGAGATGAACCACGAACCATCACAATTCTGCGGTCCTCCGACTAGAGAGGGCGCCACCAATGTGCCCCTCCCCCAATCGGCCCCTCCCCCAATCGGCCACGCTATCAGACATGTGTGAATGGACCCATTGTGTATGAATGTCTGGACTCAGTGCTGAGGAGCCAGGTTCATCTCCTCCAACGAGACGCCCCGATAGGGCACCATCCTCTCCCCCTGGTGGGCGGGGCCAGAAGTCTGGCTGTGCGTGTCGCATGTGCAAGAGAGTGGATGGATGAGTTGTTGTGTGCTTGGCTGCGTGCGTGACTGGGAGTATGCAAGACTGGGTGAGAACGCATGCAGAGACGGGGAAAAAAAAAAATACAAATACAACATCTGAAGAGAAACAAAATTGCAACAATGAGGTTAGCAAAGGTTTCAGGAAACGAAATTCTGCCTTTGAAAGAGGCTGATCCGCAAATCCCTGAAAGGAAGAACTTTGGATATGAAAAAAAAAATCATCATCACAAGGATAATTTTTTTTGTTTTGAATTATTGTTAAGTTAGTATTAATTGACACTGGACAATGCTATTGGCAGGTGTGGAGCAGCAGTGCATTGTATTAAGATGCATTTGGTGGCTTTTGGGCTTTTCTTTTTGCCTCCAGTGTGTTCCTTTTTATGATATTTTTTTATTTTCAGCTTTTAGTTTCATTGCTTCTGTAAAGGTGATTGACGACGATCATATTCCACCCTCACACCAGAACCCTAACCTACGCACCAGACATGGGCTTGATGCTGTGAAATTCTGACACCATCACTATAATCAACCAGATGACTTGTTCACCTTGTGACACTTCATTACGTTTCATTCAATTTACAGCAAAATCACTGCTTTGCAGTACTGCTGCCATAGCTTTGACTTATCACCAAGGGAGAAGAGAACAATGGCCATTTCACGTAGGATTGTGAATCATAACATTTGCATGTACTAAACTATAGCACAGTTCTTTTTTAGGGTATTTTAGTTTCCTTAGGCTGTGGATACAGTGTAATTTTCATTTTAAGTAAAACTGTGCTTAAATGTTACATGTTTCCCCTCCCCTTATCCCTCACTAGTGTCAGATTTGCTAAATAATCTATGGTTTTGCACATATACTGCAAAGTGAGGCCTGAAGTCTTTCTGAGGGTGTGTTGGTCGGTTTCATAGGTTTTGACCTGCCAACAACCTCTACAATATGCATCACTCAACCACAATCTTTGTTGTCTTTCTAGAGTAATCCAATGATGCTTTTTAGTGATACATGAGAAAATAATGACTTTGTTTCAGGAGCAGCAGTAATGAATCTGCTAATTTATCTCGGCTAGACTAAGAGGGGAATTAGCCTCCCTTTTCTCAAGGTCAAAGGGTGTCCCACATGTCAGACTGGAGTTTTCCTAAGTGGGTTCTCCTGAATAATAAATAACCCATGAACAAGTTTGCTGTACCTTTTAGTACCTTGCAGTCCTTAGCCCCATACTCCTTTCCTCTTATACCAGCTAGGTGTACAAGCTTACCCTTTTCCATTTTTTGTGTTAACTTCAAACACTGTAGTAAATGATTACACATTGTGCTCATAAACCTTCTGTTGAACATAGGGGTATTTTTTTTGCAGCATTCCTTGTAAGCAAACATGTGGTTTCAAATCTAAAATTATGACATGGAAGGTAAAAAAAAGTTGGTTTGCCCAAAAACCTTTTGGGGAGATAGGCTACAGGATAGGTTGTCTTCGAGAAAATAAATAGTGAAATCCAAATCGAGAGACTGTGTGTGCGTGTGTGGTCTGTTGTGAAGAAGTGGTGTGATTAATCCTTCTGCGTTTTATTTCCACTTTTAAAAAAAAAAGTGCTGTCACAAAAATGTAGAGCTTGGATTCAAATGCATACAGCGCAGCCTGATTGGCCAGGGGGACCAGTTTATCCGCATGCGCAGTACAGGAAATACAAATGACGCATTTATAACTATCGGAGATGTAACGGTTAAAACGGGTAGAGTACGTCAACGACATCCATCCGCACCATAAAGGCTGCGGGGCAATAGCGACACACTACTTTTGGAAGAATAGCTGAAACAACTTAAATCTGACAACGTCAGTCATCGCAAAATCCTATTTTCTCCGCAAGCATTTAAATGTGCGCCATAAGTTTTAGCATATCCACCGCCCCCTGCTTTCATCGGTCCGAGTTTACCGAGAGCCCCTGAAGGCAGCACGGTGGGGAGCAGGAAGTGAAGGCTCTGTTTTGGGCAGACACTTTCCTCGTGCAGACGGTGAGTGTTAAACTCGAGATTACTCGCTCAAAACGTCTTTCTAGATTGTAAACGAGGTGTCACCAAGATTTAAATGTGTAAATGTTAAATTCGAGGTTAAAACACAGCCGACAGGTCGCTGAGAGCAGCTGTTACTGTGGCTGACGTCACGGGAATGCCTCGGTAACGTTAGTTTAAATCAACGTTTATAAAAGACACTTTTATCATGTGGGCACTACTTTTTTTGTTTTGGGGTTATTTGAGGTGTCTCAAAGCCACAACTTGAGTTTGTTTGCTTATGTGAGAAGGTTAACGGTCTCTGACTAAAATAAATAAATAACTTTTATGAAGAGTAAAACTATGTAAAGTTAACCAGAACCACGAACGAAATAATTGACAATTCACAGTAAATGGTTAAAAAAAAATAAAGCTGTCAAGTTTTAAATGTACCAAGTAGATATGTGGCTAAAATGAATGAATAGCTAATATTTAACACTCTCAGTATAACAGCTACCTGTTTGATTCTGGGCTCCAGCTCCTCTGTAGTTTGGCTGCCTGCACGAATCGGGTTTACGGGGTCAGTTGCACAACTGAGCGGCCTGTCCCGACCACAAAGTCTGTGGTGGGAGCTGGTGGGAGCTGGCAGAAGGCCTCCTATTGTCACTGGATGTAACGAGAGGAGGGAGCGCGCATGCACCACACAATACAACTGATCCTCTCAGAGCCTGAGCCGGGGTTTGGCTGTTCTCTTGTTTTTCACTGCAAGATGGTTAGACTTCTATGAACGAGGCAATCCATACTGTTAATAGGGAAGCACTAATTATACACTCTGGGGCCCTTTTTCATTAGATACACCTGTACACTCTAATGCAACAGTTCTACTTTCATGATGCACTCTTTTGACACCATCATAGAGATGTTAAGTATATTACATTTTAGCATTGGGGTCATGGGTTGGTGATTGTGTTTCTGATATTGATGTTTTCTCTTAATGGATGTAAATATAGGGAGGACAGAATATCCGAAACGCCACATTATAATGTAGTCCTCCAGTACAACACCACCTTTGACCTTAGTAATAGATGTATCATTTAATTTACACATTGCTCATCCACAACAAAACATTCTGAGCTTTGTGAAGGTATAATTTACGACAATGTTGTATTAGATCGCAATAGATTGTACATGGGTTCCCATGTTTCTAATTGAATAATCTGCTGAATATTCTTACAATGAATCATTTTGTCTATAAAATGTCAAAATAGGGAAAATGCCTATTTTTCCTCTTCAAATGTCTTGTTGAATCCCACCAACAGTCCAAAACACAAAGGTATTGCCTTATGTACGACACGAAAGTTTTAAACCAAACAAACCTTCAACTGTCGCTTGGAAAACAAATGAAACTATAATTCATTATAAAAATAGTAACATTTTGTGTTAATTGACTCTGAACCCAATGACATTTAAGACTTCACCAGGTTACATTCACCTAACAGTTGTAGCAAGTTAATGTGTTTTGCTGAACACGTAGCTTTTCATCCATCCTGCTGTCCTGCCAGATCTTCTTCTCCCTAATCCTCGGTCCTGAGCCTGGCCTCTAGTCTCCACCATGGACAACCTAGAGGAGGACTTGACGTGCTCTGTGTGCTACTCTCTGTTCTCTGACCCGCGTGTCCTGCCGTGCTCGCACACCTTCTGTAAGACCTGCCTGGACAACCTGCTCCAGGTGTCGACCAACTATTCCATCTGGCGTCCGCTCCGCCTGCCGCTAAAATGCCCCCAGTGCCGCGGCGTGGTAGAGCTGCCCCCGATGGGCGTAGACTCTCTGCCCTCCAACGTATCTCTGCGAGCCATCATCGAGAAAGTAGGAGAGAGTCATCCTTACGCTACCTATCAGTCTAAAAATCCTCCTCTTGGTTTATATGCTTTGCTGCTTAAGTTTGTGCTCGTCTGCTATCTCAGTACCAGAGCGACAGTGCGCCGCGACACCCTTCCTGTCAGGAGCACCACAGGCAGCCTCTGAACATGTACTGCATCCAGGATCGGCAGCTGATCTGTGGGCTGTGTCTGACTGTCGGGCAGCACCAGGGTCATCCCATAGATGACCTTCAGGCAGCGTTCGTCAGAGAAAAGCAGACTCCATCGCTACTGCTGGCCAGACTCTCTGAGCAGAGATGGGGAGAGGTAGGGAATCCTGTCGAAGTGGCCGGTGCTTCAATTGGGGAGAAAATATACTCTGAAAAGCATGTGGAAATCTGTTTAACTAAATATATTAATATAAATGCATGTTCCAGAGGGGAAAAAAACCCAAACAACGTTCCTGTGTTGAGCGCCCTCTGTCCTGATGATAGGTGTGTGAGCTGGGGGAGCAGCTGGAGCAGGAGAAGGTCCGCTGTGAGGGTCTAGTGAGGCAGGACCGACAGGAGGTCATTCAGTTCTTTCAGACGCTGGAGGTGGTGCTGGCCAGGAAGAGACACGCCTACCTGGAGGCCCTGGACAAAGCTGGTACAGAGGTGTCCCGGGCTTACGACCCTCTCATTCACAGAGTGAAGGCACTGCAGGTGTGTTTCAGGGCTGATTTCACGTCAGATCATAGCACACACCACCATCACTATCCTTGAGTGGATTAGCTAGATACTCGAGCATGGACAGGTAATGACAGGAGACGATACATTTTGGGGAAGTTTCTACTAGATCTCAATCGTTAAACTCCTGATGCTGGTGGTGCACCACTGCTGTGCAATATGTGGGGAAAAAACATAGAGAGAGAGAGAGAGAGAGACAGACTCTCTCTCTCTCGGGCGTTGACCGTAACACTGTTTATAATCTTGACAGGGACAGTTTGTTGCAACTAACAATTGTTGGGAGTCTATAGAATATCCATCACAAGGTCCCAGGGTGACATCTTCATACACAATCTTATCCCCCTCTCCCCCCAAAATGACATTTAAAATTGTATAAAACTGACAAAAGCAGCAAACTTACATATTGAGAAGCAGGAATAAGCAAATATTCAGTGTTTTTGCTTGAAAAGAAAAAAATGCCCCGATAACCATCATGTTTCCTGCAGGAAGAACAGTTGGACCTGGTGTCCTTGGGTTCATCCGTCGAGGAGGAGGACTCACCGCTGGTCTTCCTGGAGCAGGTTCATTTGTTCAGAGAGAGGGTTGAAGAGTTTATTAAAACCCCTCTGCCCTCGGTGATAAACCTCTCCGTCACTCCGCGGGCAGCAGAGCATCTGCAGCAGCACTGGCCTGCTGTGACTATCGGGAGCCTGGAGGAAGCGCCGGTCCCGAAGGTGTGCTGCTGCACCAGATGTGGCGGTGTGGAGGCCGGTGTGGAGGCGGAAGCCGGAGGAAGGGATCAGAACTCGTGGTGGGAGCTGCAGCCCACTTTGTCGGTGATGCTGCTGGGGCTGCTGCTGCTGCTGCTCACGGCGCTCTGGGTCAACCCGGTCGGAGGGGCGTCACTCGGTTTCTCTCTGCTCTCTCAGTTTAGTCAGCTGGTCCACGGCCTGAGCGGTGAACTGATCACATCTGTCTGGGACGCGGCAGGATCAGCGTACACGGTGTTGGAGGCTGCCGTAGAAAGATGGAGCGCTCCCCTCTCCTCAGTGGGTGAAAAGGCCTCCCAGCAGCTGGCTGCCTTTTTTAAAACTCTGACATCCCACTGAAAGCCTCAACATACATTTAGAGGCTGACAAAGCTTTACTTCCACACTCCTGAAGTAAAGGGAAACTTTACACCTTAATATACCTTTAAACACCTGCTGTTGTCCTGGACATTCAAGGCAGGTGCACGAAAAAGGTATACAACAAAAATGACCATTATGCAATTGAAAACAAATCTTTTACTTAGAAACAAATTGAGTAAAAATGAAAAAATAAAACAAAACTTTTTAATGCCGTAACAATTATATCGATGGCTGAAGAGCAAAACCTCCTATCTGAAAAAAAAAAAACTTTTTTGTTTTCTTGCAGAATGCTATTGGTTAAGGATACATGATACAAAATAAAAAAAATATACACAAAGTGCAGTTAGGGTTATTCGCCACTTTTCCTGGATAATTTTGCAGATATGAGGTTTTGCACTTTGGCCATCAATATGTAGATTATGTTAATGAGGATGAATTTCTCCCTCAAGCCTCATTTCAAAGATTCCCAGTCGTTCTATGCAGACCTGGGGAAAACATCAGATGTGAATTACTTACTCCCATGTTTGTGTAACATTTAAGTTCTTAAAAGAATTCAGACATTTATGTAGCTGTACATCTTTTGTATATTTAATTGGTGTCAAGTGTTATGTTCCTATTTATGGTATATTCTGTTATGTTTGTACTGCCTAACTAATAATCATTACTCATATCAAACACATGTTATCATTTTACTATTCACTAATCATTTTATCATAGGTTAAGGTTTACAAAAAAGAAACGAGGCTCAGTAAATATGAAATTGGTGCTCAGAGACTCCAGAGTCACCTTTCCCAAGATGCAGTGGGACATTTCAGTAGCTTTCATGTTGTGTTGGAGAGCTTAGGACATCATTACAGCTGGACATGTATCTCCTTATGAGGCTGTTTACAGAGACTGGAGCTGTAGGTGAACGTTGGAACCAGACACACAGTGGACCCGAGATACCTTGCTGTGCCTTAAAGCGCCACGCCTTAACCTCACCCTTCTTATAAAGAAATAAAGCCTTAGTTTAGTAGACTGCAACTCCACCAGTACCAATAGCTTTCTACAACGCAAGACGTCAGCAGGACCGATCTTTACAGAAGCACCAACTTGTGTATCGGTCAAAGACCAGAACACCAAGCTGCAGTCCTAAATATCATCCATCCATTATCTCACCGCTCGTCCTGTTCAGGGTCCTGGGGGGACGCAGCCAATCCCAGCTGACATTGGTACTCCCTGGACAGGTCGCCAGACTGAATGGTTGTCTATACGTCAGCCCAGCAATACTCACATCCACACCTACGGGCAATTTAGAGTCTTCAATACACCTAAGTTGCATGTGTTTGGACTGTGGGAGGGAGCCGGAGAACTCGTAGAGAACCCACGCTGACCTGGGGAGAACGTGCACATTCCACACAGAGCTGTGAGACACCACAGCACCGTGCAGCCCCCTTAAATATCATGTTCACAAGTATTAGGCAAACTATACTTCTATATACGCTACTGCAAGCATCACATACCGAGAAGACATTTTGATGACCTGTTTTTCTAAACTTCTGTTACTGTATTTTAAAAACACAATAAATTGTTCAAATGCTTTTTAGTTTTGTGTCATTTATTTTCAGAAAAAGCCACCAGCGTGCCGGGTCACTTGGTGGTGCAGCATGTTTTAAAGTGGTGCCGTGAGCTTAATTAGCCGACACCCGCTACAATTGTCTTTGTCGTGTTAAATATGTGGGGTCCAAGCCATCAGCTGACCTCCAGCAGAACATTACCAGTATGTGCAAATTAGACCAATCCTTCACTATTTGTGCTAGTGTTGTATCATTTATTTTAAATATAGCCTTCTATATTGACTGTTTGATCATTTTCGGAGTTCACAGCTCGCCATGTCATAAGTTTGATTACATTTACAGCACAAAATGAGTTGTAATAAAATATCTTTCAGGGCTTCTCTAATCAGGTCGGTGACTGAAAAATGTAGATGTTTGAAATTCAACCTGAAATGTGGACAGACACTCAAAATATATTCAAAGTTTGATGGTTGTGTTTGTGCACGTTTGCATTAAGGAAAAGATCTCGCCAAAAAACATTTATTGGTTCAGAAAGTAAAAAGTACAGATAGTTAAAGAATAGCAGCGTTTCATTATAAAAAAGGACAAGATAGAGATAAATATTTACACGAGTGTAAAACAGCAACGTCAGCTCTCTGAGGTTTAAGCCGTGACGGCGTCATGCTCTTTGAACACGATGGTCTTGGGGTTGATTCCCACGCTCTTGGTGGTGTTGTGAGTTTTGTAGATACCGATGAGACGATCGGCGATCTCAAACATGTTGTTCCTCAGGGAGATGATGATGAACTGAGCGTTCTTTGTTTGCTCCTGCACAGACAAGAGGAAAGAAAACTAATTGACTGATCTGGAGAGATTGAGGTTAGAGAACCTGTGTAGCCTGGTGCTGCTGCAGAGGCGTCAAATTGTAACCTGAAGAATGACGTCAATATTTACCCAAAAGCCGACGAAAATGAAGGCGAACAGTTAAATGCTTAGTACTTAGTTCTGATCCACACTCCCAAAAACAGGTGCTTTGTCTGAACTCCCTTCAATCCAGTGTTATGCAACAGCACAGATTAGTTTAACACTTCTGAGAATTAACTGGCTAAAATGTTTAATTACTTCTTGTTGACGGTGTCGTATTACACCGCCTTCCTACTAGAAATGTACTTTGGCCTTAAGTGAGAGAGCTTGAACCCATAACTTCCCCATGCAGCTGGTCTCATTGCCTGATACACAGGTCAATACTCACATAAATGTAACAGGCCACAATGGAGACGTTCTTGAAGTCGAGAGCAGCATCGATCTCGTCCATGAAGTAGAGCGGTGTGGGTTTGTAGTGGTGCAGCGCAAACACCAAGGCCAAGGAGCTCAGGGTCTTCTCCCCTCCTGACAGGTTGAAGATCTTTTTCCAGCTCTTTTTTGGAGGACGCACACTAAAGAGTGGGGAACAGAAAAATCAGCGCTTGAACAAAAGGACGTGATTTAAAAAGGAGGCGCAAACAGGATTCAACAAACGTGCCTCTGGCAGTTTATGCGTCTCCTCTTTTACCTGAACATGATTCCCTCGGAGAAGGGGTCTAAACTGTCCACAAGCTCCAGCTCTGCGTCGCCACCCAGTGTGAGCATCTGGTAGTTTTCCTTCAGCTTGTTTGTGATCATGTTGAATCCGGTCATAAACTCGTTGAGGCGCTGTTTGCGCAGGTCCTCGTAGCCACGTTTGAACTGGTCCCTCTCTGTAGTGATCTCGTCCAGCTGGGCCACACGCTGCAGGTACAGCTCCTCCTGAAAACACACACACACACACACACACACACACACACACACACACACACACACACACACACACACACACACACACACACACACACACACACACACACACACACACACACACACACACACACACACACACACACACACACACACACACGTTGAAAATAGTTGCTCAAGTTGCTGTAAACTAGAGACATACTACTAATGTAAGATTCACTAATGCCCAAAGGTTAGAGAAAAGGATGCCTGTTCATACCTTCTTCTTGTACTCAGCAATGGCCCCGAGGTTGGGCTTCATCTGGGAACTCTTGGTCTCCAAGGTGATCATCTTGTTGATGATGATGTTGGGATTGGAGATTTCTTCAAGTTGAGCAGATGTGAGTACAGGAAGTTCCTCGGCTGGCTCTCCCTCAATGGTATGAAGAGACAGCTTGGTGGCCTGAAGAATATGAACAAGATTAGACACGGTGGTAAAACGTATTACAGATCAGCAATGTGGACACAACTATCTAAACTTTCAATAATTCAATAAATAAAAAAGGTAGTTAAATACCTATAATAATAATTCAGGAGAAACTAAAAAGACAACTGAAATCTTGAACATTTAACCATTTTTAATAAAGAGCACATTTCAATTCAAATTTATAAAGTGCCTCAGAGATAATAACTTCAAGAACAGGTAATATAAATCAGCCAAACTGACAGCACTATTAAACAGCCAAATGAAAAACAGAAATGTGTCCAAGTTAAACGATTAAAACAGCCAAATGAAAGCAGAGCCACTGAAATGACTAATTTAAACCACATCAGTAGTGAATTATTATAAAATGATTTACACGGTTTTGAATTGGGACTGAGAAAGCAATGTTCATGAAGCATTTATTGCTTGTTACCCCGTTGGACCAATTTTCAGTAATGTCGCAGACCTCCGTAGTTCTCGCCCATTACTTTGGTGAGTGTAATGTTATCATTACTAATAGAAACACAAATAAAAGCCCAAGTTGTACCTCACACACGCCCTTCGTCACCCACCTCTTTCTGCCAGTGTTTGATCTTGTTGCTGTGCTCAGTGAGGTTGGTCTCGATCTGCTCGATGCGCAGCCGGACGCTGAGCGACTCCTCCTGCATCGCGTGCTCTTGCTGCTGCAGGACCTTTATCTCCTTCAACACCCCCTGATACTGCTCCTGCACCTCCGGAAGTGCGGCCTAGAGGACAAGAAGAAAGTGTGGCACTCAGCTTATGTCCCTTTTTTTTTTTTAAACTTAAAAGTCATCTAGAGGTGGTGATTCTACAAAGCTAGAGCAAAGAAAGCATGTATCAATGACATATGAGAGATCATTTAGAAATGGACCAGAATGATCAATTATCCCCACATGGAAAGTAGGATAGCAAGACCTTTGAAAAAGGTAAATTTCAACTGTTAATTGTATTTTTCTTTTCTTTGTATGAATTTTAAATCAGCAGCTTTTCTTTCAGCATATGTTTATCCCCAGTCCTAGCTGTGTACACGGCCAAAACACGACAAACTGCTGTCATGAATGTATCTTGGAGCAGAAAACTAATACTTTTGGATATACTGGTATAAAGTCTGTTGAAAACAAAAACAAAAGAACCTTAAACATGAAGAAAATGAAGAGTGCCAACCTCAGCCTCCTGACAGGCCTTCATGACCTCCCCGGCCTCATCTTCCAGTTTCTTCAGCTGTTCAGTGAGCTCAGCCATGGACTTCTCGTTCTCCTCCTGCTCACCCTGCACACGACTCACACTCTCCTCACACTTCTTCAGGTTGCTGCAAAGGGGACAAAAGATAAATATTATCCTCTGTCGGAGTGGTAGTGGTTAGTATGTGTGTGAGTGACGGTGACCAACAGTCTTGTCTCCACAGATCTCACACTACGTATCAGAACAGCTAAATGCAAATCCGAGGCGTTCTAACGGATCTATTTTTCTGTTGTCAGATTGCTGAACCAGTGACTGGATGCAGCTCATAAACACGACTCGCTAAACAAGACTAACAAATAATCAATGCACTGCTGCAATGACACCCTCAATCAAATTCAAATGGCATGCCTGTGAAATCATCCAATATAAATAGGAATACATATCAAGGACAACACATGAGGCATACTAACGTGCACAAATTAGCTATCAGAAAGAATTGGAGGAAATAAAAGGCGTCTCAAATGTGTATTTTAGTGAACATGATTAAAAAAAACTTTAGCTTGACCATTTAACAAAAAGATGGTTATATTGCTGTACTTAAAAGATATGTGCACCCCAACATCATAGATATTCTCATGCAACAGCAATGTTTATAAATTTATACGTTTATAGTTCTACGGATAATTCCCCCTCCTCCTGGGAGTTCAAGTACATCGAGGTATGGGGTGTTTCCTCTAGAGGCATGAGCACAATTCAGCTGCGAGTGTGTGAACAATGCAATCCCGTTACTACAGAGCTTAAACAAGCATTTCCTCACCGGTCAGCCGTCTTTATGGCTACTTTGGCCTTGGTTATGGTGGAGGAGCAGTCATCTAGCTCCTTGTTGACCTTGTCCAGCTTGTCCTGCTGAGCCTTTAGCTTGTGGCTGTTGATGTCTACAATCAGGTTGTGGAGCCGTTTCACCTCATTCTCCACCTTCCCCGCCCTACTGGACGCCGCGTCATAGTCTGAAGGAGGAGGAGAGGGTTACGAAGGGAGAAAGGAATAGGAGAGAATGATAACATTCATGTTGGACATTCAATGTCTGATTGATGATGAGGATAGATAGCTAGACAGATATAGATATACAGTACATAGATATATCCAGAGGGATTAAACAGACTCATTTAGATATTACAGCTAAAAACAATAACTCAACCTGAACATGTTGACACCATTCAATTACGTGAAGTGAATTGTTTTCAAACACGTGATCAAAAATGAACTCATTAACCTATTTAACAACGTGTCTCTTACAGATTACAGGAGGACCCTAACCTTTCTTGAAGGCATCCAGGCTTTTCTCCATCGGTTTCTGTTTGGCCTTGTCTGGAGCAGCAGCCAGCACATTGGCCTCAAGTTCCTTGATCTGACGTTTCAAGTGAACCTCCTGATCAGCGAGACTCTGAAGGAAGGAAGGAAGGAAGGAAGGAAGGAAGGAAGGAAGGAAGGAAGGAAGGAAGGAAGGAAGGAAGGAAGGAAGGAAGGAAGGAAGGAAGGAAGGAAGTTCTTATCACTAAATACTGGCACATTGAATGGATGGCTATGAAATAGTAGGGGTTAATATTAAGATCACCAAATGAGCAAGACAGAAACGCAGTGAATGAAAAGGAAGATGTTTATCTTTTGCCGTACAGTCATGCTGTTGGCGTATTTTTCCAGGGTGTTCTTCATATCTCTGAGCTGTGGCCGCAGGCGCTGGACGCTCTCTTCCAGCTGCAACTTCTTCTCCTGGCAGTCCTGCAGCTTTGACACCTTCTCATTCAGCTTGCTCTCCATACGGTCGAGCTGCAGAAAACACATGAAAACTATCACGTTTCATATTCTAATAGCCTGCTGTGGCGATTGTCTAATGACAGGTTCCATTTTCATCCAGTAACGTGCTCATGATAAAACTTAAACAATACTAGCTAACAGCGGGAATTAAAAGGAGTTATTTATGAAGCTGGCTTCACCCACTTGGACAGTGTGAACAATAAGGCTTTTTGAGTTATTCTATTATCATCTTGTGGCGCTTACACAGTATGCATACTTGTTATGTTAATGTTTAAGAAGTACTATTACAGTTGAGCATGTCTTGGTATAACTATTACATTAAGCTCTTCTCATGGTCCAGCTGCTTCTGTGTGCCATTTGGCCATTTCTGCAAAGCAGGCAAAAGGTGTATAAATGTAGCCATTACAACAACAAAATATGTTAACAAGGAGTTAGAATCTAAGAAATGTTGGGGAAAAGGTTAGTTGTCATTTTAAATCAAGTATAAAACATTTCATGTCAAACTTTTTCTTGGCTAGTTAGGACCAATTTTCTACTCTCAGACTTGATGAAGACTAACCTCCTCCTGGGAGACCTCGGTACCAATCAAGGAGCCCATCCTGCCCTTCATTGCTCTTCCTCCTCCAGTCATGGTTCCTGGGAAGCACAATCAGACCACGGAGAGATTCAGACTTGTAAAAATAGAATGTGGTATCTTTACTGAGAGCCATAAGTATGCCAGCTGAAGAAACAAAAGCTCAGCCCGGTAAAGTTATGACAAAACAAAAGTGGGCCACCCACCAGCCATCTCAATTATCTGTCCCTTCAGGGTGACCACTCTCCAGCGCTTGTCTTTTTGGAAGGCCATCCTTGTGGCCTGCTCCATGTCCTGGGCCACCAGGGTGTCCCTGAGGGCAAAGTAGAAAGCTGGTCGCACACTCTCATCTTTCACACGCACCATGTCAAAGAGACGAGGGCTGTTCTCTGGAGTGCGAATGGGAGCCATGTTTCTCTCCCACACCTTCATCTGAAAATAGGAAGTGAGGAGGCATTATTAGTGGTATCGGAGGAAACCGGAACAGCTCAACATTGTTCTAAAGCTTAGAAAATGTACATCTTGGGAAATCCCAGTTACAAAATGCAACAATTTTTGTAAATGTCAAAGACACCGAACTAAAGAAAACTCCCTTGATCAGCTACTGAAGTTAGTACTAAAGTGGAGCATGTATGATATTTAAACCAATCAATCCATAAGAGACTAAATCCTGTTTGCTCTCTACACATCCCAAAGTGTAAGGATCTTTACCTTGTCAAGACCAATGAAGGTGGCGAACCCAATGTTTTGCTCTTTGAGGAACATGACACATTTCTGAGCCGTGTCAATGGTATCCACTAAGATGTTGTCCAGGGCGCCACAACTAGAGGAAATGGCCACATCATACTTCTCATCAATGGCTCCAAGGTCTCCCTACATGCACAAAAAAAATTCAACACAACAAATTATGAGACTTCTGCTTTTTATTCCAGACCTTGAATACTTAAAAGTAAAATATACATTTGTAAAGGCGGATTTGAATTGGTGTTAATATTGCAATGATGCACACCATAGCTAGATGACCAGAAATTATGTCGGTGCTGTGTAATCCTGTATATTAATTCTATAACAGCGTTTTACCAATCTTCCAAAGATGCCAGGGATTCTGCCACTCTTCTTCTGCTGCATGAGGGCATCCAGGACCCTTCCTCGACTGCGGTTGGAGGACAGAGAGCTCTTAGCTTCATCCACCTTCTGCCTCATTTCCCTCACCACTTCCCTCGTCTCATTATCCGTCTTCATCAGCTGCTCCAGTGCTCCTTCATCCTGCGGAGAAAAAGAAAGGAACAATTAACACCATCCAATGGGCAGAAATAGTCAACAGATATAGTGAGCAGATATGGTGAGCACCAGCTGGATGTGTCGTGGTTTCAACGCTTACATTAGTAAGATAGAAAATGTCCCATGTAAGTGCCTAAACAAAAGCCATTTAAACAACAAGGTTGATGTTGGGTTTTACCTTTTTGAGCTCCTGTTCATTCTTGGGTATTTTGACTTCCAAGTCTTTGATGGCGGCACGGCGCTCACGCAGTGTGTCAGACGTTGTCTGAAGAGTCTGCTTGGCCGTGTTGAGCTGTGTCAGAGCTGTGTTGTGGCGGCTAAGGTAGATGTCAAGCTCCGACTGAGCCAGGTCCATACGAGACCGGGTCTCATTCACAGCCTTACTGAGCTCCATCAGCTCTTTCTCTTTGGTCTGGAGAACACAAAAAGAGGAGAGGGAAAGTTGGAAGACTAAGAGGCAAGATGTTATGGTAACAATGCAAAAATGTCTCCATCTAAAGTTAAACAAAGCATGCAACAAACTAACACCAAGACTTTACACGTACCTCTTTGTCCTGTTGCAAACCGCTGGTCTCTTCCTTGAGACTCTCCATCACCTCATCAAGTTTTTTCTCCTCTTTCGCCTTCTGCTTCTCCAGCTCTTCCTTGCAAGCTGTTGCCTCAGAGATGGCCTTTTCACTACTGGCTGGTACACCGCGCACTTCCTCCAGCTGAAAGATGAGCCAGACAGGAGAACATACAAAAACAGATGAGACATGTTCGACTCTAGATTCTAAGAAACAGTGGCCACACCTGTCGAGGGACAACTTAAGGACATAATTCATCAATACACACTTCAACCAAACAGAGTTTAATAGCTCGTTACCTTATAAATTAGATAATGAGATTAAGGGATCAGTAAAGACTTTATTAGAAGACAAGAGGTATGAAGTAAATTAACTGAATACGCTTTTTTCCAGGGCCAAAACATACAACTGAAATCAACTATAAACACACATTCAGAAATGAGAAAGTGCTGGTTAAGAGTGGCACAACAGTCTGCCAATTGGCAGGACTGAAACAAGGCAAGGAGTGGTGTGTGTGTGTATGTGTGTGTGTGTGTGTGTGTGTGTGTGTGTGTGTGTGTATATAGTCTATGTTTTGTAGGGTTAACTGCGGGTGAAATGTGAATGTGGCTGCTGGGAGTGTTACACAAGCCAGGCCATAGTTGACTACCACACAGCAGAACACTGCTCCCCAGAGGTCTGCCTGCCTCTGCCCAACTCCCCCTCTGACCACGGCATTTCCAGAGCACAGCTATTGTAGGTGGAGCAGATAGAGTTTTAAAGCAGAAAGGGAGAAGAGAAGCTATAGCTACAGTTACGAGGGAGCTCTTAGCTCTCCGTTTGTGTGAAAACATGTTTAGGTAAGTGCGCAAGTTAGAGAAACATTATTCTAAGAAACAGGAACTCCATTAATTGTGAACCAGAGCATGAGTGGGTCATCAATAGGCACACTAACAATAAACCTGTGTTACTTCACAGCCCCCTAGTGGCTAGTTTAGGGCAGATAGCTCTTCCTGCCATGAACTTTGATTTACAATTTAAAAACAGGATTCTTTTTAATTAATCTAGATTCGGATTTCACTTTGCCCAAAGTAATAAAAAAAATGAAGCAAGGTCTCACGTGCACACTTTTGCAACTGAGACAGCATCATGTCCAAGATCAATATAAATTAGTAGCAATATTAAATTTTTTTGTATGAAAGCTGAATGTCATGCAGAATGATGACTCAGTTAAATTCTTCTTAAACTATAAAGCTCTTCCAGCAGCCAGGCTTTTTGTTTAAAATGTTACACTACCTGTAATAATTTTACACACGTTTACATTATCTTTAAACCTTGCTAAATTTTCATAAAAACATTTTAAAATTCTTTATATCTCAGAAATGTATCACTGTAAAATCCATGTTTATTATCTAAAACATAAAATGACCCATTCTTAAAAACACACAACACAAACAGCACACTGTTGTGCTTTCAACTGTACAACATGGACCTGTGAAATGCTTTGGGAAAATAATATAAAAACCTTCTCAACCTAGTGAAGTAAATTTGATTCATACTAAAGACAAGTTAAAATGTTGTTGGATTCTGCAATTCATTTAGGTTTCTGCAAAGCCTTGACTTGAAATGTCATTTTCTCTAACCCTCAAAACAACAACCCGTGTGTTTTCTATAAGCAACGGAAGTTGTATTTTTAGTGCCCATGTTTCTTTCTTGGCCACGGGACAAAATAAACAGTTACACTGGAGTGTCTTACCACTGTTGCTAGCTTGTCTTGATTTACTTCAACCCTGTATTTGTTAATGGATATGCATTGTAAATTATGGAAAAATGACGCTCTCTTGACAGATCATGTGACTGTGTGCCTCTGAACGCTGTGAGAATGCCTACTGCGATACTGTCGAAGTGAAATAATGACAACTACTGCAGAATAGCAAACTGTGATACCCAGTTACATGAAGTAATTGAACTGGGTTTAATAGTGGACCACAATTTAAAGGCCAACACACCTTTTCTTTGTCCTTTTCCAGCTGCTTCTGTAGTTTCTTGCTCTTGCTCTTGGAGTGCTTAATCTTCTCACGCACTTCAACGTCCTGCAGGTCCAGCTGGGTGAACTTCTCCTTCTGGGTCTCAATGTACTTGTTGAGCTTATTTTGTTTCCTAGTGGAGGAACAGCATTTATACTGAGTACACTCAAGTCAATCATGGAAACTCAGCTGAAATATTACATTAACTGAGAAAACACAAAAAAATATGCTAAACACGGTATACGTAAAACAATTAATAATAATCCCCATTTCTATACTATAAAACACAGTAAACTATTCATAGTAAAGCTCAGACAGTTTTGCCAGTTTAAAAATGATCCATTGTCATTAAAAGGCAAACATGTGTGAGTTGCAGCATCCAGAACAGCATCAAGTTTTGCAAGGGGAGAACACTTTTCTATACTTCATGCAATCATTTGTGGAAGAATCACATTTTAGGACACAAATTACAGATACTTCTGTACTTTTCTAAACCTGAACTGGAATTTTGCCTCGAAACCAGAGCAAGATCAAGATAGGCACTGACAACAACCGCAAAATAATTAAATTAGTAGAAAGGTTGGTAACCTTCTAAGCATGTTACATTTGTTAGTAGAGGGGAAAAAAGAGGACAAAAATGACCTTACTTCTCCACATTTTTGAGCTCTTGGTTAATTTTCTCTGTCTCTTGTGATATCTTTGCATTTTTCTCAGTAAGTTCCTTGGTGTCCTCCAAGATCTTCTGCTTCTCCTGCTCTTTATCTACAACACGCTTCTGCAGATCCTGACTAATGGAAAGGAGATATCAGGAAAAAACAGTGAGTGGTAAAACTTAATAGTTTGAACATAACAGTTTACACACAAAGAAAATGGCACCTGACACCAAAGAAGGGTCATGCTGCCCTCTGTGAGGTTTAAAAATAGTATAAAATTGGCATTCATTCAATATTTTGTTCTATGCTATTGTTGGGTCAGGTCTACATTGAAATCGAATGACATTATATTATTGTTTGATTTGTCTTGTACAGAACAGAGAGATGTTGCTGGTGCACTCACACATAATATTGGCAGAGCTGACTCTTGTGTTTGAAGATGTCATTTTCCAGGGTGAGAAACTCCACAGCTTTGTTCTTTTCTCCCTCCAAAGCATTCTTCTCCTTTTCCACGAGCTTTACTCGGTTTAGCTAGTGCAGGGAACATTGCAGTACTTAATATCAGGTGACAAACCATTGATATAAATTGTATACATACATTCTATGCATTAGTGATATGTAAAAAAATAAAATAAAAACTGTTTTTTTTAATTTTTTTATAACATCTCCATTATTCTGGTGCCACATACGTATTTTGATAAAAGTGACAATAGCATTCATTTGTTTCTAATCACTCCAGTAACGCATTACTTCTACTGTAAAAAGAAATAAAAATGTAAAAAGAAATGTATCAATGTTGTCAAAGTTAATATCTAACCCATATAGAAGACCCATAAGTCTTCTATGAAAACCATAAATCAGGCCTGGGCCAGTTGGCTCAGCTATGTACCACCTTATCTTACACACTTACACAACTACAAAAATGTATTATTTATTTTCATTTCAGATATGTGCATCAAATACTTCCAAACACATGCGCGCGCGCGCGCGCGCACACACACACACACACACACACACACACACAAAAGCCTCTTCAAACTATAACCTCTACTATATAAAATTCCCAGCAAATGAAGTGAGGACACAGGGAGAAAAGTTGGTTAGCTTCGTGGTGTGTGAGCAGATAATGTATGAGTGTATGTCACCTTCTCTCCCCTCTGCTCATTGAGTAGCTCAATGCGGCGCGCCAGGGTTAGGATTGGCTCCTTGAGGCGGCAGGAGCCGATAATGTCCTCCAGGTACTCCAGCATGCCCTCGTCATGCTCTGTCTGACCTTTAGGCTTCATCATGGCAATCTGCTCCACCTCGCCCTAAATACAGTCCAGACACATGGACAAAGACAAGCATGCATCACTCACTGAAAACATTGAGCTAAAGGTTCTGATAAAAACACTCTTAGAATTAAATAAATAAAATAAAAAAATGCCCTCAATACTCACTTTTCAGAAATGTGGTTAATTAAATTCATATCTCTAAAAAATAATGCTGGTCTACAACACACACAACTTGGCAGGCACATACATTAATTTACAGTGCACAAACAAATATATCTCTAGAGGTTCCCTTTGGGAACACAATGACTTTTCCCACTCTGTGAAAGTGAGAATAACCACCAGCATTACACTGGGCTAAACAATCAGTTAAATAAATCCTAAATAAAAAGAGAACATAAAATTAAAATACTATAGATATGATTAAATCTGATGAATGGGTAAATTGTTTGATCAGACGTTTTAAAATGCTTCAGATACTTAGAAGTATTAACGTTGTAACAACACATAACCTTACCACCCCACCAACAATCACCGACTGCCGATTACAACTTGTGTTAAAAATAAAATTATAATAATCATCACTAATGCTTTTATTAGCATTAAAATGTTGACTATGTAGCTACACCTTGGAGGAAATTCCAAATACTATATGTACTATTTTCCCGATGTTGGGAACAACTCTCCAATCTAATTGTATTTGTCTGAACGTGTTCTTTTTTATTTTTTAGGTAAGCTAACTCAGGGTAACAATATCTTTATATAATATGTTAAACACATTAACTGCAGATATAGAAAAAGCTAAGGCCCAAATTATGTTTCCTTTATATGTAGGGGGAAAACGGCAGCTCACATATTACTTTTAAGTCTGAAAGAGAAGAGCAGCCAGTCGAGGTAGGGGAGATCACACGTCATTCTCTGTGCTGACCAGCGCACAAAATAGCCAACAATCTCTTAGTCAGAGGCCTGGAAAAGTGACCTTGGAGAAAAGCTAAATCCTCTTCCCATACTCATGCAGCAATGTCATAGACAGAGAGCTGAAAATTGAACATGGAAGACCACTGAGAATAATCTCACTCACACTCTCTCACTCACACACACACACACACACACACACACACACACACACACACTCAACCAACTAACCGCAAAACCACAGTGGAGGGTAGAAACTAAGTGTTAACCCAAAACTACCACACACTGTAAAAATAATATAATAAAAAAAAGGGACAACAAAGATTAAATCAGCCATTTGGTTCTGCTCTCTGCTGTATCATCACCCCAGACGCCTTGGGATAATCACTAATAATGGGTAGGATACACATGTAATGCAATCAGAAGGGATAGGAGTTTAACTAGTCAACTCATTTAAGCTCAGTGCGACACAATGCTAAATTTTAAAAAATAATAATTTAAAACAACGAAAACGTATACAGAATGCATTACAGTCACAGTGGAGGTAAACAAAAAAACAATAAACAAAATGTTCAACCAATATTAAAGTCATGGTAATGGAGGGTGTTTGATCCAGCCACACTGAAGCAGCACTGCCAATATTGGGGTTGGGGTCTATTCTCACACGCCAATATTTACGTGCTGCTAAAGCGTGGCGGGTACATGGGAAGGGGAGGTCCAACCTGTCCCCACTGGAGGGTCAACCACATCAAAGATTCCCCCACTAAAAAAATCTGAATTAGTTGTTCAACTACAGCAACTCACATCCAGGTCCATGTGTGGGTAAAATTGCATTTATTCCTTAAAATTCTAAAGCAGCAAATAATGGTTCGCACCTTTCCACATTGTTTCAAACCATGATGCGCTGCTATAGCAGTCTAAGGGCTGGCAGAGGGCACATCCTCTCCTTTCCAATTCCAGTGCAACAGGTTACACCCACACACAGGCATGGCTTTAAGGTAGCCATGAAACATTTAACTCAAAGAGAACGGGGAAATGGGCAGAGAACAAAGAGCAGGAAATATCTGACAGAATGTGATGGTCACAACAAGGATTTAAAAAATAAATAAAAATAAAAATAAAAAATTAGAACTGCATGAGAAAATTATACAAAAATAAATTACAATTACCTGTAAGATCAGAAATCTGTTGTGGTCTAAGTCGATGCCATGGCTTCGGAGTAAAGCCCCCACTTCTTTGAATGTGGCTTTTTTGCCATTGATATAGTAGGCTGCGGAATTGTCTTTGTTGGCAGTCCTGGAAACATAGAACTTGCTGTTTGGGATGACTTCGTAGTCATCTCCTTCCTGGCTCAGAGGAGGGGGGGGGGGAGGGGCAGAAGACACAGAGCAGCTTAGTGCATGAAAGTTCAGGAGAAACTAACAGCTTTACACATCAAATGTTAATACTCATAATACTGACAAATCCACAGAGTGCTTAGAGAAAAACACTGCACATCAACAACAATCAAGAAAAAGCCTTGTTTAAAAAAGCACAAACCAGATCTAGGCCAGCTACACTAGCATGTAAATATACCATATCAATATGGGAGTGTTTTCTATCATGTTACATTTACAAAATTTGAACAACATGTTAGATATAATTATGAGATTTATAAATGCATTGCAAAAAGGTAGGTAATTTGCCTAAAAATATATAAATTCTAAAACAAGTCTAATATTCTAAGTTGTGTACACCACTTATTAAAAAATATTTTTAAGTTTCGGAAATGGCCGATTGTAAAGCCAGCAGAATTCATAGAATTATGCCATTAGTTTGACAACTTGATTTTAATTTACTGTAAACTACTGGACCAAACAGAAAGACCCCCCATGGCAGATCAAATACAGAAACATGTTTAACCCCAATTCTTAACACTACAGTCAGTTTTCAAAGTAATGTGTGATCTAATGCAAAAGAATAAATTTGTATATTAATACAAAAAAAGAATAAATTGTAATGACTTTTTACAGTTAAATCAAATAAGTAGAGCACATTTAAAAATTGTTAAAAAAATAGAGGAATCAATTCTAGCACATTTTGAATTGACTAAGAGGTGTGTGGGTGTCAGTTGTAACTTTCATGACTGCTTTGAGTCTGTGTTAAGTCACTGGTGTGATCATCATGTTGCAATATTATCCCATGACCATTGAGGAAAAAATATATTTAAAATTCAAGAAAAATATCTATCCACTAGAAAATATTTCCAATCACCGATTTGAAATAGACTGTGTATTTATACATTTAGGAGAGGCTAGAGTGAATGTAGTGTGTATCTGTGAGAGAGAGATAAAGATATATATACCTTATCAATAATCTTTTGAAAATGCACCTCCACAGTACAGCTTTGCACATCCTTATGTTTATCAGAGCTGTGAATCAGCACTGAGAGCTTTTTTGATCTGATCTTTTGAGCTCTGTATCCAAACACAAAGAGCATTGAATCTATCACATTGGACTTCCCACTCCCATTTGGACCAATGATGCATGAAAAGCGCTGAGAGAAAGGTGAGAGAAGATTAAAAAAAAAAAGTTAATCAATTATAGAAAATTATACTGCATCCACAAACAAATACTGTGACTGTCATAACATTACACGCTGTATATTTACATTTAAGCATCGTAGAATTGTGATAGTGAATGTATTCCAAGTGGGTGTAGTTAAGATTTACTTTAATATACTTCTTATTTGCAGAGCAATTAGGGGTGCAGAAAAAGGTGAAAAGACAACGTTTAAGAAAAGTCATAATTTATGGTAAATATCAGCACATCACCAGATTACTACCTCTTGCTCGATACACCCACTAAATCAAAATGGAGTTGTGTGACTTTTTCCACCTATTTTTTTTTTTAAACTCAATACATGTTCTAATAGTATGATTAATTATTATAATGTTGTACTTTGTGTGTCTACCACTTTGCAAGGCAACATGCATAGTTGCATAATATGACATTAAAGACAAATACATTCAAATTAAGAAAACACTACAAATGGTGGTAAATCTGTAAGCTCCACAGTGCACATTAACAAAGTATTTCCCACGCAGGACTGATATTTATAACCATGTTCGGTCGTACCTTGTGAAAAGGCCCCAGAATCTGCTCGCCTGCATACGACTTAAAATTGCGATTGACTAAATGCGTTATCATCAGGCGAGGAGCGCCCGGTTCATTGGTCATTGCTGGGGGCGGGGGTGGAGGGATGCTACCGAGAATCTCCTCCAAACTGCGAGTATCAACCGCCTCGGCAGCTTTCCCGTGAGACGGATCTGTGGCACAAGAGGGGGGAAAAAAAGAAGAAGAAGAAAAAAAGTACAACTTTAATTCCTCTGTGCCGAGTCGTTTCAGGTGGGGGACAGTGCTGCGTGGGGGGAGGGGTGGAGGAGCAAAACAAAACAAACAAACAGCAGTCACACAACGACTCCCGAGAAAGTTGACAGACATTCAGTTTCTTTGTTCTGGAAACAAGAGCCAACCCGAAAGAGACCGTGGCCGCTTAAGAGCACACGTTATCACACAAACGCCCCCCACGACACGCGTTTATACTGCGAGTAGATGCGCCACATTCAGCGCCCCCCCCCCCCCCCGATAATAAATAAGTGCACATTTCCATCATCAACGTCACATTTTCACTCATTCTTAACTGTACCCAAAACGCAGACAGGGGAACAAATGTTGTTTGGTGATTGAAATGTATAACGTCAAAGCGATTACGTTGCCATCACACCAAGCCACAGCGACCTGTCCAAAATCTATTGTGCTCACAGAAGCATAAACAAGCTCAGGGGTCGAGGTTTGTAACTCTAATGCTCGCAGACAGACACACACATGAAGCATTTCAACGTATTATGAAGAAGGAAAACATCACTCTGATGCCAACGTGCTGCTTGAGCTTCGCATACTAAATGTAACCACACAAAATCACATTTTATGAAGTTATAAGAATAACGCCAAACTCCCTTTTGATCTACTCCATAAAACACTTCATTATCGAAATAAATTACCTCGCTCGCTGAGAAGATCCGGGGAAGAACAAGCCTCGACGATAACAAAATCATCCCAAAAACCATAAGCAATGTATTGATGACTGACACTTTGGCAACTAAAATAAATTAAAATCAGCCATTCTAACTACGTGTTTTAAGTTAAGGAAGAAGAAAAAAGAAGCTTCCCAGCAGTGGCAACTGGCCACTACGACAATACGCGCTAAGCCATTGAGTGAACACAACTTATTTAGATTCAGACACCAAAACACCCTTTGTTACTTGCCAGTTGTCGGCGGTGCCTCCTCTTGGCCATTGGACTTGGTTTCTTGAGGGGGCACATCCAGCTCGTCTCCGGAGTCATCCCGGGGCTGCGACCCTTTCCCTCTTGGCTTGGCAGTGGAGCTCTTCGCAGTTTTAGATGGCATGATTTGAAATCTTAAAGGGCCATTGGGAAGAAAAAAAAAAAGTAATATCCATGAGTGATTTTTGTGTCTGTCAATCTCCCAACTCCACTTTTGGTCGGTCACACGCAGCTACTGTTGTCAAGCTTTAATCATTACCAGTCAGATCCACACTGACGCCCATCACACTGTTAGGCGCTATAGGTTTTCGGGACCATCTTTTTTGTGGATAAAAAATAAATAAAAATAGATAAAGTAACATGAATAACTATGTTTGAGTTTGTAACCTGAACAAATTGAGTTATTTCAAAAGGGATCTCGGCCTGGTCACATTAAAAGAGATGGGAGCCTTCAGGCTCCCAATCTGCGTGACGACTGAAGCAAATGAGTTGCTCCTCCAACACCAAACAACAGTGAAAATGAATATGGCCTCCACCTGTGACACAGTTAACTAACGTTATACCCCTGTGCATCCAGGACGTCAGAGTCGGACGGGTAACGACCCTCTCAGTGATGGGAGACCAGACAATACTGTGATACACATTCAGTTAATGTGAAGATAGATAAATCAGTCTAACTCTGTTATCACTGAACAGACGCTCTGCTCGGGGGGAGACACGACGTCCTACATGGATCCGTGTCACGAACTGACACCAATATTAACTGTAATCCCCGTAACGTGCACGTTGGGGGTGGAGGTGTGAAGCAGACGGGGCAACATGACCGTAAAGCGCATTAAAACAACAAGTGGAGCCCACCGTAACTTTACGGTGTCGACTACTAACGTTAACTCCGTTATAACTAACGTTACACGCACGTCTGCTGAATAAGGGACCGCAGCAACACCACCGGAGCTGGGCCACCAGATAAAAACACGAAAGCGTGCCACGTTACGTGTTTTTTTTCCTCCTTCTCCAGTTTGCTCCCGTTAACCTTAAAGTCAGCAGCTGGAGCGAACGTTCACCAACTGACGTGCATCACCACGGCAACGCCGAAGCTAACGTAATAACTTTGACGTTGTAACGTTGACGCAACACTGTAACGTCAACTGTTACTCGGGAGTAATTTGAATTGAAAGAGGCGCTTAACGGCATTCGAACGACTAACGTTGCGCGAGAAAAGGCAGTTGACGTTATCCAGACAAAGGCATTAACTACAGCTCACGTTTTTTTGTTGTTGCAACGTTTCGCTTCATTAACATAAAGATTAGACACTCGGAGAAGTAACACATTACTGTTAGGGGTGTGTCTACGAAAATGCACATTTTGCGTTAAATTGAATATTAGGCAAAAAGCAATCCTCTATCGTTACGTTCCGGGGTATCGATAACATTGAGCGGCACGTTTTCCACCGTTGCTCGTCGTCAAAACGCACGTTAACGTGTAATTAATGTTAAATCTGGTGTGGAACTAATAACGTTGTGCATTTCAGCAAATAGACGGAACCCAATCGTTAACTTACTCAGGTCTAAACAATTTTTTTTGCAATGTACCTTCCACAATATAGGCAGTCGGGTCAATAGTCGTTCGTTATGACCCAATTCGTGATTTCGAAAAAAAAAAGTACTCGTTAATCCAAGATTTAGCGAATATACTCCACAGAACGCAGCCCCGTGTCACTCCGAGTCGCTGCCCTGCTCCAAACCTCTCACTTGTAAATGGCGCCTAAACTGTGCCGTCGAACCAGATTCGTTACAAACTGACGCAAGGCACCATGGAACGTTCAAAGGGCAGCGGAAAAAAACCCACCAGATTCAAAAAAAGGGGGACGAAGCCAACTCCGCCTCGCTCCTTACAAACAACAATCAGACGACACAGATACTCAGACGGGGAAAAACATAACCCCGGAAAAAAGTAACAATATTCCGTGACAATATTGTATGATTTAAGAATATTGTCACGATTCAAAAGCCTAATATTCACATGTGTTCAAACGGTTGCCTGGTTACAGTAGAACGAAGTCCCGACCGGAGGGATAGTTTACATTTTATTAAATCACTTTTTGTTTGGCTCAACGATTAATGTTAGTGTCTCTGATTTTTTTAATGAGTGCTACTAAATACGTTATATTTATTTAACATTTTTCATTTCTAATCATCGTTCGAAATATACGTTTACACGGAAGCGATACTTGTAACTCTCGCGTGACATTTTCCTTTCGAGCGTTCACGACCCAGAGAAGCGATACTTGTAACTCTCGCGAGACATTTTCCTTTCGAGCGTTTCACGACACAGAGAAGCGATACTTGTAACTCTCGCGAGACATTTCCCTTCGAGCGTTTCATGACCCAGATAACATGGCTACCAGAGATTAGCCTTGATAACGTTAGCAAGGATTTGTTGATGAGTGATGGACGGGCGTGCTCTGTACAGTGTTGCATATCCATGCATCTTTTGCTGGAGTAAATGACACGCATACATATCTGGTGGTTCCACAATAAAGTCGGTAACGACAGAAGGACGTCTGTTTTTAACCAGAAAGCCAAGTTAACGTTAGCATTCACGTAGCAGCAAAGGCTCGGGGACATCTCAGGATTCACGTTAGCAACGGCAGCAGGTACCGTAGCAACTGCAGACGCTTGTTTCACTCACCGTCACATGCCAACAACCGAGTTGCCTAATCTACAGGGTGCTGTTCAACGTTTTGATTTGGTCTTTGTGTGGTTCTTTCTGCGTGTTAATTTTGACATGTGTGTGATTTGATGAGCTTTAATGTGAGGTGCTGTCACTAACTGATGTTTTGTTTAGGGATCAACGGAGCAAACATACACCATGAGATTGAAAACATCGCTGCTGCAGGAACCCAAACATATCCTTTTTATGACGCTGTTGTTTATCGAGCCTCATAGTTGTGTTTCTGTACAGCGGGCATATATGTTATTGGTACCTCCTATTGCTTGGTTCAACCTCGCACTTCAGTTCTACAAAATCTAGAATATATTCATTCTTTGACCCTATTTATAGCAGATGATCAATTTCAAAACATACCCAAATAACTCTCCTTGATCACTTTCCTTAACAGCAGATCACATAAGGAACTTGTGAGTTGTGTTGGCTGGACCACAGCAGATGAGCTGTACTCATGCAGTGAGGACCACCAGATCCTCAAGTGGAACCTTCTGACCAGTGAGACCAGTCTGGTGGTCAAATTATCAGAGGACATTTACCCCGTTGACTTACATTGGTTGCCCAAGACCGTTGGTGGCAAGAAACAGAACCAGACTGAGATTTTTGTCCTTACCAGCACTGATGGCAAGTCTCTTTATTCTCTAAAATATGTCTAGTGGGACACTCAGCTTTATTTCTCATCAATATATCAGTTTTGTATCACAAGTTGTTCATTCAGTGAACAGCAACATTACATGATCTGTGATTGTAGCATTGTAGAAAATAGCAATTGTCAAATGCTTACTGAACTAACTAAACATAATAACTGGTAACACTGTTTTCAGTATAGCTTCAGGTCTCCCCCTCAGCCTGGTTTTTATACTGAGTAGGATGACAGTGTCTTGCTAGATCATTCGAAAAATTTGCCAACAGCCCAGGGTTTTTCAATGTAGTGAAAGGAAACCATCTTAACCAGTTTAATACTTCAGATAAGCATATTCCTTTTCACTTCAGGAAGAGGATTGTAATATGGCTGTGAAGAGTGAGTCCGTCTCTGCTCTAGTTTTTAATTAGGTCTTCAATGTTAAGTCATTAAAGGTGGAATGTTGTTTTCCATCTGTATATTTGTAAATCCAAAATTGGCAACAGAGTTTGTTTGAGGTGCATCCACATGGCCTCTTATGCCTCTTTTTCAGCCTATATTAGATATAAACACACATAATATGGATGTACTGTTATGGCAGGCAATGTGTGGTCACAACACTAATGGCAGTGTAGGGTTGCATAAACACACCCGCAAACTGAAGCAGCAATTTTGTCTGGCAGACTAGAGAATGAAAACTCTGTTATGTTTCACTTTTGCAACTTTCTTTTGCCTTGTTAAATATCAGTATTTCTATTATTATTGTTTGAAATAAGTTTTAGTTTTTCATTGACAAGAAAACATGACAATTACACAATTCTATTTTTAACTTTGGTGTGCACTGACAGATTTTGTCACACATTTTTAAAGCTGGATTATGGACAGGATATTACATTTTTTTAAGAGATCTGCATGATATAGTTGAAAACAGCCAGGGTTTTATTGGGTGGGAGGAGTCTATTAACGTGGCTTTCCCTTGACAACATATTACTTTTTTTTGTATATTGCACATACAGTTTAAATACTTTTCGTTGTAATAAATAATATTTTGTCTAGTATTTTAAAGTACTATTTCCTGTGCCTGCTTTCGTAACTAAATATAACATTCTAAACATCAAATGAATTACTGTACTTCATTATTTTGGAATGCCTAATATTTCCCCATGACTAAGCAAATTGCGGAGTTAGATGCACCATTTGCTATTCTACCAGAAATTATATTGTGTGGAATGGAGCCAGGCTTTTCCCTAAGCGTCCCAAATTAAGCATGAAGGATATGGCTGGGGTTTCTGTTTGGAACAACAGTGTTTCAGTCTCATTCACTTTTACTCTGTGGAACTACAATGTGGTGTCATAATAGATTTCACACATATGTATCATCAGGAATTCCTCAACAAACCATATAGGCTATGACTAGAAGTAAAATAGCAAAAGGTTGATATGTGGTCATTATAAGTTATCATAAAAAAACATCTGCTGGACAACGAGCAAACAAATCAGCGCACAAAAGCTCTGAACAAACAATGTTTGGCTACACAGATAGGGACTGTTGATGTGAGTGCATATGTAAATAAAAATAGAACATACGTTTTATATCTAAATTTAAAAGATGTTGTTTTTTTTCATTTGAAAGAGTGCTTCAGTGCAGCTCTACATGCTTGTTAAATTCACTACCTGCTGCACCAGTAACATCCACATTTGTTGGGATGTCCAAATTTAGAAATGGGAGAGAGCAGCAGCATGCTGATTTGCAGTTTTAGGCCACCAGAAATTACATAGAACATGCAGAATTTTTTAATACACACTGCCACAAAGTATATGTTAGGCTGGCGTCCTCAATAACTGTGTCTATGCCTGATCACCCTTTGTGTCTAGGAAATACATAATTGCCCTAATTCAACCAACAGAAACTCTTTAGTTTGACACATCCACTTTATGCTATAAGTTTGTCATTTAGCTTGGAGGAGAAAATGTAGCTTTGTTGCTAATTGTGTGTCAGGGGATTGATATTTACTTTTATGTTATTTTTTAAGCTTAGTTAATATTTTGTCCTCATGTTCTGCTTATTTGCCTCAGTTAGCAACCTGAATCAGTCCGACTTATGAAAACATAAACTCTGTAGATGAAACCCACATGGTAGCGTAGAATTACAGCAGACAGTAGTGTTCCTCAATTATAGACTGTCAACAACCAGATCAGGCTTAGAGTGTGAAATTGCCATACAGTAAGCATCTTTTTGTCTCTTTACAGGGAAGTTCCACCTGACCACCAAGATAGGGCGTGTTGAGAAGAGTGTCGAGGCACACAAGGGAGCTGTTTTGGCTGGAAGATGGAACTATGATGGAACTGCTCTTATTACGGGTAAAATGCCAGGGACATGCATATTTTCATTGCCATTTAAAAAAAATACTTGAATTAATTAAAAACCCATCTTTATATCCATATCCATTTCATCTGTTTATCTAATTACTTAGCTGGAGAGGATGGGCAGATCAAGATCTGGTCAAAAAGCGGGATGCTACGTTCAACACTAGCCAGCCAAGGTAAGGCTAAAGACCCTTACCTTATTTCACTGACTTTAAGCCACAAATGTATCTAGATCTTATGTGAAACTGCTATTTATTTTTATATATGGTCAGTCAAACAGTTTTTTTCACTACCCCAAAAACAAATCAACAAAGCAGAGCACATGAATTTGTTAATATGCATGCACCCTGTGCACTGTGTTGTCACAATAATGGCTGCGGATGCCCATTTGTGTGCAATACTTATAAGACTGACTAGTAAAAGTAAGACTACAAAAATATGAGACGATAAATATATCTTGAATTAATTCCCAGGACTAATAACTCTCTGCAGTATTTCACAGGTATTAATCGGCTCCAGTTCCAATCGGCAATAATCGAAACAGTAACCGGGTCGACGTGAATTTTCGCCCTTTTCCCGGTGCAATACTTTGTGGCGTGCGTTGAAGTGAATATATGATTATTGGAGTCAACAGGGATTTGGACAATAACCATAGTTTATTAATGTATTTGCACAATGTGCTTAGTTGAAATGAACACTGAATTCACATAGTTAAAATTGAAAAGAAACAGCCGTTATATGCGCTCCTCTACAGGACTCCACTGATGGAAACAGTCATTTCACTTTGCTGATCATTGTAAAACACGCTTCATTCAAATGTGACAGAAACAAAATGAAACTCCATTGACAGAAACAGTCATTTTCTTTTCACTGATCCAACAATCAACAACTCTGGTTTGAGAGTTTGAAAGAGAAACTGAATAAAAAGTAATATATATATATATATAAAAAAAGAGAAAGAGTAACCACTGTAACATTTCCACTGTTTTCATGAGTTCATGAGGCTGAAAGGGAAAAAAACTGAAATACATACTCATCTATAGGCAATGGAAAAGGATCTATCGCTTATTTTTAGCTAGTTTGCCCGTGTTAAGAAATTCTGCATGACTGCGCTAATTTTGGTGGGTAAAGGGTATAAAAAAGAGCCAATCTGCATTTTAGTCCAGTACAGTTTAAAGCAGATTGCATCCATAACAGCTGCCAGCCAGCAGCAGAAGCAATGTAAAGAAAGTCTCTGATCAACCAGCTGTAGGCATTTAGTAAACACAACATAACACACCAACACCAATTACACTCTCTATTTCTCTCTCTCTCTCTCTCTCTCTCTCTCTCTCTCTCTCTCTCTCTCTCTCTCTCTCTCTCTCTCTCTCTCTCTCTCTCTCTCTCTCTCTTGCTTGCGCTCGCACACACCATACCGATTGCTTTTGAACCTTCTGGCTTAAAGAATGGCTCTTGTGATTGAGAAAAAAAGAGCAAGAAGCACAGACCCAATCAAGAGGACCAGGCACACAGAACTGCAGTTTCCTTCATGTGTATCAGGGGAGCCTTCTGCTTCTTCTAGTGCTTTGACATGCAAGTTCACCTCCTCATCTGGCTCCTGTTTGACACCAGACTGTAGATGAGCCTTTCAAGTGCACTCTTACGCATGGTCTCAGATGGCAAGCAAATAGCCACACATTACATGTTGCCTATTTAATTATTCAGACTTTCCTACAGTCTTCATATGTATTGATGTTATGCTTTCATTATGAAAGTCTATGTGTGGTTATTGCATTGATGAGCGTACACCTTACACCTTACATGTTTGTGCTGAGTGAGATTTGCTTTTGTGTGTGTGTGTGTGTGTGTGTGTGTGTGTGTGTGTGTGCTGAGCTTATTATTAAGTAATTTTGCTCAGCACAACCAAATGCAGAGTTCTATGTTGTTTTTGTTTTTTTATTAAAAGCACCATAAAGTTTCAAAGCTTTGTTTAGGAGTAGAGTTTTAATAAAAGACTCCCAATGATACATTTCCTATCCAGCATTCACATTACAGATGGGTAACTTATTAATTGATTCATCATGCTGTTTGACTTATTTAATGTTTCTTCTCAGTTGTGGGACAGAAAAAAGTTGGCTTCTCGGGGAAACGGATGGCACACTCCTGCTGAATGACGGGTGCTATGGAAAGCCTGGCAGGGGAACAGCAATTCAGCCCCAGTAGTTAGGAACATTTTTCCTTAACTGGTTGTTCGGAGAATTAGCTCCCGGGTGTTGGGCTGCTCAAAAGACCGACAGATTTGTAGAACTCCTGGATATAGTAGCATTGCCACAGATGCAAATCATCATCCACATTGCACTCAGATCACTGCAGGTGTTGCTTCTCTTGAGAGCCTACAGCTTATTACACACACACACACACACACACACACGCACATACACGCACATACACGCACACACACACACGCTACAGGAAAAGGCTGTTCATCTTGGGTACCATGACCCATTTTAAGAGAGTGAGCGGTTTAGATCATGTGACCAGTTGGCATTTGTGAAAAACCACATGCACCTGGAGTGGGGTTAAATGGCAGGTCCTCTCCCCTCTGCACGCGCATAGCCACAATCCGACACACACATTTCCCTCGCACACGTGTACGTACGCACACACACTTGTGCTCATACTGTAGAGGTTATGTTCACTGTTCTCAGCTAATGTGTTTGCAAGCTAAGTGTTGTTCCATAGGCTGAGTGAGGCGAGATCTCTGAGTGAATCTGATACCTTCTAAGAAGAGGAATTAACAATGTTGTATCCTAGAGCTGGTGTTCATACCAACTCCTAATCCTTATCAAAGGAGGGGGTGGGGTATTCATACACAAACACTTTTTAATATTAATTAATTGATATAATAATAATCTTTTAAATATTACACCAAGTACGAATCAAAGTCCTTATGTGTGGACGCCCAAATCCATCGCTTTTGGCTTTGGATTAGTGCAAAATTGTCTGTTTACCTCTTTTTCTGCATCTTCCAGGGTCTCCTGTGTATTCTGTGGCCTGGAGTCCAGACTCAGACAGAATCCTCTACACATCAGGAAGACAACTAGTCATCAAGCCTTTGCAACCCAGCGCCAAAGTCATACAGGTACACTAACTTCATGTATTCTTTTAAGAGGTACAAATCTGGGACTTAAGTCAATAGACAGTTAGGATTCAATATGTTGTATATTTTGAAATATTACCTTGTAACTAACTACCTTTGACCTTAAATATTATAGTAACAGAAATAAAATCAACCCAAAACTGTTATAAGATTAATCACATGGGGCACACAATCCTATTATTTTATAAATCAAAATAATAAATAGGTAAATGAACATCCCAATGGATCAGTGAATTAACAACAATACACACTCACTACAAACATATTATTTTGTAATAAGTTAAATAAAATCTGATAATAGCATAAAATATCACGTATTACTTTGAATATTATGGATACATCCAATCCCTATAATAATGTATCATAGTTTGCGGGCTCTGTAGCTACAATCACTGATTTGCATGCTAAATAAAGGCTAAATAAAAGGAATACAAATATAATAGCTCTATATGTCTTAGAGTGCTTACTGCATTAAGGGAGGGTGCAGTGCTGAGGACCTTGCACACCAGTGAGTATTTTTCTTGTTCATGTATACATTTGTTTATTATTCTTCTTAAAACTGAACACCACCTGGGACCTGAGATAAACAGTGGAGCATTGAATGTACGCCTTCTCAACCTCAGCTATTACCACACATGCAGGCCCAACACACAGTGATGCGTGTCGAACTTGTGCAGACTTAATCTGAATGGATTGATGTGCGTCAGCGAACCAGGGTAAAACATGGGTTTGAAATTGCCTCACTTGGGTATCTGATTTAAAAGGAGTATGAAACACCGGACCCCGAGAAGATCTTTTTTGATCCCTACAATCCCTTACACAGACACACGCAACACACATGTGCACGTCTTTATGTGTGTTTTCTTTGGGCGCGTGGAGTGAGCAAGTAGGGTATAAAAAATATAAAATAGGGTATAGGCATGGAGAGAGAACAGGAATAAGATAGAAACACGGTAAGATAAGGCTAGTGGCAGGCTTTCCGCTCTTTGTTACACTGACTGTAACACAAGATGTTGAGAGTAACTGTGCAAGAACTAGAATGAATGCCACTCTGGAGCAAATCCTGCTAATCTTTATGTTTTCCCCTCTCTTTTTTTGGACTAAAAATGAAAGGATTTATTTGAGATCTCCCCCACTTCTCTTCAACCAAAGGGATACGTTATCGATGGATAGCATCGTTGTGTTGTGTGGATGTATAATCCTCTCGCTCTCCTCGCCTGTCTTTCCAGTGGAAGGCTCATGATGGGATTGTTCTAAAGGTGGACTGGAATTCAGTTAATGACGTCATACTGTCAGGTGGAGAAGACTGTAAATATAAGGTGAGCTGTGTTTGAGTATATTTTCAGATGTCTTGTGGGTGTGATTGCTTTTTTTAATTCAAACTATGTCCTCCCTCATCAGGTATGGGACAGCTTTGGCCGTCTGCTTTACTCCTCATCGTCTCACGACTACCCGGTCACCTCTTTGTCCTGGGCTCCAGATGGAGAGATGTTTGCCGTGGGCTCCTTCAACACCCTGCGGCTCTGTGACAAGACTGGAGTAAGAAAAATCCTTTTACCCTTTTGTTTTATTTATATATATACATAGACACACACATACATATTGTAGAGGAGGAGGTTACTGCTAAATGGGACTTTTGCAAAAAGGAAAAAAGAACACATAGCGGGATGATAAACTGAAAGATATTGCAGAAACTTAGGACTGTTGACATAAAGTTAACTTGGCAATGAATCTATTGTCCTTTCACTACTGGTACAAGTTCACTCTCAAGAGAGTGGTGCAGGATGATGTATTTTTGTCTGCAAACCCTGTAGGTTAGCATTGCACTGGTTCCCTCAATAAAAAGCCAATGAGATTTTTCCATTGGATTTCGGAATATTGCAGAACATAATCCAAGTGGCAAACACAAGTTTTGTTCAGCAAGATAACCTTCACAACTCAACTGTTATGATGTTTGAAACGTAAATGCAATCAGCAGAAGTAGAAAGCAAACGTTAGGCTATAAACAAACACAAGTTTCCACAACGAAACTGTGAAGGCTTACAAGTCAGCATGAAGACCTTTTGTAGTCTCATTTAGCCACTTGTTAGCAGCAGCCTTTTTTAGGACACATAAAAGCTTCAAAATTCACGAGAGGGGTATTAACTGATGTATTTTAAATCTTAGAACAAATCGTTAAGATATCTCAAGCTTCTGTTCACCACAAACCTTATTTCAGGACTCTAACCAAAAACCTATCGACTTTGAAATGAGCGAACTGGAAGTGCAAAATGCTAACTCATTTCTGGGTTTTGGGAGTCATTCCTGCTGCACTCTTGTGCTCTTGCATTAACAATGCAATTAGTCGTCCTCGGCCTAATACCCCTTTCACACATGAACGAGCACTGTCAAAATGGTGATGCCAACCGTGTTTCATTGTGTGACAAAGTAATGGATGTTATCATTCTACCTCCTCTACCGTCTTTATTTTCGGTTGATAAAATTATACATATGCAGGTTTAAGGGGCCAGTATACTCTGTCAGAACTGCTTGGCTGATGGTCGAATAGTTTTTGGAAACCCCACAAACGCCTCTCCAGCAGCGGAGAGGTGGGCTGTGTCCTATCATTTCTGCAACTTTACGAAACCTAACCTTCCACATATTGCAAGCCCGTTTGGTGTATTTCATTTGTTTATTCTCATCTACAAACATATCATTCATGCTTTATAGTCAGTCCAGTCCCTTTTCCCTGAATTCTACAGTATCTGTGGTACACTGTTAGCTTTTCTAGTGCAGTATGTTTTTATATTGTGTAGCTCATTGTTTCATGCTTTCTTTACATTGTTCATCTCTGTAAACCACATTAGGCTGAATGCTGCACGTTCTTGTTAGCTAGTGCTGATGTTAACTGGAGTTGTAATGAGAGAGGAAATGAGAAAATGATGAATGGTAATTGTTGTTTTATTATTGCTGAACGTTTGGCTCGGAGCAATATTAATAGTTCCGTGCTCTGCCCTCACAGGATGTTTAGGGCTTCTTTGAGTTTACGTGGAGATGTCAGTGTCTTGCCATTTCAGAACTGTTGTAATGAATACAAACAGCCAGGGCTGGGTTTTTGTGTGCTGATCACCAGGCATTTCATGGCCCATTTTGATTTAATTAGGATCCAATTTTTTTCTGGAGCACTAAAACCACTGGGCTGCAGAGAGGTCTGAGTCAACACATGTCTTCTCCAGAGGGATACGGTGTGTGTTTTGGGGCGTTTACATTAATGTAATTTGGAGATTATGAACATCCGAAGGAGACATTACCTTAACCGTTACATTTGGGTTTCTGAACCAAATGGATTTCGGTAGTTTTGGGGAAAATTGCCAGACTAGAGCCGTGAGCTGAGGAAGTCAATGAAGCCAGCTCGCTTCTCTGTGTAAACAAAAATAGAATTATTGTGCTATTGAAACTATAACAGACAGAACTGAGCACAACTTGCTCCTTTATTTCTTGTGATGATCCGCTTCACCTTACATCCTCCCATTATGGGTTTGTTTACGGGGTTGGTTTATTCCATTGTTTCATCAGTGCCGCACTTGCTTTGCTGTGGTGTGTCTTGGTTAGGACCGTGTGATGATGACGATAATTATGATGATTATGGTTCTGCCCTTCTATAAGTGGAGGAAGGGCTTGCCTTCTCCTCCCTAAGCCCCTCAGAGACAGTGTGTACTGTAGCATGGCGTGGGAGGCTTGCCTAAGAAGAGGGTGTGGGGGTGTGTGGGGGGCAGGGGGGGGAACGAAAATCCCTCCTTCAAAGGTCACTCCATCTGAATTCTATGTGTGAATTCAATTCCAAGTTAGAGAAAGTTTAATTTGCATACGTATGCACACTTGGTCACTGTACTATAATTACTATAATCTCATTGTGCGTGTGAGTTTGCACACAAACACAGAAGCCATTACCCAATTACAGGGGCTTCACCTGTGCTGTTGCTGTGGTTTGTTTGCGGCGCAGTAAGGGTTAAGCAGTGCGAAGAGCCTTTTCAGTTACTAGCGTGACTAATGGGAAGGAGTTTCATTCTGTATCTGCTACAATGAAACCTTGCACTTTAACGTATTGCTGCTGGCTCAGCAGGATCAGTCCTGCGCATTTAACCCTTTCACCTCCCGTCCAGCTCGGTTCTCCTCTCGCCCTAAACTCTCAACTCTCTCCTGCTCTTTTCCTTTTTCTCCTCCACATTTTCTCCCTCCACGTACCACAGGACAGATGTAGTTTGTTACCCCCCTCATTATCACCGTGGAGGGAGGGGTGGCGCGCACACACACACACACACACACACACACACACACACACACACACACACACACACACACACACACACACACACAAAGTTTACATCGAGGCAAAAGTACTGGGGAAGGAATTAAACTTGTTGTTCCAACAAGCCACACATGGACTAAACACACAGTTTGTTCTGTTTTGTTTTCCCATAGAGCGTCAACATTTAGTTATTATTGAATACATTGTTGAATTATTAATACACGCTTAATTATTTTTGTTGCCATTTTATTGAGTTTGTAGTTCTTGTGTGTGGACTATGTTTTCTCTTCACAGAAGCTTTAACAGGACACAAAGAGGTTCACTGTCCCTTTTACAAGATTTGGGAGAGACAATAAGTCAGTGTCTGTCTGTGTGCCTGCCATAGTATATGCATGTGCCCACATGCCTGTGTGTGTGCGTGTGTGTGCAACCATTGCCGTGCAAATGTGCCTGCGAGACAGCAGTCTATTTACGAGGCGCTGCAGCTGGTGTCTAGCGTCTGGACCCTGTCACGATCCCTGACACTGTCACTGGCTAACAAGTAGGACTCATTGTGCCAGGCGAGCACCCTCTCGCTTCTTTCACTCCGCCTCCCCCGTCATCCCCCTTCTCTTCACTGTGCTTTTTTTTTTCTTTTTTTTTTTTACTCCACTGTACACCCATGCTGACTTACATTACTTTTAATAGCTGCTTGGTTTTTCACAATATCTTCTACTTTTTTAAAAAAAATGTCATGGGTTAGATTAGAAATCACGTTATTTATGCAATATGTATTATGCTCTGCAGATTTTCTTTGGTCAGTGTTTCAGAAGCTCTAATGACGAATGAAGCAAAACTTCTACTTTTCTTACGGGACAGATAAACTGATCAAAGTTCAGGGTTTTTCGCAAGGTCATAAGAAATACAAAATCTTGTAATCAAGGCCGGATTTCATAATTATTTTACCATTCTTCCTTTTGGTTTAATGTTAATTCGGGACTTAGTGAGTATTCAAACTGGAAACAACCCTGCATTAAAACAACAAAGGCCACTGGATGACATCACATTGCGTTTTGGCAAAACTTTGAGCCTGGTTCAACTTTTTTGGCAGACGCCCCTGGGTTTGCCAGACCGGCTCATTTAAATGAATGAACTGCCTGCATTTTTTTCATGCAGGGCTAATATCCATCTGTACATGGCCTTAGACCCAGGCCTCATTTAACTTAACTGCTTTAACTGAGGTCTTACTGAAACATGACTGAGCTTAGTCCTGGTACGATCCAGGTTCCTGTCACACTCCTACCGATAAGCCAGTGTACATCTCCTCTATTCCACTCTTCTCTCCGCCCCGTGTTTTTCTACTCCCCCATTTGTAGGTTAGACTTAACCACAGGCAAAATAGTTTGGATCATCAGATGGTTTTAATGTTAGCCTCAGGCTGAGCCCAGTTCTTACCGACACTCTTGACATGTGTAACAACTAAAATGTCTCCTTCTAAGGGGTGCACATGCTTGCAGTTTTCCTTCCACAATGTATTAACAGCTGTCACCCTCACACGGTTTTGGGAGATGATTAGTCATAAATCATGTATCAAAGTTATAGCTCATAATGGCAGTGTTGTTTTCAAGAGTAGGGTTTGAAAAAGTGTGAAACCACTGGTATCTACTTGTGGATACTGCCTGTTATTTCATACAATTGTCAAATGGCCCTCAATCATGACAATCAATTATTTATTGTCTCGAGCTGTGATTTTCTGCTGTCAAAAAAAAGCTTCTTCCCTTATCTGTCTATCTAATTTGTGTTAGATCATTGGTCCAACAGCTACTCTGTATGAACTTCAGTGGGAGATTGAGCTACATCTATTTTCCTTCCTCTTTGTCTATGAGATACAAGCATGCTTTCCTTAAAGTGTAACGTATAATCCCTCTCTATCTTTCCTCCTTTTGCTGCACATGCCTGCCTCCTCCCTGTCTCAGTGTGTGTTGGACTACATCGTGCTTATCAGTGCTCCCCCTCTTGGCTCCCTTTCCCTCCTGCCTTCCCCAAGGCCCTCTTTACCTCCTTTTTTTTCTGGGTGAGTCCAGGGGGTCCCCTTAGGGTCTTTGTGAGCCTTGCTCAGCATTGCCACTCTGGGAATGGGACCATGTCCAGCTGGAATCACCATTGCTCCTCTCTGTCTGTTTCTCTCCCCCCCCCCCCCCCCCCCACCCCGACCCCCCCGCAACCCCCCCCTAACGTGCAGCCTCATTTACTATAGGATCTTTGTCTGCCATCCTTATAGCTGCCAACCATTATTTTCTCTCAGAGAGTCTATCACTCTTCACTATCCGTTAGTCTGTCAGTCTTCTTGTGGTCTTTTTTAAAGTTCTTTTCTTAGCTGTAGTGTCTTGTCCTCTATGACAAGCCACCTTTGCCCTAATTGCCAGACTTCAGGCGTCTCTGTCTTGTCAATGAGTCTCTGCTCTAACAGTTTCCCCTTACTATACCTGAGCCTGTGCCGGTAGATTGCTGCCAACCACTGGCCGGCCAACATCTGGAAATTGCCGCTGCTGGAAGAGAATAAAACGGCCCAGAGCTCTGGTCCTGATCGTGAACCACTGTTAGTAAAACCATTGTAGATTTATTAGACTGAAAGCCTTTATCTGTTTTTATCACATAAGAAGGAGACGTTTTGTATAGTGTTCTTCAGATGAAGAAAAATGTTGCTGCAAAAGAAGGGATTGCCAGCAGAAGTATGAGACAGACATGATCACATAGACGATGGGGGGTGGAAACACAGGAGAGAGTATGATAAGTAAGTCGAAGTGAAATTATCGGCATGAGTCTGACAAAGACAGAGCATGTGCACAAGAGAAAAGATGGTGACTGGGTGTTTGAAAAAAGACGAGTAAGTGAGAGTGTGAGTGTGTCAGAGAGAGAGAGAAAGAGAGAAAGAGAGAGAGAGAGAGCAAGAGCGAGGGAGCATTGTCAAACAAAGAGAGTCCTGAGTCAGCAGCAAGCAGTTTTCTCCCCAGGCAACTGGGCAGGGCTACTCCTTTCCCTCCCTCTCACTCTCTCTCCCTCTTCCTCTCCACTTGCTTTAGCCCTCCCTCCCCTCACAGATCTGTACTTTTGCATACTAGTATTTCTTGCTCTCTGCACTCTTCCTTTCACTCTGTCGCTCCATACACTGTGAACTGGTAGAAAGAGACCACAAGTTCTGAAAAGGGCAATTGGGGTCTATCTCACCCTTCAGAACTCTCTTCCTCCACTGTTTTCTCTCTTGTTTTCATAAGAATCATTTTACTGATTTATTTTCACACATTTTGATGAGGTTTCCAGGCCTGCTGAAGCCTAGTTTAGAGTGTGAACAGCATATGACTGTAAGGTGCAGTACTTACATGAATACTTAATCTATCATCCCAAGGAACCTTAGTTTCCCTTGAAGAATGTGAGGATAATGGTTTCTCCTTTGTTTTTCAGGTCCTTTGTGCCGAACAGGCTTTGGTTTTCTGTTTTGCTAGACTTATTCTGGCACCCTCTGTGGAACAGTGTATACTAAGGTCCTTCTTGCAGATGATTGACCTCAATTTTTTTTGTGTGTGTGTGTGTGTGTGTGTGTGTGAGAGAGAGAGAGAGAGAGAGCCGGTAAAAGGCACTTGTTGACATGGTAATACTTTTACACCTCTCTAGAGTTCGGCTAAAGGCTTGCCTTGTTGGAAACCAAAAAGGAGGGGAGCATGAAAAGGAGCTGAGAAAAGAGAGCAGTTGGAGGGGTGGGGGCGGGGTAGTGTGGAACTGTCCAATATATCCTGTAAAGTTGGCCTAGGCAGTGAGGCTTGGAGGATTGGTCTCCATAAAAGACGGCGGTTTCTCTTTCCTTCAAATCTCTCTCTCTCTCTCTCTCTCTCTCTCTCTCTCTCGCTCTCTCTCTTTCTCTCTCACTCCGCTCTTGTCCCTCTCCCTTTTTTTTCTCCACTTCTCCACCCCTCCCCTCGGCTAGTGTATGACAGTGAGACAGTGCCCTGCCAGCCCTCTGGCAGAGTCATCATTCTTAGCAGCACTAAATCACTGCCTCCACTAGCTAGACAAACATGTCACACTCACAGAGAGAAAGAGGCAGAGAAAGAGGAAAGAGGGATAAAATAATATAAGGAGTGAGGATGCAAATACAGGGCTTCAGTGGTGCACACAAATAAGCGCAAGCAGAGCATGTGTGTGTAACTGGGGTATCACTTCAAGCTCTAAGGCCAACCCGGAGTTCATTAAGGGTTGTTATTGAGGAGTAGGGCTGGGCTTGAGGCAATGGGCCAAGGTCCAGAAAAGGATGATTTGAAAGGGTTTAATTTTGGCTGCACCCCAGGGTTCCTCTCCCCTTCTGCTGGCTTCAACATGGATCAGAATGGTGTTACGCTTTGACATTGACTAATTTATTGACTGGCTGCCTCATTTCATATAATTTGTTGTACATGTTTGCCTCCACGGAGAAGTAATGGGCTTGTCATCACATATGTGCATGTATGCATTTAGGCTACATCCACACTACTATGTTTCCATTTAAAACCAGGGTTTTAAAACGAAAACAATCTACATCCACAGGGGTGTTTCAGCATCTGGGCATGCGGGTGCTGGTATAAACAGGAAGTAGATTAGTTGCTTCGTTAAAGAAAATACGATTATTATCGTACTCTTTAATGATAAAAAGTCAGGCTTTTTTCAAACTTAGTTACAATGCTGCAGGTCTCTCTCTCTCTCTCTCTCTCTCTCTCTCTCTCTCTCTCGCTCTCTCTCTCTCTCTCTCTCTCTCTCTCTCTCACTCACTCACTCACTCACTCACTCACTCACTCACTCACTCACTCTCACACACACACACACACACACACACACACACACATAAATTTACTTACGCTTACTTACTTACTTTACGCTTACGGGTCAATAAATTTGGTCAACACACGTCTTTCACAGGTTTCCCCCCTGTTTTGTTGTTGTTATTTATGCTTTTGTTTGTTTCTTTGTGGACTTCACAATAGTTGTGCAAAACAAAATAAGCATTGATAAGAAAAGGAAAGTCCTCCATTTTGTGTCCTTCGCCCTCTTCAAAGCCGCAAACCGTGACTTCGAACGTCCGCTCCATAGGGCTGTAGTAGAATTATGAAATTATGACAACAGCTGCTCGTATTGAAAACAAGATCAGCAATGCCTATAATCTGTTATCAATGTTGAATTAACCACTGGTAGTAGATCGATAATCAAGGCTGTTTGTTTTCTTCCGGCGGCACAATGAATCACAAGTTGTGACTGATGAGACCCAATCGAGTAGCGAACACGGGTGTCTACGTCATTGTTTTCAAAGGTTTCCGGTTCCGCCCGTCCACACTACGAGGCAGTTTAAAATATGAGTTTTAAAATTGAAGCGTTGTAGTGTGGATGTAGCCTTAGCTGTGTGTGTTTGTATTGCTGTGTGGATACCTGTGTTTTTTTAAGTTCTATGAAACCAGTATTCATGGGCCTATGAGATTACACAGTAAAGACGATTAGCCAAAGTGTACAAATAAAAAAATTGTAAGTGGGAAACATAACCCATTGAGAACAGTTTAGAGGCGTGCCTGTCAATGTTTTACAAAATAACTCATTGTGTCTGTAGGGATCTCATAGAAAGTTATCTCGGCTCATTGGCTACATTTTTTAAACCCTCCAACCTGTTTATAGGCCATTAGATGAACTAAGTGATCCAGTACACTGCCTTGGTAGGTCCAATGGAGGGTAAAAGGCTGTATGTGCTGTGCTGTTTGTAGCATGCCAAAACACAGTCAAATACCCAAATTACCTCGATGTGTATGTGTGTTTGCATGCGCATGTGTGCATAGTTGGTGCTAATAGAATTCTGCTGTCCAGCTCACAGCTGTGTCCTGCTGATGAGTCCCAGGAGACCCCAGCATGTGTCTATGGTTACTATGTTGAGGCTCCAGCATGAAACCATGTGTAGATCATTACTCTCTCTCTCTTTCCCTCTCGCTCACTATCTTCTAGTTTGTCTTGCCCCACCCCACCCCACCCCACCCCCACTCACCTACCCCTCTCTCTCCGCCTCTCCATTTCTCCTTGCACTGCCAAAGCTCCAACCTGTGCCACTCTATACTCGTCCCAGGCCCAGCCTCTGTATCTCTTTAGACAACCCAAGTTTGTATTTCAATACATAGATTTGCAGAGCTCCTCTCACTGGCCTATATTTAGAAACAGGCTCATAAGAAAGCTATGGTTGTTCTATGTTATTGCAGAGTCAGGGAATGAAAATGGTTTATATGCAACAGGCAGAGAAAACACTTGTGCTGGAAAATTCACTGGGTACTTTAACAGATGGGAATTTAAATTGTGATCTCTTACAGGTCATAACTATAAAAAGAAATATTCCTTTTACAGATTATTGCACTGTACATTATACATTGTTTCTACATACATACTCGCACATAAGCACACATTTGCAAAAGAGGACATTTTTTTGGGGAAAGGCCTGCATAGTACATAGAGGTGTACTGTATCTTGCCGGAGGTTATTGTTGAGGTCAAGTATTGATTTTGCTTAACAAGTGTCTCGACACTGGTCCTGAAAATAATCCTACAAACTAAAAAGAAATTACAGTGATTGGTTCAATTTTCAGTATTTTTTGCAATCGCAATCTCTCAAATTACCTAAAGGCTTACTTTTTGTTAATTTTTCAATAAACTTGTCTGAGGTAGCGCAGCAAAGGTTAAAGGCTTCGATCCCAATACATTTCTTATGTATTGTTGCTTTTAGAGCCGAGGCTCTGCTTTTGTCTAGGTAGTAAGTCAGCAGCTCCCAGATGATTTGTGAGTGTTGACTGTGTGTGTCTCTGTGGGTGTGTGTATTAATCTCAGTGTGATCATGAAAGCTTAGATTATGCGTGGTTGTGGAACATTTGAAAGCAGCTCTTTTATGGCCTGAGTCTTCATTCGGTTTGATAGTATTTAATATCAGGGTGTTTAGCTTTATCATAAAGCACAGCACATTAGATGTGCCTCATTTTCCTCCCAAAGACCATCTTGATAATTGACCTTAGCAATCTTCCTTTAAAATGTTTTTTTGCATGTGTGCGCACACATATTACAAACATGATATTGCCTTGGTAGCATTGTTGTTTGATGCAGCACTTTTCTGCAGTACATGGTTGGCAATTGAGTAAAACTGTAACTCCACAAATAAACGTACACATTCATTTATAGGTTGTTTGGTTCACAGTCACAGCATCATCTCTCAAAAGGTGTTATGATTTGGATTGCATAGTCTGTTTTAGAAGCCAATTCTTAGCCAGAGCAGTTCCCACACATACAAGTCTGACCAGTTCTGGACATAGGCCCAGTTTGTCCTTATCCTAATAGTCAACCCCATCCCCCATGGAGGGGTCACTGCAAGCTGACATTTACAAGGCCTCCTAATCTGGTGAGAGATTGATGAATCCTCATTCAAAACCACCTCCTCTTCTCCTCAAAACAAATGGCTTTGTTTTTAGTTTCACACATTTCAACACATTTCCAATTTATATAACTGGTTTGGAAATGGGAGAGTAGATGGAAGAGTAGATTTGTGTCAGCATTTTTATACATGCACATCCAATGTCTGTTTATTGGCTAGATACGTGCCTGTATATGTCTAGTGTCCAATACACTCAGACATATGTGTTGTGTTTATTAGGCCGGGAGTTACACTCTGTACCTGCACTGCCAGGTCCTGTCCTGCACACAGGCAAACTGAAGCCAGCTGGCTTGCAGAGAGTCTGCCATCTGTTCTGATTTATGTAAGACTGTTAACCCTGGACTAGGTTTGCTCCCATTAGATCCACTAGCCCACTAGCACAGTGATAAACTAACAGAGAAGGTCGCCCCCCTTTCACCAATTTACAAACTACGAAGTGTACACACTGATATAAGCTTTACCAATATTGGGGCCTTTGGTTGGCAATATCTGTTATATAGTTATGAGATAAAGAAGTACCACTTTGAGCACTGACTTAACAGATGGAGCAGTCACATATATACCATTGGTAATGAAGGGTCATTCAACATGCAGGCAGAAATTTGTACGCTTTCATTTGTTCTCTTTTGTTGAGGACAGTTTCTTCATAGCAATCATGGGATCTGGGACTCACTTTTTACCATTTATACCACACTGTTGGTCACAGGCAAATACTGGATCACTGTCATGTTTCCATGTCATTCAAGGTGAAAGACACAATGTTGTTTTTACATTGGTGATTCAAATGGCAGACATAACATAACAGTATAGACTATACTATTATCTATTTGTCTATACTGCAATTTCCTGTAACAACATGTAACTTTATGTAATGACTTATACTTGACAATCATGATAAAACATTGATGCAATTGAGAGGTGTGACATTTCATAGTGCTAAAGATCACTGTCAATATTTAGTGCTATAATTTCTACTAAGAATAGTAGTAGAATAGACATTCCCATTCAAATCAATGTAGCAGGATGGTGGCCATTTTTGTTTGTACCGTTGCCATTGTGACCGTTGTAGCGGACTAACTTCTGTATAAATTAACCGACTTACTCCAAGTCACGGACTCACAAAGGTGAGGTTTTGCATTAACGACTTCTCAGCTGCTGCACCCCCGCTCTGGAACGCCCTCCCCATCCACATCCGTTAGGCTCCCACCCTATCATCATTCAAGATAGCCCTCAAAACCCACCTCTTCAAACTGGCCTTCTCCTGCTAACCCCTGCCCCCTACCCTCCACTACATGACTCTTTCCGCACAGCTTCTTGTTCTGTTTGTTTGTTTTGTTTGCGCCTTTGTCTTTCTATTTTTGCTTTTTTTTTTTTTTTTTTTTATATATTTGTCTCTGCCCTATGTAAAGCGTCTTTGTGTACTCAGAAAAGCGCTATATACAATTAAAGTATTATTAAAACGAGTAATGCTTCATACTCACACTCTTGTCACAGTAGGAAAGCACATTGCTATCGCCAGATGAGTGCTAAATTAGTTTGGCTCATTTTCTGTAACAAGTAGCATTAAAAGTGCAGTTTGTAGGATTTGGCATCATCTAGCGGTGACGTTACGGATTGCAACCAGATGAAAAACATCTCCCGTAGGCCCAGTGTTTAAGAGAACTACGGTGGCCCACGGGAAAACATGAATGGCCCTATCTAGAGCCAATTGTTGGAAGAGTATTGTCGGTGATTTGGAGAATAGCACAGCCAGTGTGTGTGTAGCGGGAATGAAGTGGTGAAGCGAGAGAGAGTGGTGGCGAACGTGTGTGAACAAAGAAATTGGCAGCGGTGCAGAAGAGAGTTAGTTTAGCTGTGAGGATTTCAAGTGAATGTGCAGTGGAAATTGGAGTTTGTGCAGAAATAAATGCCCATATTAATGTTTTGGGCCCTGGAGAACAAAACAATAATATATTATCAATAATAAATTCCATTTCTGCAAATATAGACCCCTAAATGTTGCACACTGTTCCTTTTAAAGCATGGTTAAATTAACAAACTCACTAGCGGACAACTGGCTAGTTAACTCGCTTACTCCATCATGTCTAATGCTGCGCAAGTTAGCGAAAATAAGCCAAACAGCGGGCCGGTGGCCACTGGGTCCAATTGTCCCTCTGCCTCAATCCCCCAATGGAGAAGGACAAGCTACCTAGCTAACATAACTAGCCAGCCATCCGTCCTCAGAGCTGCGTCCCCTCTCTTCCCAGCGTGATGCGACCGCACTTTATGGCCCCACTGAAGTGTGTTGTCACCATAACAACTAAAACCAAAAAACATTTTTCTTTTAAACTAGTGAAATGACCATGGTAAACAGTTCGATGTCTGTTCTCCTCCTATTCTATTTATAAGTTTCTGTTATATATACAGTACTGTAGTGTATATGTGCTACGTATACATTGTGTTCATCTTTTTATACTCAGTAGTGTTGCAGCTGCATTTAAAAAAAGCAGGTTTACAGACTCCGTTTGACCCACTAACACTAATGACTGGTACAAGTTTTTTCCTAGATGCTTTTGAGAAAAGCATAGAAAGTCTGGAAATCTCATGCCCCCTTCTGATTAGCATTTGTTGACTTGCATTACGGCTGGGGCGGGGGGCGAGGGGGGGGGGGGGCAGGCAGAGAGCGGTCAGAGCAGACATATTTAATGCTTGTGAAGTAATGGGGCTGAATCAGCAGATAGCTCCACTGGGAGCCATTAGTCCAGACATGTGTCATTAACCCTTTCCCTGGCCCGAGCTCCACCCCGCCCACCCCCACTCCCCTCAGCCCGGACCATGAAGACCAGAGCACTGTTTCAGGTAGTGCAGAAAGAGAGTAGGGGAAAGGGGATACACACTTTCATTCTCTTTTTTTTTGTTTCTAGTATATTCCTGACTCCCCTCTCACTCTGTGTGCTTCTCATTTTTTTTCAGTTCTTTTGTTTTCAACTTTTGCTTGTTCTGTGTGTGTTGTTTCAGTCAGTATTTAATATTCCAAGTAAAATAAAGGTGTTTGATAGAGTTAAAGTTTTGCGCCACTAAAAATAATTAATAATTAATTATGAAAAACTCACACTCCAAAGGCTTTAAAGGTGGATGTTTAAAAGGAGGAGTATATCTGTCTGTCTGTGGTCTGTCTCCTGTCAGTTACAATGGACTCTAATAATTTACACGGTAGAGAAAGTATCAAAATGTCCGTGAAAGCTTCTCAACCACTTTAGCAGCAAATCTACATCTAAACACTCGTATTATTATATTAAATATGTCTAAATACACAGCTTCCATTTTTATTTGGCGAATTAAGTTTCTTCGGCAAAAGCTCACCATGCAAGGTTTTAAACTTGATACTTATACTTTTTTATACTTTCCTTCTGCCATGAAAAGTTGTCATTATTGGAATGCATTATAATTGACATAATTCAAGCTGAACACACCTGCTGTTCTGTGGAGAGGACAAAACTTTAAACTTTCAGCAGCCACTTTTCAAGCCTACAGGAGCTGAGAATTTCATAATAAATAGATGGGTGGAGTAACACTTTTAATTGTAGGGTGATAGAAAAAAAGAAAGGCAGGAAACAAGTGAAAAAAGTTACAAGGCAGAGTTAGTTGTAGCTATATAGAGAGGAGCACTTGGAGAATAAGAGGCAGAGTGTGTCTTTGGAAATAAGTTTAAGTTGTATAATTTGGGGGTTCTCAGAGTAAGAACGTCCCTGCCTTTGAGTTAACTTTTTTTTTTTTTAAGTAACCTTTTTGCAGGCCTCCCCATGTTGGCTGCGGCTGCAGGGCAATAATAGAGAGAAGGGGCAGGCCCACAACACCTGCCAGTCTTAATGGTAAACATATGTCGAGAAATGGAGAGAGAGTGAGCAGAAGCAAGGGAGGAGGGAGAAGTCAAGCAAACTCCTTAAAGAGGCTCTAAAGAGGCTGTGTGTTCGTAGATTGACTGTGTTTTTGGGTACGTGCATGCATATGTGTGTTTGCTAATGTGCTGTTGTCTACAGAATGTCATTTTGTCTGCCTGGGCCTATGCTAGCGGGGCCATTTCTGAACATTTTGGGGCCCTAAGCGACAGTACCGTTAACTATGTTAAAAGTACGCTAATTTGTGTCTCTACTAGTTTGCTGTTGTTATTAACATACAGGACAGTAACGCAACATTACACAAAAGCCAAAGGTAATTGGCTGACTTAAGGCTAGCTAGCCTATGACATTATTCCAAAGGAAGAAGACCACTTAGGTTTAGATTTTTCCTTTTTGTTTCTAATTCCGTACCTGCATTTTTTGCACCCCGTTTTTTTCCTCTTATTTGTTTTTCTCTCTGTTTGTCTGCTCCAAAGTGGTATGAGCGCTTCATCTTTCGTCATTGGGTTATTGACTCTGAATGTCATCACCATTCACCAACATTACTTTTCATTCTTGCATCAAATCGTCCACATCACGGCCGTCGCCATCTTGGCTTTTTGCAACCAATGGCAACTGGTAGCAGCCTGTCGATCACAAGGTAACCACGCCCAAAAGCATACCTTGCTTTATGGTCTATTTTACTCTAAATTGGACCATCATTTACTAAATGAACATCATGCTGTATTGAAGAAAAGTGGCGATTGAGACCATGAACTCATGTTTACAATGCTTACTAAGGTAATAAATTAACTGATAGACTCAGTCAGACAATCAGACTTATTTTTGCAACCAGAGGATTCGCCTCCTGCTGGTCAGAAGAGGGACTGGAAGTTTAAGACATTTCCGCAGTGGCTTTACTTGCCCGAATCAAAGGTTGCCGCCTGGACTTGACTAGAATTGAGCTTTTCCTTTAAAAAGCAATTACTCCTAAAAAAAAAAAAGAGAGGAAAAAACACCACTGCTCCCTGGTGGTTAGGAGGCCCATTACAATTGCTCATAATGCCTTTAGGCAAGGCAAGTTTATTTGTATAGCACATTTCAACAACAAGGCAATTCAAAGTGCTTCACATAAAATCATTAAAAGCATCAAAACATAATGAAAAGAAGATTTAAAAACAATTAAGAACATTTAGGGAAAAACGTTTCTCAATTAAAGGTTGCATGCTGCAAGCCAGGCTCTGTGGATCATCACTTATTTCTGCCCCTGAAAGTAAAAGAGATCTGGATAGTAACACCCCCAACTGAATATGGTGAAGGATGGTAAATGGTAGAGCAGCGTAATAAAATCTCCTGTGCAGTACTTCAGCATCCAACAGGGTCATTTTACCAGTTCAGCACTCCAGGGTTTGTCACCTACATGCAACTAACGTCTGTGCGTATGAGTCACATTAACACACACATGTCAACACACACAGGATGCATGTGTAGGTGTTATGCTTGGTGCTCAAAGTGATCATCACTAGTGTTAGACTAGCAGCCTTGGTCTCCTGCCATGTCTTTGACACAAGTACATGTGTGGGTGGGTGTGTTTCTCTCTGATTTGTAGTGTGTACCTAGACGTGCATGCACAGCCATACATTGCTGCAATATGTACAGGTCTGCGTGTATAAGCTCATTGTACGTTTGAGCGGTCTCCCCCTCTCCCCCACAGAGCTCAGCTGAGAACTACACGTCATGTCTGCCACCTTCTCTCTGGCCACAAAGCTGCCCATTATGGACAGACAGGGTTCATTGACCAGAGAGTGGACTCCAGCTAGATCAAGGCCCAGACCCACCTTCCACAGCCCCTCCTAAATCATCATTTTGGCCTTTATAGACTCTTTCTGTATTTCTGCTTGCTCTTTCATCTTGCTCTATAATCCCTCTCTCTCTCTCTACACTAATCTTACATCTCTTCCCAGCCCTGTCCAGTAGTGTTCTCGGTATCCAGCAGAGTTCTAAACCTATTGGTTGCAAGAACACCAGTTGCTAAATCTACTGCCACTGACTGATTCACCTCTGCTTGCTGCTTTCCCCTTTACCTGTTTCCCCCATTTCTCCTATCCTCGCAATAGTCCATCCTCACCCCCACCACCTCCTTCTTACCAGTCACACATCCTTTTTTTTTATTCTGAAAACATTAGTCTTGCTTTGTTGTATGACACAGAAGTAAGTAGCATTTCCCAGAATGGTGACATGCATCTGCTTAAACACTGTCACATATTATGTACAGCAAAAGAAAGTAAAAAACAGAAGTTCAGTCTGCAGAGAACAGGATGTGCCTGTCCTCCGTCGACCAGATTATTATCTCACTGTCTTTTTTTTAATTAAAGAACTTCCTCATGCAGTTGTTTTCCTGACCAGTTTCTTGTTAGGTAGCCAGCTGTCAGGACATCTAAATTCTTCACTTGTGATGAGAGCGGAATTAATTATAATAATTGTTTGATTAATGAAAGAAAAGTAGATCAAAGAGGGAGAGTTGCAAATAATTTGTTATCAGAATGCTGCTCTGGAAAAGGTTTTTGTGTCCCGGGTTTCACCTCCTCTGCTGGCCCAGTCCGCCCATCTCAGGAGAGCTATAGGAAACCCTGTGTGCCCCATAGTCAGACACTGGCTGACAACTCTGTCAAGCCACAGGATTTTCACCCCTTTTAGACACATGCACACACACCTTCAAAAAAGACATTGGACACTCATACGAAGAAGGGGTGGAGTGTACTCTTTATTTTTCCCTGTCTACACACGCATGAATTACTCTAATGTGGTGTTATCTTATTTTCTTAAATTCTTACAATTACATTTTCTTCATCTCATCTATATTCTGTCTCTCTCTCTCACACACACACACACACACACACACACACACACAAACAACAGACATGTATGTGCACAATAGCGCTGCACGCACACAAAGACCCCCCCCCCCCCCATCCCACACACTTTCTCACTTGCTGACTTGCCGGCTGGCTCTGGAAGGAGTCAAATGGCTCAATGTGTTAAAAGCATTAGGTAAGCATGGATCCAGCAGTGCTCCTCGGGCCGAGATCATATGTCCTGCTTCATTACAGTCTGGTGTATACATTCAGCTGCATCTCTGACCCTCCATCTATCTATCCTTCTCTCCTCCATTCCTCCCCTCTCCTTTCCCCCCAGGGTGCTTTAACACAGCGAGGCATCTCAAGATGTTAGCTGAAGCATAGATGAGATCTCTCAGGTTTGGAAAAGAGAAAAAGAATAGATGTGTGTGGAGTTGCAGAAATAAAAAAATGCAGGTAGAGAAAAGACGTTAAATAGCAATAATTTAACTTAAACAAACTGTCTCTTGTCCTCAGGTCTTATATTTTCCCACAACTATTTGGAGTCCTTATATGACATTAACTACAGGGAGGGTGCTGACCAAAACCAGCTCAACAGTGTACGTATGAGGCAGACCAGGAAGAGGGAGAGAGACCCAAGTAGCGAGCCTGTGACCTGTAGCCTGCCGACTGTTACCTCACACCACACCTCACATCCTGCAGCTGAATGTGTATGAGGCAGCAAACACACTGGGGCTTTTACTCCAAAGTTTACCGCAGCACTTGGCCTGCTGCACCACACTTGTCTCTCCATCACTGACAAGCAGGCAGCGCTAAGCTAACATTAGCACTTTTCTCCCTTCGTAAGCAGTTTACAGTGTGAATGCATGAATTTGTGTGGAAGATCACAGATGACTGAAATCAGTCAGCAGCTTTGGTGGTGATGGTGGAAGGGGGTATTATGTGACACAGTCAGCAGTGGTTATGATAGAAAGACTCCAGGTGTGCACAGCGGACCACAACAAATTATATTTTGTTCTTTAGTGAATCTTACTCTGCTAATCGGAAAACCTTTAGCTGCTGATGAATCCAGACTGTCTCAATGGATTCGTGTTGAATCAAAGCACAACATTTTTCTTTGTTGTTGTGATACTCTACAGAAGACTTGAGGGACAGGAGTGTGGAAAGGTAGTAGAGGAAGATGGAAAAAGTACTGGAAACAGAGAAAAAAAATAAAGGAATTACATAGAGAAAAGGGATGCCTCAGGGAAACAGGAAGAGAAGAGAGAGGTTTTCTTGTCTTAGATACTGTAAAGGGACGCATTTTTTCTTCGTTGTGTCTTTCACCATCACTTATAGTCATCAAGAGCGCAGGGTCTGGCTGAAGCAGCACGGAGAAAAACTCCTCTTTCAATTACTTTGTGTCTGTTAGTCCTCTTTCAAACCTTTTCTTATAAAAAGAAGGGAGAGGTCTTGTTAATCAGCTTTTGGCTTCAGTTTGGGGGCTCGTATATAAACCCCCTCTTTCTCTCCCTGTACCCCTGCCCCGTGTATGTAATAGATGAGTATAGCAGAGTGTATGTTTACGAGCGCGAGTGCTGGACTTGGCAGGGCCGAGCGCTACTTCAGTGTCTCACAGTTCATCATAGCTCAATGACTGACTGGGCCCCTGTCTTTCTCGCAGAGTTTACATTATGTGCATGCGCACTCACTCATACACAACTCCTGACTCTCATCGCTTCTCTTCTCTAAACTTCTCATTGTTTGTAGTTCCTAAGCGGCCTCCCAGGTAATTGTTTAAGATCATAGATAACGATGCATAGCCATTAACCACATTGTTCTCTCTCCCCCATCTTGTTGGGTTTCTCCCCTTCCCCCCTCCTTCCAGTGGTCCTATGCATTGGAGAAGCCCAACACAGGCAGTGTGTTCAGCTTGGCCTGGTCTGCAGACGGCACCCAGCTGGCCGGGGCCTGTGGCAACGGGCATGTCATCTTTGCCCACGTGGTGGAGCAGCATTGGGAGTGGAAGAACTTTGTGATCACTCTTACCAAGAGGAGAACCATGCAGGTAGAAAGGGAGTCACACACACATCCACGTTTATGTTTTAACCTTCAAGAAAGTCAATTTAGTCTCGTCGAGGGTCTCAGTGACTCATGTTTTTCTCAAATTTTTATTTTTTTTGACTGATATAATACAAAACAATGACAGAAAGAGATTTTAGCTAAACAAATGGTGCAGTTATATGCATATGCAAAGGAATCATGCTCAAAGTCCATTTTGAGTCTTGGTCTGTCATAAAAGTTGTGGTTTTACACGTCAAGGGTTTCCAAACAAATGTCACTGAAAATCAGTGCGTCTGTGAGGACAACTGATTCTCAAACATTAACATAGCCAAACTCAGTTATGTCAGCATGACAAGAGAATTGAAAAGTACTGCAATGCGATGGGCAGACTGTAAAGAGGTGAGTGAATATGCTTTGTAGAGAAGCAAATGCTTGCCTGGCCTTGACTTGTTGTGGCCATATATTAAAGTAGGACCCTCCCTGTGTGCCAGTGTGCAGCCCTGCAATGACAATGACCAGCCTGTCTAGCTGCCTCTCTCGCTCCACCATTCTCAACTGTTTAAACTCATGCTTACCACAAGGTAGCGTTTACATGCGGTTAACACACCCAAATGTACATACACACACACACACACACACACACAGACACACACAGACACACACACACAGACACACACACACACACACACACACACAGACACACACAGACACACACACACAGACACACACAGACACACACAGACACACACAGACACACACACACACACACACACACACACACACACACACACTTTAAGACAGGGACACATATGCACACCTACAGAAACAAGGTCACGCACATACACGTGTGCCTACGCACATGTGCACTCATTTGCGATGGACATCTTTAGCAAGTGTAGTTTGTGTAAACCAAACAAAGTCGGGTCATCAGCCATTTATTTTCAGCCTTGCAGGCACTTTTCTGTCTCCCTCCTCCCCCTCTCCTCCTCACAGTCCTCTTTAAAAGTGCACATCTGCCAGTGGTTTGTGAATCAGCCAGCTAAATTTACCACCTTGCGGTCAAATGTTTTTTATTCCTGGTTGTGTTTCATGTAAATTTGGCTTGCTGGAGGGAGCAGAAGAGGAAGATTTGTAAAGCTGTAAAAATAACCCCACCTTTCACCTGGTGCTGGAAAAGGCCTTTTCATTCATTCACAGAGAGAGCTGGAGGGAAGTATTTATCTATGCAGGTGAAAAAATGAGTACCAACCACCACACGCACAAACTTAAAACAGTAAAAACTGCTTTATCCGACCACAGTTGCCCTACATACACTTGGACATACTGTAGACTGTTTCCTGTGTATATTAGGAATAAATACACTCCAATGCGTACGTGACTGTGTTCACCCCTCTGTTAGTGAAGCCAGTGTCTCCCCTTTGTTGTTTGTCTGTTATGTAAAGTGTTTGTTCAGTAGTATACCGATGATGCCTGTTCAGTCATTCCTAAGAGATTTATTCATCTCTACTCTCTTTTTTTTTTTTTTTTTAGTGAACTCATCTTTTTTGCCCCCCCCTGTCCTCTCCTTCTTTTTTTCCTCAGGTGAGGAATGTGATGAACGATGCAGTGGACGTACTGGAGTTCCAAGATCGAGTTATCAAAACCTCCCTGGCATTCGGTCATCTTGTGGTCGCCACTTCCCTCCAGTGCTATGTCTACAAGTCAGTAGCCCACTCTTCCTTTGCTTGTCTCCTGTGGTCCTCTGGTTTTATATTCACACTGGACTGCAAATTCTCATATTATGATTTCATAATTTTCCCATTACATCAGGATTTTGTGCAAGACATGCTCATCTTTTACATCTATTGAACAAATCCTGAGGATAATCTTCAGATCCAACTGAAATATACTGAGATCCCATACTGTGTAGATTAGATACATTTTGTCAAAGAATAAAAAAGACAAAAAACAGGAAAAAAACAACCACATCTTACTAAAATGCTGATTCTTACTGGGCTAATGTTATCTGATGACCTCTGTGTATGTTGAAGTGCAATTTTTACTTTACTTACCTCTACCTTTTTACTGTATTTCTGTAGTGATTAGTGTGTTAGTCCTTTTTTTTAATCACTGCACTCTTTATGATCCATCTGTAGATTTCTCTCCTCTCACTTCATTGACATTGCCTTCATTTAGTTGTCTTTCATAACTCTGTTCTTCTTTCTGTTCTTGGTCTTGTCTCTCTGGTCGTCTCACCTCTGGACTTATGCCAGATTTAACACTTTGCTCTTAGATGTTTATGTTTTCACAGCTTTTACTGTGTGTTTTTGTGCCAGCTCAAGAAACTGGAATACCCCCCTCATCTTTGACCTGAAAGAGGGAACAGTGAGCCTCATCCTGCAAGCAGAGAAGTGAGTCTCTCTATTCCAGGAGCAGTGCAACAAGAGGGAGAACAGGCTGTTGGATCGTCTATCAGCTTGTCTAATGCTTCATTGCTCCACACTGATCACTCATCAAGCAGCAAACCAAGCATGCATACACACACACACACACACACACACACACACACACACACACACACACACACACACACACACACACACACACACACGCACACACACACACACACACACACAGGGTCTGTGCTCTAGATTAGCCAGCCTTGTCATACAATAAGGCTGAGAGTGAAACTACTGGGGGACATTGTATTAATATGGAGTAGCTCTTGTGCAATACTCAAGTGCAGTGTCCCTGACACTCAGCATAGAGCTAAATAGATTATTGGCCATTCTGAAATCACATTTGAGATTGATGAGTCTTGCTGAGTAAGTTAAAGTTGTGTTACTGTCCATTACATGTCTAAATTACCTGCTTAGGTCAATTGATTAACTGCTAAAGAGTATTTATTCTTTTACTCTTTATCATATCTCCTTACTTGGTCCCGTTCTTCCCTCTCCATGCCATCCCACTCACCCACAGATATCATAGATAAACACTTATTTAACTCTCATCTTCTGTATTTTCCTGTCTCTCCCACCTAGATATGTTCTGCTCGTGGATGGAGCAGGGTTGTATACATTCTCCTACGAGGGAAGATTGATTTCCTCCCCCAAGTTCCCTGGTATGAGAGCTGACATCCTAAATGCCCAAGGTGTCTCGCTTAGTAATGACACCATCGCCATCCGAGACAAGAGTGATGAAAAAAGTAAGGGGGCCGCTGTCACCACTTTAATCATGTAAATAGCATGGACTGTGCTTTTACAATGTTCTCTTTTTGTTTCTCCTCACCAGTGATCCTTCTCTTCGACACCCTGACCGGGAAAGCCCTTGGCGATGGCAAGCCCTTGACTCACAAGGTGGGTAATCCTTTGCCCTTAAATTTACCATATGACCTCCTCAAAAATGTAGATCTGTGTTCCCAACTTTGAGGAAATGTATGTTTCAATGTTTAAGGCTGTTTGGTTCAATTAGGGCCAGCATTTTCCCCTACATTTTTGCACTGTATATTTGAGCTAGCTAGCCAAGCCTGCACTATAAGATTGATGCAGCTCCTTATTTTCTGTCTTCTACATAAATCATATGGGCAAAGGGCTTTGGAATCAAACTAAGCAGGAAAGAGACAAAATTAAGGGAAGAATTAGAAGAAAATTAAAATGAAGACAAGTTAGCAGTAGTTACTGTTTGTCAGCATGGTTCTGTCTGCCAGTACTCCACAGCTCCAAGACACTGTACCAGGCCAGCTGGCTGTCGCCAAAATCACACACACATAGGGCTGGACAATAAAGCCTTCTATCCCAATATAGGTAATTTCATATTTTGATAACAACATATCACAATATAGCATGTTTTCAAGTAATTCAATAGATAAATAATCTAAATGAAAAAAACATAGTACATTTATTTCTTATACTCCTGTTTGAATTAAATACTTTACAAATTAAAAGTTATTTATTTTTATTATATATATTTCCTCTTTCTTTTTACTTTTCTTACCTGATCTTCTGTGGTCCGTCCATCATTCACTCAACCGTTACCTCTTACGTCTGTGCTTGTGTGTCATTATCATATGTAGCTGGAGGTGGTGGAGGTAGCTCTGGACCAGTGTGGCCCGTCCACTGAGAGGAAGATTGCCCTGATAGACAAGAACCGTGACCTTTACTTGACCTCAGTGCGTCATCTTGGGCGGGAACCCAAAATCTGCAAAATTGGTGAGACAAGAAGGAGGGAACTCTCTTGATAACGATGTGTAGTGACTCTCTTTGTTTTTACACGCAAGTGTAGCTAACCTCGGATGAACGTGGTTATTGTGTGTGCTCTGTCCTGTAGGTAGCATGGTTCACAGTATGGCATGGAATGATGCAGCTAACATCCTGTGTGGAATCCAAGACAACCAGTTCACAGTGTGGTACTACCCAAGTGCTGTCTTCACTGACAAGGAACTTCTGCCAAAAACACTGTACATAAAGGAGGGCAGGTAGATGTGCAGTAATTTTCTCTCACTATACTATTCACCAGAGAGTAAAATATGTAAAATACGAGCCTTCCAGCTCATTCCAGAGGTACAACACATAGCACTTAAGGCACTATTTTTTGCCAGAAGCTGTCAGATTGTACAAGGCCTCAACTTCAGCTTCAGTACAGACGCTACTATGCACTTTATATACAGGCGATCAGACTAGTTTTGCTTGTCTCTGCCTTTGTCAGTGGTTTATGGCTTGCTGTTGTTAATTCTTACACTTCCAGTGCTGAATCATACTTTTTCAGACACCATCAATCAAGTAATGGTCACACTACCTCAATTTGACTTGTTATTTTTAATTTTTTTAATTTTTTACTGTGTTGGTGCTCCGGCGGCCAGATTTCATTTTATAAGTTTGTTTTTATGCAATGTGCAAATGGAGAACACCTGATACCAAGTGGCAAGACCTAATGAATAAATACAAAGGCTCCACTTTTACGAAAGCAGCACTGTCAGTATGTTATATCAGTTCAGCAAAATTGTATATGTGGCCACAAATTTCTCTTTGTATTAGAAATCCTGACACACACATATGCAAACTGGAAAGAACAGCATGGTCAATAAGTTGTTTGTTGTCTTCTTGATTAGCACAATCCGTTGTCTTCTACATGTTAACATGTTAACTTCGTTATAACACATTGCATTACCCTGTATATGTTATTGAACTTTTTTCCAACATGTTTTCTCACGCCCACTAATAATGCTTGCAAAAAGGGAAACAACGAGTTCCTTGCTTGCAAAACTTTGAGGATGTGGTTACTTGTATTTGATCTAACTCTGGTGTGCGTGTGTGCGTGCGTGCGTGTGTGCGTGTGTGTGTGTGTGTGTGTGTCTGTGAACGTATTTGTCCCCTTTAAAGTGAGTTCAGCCGTGCACCCCACATTCTGAGCTATGTAGGCACCAAGGTGACGTTACGCCAAGGGGACGGTTCCCTGGTTTACAGCAGTGTACTTCCCTACCCAGCACTCCTGCACGAATACAGCACCACAGCACGCTGGGAGGATGCACTGCGCCTCTGCCGCTTCGCCAAGGTAAGATCAAAAACCAGCATATCTTTATTCATGTGTTCATGTGAGGACATTGTCCAGCTGCCGTGACATCATTATTACATCCGATCTTTGTGTTTGTATACCTATTTGAAATATTATTTTATATGTTAGATACCCAGACAAAATCACAGTGTGAAGTACTTAGCATTGACTAAACTTCTTCTATTTTGCATTTGTATTTATATAATTGATCTCAAGATGGTGTGACATATCCTGCAGTCTACTGCTCTGGCACTGTCCAGGTTCCTGTGTTGTGTGTGTCAATCGCATGCATGTATGTATGAAAGAGAGCGAGACACGGTCTGAAATGAGAAGTTAGTAGACAGGTTTATGGGACCAGACCAGCAGGCTTTAATTAGCCTTCAATTAGCCCGGTGACACCATTTACCGGATTTAGCCCCCAAAGACCTCACTCATAAATACACACACCACTATATGCATGTGTAAACTCTTCACATGCATACACACACACACACACACACACACACACACACACACACACACACACACACACACACACGCACGCTGAATGCAGGGTTGTTTGTTTCTTCACTTGGGCGATGATGCAATAACCACAATCCTGGAGAAATGGACGGCTAGTAGCAAGAAGAGGGTGGGACAAAAGGGACGGAGAGAGAGGCACTGGTTTTAAGAGCTTTTTCCTCGACCCCTCCCCCCTCTACTTCTGGTAAGAGTTTGGTGGCAGCACGGCTTTTCCCAGAATTACAGTCATTGTCAGTAAGCCTTGACCGAATAGGAGTTGACACATGAAATAGTTTAGAGCCATACACACAAAAAGGCATACATAGCGTACAGTAGATTGCATTTATGATCTAATGAACTATTATACAGGCACACCAAAGGACGATTTGTGATAAGTCATCAACTTTTTGTATCGAGTTTCTGACATCAGACATTGGCTGACAGTGTTATTTGTTGTTTCCAGGAATGGTTTCCGATAATAGCTGCTTGTCTAAGTGATGGACACTGATTAAAGGGGGGATTACACAGTGGTGATTCCAGTGAGAAGTTTTCTCAACTGTTGGCCAATTGGTGGTTACGGCTTCATTTTAATGAATGCAGCTGCGTGGAATAAAGTGGTGACACATTTGTTTACACTGATTGATGTTGTGTACAGCAAATGTCTATGTTTATGTTTGTTTTTGTGTTTGTCATGCATGTTTTCTTAATGGCTTGGCGCCTGACTACAATGAGGCCTGCCAGGATATGAGCAGGATGTGATGGGGTCTGTAAAGACACCATCACACCCCGTCGCTGTGCACACACACACCGATGACAGATCTGCCATCCTCATTATGCTTAGTGATATTCTTCATCACTGCTAGCTGGAAATGACTTTGCTTTTTGAATAAAACATTTGACACAAGGTTAAATAAAAATGACATATGTTCAGATAATTAGGGTCCTGCATAAATAGCTAACCAATTACAACTCTCCCTGACAATGTCACTCGCCTGTGTTTCTTACCCTGTGTAAGTAAGTAAGTAAGTTACATTTATTTATATAGCACTTTTTACAGACAGAGGTCACAAAGTGCTTGTCAGGAGTAGAACAACAATTAACACAATGTGACCATACAAGAGGCAAATACATTACAGGAAGTTTTTAACTACACAGGAGGTATAGCCTGAGCAACAAAGATCGGTGAGCAGCAGCAGCTTCAGTCTTCTGTCTGTGTCTACACAGGATGCATTCAGGTACAGTATTGAGTATAGGCTTCCTGTGCAAGAAAAATGCAACAGGCACAAGTACAATAAGGCATAAAGTCAAAAAATAGTGTCCATACGTAGATAAATAAGTATAGTGAAATGTGGAAACGCATTCAACAACTTGTCTCCAGGTCATTGTGTCAGAGGTTCAGATATTGTCATCTAAAAATACCTCTGCTTCCCACATCTGTAGGACCAATCTTTGTGGGCATGTCTTGCTGGTATGGCAATGGCAAACAGGGAGTTGACCACAGCGGAGATTGCCTATGCCGCCATTGGAGAGGTAAGGGCATTAGTTAATAGCCAATTCAATTGATCACACTTTTGGTTTCGCCAGGTCTTCCGATACAAGCACACACACACACACACACACAAGCACACAAGCACACAAGCACACACACACACACACACACACACACACACACACACACACACACACACACACACACACACACACACACACACACACACACACACACACACACACACAATTGCTTTAACTGAAACAATGATTTTGACAGAAGCAAAAAAGACCAATTAAAAGGTATCCCATTCACAATCCTCTCCCTGTCCTCTTTCAGTTACAGAGGGTGCAGTACATCAACTTTATCAAGGAGCAGCCATCTAAGGAGTCATCTTTGGCCCACATGCTGATGTTCAGCGGTCAGGTCCAGGAGGCTGAAGCCACACTGTTACAAGCTGGTCTCATCTACCAAGCCATACGAGTCAGCATTGACCTCTTCAACTGGGAGAGGTACAACTCAGTGTTGGGGTGAATGGGTGTACAAGGTTACAGCTGGAAGGAGAGGGAAAGTATAAGTCGTTGGGAGGACGCTTGTACTCAGCCTCACTTCAGAATAATGTTTGAGTGAGATGTTTGTCCATACACGATGGATGTGTAACCTTCATCTTGTCATCTTGTGTCCAGGGCATTGGAGCTGGCAGTTAAACACAAGACCCATGTGGACACTGTGCTGGCCTATAGAGGGAAGTTCCTACAGAAATTTGGCAGGAAGGAGACAAATAAGAGATTCCTGCAGTACGCTGAAGGGGTAAGTTAGGACAGCACCACACATTCATTGATTTAGGCGGCAATCACACTGGGAGCATTTTATGGCAACGGTGGGTGTCTTCTTGTATTGTTTCTCAAAGGTTATCAACATTTTACCCTCTGCTTATACACTCTTGAGTGCCTTCAGTTAAAAATGTGTTAACTCTTGAGGGGATGAACACTCATCACTTAGGCTTTTTCTCTGCTGTCCAATCGGAAGAGGCTGCAGATTGAAACCAAAAATGGTGGAAAGCCTAGAAGTTGTTGTTGGTGTGTCTACTGCCAGAGATGTTTAATCTTGGAGGAGCATTACTGGGGTGCCACTTGCTGCAAATAATCCCTCAGTCTGATCAGGAGGGGAAAAGCATTTAAAGCACGCCACGCTTTTCAAGCGTCCAATGTGATACACGCCTTCAGTGATGTGACTTATTTAGAAGCTTTGTGTTGTCAATTCCATTCTGATCAACACAAACTACAGTATTTTATTAATTTCATCTAATCTCGTCTTTCTGTCTCTCTGCCAGGTTGAGGTTGACTGGGAGAAAATCCAGGCGAAGATAGATATGGAGTTGGCTAAAGAGAGAGAGAAAGCTGCAAACGCCTCCGTGAAAAGCAGCGTGGCCTCCCGACGTTAATGTTCAGGGGACCTTTCTCTAAAACATCCGCTTTGCAGAAATTGATTCCAATGTGTTTTTGACATTTGGTGAAAATGAAGTGGTTTGGCTCGGCCTCAAAGTAATAAAAATGTCTGTACTTTAGGTAAAATGGCTACCATTAGTTGAAAGTACATTAACTTCAAGTAAAAACAAAAGGGAACATTTGGAGATGTGAAGATAAGTAGACCATGAAGAATAAGACACTTGACTTTTACACATCAATCTCGGGGCATATGCCGTATAATGTAAAACATTTGCTCAACATTGTACGTGGCATTCTGTTACTGTGGGTGGATTATTTGACTTTGAGAAGAGTGTCCATTAATACTACTTTTTTAACACCATTATGGCCTTTCTCTCATATCGGCTTCTCAGTGATTTCAGTGTGTCAAGTTAAGTTGATTATTATCTTTTTCTATTAGTCAAAATGAATTTGAAATGCTCAGTTATGCATAAATGTATTGCTTTACTATTTGTCAGTGATGTTTGACTTTGTGTTTTTGTATGGATAGATATTTTTACATTTTATTTATTCAAGAATTTGCCTACTGTAAACACTAAAATTAATGTCAGTTAATAAAAATACTGTATATATTCATCCAGAAAGTTCTCTTTTACCTTACGGTCTCTATTTTTGTATTCCTTTAAAGTGGTGATGCTTCACTGGTTTTATACAAAGATCATAGAGAAGCTTTGACATGTTTTTTCAGCTTTGCACTTGCATCGGAGGTATTTCTGGGTGCATGTATGTTTTAGAGTCCAATATGTGCTTCTCTTTGAGTTATTCTTGTATTTCCTTTTCTGCTGAGGTGTGAAACCAAATGCTTGCCATGCAGCTCCACCCCCTGGCTGGCAGGGGGCCAGTACACCAGCGGACCATTATAGCCTATCCATCTCGTTGAGTGACCCAGGTGGGACGAATGAGGTAGAAGATCTGTCTCAGGGCTCTCCAAAAAAAAAGAAAAAAGGCTCAACTATATCAAGATGATGTGGACAGAAACGGTTCTAATTGATCGGCACAATCCCTGAAACTGTGAGTGGCCACAGATGGAACATCAGATAAAATGACGTTTTTTCTCAGCAACTCTTTTAGCTGCTTCTTGCCTCAGTCTCTCTCTGACTCACTGTTTTACTCGTATTTTACTCCCTCCAGCCGCTTTCTTCTCTGACTACACTCACTGTGTGAAAAAACATAGCTGGCCAGACCAAACACCATTAATCTATGAAAAGACTTATCAGCGAGGAGTCGGGTTTCACATGCATTACCACTGAGAGAGACCACACGCACTGAAAAATAGAAATGAATAATGTTTTGTATTCATGCTCATTCAGTATACATTGCTTACCATACCCGATCTTAGTAATGTGTCTAGGATTTCTTACATATTGGTAATGACAAATATGTATTTACTTAACCACTTCTGGCTCTCAGTGGTAGCTACTGAACAATAAACGGAATATGTTTCATATTCTTTACACTACTTTACAAAAAATACCAAATAGATACTGTACTTGTATTAAACCACAGAGCTTAATATTCAATGACTTGCAAGTTCTCATATTAGATTGATGACCAAACAATGTAGCTGCCCTAAAAATACACTTCCCGGATATAATGTAGAATTTATGAGGAGGATAATGCTCATTGATTTGACCTTTGAAGTTGATCCATTCTTTGGTCCAGTGAGCCATAAAACAAGTGGATCATTGACGCACATTCTGATGTCGCTTGTGTGTGTGTGTGTGTGTGTGTGTGTGTGTGTGTGTGTGTGTGTGTGTGTGTGTATTTGTCCTTGTGTCTCTGTATATGTTTGTGCACAAATATGTTTGGATTTGTAATGTGGATTTTCAGGAAAAGAAAACCCACTGTATCACTGTCCTCTCCTCTGCCAGGGGGATGTCTTGCTGTACTTTACCTGATTAATGTTTCATGCTTGTAACTGTTGGAGATTGGTTATGCCCTCTTCCCCCAAAACCACTGTTACAGCTTAGATATATGAGCTTGTTTACAATGAACAAGGACTATGAAGGACAAAGTGGAGCACAACATTCACACCTTATGGTTTGAGTAGCACTATATATATATGGATTCTTGCATCTTAGGATCACATACTCAACCTCATCTACCCATCAGTGGGTTTTGAGCATGCATTTAATGCTTTTAAGAGCAAACTCGAGCCACCCACAAATATCCCTCTGGAAAGGAAAGCCATCAGTGTTCACTGTTGGCTCTACCATCATGGTCTGGCAGTATTGGATTACAAGCCACCACAATAACACTCAGACTTTTAGCGTCGGGAGCATTAGAGGGGCTCAAGGTCTCTAATTGTGAAGTCTACGTTTGTAGATACAGATGCTTTAAAAACAACATATTCCATACTTTAATAGCTAAACCCAACGGAAATTGAAGTTTTACTTATTGTGGTTAATAACAGTCCTTTGATCCAATGCCTGTACTAACGTTCACATTCATTGGTCTTTCTGATGGCAGATAGTTGCTTTAATAAGGTGAAGGTCACCGGGTGCTTTACACCTGTGAGGCACAAGTAGAGAACCATTGAAGACAGGATAGCTAAATAAAGCTGTACAGTTTATATACTAACACATTGTCACTCAGGACTGGAATTGCAAATATGTTAATTGATTAAGATTAAGAATTGATTGATTCTTGTCATTCACGCTGTTCATCCTTTTTTAAGCCATTTTTTTTTATTCATTCTTCCAGCCTCTTAAAAGTGGATTTTTTTTAAGTTTTGCAAACCTCTTATGATGTTAAACTAAATATCATTTGAAAATATCATCTTGGGCTCTGGGAACCAATGGAGAACGTGTTTGACTGTGATAATTATGCAATTGTTCTTGTAATGTACCTTTCTTCTCTTTTCGCCTGTTACTAATGATGTTCTAACATTGCTTCAACTCTGTTCTGGAGAGAGGATATGGCAAGCGTGACTGTTCACCACGCAGCCAGTTAATGTCGAATTAAAGTGACAATGACAAATGTGCTTCTTCAATATTGTAACATAATGAGGCATTTTAATGGACAGTTCATAGCAAATACACCTTTAGCGTTAATCCAGGTAAACAGGCCATTGAGCCTGGTGTAATGAGGTGTAATGATGTGTGTGTCAGCTTGGTTTTCATTTTCCAACAGCAGAAAGACACTTCTTCTCTCATTCATCATGAAATGCAAATTAACAGGGTGCAGTTACACACATACGGTACACATACAAGTCGATTTCTAGGTATTCTACCACTTCCAGAACAAAGAAATAACTGCCTTTGTCCCACCCTTGTTTCCTGTTCGCTTTGTCTTTGCTGCCTTCTGCTTGCGGCAGCAGTTGTGACGTTGTCTGACATGTTATCATCAAATCACAACTTTGTATCTTGGCACTTTAAGCCATACCAGTACGCCAGCTGTAATATCTTTGCTTTTACTGAATTCAAAACCTGGGAGTCACTGATACATTGAGCTTCGGGTGGCAAGGCTCCCAGGATCCCAGCATTTTTTTAAATAGCATTTCTCTTCTGTGGCTACAGCTTTTGCAGTAGGCATATCAGACATGGCTCAGGTCACTGATAAAATGCTCATCTGTCAGCCCCCACTGATGTGTGTCTATGTGTGTGTGAGTCAGTTTGGAAAAATACTGCTTTCATACTGATAAGGCGTAAAATGAACTGGCTCTAAAGCTGGCTGATAAAAACAAATGTGTGCTGCAGAAAGTATTCCAATTGATATTCATCCCCTTCCCTCCCTCGGTCAGCCCACATTTCAGGTTACTGAGAAAAAAATGTATACATATTCTTCCTTTTGGATGCAAATGCAAATAAGGAATAAATAAAAGAAAAGCAGGTCTTTCAGGTCCTGCAGAATACTTCGCATTAAGACTAAGAAAGGACGATAATTTGACAGAAGAAAAACTGTCTCACGGTGCCACTTTAAATTGAGGTGCTTAAGTAAAACTTAATGCGATTGTACCGGAGCCAAATTAGCTGTCCATATCACAAAGAGCGTCAATTCCAGCCGCCTTCGCTTTCTTCATAATCTCCTTTACTTAACCCAAGCGGTCATTTGCATACAAAAAGCGAGTAATCCGCTATAATCTTACAAAACACGTGCATTTTCTCAGCCTCCCCCTTTATTCTTAACATTCAGGATTATAATTGCACTTCAGTTTATATCTCGGCAAGATAATTACCCTGATTCTATTAAAATAAGAATGCCATATTGTCTCTAGCTTCCCCCAGTCTCAGACAGAGTTCCGACATGTCCTTGGGCTGTGTTGCGGTCCTGATACCTCCAGGACATCCCGCCTCTGGTCTCCGGCTCTCGGTCCGGCCGCCCTCACCCCACCCTCACCACCCCTCTCGTTTTCCGACAGCAAGTTATCATCGGACCGGTCTCTGTGCATCTCCTGCATGCTTTCCTCATACGTGGGCAAATTTTTGACCTCATCGTATGCTGGCAGGTTGGGAGAGGCGAAGTCCCCGAGGCTGTATTCGGGGTACCGGTCCAGGAGGGAGTCCTGGGACACCGACGCGTGCCCGTGGAAGAGGGAGGGCTCCTCGCTGCGCTCATGGTGTGGGTGCCGGCGGGGCCGCGGGCAGATGATCCGCTGAATAAAGTAGCCCATGGCAAAAAGCAGCAACAGGATCAGGATGCCCGACAGCTTCCGCGTAAACCAGCCGACGTTGTCGAAGAATATGTGGATGGGCAGCTTGCAGCAGCGCACCGGGGAGCCGGCGCTGCCGTTCCCGGTGACGATGGGCGGACAGCACTGGTGGCCATCGCCGCACTGGACCTCCCCGCAGGTCCGAAGGGCTTGGCAAGCGGAGACCAGACAAGCCGACAACAAGGTGCCAGTGGTGCCGCACGTTGCTCTGCTGCTGCCCGGCAGACGGGGCATCATTTCTGGATCTCCCCGGGGTGGAAAGTGCGTGTCGCGTCGCTCGCTCGTGCGTGCGTGCGTGCGATGCTGCGATGTTGAGAGTCCGTTCAGGTGTTACAGGTCTGCCTTCATTTCCAGCTGTGCACTAATCACCCCGGACATTCTCATCTCACAGCCACTGCAGCGCGAGGCGGGACGGCAGGTGCTTCCCTGCTGTAGTATGGGCGATAGGAGTGGAGCCACACCAGTGATGAGAAGGGAGTAGTTCTGAGGAATCATGAATAATCTTACATCATTATTACGTGAAGACATCATAGTCATTAGCCAGAAGTCCTCAGTGCATCCCACAGATATGGTCCCCATCATTTGACGTGGTCACATTCAACCTTACCTGAACTGCCTCTGCATAGGGACTGGAGACCCCAACTATTTCTTATTAACAACCATCTCTCATTAAATGCAAGCCCCGTGATTTATATTCCGTAGGGAATCCTGTACATAGGAGGAATGACAACCACAGATGGGAGAGGAATCCCTGTCTAGTCACCATTCTGCAGTGCTGTATAGAGATCCTTTACACAAGTAAAAACCTCAATACTGCAATATAGAAATACTTTATTACACCCTGCACGTCCTAAAAAAATATTTCTAAGTAAATGTATAAGCAAAATTCCCTTAAAGTTTCAAAAGTTAAAGTACTCATGCAAGAAAAAAGTACCAGAAAGTTACTTTTTTAAATATTATATTATATTATACCCTAATTACTAATGTAGTAATGTGTACAGTAGCATTTTGCTGTTGCAGTTGGTTGAGGTGGAGCTATAAACTATATAAACTATAATATGTACTGGTTGGTTAAATCTGTAACACAACCTTATGTTATTTAATTATGATTTTCCGTCTCATTCTTAGTACAAGTCAAATGTGTACACAGTACTTATGTAAATCTACTCAAGGATCCTTGCAAGTTCCTAGACCACTTCATGATCCATTGCCACCAAAAGACTGAACCTTGCTTTTAACTTGCACCTTTTCTGAATCCTACTTGGACAGTGTCAGATGTAACCAGTAAGGGGGACTGCCCCTGACACTGCACAAACAGAACTACCCCTCTCATAAAAAATGGATACTTCTTGTGGGTTGTAATGGCCCCCCATTAGAAGAGTGTCTGGATTTCCATTAGTCCAGAATCACCCCAGAGGGCCATGTGTCTTCAGTACTGAAGAACGTAACCATAAAAATAAATCTCCAGTTTAAACGCCCACGTGTTAATTTACACTAAAGATGTCTCTTTGGATAACATTCAACAATGACAGATGACTCAGTAGTAAGCTGCTCTACACGTGTGGAGAATTAACCGATTCATTAAACCAGTCTGCATAATTTGTTGTATTGCAACAAAACAGTGACTGTGTGAATAATTTTCTCCAGTATTTATATGGAGTGACCAAGGTCACTTTCAAAGCCTTATGTCCTTATTGGATCTAAAAGGATCCTGAGTGAATAAGAGTTATGATATAAAGGCAGAACAATAAAGACTTTAGCTTGTTATATTTAAAATATATCTTAGTGTCCGCGACAGTCTGTTGTCAAGTCCTCGTGATGTAAATCATGTGGGGGACCCGTAGGAACATTTCACCCCTCCTGTCTTCATGTTACTCTTTGTCACTAATAGTCGGTCTGTATTCCTTTCTTTCCTTAACGAGGCCTAATGCACAATACACCAAATCTAATTACTGGAGCATTATGACGTAAAATTCAGTAGAAGGGTAACATCATGCAACCTAATTTATACAGCATCGTATTTCTTTCTGTAATCTGCCTCAATTAGGGAAACATGATCTCAGGGCACTTTTCTAACCAAATAATCAAACACACAATCGATAGCTTGTGGACAGTGGCTCTAAGAGAAACCCTTTTCCGTTCCCTTATTTCAAGGGCTTTCCCAGCACTTCTGCTTTTCTGCTGAGCAATAGCGAGACCTTATTGACATGTATAGGGCACAAGTGCTATTTCTGATCACAGCTTTGACTCTCTACAGTTCCTGGAAAGTGGAAAAAATGCTCCACAGTATAGAAAGAAAACTTTAGACCACTTGGCTTTTTAATCACATCCAAATCTAACCATGTAAGCAATTAAGTTAATATAATAACATTACAAAGAACTGTAGAAAAATTAAAGTCATTTTTCCATTTTAATTTTTTTCCCCTAATCACAAGGATTTTATGACAATATATCAAAATATACATCATTTTGCCCTCTTATTTGTCTTTGCTCTCTTTCTGACTATTTCTCCTCTTCAACTCTATTTCTACCCCACCAAATCCTGCCTCTTTCCCCCTCGTTCACTGAAACCCTCCACAAACTGCTGTTCTTAAGTGAGTAAGATTGATTGAATAAATTCTCATTTTATCTCCCCCCCCCCCCCTTTTTTTTTGTTCTCCATCCATCTAGGAGCAGCTTTCAGCAAACACATCACACTAATTGGAGACCAACTATATCTATGTTTAACAATGTTCTTTTTTTCTCTCAATGTGCAGAAAATAAGGGGAATTTCTGTGGTCTAACAGATTTCTTGAGTCTTGTGAACGCTGACAAGAGGCAGACACATAGATGCTGGTAGACCGACGTGCGATGAAACACATCGCAACGCACAACAAATCTGTTAACACCAGCAACACAAAGGGCACCTTTGCGTCTGTTGCATTAACTGACAAAATAATTTGAAGTAGCAACCTCTTGTATGGCGAAAAAATGAACACAATGATAAATGTGCTCTGCTGTATGCTTCCATTAATCTGGTACAAAGGTCTCCTGTGTTGTGCTTAATAATTCAGTTTTATGGAGTCCATTAGCCCTGTGCATTGATGAATGGCAGCGTTCATTTTCATGTGTCAGAGACGTTGATGTACGGACCGCCCAACTGTCAATGTCACGGTTATCGCATTTGCATTAATTATGAAACAAAGCGAGCTTTGTCAACCCCTGGGCTTTGTTAATGGACCCACTGATGGTTCTGGGTTTGTTTGTACCAGAGCAGAAGTCACAACCTCAGGGTTACTGCCCTCAGACCAACTTCAGCCTCTGTAGCTTCTTTACTTACCGTATTTAAAGAAACAATCTGATCTTTACAGGATGGGATACAGTGTATACTAACAGAGCAGTGTCACACCTACATCTGCTCTGTTGTGAAAGTACGGGTAAGCACAGTTACGTCTGAATTTGCAGACTATGGGGGATTAATACACAAGTATTGGCTTGTTCAATGTGTGTGTTTGTGTAAATACTGTAACTGTTTAGTTCCAAGCCCAGAATCACAGGATACTTGTGTGGGTGTCATCAGTGCCTGTGTCTTCCCATCAGCTTGAACTCTAATAAAAAGCAGGGCCTGCAGTCAGTGTAGATTATGTGAATTCAGAAAGTCCCACACCACAGCTATTTCACACCCACGTACTTCCTCTAATCTTATCGCTCTGCTGGCTCAGAGGTCTTTACGTGTACAAAATTGTGTGTGTGTGTTCAGAGTATGGGGAAACTATATTTATGTTTTAGTTTGTTTGTGTCGATGTCTTTGTACATTTCTTTCCCTTTTGTTTTGCGTCACAGGACGATATGCATTTGAGAGGGCAAATGGAAGAGAGAAGGGATGACATGTGATGCCAAGGGACAGACTTAATTTAAAACACTGCATGGTGTAAACTTTGTGTTTTGCCTCAGAACTCAACTGAGCAAGCGTGGATGTGGTCACATCTAGCAAATATGTTTGAAAGAAAGTGTTCGCCTCTTACCTTTATGTGGCTTGTTCCCCCAGCATGTAATTTCTGGCTTGGAGAGGAATCAGAATCCTGACTTCCTTTGAGAAGAAAACCTGCTTTAAGAGGCCAAAAATCCTTAACAGGAGAGAGAGAGAGAGAGAGAGAGAGAGAGAGAGAGAGAGAAAATCCCCTTTCTGTCTCAGGGGAATCTCTCACAGTGCTCTTAATAAATCTGATGAGTTGGGAGATTTGTGCTGAGCTGGTCTTTTTTACTTTATAGTGAATAACTGGATATAGCTGCCTTATAGGCCATAATATGCTGCTATCATTTAGACAGGATTGATGGATGATAGCACTAAGTGATTTGACTCAGCATTGCCACTTTCTGTTCAAATGGGAACTTCATGTTGCCAGGAAAGATGTATATAGATATACTGTATATCAACCGCTGTCTCTTTACCTTTTGGGAATGCTGCCATTTTACACTGCCACAGACATAACCGACCCAAGATCGTAATCTTTTACTCTCTGTGTAAGAAATTGCATTTAGGTAACTATTAAGGGAAGAGGCTTTACTTTTCATGAGGAGGGGAGCTGTTTTTCTGTGTCGTTAAACTTTGCGATATTATGTTGCTGACTGCGCAGGATTCGCAATGTGCGTATACAATTACAGTGACCGTTTTTTATTCTCTTGCCTCTTTGAATTTCAGACAAATCTAATGTACACACACTCTAAAAACCACTGACAGGTTTAATGGGGAAAATTCTCATCACGGAGAGGTGAGTGTGAAGCATTAGGGGGAACACACAGCTTTTCCTAGACTGCTAAAAGCCCTCAACTAACCCCCAAGAAAAATGGCAACCTCATTTTCCCCTATAAGATAAGCCGTCTACCGACACACAGCTGCTGATGACTCAGTTACTGAGACTCATACATACACACACAAACCAGACAGACACCTGGAGGTTAAATATAGGATAAAGTTTTCCCATTCCCACATGTTTTGAGTGTAGGCGGAGGGCAGGGGATTTTTGACCCCCTGCCTCCACACTACTGTGCTGAGTCACTCTGAAAGGAGGGGGTGGGGGCGGGGTGAGGGGATGGGGGGGTCTGCGTCTCAGAGGCAAACTAGACTATGGCCTGCAGTCGCGTCCCTCATATTAAACTCCCACATTACATCCCAGGACTCGTCCTCCTTTGGCCACTGAATGCACAGAGTTCCCTTAGGGCTCTGAAATAAGGAATCAACAAAGCGGGAAAAATAAAAAGAGAAAGAAGCCATGACACAACATACAATTTACAGAAACGCTGTGTGTAATACTGTAGAGCAATAAGTGGAGGGTTTGTGTAAGAGATGGTAGGGTGTAAACTAATGTGAGGGAAGAAAGGTAGAGGGGTAGTCAACTCAGAAACTCACATCCAAGTTCCCCAGAGACCATGCAGACACTACATTAATTGTGTATTCCACATATTGCTTAAATTATGGTCTCCATTTCTCTGTTTCTTCCCACCATCCAGTTATTTTCATTTCCAGAGACAGGAAATCTGTTAATATGTGAAAATGCACAACAATTAAAGCCAATCCCCTCTAGTGAAAGGGGGAACAATGAAATGAGTCCCTGGACCGTAAGACTGTGTAGGTGTTAAACACATACAACATCAAGGACAGATGTTCCAAACCTCTAAGAAAATACACGATTCACATATGATACAGATGTTTTGGGGACTAACTCCGTTTTCCCACAAAGAACAAATAGCACAATCTTTGCACAAAAGAGAACTAACCACTATATTGTAAGATTTCCCTTCTTCAACTCCATGTTCTCTCCGGTAGGTCCGTCATTATAAACTGATGTGCAAAGAGAGATTGCTCAAACCCACAAACCTTTACTTTAAAAAGATGCCAGGGATCAAGTAAAGATAAAATATTACATGCTAAAGACTGGGAAATTATTACACTCAATATAGCAATGCAGCTAGAAAATAAATGACCAACTTGGATTTGAATATTTAACTCAATAATGTGTGATGATTCAAAGAAGCAGTGGGACAAGTAGATAGAGAATATACACAGAATATGATACTTTCAAACAATGTATAAAAAATTGTTTGATTGACTTGGAAGCTACTTTTTAAGGTGAATATTGAGCAGTCAAACTTTGTCTTTAGCCACGTTAGCTGCATGGCTCAAGGGATGGCAATGTTAGTTGGTCCGTCAGTCCATCACTTTGAAATATTCAACTATCGTAGGTATTATCATGAAATTTTGTACAGACATTCGTGATTCCCAGAGGATACATCCTACTGGCATTAATGAACCCCAGACGTTTCCTGTAGCGCCACCATGAGATTGAAATTTGAAATTTGTCGACGACCGTTCGATGTCCTGCCATGAAATTTGGCTCAGACATTCAAGTCCTCCTTTTGGATGATTTGTGCTAACTTTATGAGACCTTAACTTTTAATCAGGTCAAAATTGGTTGTGACCAGAATTATGACCAAATATCTGATAAACCTTCAGACATTCCCATCTGCCTTGGTTGTACTTTGTTTTTAGTGCTAATTAGAAAACCATGCTGACACACGAAGCTAAGATAATGGGGAAAATTCTACAGCTAAACATCAGCATGTTAGAATTGTAATGAATTGTCATTGTAAGTATATTAGCATTCTCAAGTAAGCATTTAGCCTCAGTGCAGCCTCACAGAGTTGCTAGGGTGGTTTGTTCTTTGATTGCACATGATTTTCTTCATCACAATACCTTTGACACTGTACTTCAAAGACTTTGACTGTATATTAAAAAAAAAAGTTGAACAGTTGAAATAAAAGGGTATATATTGTCAAACAGCTTAGATGGTGGCTTAGGTTTATTTTCTCATCTAAATCAAAGCACAGTGAAAATAGAGAACAAAAGAAGTGCAAACTGTGGGTGAGGTGAAAAAAAATACCCGAGGGACTCATAAAACATCTCAACCCAAGTGGAAAAAAACCACAAACCGAGGTGACTGCTGAAAAACAATTAAATGTAAAAAGAAAAGAAAGAACAAACAAATATAGGCCTTGGTTGTTGAAAATGAGATCAAAGGGAAATGGGTTTAGGGGAAAGTTCAGTCCCAAGTCATTAGCGTTTGGATCCAAGTCCAAGCGTTGTCTGCCATAAAATCAACTTACACTTTAAGAAACATTCTTCCCTTGTTGATTCAAAACCCTGTTTCCGAGTACAACAACACTGCTGTGCTTTTGTGCTTCCATATAGAGAGTTTGTCCATATTGATTGCACAGGAAAGAAATTTAACGAACGGCCTACTCGTAGGCCCATGCATTATACATTATGCTGTTGTACGGGATTGAATGAGGTTGCATCTGAAATCTCTCATGGCTAGACAATCTCCAGAGCCTCTCTTCTATTTTCTCTATGCAAAGGTGTTGCTCTTTGTCCCTGTTCACCTTTCTGCAGCTTCTTCCTGCAGGGTTGCAGCAGCCATGGCTCTTTTGTTACTCTGGATCTTTCCAGTGATAACTCAGCCTGGATCGCAAAATGGCCCATTGACATTGAAGGGACATGGAGTTCCTCATCTCCAGAGTAAGATGACACCTTTTGTACGTGTGTGAATACATGTATGTCATAAAGGGAATGTTTGAGCACAGAGGTTATGGGTTTCCTTCCTGCCTGACTGAGCGTCCTTATATGTGTGTGGCTGTGTGCTATGTTGAGTGTGTGTCTATGTGATGGATAATGAGTCTGCACAATAAGGGCTCATATTAAGCCTCCAGGGTGTGTGACATCATCGTTTCCAAACAGGTTGGTCGATCTGTAAAAAAAAAAGAAGCCCTGTCATAACACACACATACACAATGAACGACTGTTTTACCTGAGCAACAGCGGAAGGAAAGATTATGTCAGTTGTTTCTTTTGAGAAAGACCTTTCCTTATACCTGTTTTTAAATGTTTTTTAAAATATACCTCAGCTTAGCTTTTTATGGTTAATACAATGTAGATATATACGATACAATATATATAATTTCCAGGGTAGTCTTGAGCCAAGTCTCAAGTCTTCGAAACTTGAATTGCAAGTCAAAAAGTTTTTCCAATCTATCAATGCGTAGCATGCTAATTACAATAGCACAATAGCCCAAACCCCAACAAACACCTTATTTTAAAACAATGCAATGAATGTCTAGTTGAAAGAAGTGAACCATAGCATCTAAGTAAGTGAAATGTACAACAAATGTTCAGCAGCACGGCTGTTCAGATGACAATGTTGATTGTCGATTTCATCGATTGTCGATGTTGTTGATGTTGACGGAAACGTTTGAACCACAATTTGACTTTGTACAGGTGAGCATGAGGATGAGGACCAACGTCACTAGGATGCATCCTAGTGATGTTGGTTATCCTCTGACTTTTCCTCTTGCGCCACCGTAAGGTCATAGTTGTCACTGATCCGATGAAATATCTCAACATCTTCTGGATGGATTGGCATAAAAATGTTACATACATTCATGGTTCCCAGGGGATGAATCCAAATGCTGAATCACATGACAATCACAGCTGTGGTTTTGAGTAAAATGTCTCCACAGTTACTTGATGGTTTGTCATGGAATTTATTCCAGACATCCAAGTTCGCCTCAATATAAATTGTAACTTTGGTGATTCCTTAACTTTTACTGTATCCTCAGGTCCAATACTTTGGTTTATGACCAAATAACTGCAGAACTAAAGCCATTCCTGTGATCCTAATCTGTAGTTTGTAGTGCTCACCAGCAAATCTGAACTAAGATGAGTTTAGTTTAGTACCTTAGTACAGCCTCACAGAGCGGCTAGTGTGGCGTTAGTCCCAGTCCGGTTAAACATGATTGATTACTGAGGTCACGTCTTCTCAGCTTTTTGTCTCAGGTTGAGTCTCATCTTCAGGCAGTCAAGTCTCAAGGACGACGATCCCAAATCCTCATCTTTTGCGACTAAAGTCCAAGTTTCAAGCCTCAAGCCTCCATCAGCTCTGAAAATGTCTGACGTGAAGTTATTTGAATGGCTCCTTCCCTTTTTTTCTGAGCTTATCTTGTCACTTCATCTCCTCTCATCCCACCATCTCCTCTAATCCTGACCTTCCCCATCTTTTTCTCTTTTCCCCCTCTCCTCCCCTCGCTTATCTCCTCTAATTTCCTGACGTATTGGGGGTATCGTCTCGCCACTGAGTCTGATGTGGTCCTGTCTCTTTTTGCTCAGAGGAGCTCTCCTGATCTCTCCCTAATTGAGCGTAACGTTAGATACAAGCCCTGGATAATGTCCCTGTTAGTCTGTGGCATCTCTATCTCTCGCTCCCCCTCCCTGCTGCAAGCTACATATCCATTCGTGAAAGCTGGACGGGCGAATGGAGAGATGGAAAAGATCAATGAGTGGAAGATCAAATGAAAGCCCTTGAGCCTTCACTCATTCCTCCCGCTGGACATCTCAGACACTCACAGAAAGCTCTCTCTACCCTTCTAACTCTCTCTAATGGACAAGAGAGCTTAACCCACAGATGGACACTTTGATTCCTTTCAATTCAACTTTGTACTGTGTGGACATCCTGATCAGTCCTTGTGTCAAATAGGCCCTGTGAATCTAGTTTGAATTTGTCCTCCAGAGCAAGGATATTTTTGGGGAGGCATGGTTTTGCTGCTGAGCTGTACTTGTTTTGTTGTCTGACGTGACATCTGCTGGTGTCTTCTGGGTAATGCAGCTCTGTAATCTGATGTGCATGTTTTCCCGCTCAAAGTGACCTAGTTGCATTGTGGACTGGCTGCTCTTTTTATGTGTGGGAGAAAATGTGCAACTTACAAATATGTCTCAGATGACTGCAGCTATCTTATATTTTGAATGCTGGGTTGACAAAATAATTTATATTCCAACTCTCTTCCTTTTGTTCCCCGTACTTGACTGGGATGTAATTGCTTTAATCATAAACCTTTGAGCGTGTGAAGTAGGTCTAATGCAACCACAAAAAAAAGTGATTATGCACGTGGTCTAAAATATGAATTGGTTTCACTATTCTCAGTTATCATTCCACAAACAACATGGCGGGACTTTCATCTGATTCCAGTCTTGTATTGTAACAGTAAACATCCCCTTTCTACTCCGACCTCCTATTTCCTTCTTGGTAGCTCTAAAATCTTAAAAAAAAGTGGTAAAACCCGGCTGTAGATCATCAGCGGACTTTACAAAGCCAGTGCTGAGGGCGGGATTCTGCAGCTCCGCCCACATGTTGCGTCCGCTTATGCACGTTCATGCACTGCGCTGTAACTGCGCAGCACCACTGATCCCTAAAGCTGCGACGCCTGCTGTGAGCGGCGCAAAGTGGAACAACATGATGTGAAGATCTGTTTTTTTTTTTCCCCCGCCAATTGCTTGCACACATGCACAGTGTTTGTGAGAGGAAACGACACATCCACGCTGCAAAACGACTGTTTTCTTTTTTTGATGTTAAGGAAACTTTCAGTTCCTTTTTTTTTTTTCGGTTAAACTTTATAGCATGTGTTTTTAGTTTTCCTAAAGATGGGATGCTGCACCCAAAGCGATAAGTGATGAGAATAGTTTAGCCACAAGGGTTTCGGTGATCATCTTTGCGCCAATTACTGCACAGCGCCTTAACTAGACACGCACAGCGGATGAGAGGATCACGTTGCAGTTCAGGTGCTTGAATGCGTAGCCGCCGCCGCACGCGGTGGTGACGAGCGGACAGTGTACCGGGGTTCGGTTACAGACAGAGGATGGTGGCGGAGATGGCGAGCTGCGGAGCGGCTTGTCACCTGGAGGACGGGTAAGACGTTGTGTTGCTACACGTTTGAGGCTGCAGCGCTGAACGCTGCGCCTCAACACAGGATGTGGTGCCTTTTGTCTCCGTCGGTTCATCTGTTGGTGCATTTAATGTAAAAGAAACACGTCCAGAATGACCGCGTCCTCGTTATGAATACGCATGATTGAACGTGCAGTGCGAGAAGAGAGGCGTGATCCCTTTGTTGGTGCGTCTCTGCCTCGCACGCTGCCATGTTGTTACACTCCGATGACTCACAACAATGTAACAGTGTAACGACGTGCTGTCTGCAGCGGGTCTGATCACCAAGCATGCAGATATAACGACATTATTCGATCATGATATTTACTAGAGAAAGCACGATAGGAATATATTATAGGAGAGATGAATAACCATTTGTGTTTATGTCAATGTAACGTCATCATACAGTGGACCACCAACAAGCACGCGGATATAACTTCCTGGTTACAGTTTTTAATTATGGTTGACGATGCAATGAAAGACATGGGACACACATGTTTTACCAACATGCCTGTGTCCTATTTGAAGTCGTTATTTTTATTTGAAAATGATTCATACCAATCCCTTTAATAGTTGTATAATATGTCCTATCCGTTGTATTGTGAACCAAAGACAGATGAGGTGATACTGATGACATGTCCTCTTTGAATGTGACTGTGTTATTGCCATGGTATCACTGGCCTGAGTAAACAATACCATACAGGGTTTTATACACTTTGTAATACGACCTTTATAGTATTGAGAAAAATATATAATGAAATGTCCGTGAGAGACATGTATATAGTTTAATTTAAAGGAAACTTTATTTGAGAAGTAGAATTAGTTTCTTTGTTGTTTATGACAAACAGAAACTGGATTCGGTCATTAATAATTCACCTCACTGCTTTCAATATAATGTTTATAGTTGCAAAATAGTTGAACTGAAGCGCCAGTGAGGTTAGTCACATTGAATTGATGAATATTGAGAGGCTTGGGTCAAGTTCAAATTAAAAAATGATGAACATTATATTGAAAGCAGTGAGGTGAATTATTAATGACCGAATCCAGTTTCTGTTTGTACATCTGTGTAGCAGGCCAACTGACGGTTGTTTATCTCTCTTTTCATTGTGTTTATGGGAAGTTGTAAGCAGCTTGTAAATGTTGTGTCTTTTATCTTTTATCTTTCATCCAGATACAGGCCGACACCCTCACAGAGGGTTCTGTTATTGTGGGAGGAAGATAGAAACAAGGGAGAGCAGAGAAAGTCTCATAACTCATGCAGCCAGTTTGTTAATTGTCTGAAAACATTTGAATGACAAAAATGCAAACTTTGCTTAGAGGAAGAGATATTACCACGGCAACTAGTGTGCCTCGGTGTTGTTGAGGTGCGACTATTTGGCAGAGAACACAAGTTGACCTCGAAGAGGAGAAAACAGTCTTTCCTGGACAGATGTTTAAAAACAAAGGAAACCACAGGGCCTTATCAGGATTAACAGACGACAAATAAAAGACCACAATTTGGTCAGTGTTAATAATCCTAATGTCTTTTTACATCATTTTACCTATGAGATCACTTAGTTCTGTATTTATACAACAGAGGGAGGGAAACGGAGAACGACACAGGGCACAATATGACCTACTTCTTCATGCCTGCTGGTCGTGGATTGTTCTTCTTGTGGTGTTGGCTCTCTTTCTTTTCCCCGCCGACGAATCTCAAGCGTGTTGCCTCTTGTTGAAGCTCCGACTGCGTCAACAGGTTGCACCAGTCATCTGCTCAGACACAACATCTGAACTGTTGCACTTGGATTTGGCTCACTGTTTCTTCTGGTATACTACATTCCTGGATGGTCAAGCTTGTATCAAAATATTTAGATAACTAAATATTCAGGAGAAACTGGTATTGATGTCTGCTGTGCAGGGCTGGGCGATGTGGTTGGAATTAGTGTTAAAGCGCTTTGAGTCTAGAAAAGTGCTATACAGGTACAAGTCCATTCACCATTTAATGTCAGGTTATTGATATGATTTATGAATGCAGATGTATGGAAAAATTGCATGCAAAAAAAAATGTGTCCAATGTTTTGCTTCACATGCTTTCACATGTGCAAAACCAAACTTTAATTTTTACCAATTTTGTTAGTTTTGAATTAAAATGTTCATGGAAACATTGAACACCATATGATCCTATCATCGCAATATGACACCACTGGTAGTAAATAAAGGAATATGAAAGATGAGAAAGTGTCCAAACCAGTTTAGTTTAATGGCAACAGTACCCAGCCAGTAGCTTTCCATGCCTGGCTTTCTATTTGCACTGCCCTGAGGTTTGAGTGGAAAGGTGAATTCAACAGGATGGGTTGGTGTCCGATGTGTGAGAAAGTGAGATGCAGGAAGTCTGAACACATTTCCTGTTTGTGTAATTCATTCGACTGTGTTCCTTTTCAAAAGCAGAAGTGTTGTACTACAAGAGCCTACAAGGCACTTTCAACCTCTAAATCGCCCCGTACTTGTCATCACACCTCCCAGAGGTCGCTGACATGAGTGTAATTGAAAGTTGTCTGAATGTTATCTCCTGTGCCCTACAGAGATGGAGATATCCCTGCACCTGAAAACAAAGGTAAACATTAACCCATTTTCATTCTTTCCCTCCCTCTCCTCTATCTCACTTCCCTTTGTCACATAGCACACGTAGGCCTTCATCTTTTTACACAGCTGTGTCTGTCCTCTGGCTTCTTTTTGCTATTTAAAAGGCGTGCGTCCTCATCTATTATTCGTCACCGCTTTTGTTGTCCTCCTTCTCTTTAACCCGTCCCACCCTTTCTCTTGTCTGACAGTTTGGCCTCCATGATTTCAATATAATTTGCCTTAAAGGGCAGCAGGATTTATGCACAGTCATATGATAACTTGTGTCCCCAGCTTTGCATTGGCTATCTTTAACACTGCACACTAATACACAACTTTCTATTTGTTTTTTTCCTTTGCACTAACATTTGCTCTCTTTTTTTTTGCCTGTGAGTTACCAAATTTATCAAGTTTTTAATCTCTTCAGGCCTAAAGAATATTCAAATTAAATTAGATAAAATCAACTTTGTAGTTGACCTGGTAATAATAGATTGTCATACAACTGTTGATGATTAGGAATGCAGTGATGTGACTTTTTCTCTCCTGATACTGTTTATAATACACCAAGTCAATACATATTACCGATCCAAAATGAGTGCTCTATTTTTAAAATATGCATACCACCCTGTGTGAAACTCATTGGGATAATTTTTACCCTAGGTAACATGAGCCAAGAGATTTATATAGTGCTTAGAATTATTTTTGTGCCCCCCCCCTCCTCCCACATTGACCAAGAAACTGTATTTATTATGGATCGGTCATGTCCACCCAAAAAGATTAAGAACCACTGATGTATATCACCCACAAACCTTTTCATGACCTTGGTTTTGCTAATTCTTTTTTTTAGACCAGCAGATGGCAGGCAATACTCATGAAACTATCCAAACCTTTGAGGCTGTAAACGTGTGTGTGTGTGTGTGTGTGTGTGTGTGTGTGTGTGTGTGTGTGTGTGTGTGTGTGTGTGTGTGTGTGTGTGTGTGTGTGTGTGTGTGTGTGGACATGCACGTGTATCTGTGCGGGTGTTTTATCTCCACCTTGTTTGTCAGTCTGATGAAGGGAAGCGGCCATGTCAGAGTGAAGAGGGATGCCTGCTGGCTCAGATGAGGCAGCATCAGCAGCAGAGAAAGAGATTGGCCATAGGAGGCATATGAGGACAAGGGGAGAGAAATGGAGGCGGGAGAGTGCAGAGAGAGGTGAAGCAGACAGATCGGGCTTCGCAGAGGAGAGAGATTGATGAGGGAGGTGTTGTGAGTGGAGCAGTGATGGCAGCATCTGCTTGTTAGTCTAAGATAAAACTCTGTGGGCCAGAGAGGATGGGCTCCATCCATTAGCCAGCCAGGCACTCGGCCAGATGGCCCGGTCCATGGACATTCACTGCTGCTGGGAAGAGACGAGCAGCAGCTCCTCTGGACCCATCTGTATAAATGTGCCAGAATGTTAATGCATGGCACTTATCACTGGCTTCTTCACAGGGTGCCAGCGTTCGGCTGCTAAGAAATGATGGATATGTAAAAACTAGGGGTGTAAGTCCAACAATGCTGAGGGTTTTTTTGATGAGTAATATGGATAAAAACACGCAGCACAAACACAGAAGTAAACTAGAGGTCTCTCACTGGGGCAGCACCTGGTAAAGTAAGAGCCTCAGTGACAAAATGTAAAACTCTTTACACATTTCACAGACTTCAATCTACCTATGTATATTTATTATTATTTCCTTTATGTAAGGACTTAATATTGGGAGAGTTGAGAGAGAGTTTAGCAATGGGGCACGTAGCTGCATGAGGTTTTCTCTGCGTTAGATAGGCTTTGGTGCGTGGGAACGTAAAGATTAAAATATATTTACAAAACAGTAATATATTATTTTACAGTAATATATTGGTAAGTAATAAATGAGTTTGTCAAAAATGACTAGTGGCTTTATATATTATTGGATTTTGTTTGTTTCTGGATTTACTGCAGAGCTTGTTTTTGTTTCTTTACTCAGCAACATAATAACGACAGAATGATGATGATATTTATGATGCTTGCAAAACTTTAAAAGTGGTGAGGTTACCATAAAGATGATGATGATGATATGGTTAACAACACATTTTGAGAATGATGTAGTAATAGTAATGACTAATAAGATGGGATGTACAATGACTTTTCCTCACATGTTGACATCATTTCATCAGCTTTTACAGACCAAACAGCTCTAACCTCAAAACAATTACTAATCTGTTACAGAGAACCTGAGAGAAAGTGACAGCAGCAGCTCAGGTAAGCACAAATATCCCACCACAACAGTTTAACTCATTTGATTTTTCCACAACTCATTTGAAAACATTTTCATCTGCAGAAAACCTAATTTGTCATTTAATTCCTTTTTTATATACAACATGTTTTTTTTTTTTTCTCTCTTAACATTTAACCTTTGTGGCATGAGTCCAGCATACATTCAGTGTCATGTCCTTTACATATTGATTCATCAAACAGAAAACACCGGGACATCCACTGAGGAGAGCTCAGAGGAAGAAGACGAAGAGGAGGACGAGGATTCTGGTGAGAGACGCACTTTGAACAAACTTATAGGAATAGTTCAACATTTTTGTGAAATTTGCTTATTCACTTAAATCACTCTCATGTCTGTATGTTAAATATGAAGCTACAGCCAGGAGACAGGTTAGCTTATCATAAAAACCGAGAAACAGCTAGCCCTGCTCAGAAGATAAAAACAATCCAGCTACCAGCACCTCTTAACCTCAGTCATTAACATGTTATATTTGTTTAACCCATACACAAAACCTGAGTGGAAAAAACAAGATTTTACAGTAATATTTCTTGGCCTGGGAGCAGTGACTTCCTGAAGTCTTGTCATCACCCTGAGGTTACCAGGCAACCATGGTACCAAACAAGCTACAGTGTTAATTATTGAGCTTTAGAGGTGCTGGAAGGCAGATTTTGTGACCAGTAGACAAAGCCAGGCGAGCTGTTTGCCTCTGTTCCAGTCTTTTTCCTGAATTAAACTAACTGGCTGCTGGTGGTAGCTTCATATTTACCATACAGACATTAGAGGGGTGGTCTTCACATCCATCTCAGCTAAAAAGTGAATAAGCGTATTTTTTTAAATGTCAAACCATTGTTTAAATTTATTTACACAATTTCTTTTGCGAGGGACAATGGAAAAAAAAACATGTTATTGTCAGCTCTTACTATGGTAAGAGCTGACAATAACATGGTACAGATGTGTTGCGTGTTGGATTTCAGGCCATGGCTACTTTGTCACTCCTGTCCCTGGTTTGGCTTTTCTGCTTAATAAGGTCATAACATATCATCAGTACATACATGTGACATAATGAAATAAAATATAATATTCATGTCACATTTCTATAATTTTACATCTGTTCCATATGTTTATGTACGTGAGTTTGTTCCTTAATTCATGGCAATATGCATGTATGTAGTCTTGTATGTATTTATGTATGTTTGTGTACCTTTTATCTATGTATACGTTTCCATGTGTGTGCACAAGTGCCTAATGATATTTCTATAATTTCCCTGTTTCTCACCCTTCTTTCCCGTAATTTGACTTTCACCAGAAGGCTGTGCTGAGAAGGATGGAGGAAAGGAAGGTAGGAACCAACGTCCTATAATCAATCCGTGAAAATGTTTTTCACCCAAGGATTTTACAAGATATAAAGTGAATGCGGATACATTTGATCTCCTTTATGTTCTTTGCAGAAAATGAAGAGGATGATGCAGAGGAGTCGAACAATGGTGCGACACTTCACGAAACATCTACACAATATTAAGATCTTCCTTGTCAGACTAAGCAACTGGTCTGCGTTATAAAACTGTCTTACATCCAAATGGCCATGCCAGCGCTCACAACCCGGAAAAGTGACCCGCATTCAAAAAAGTTTTGTCTAGGCTGTCTGCCAGAGGTTTAACACAAGCTTGCAGCACTTGACATTTTATTTTTCATATGATGAAATTGGACTCATTACTATTATTTCACCCGATAGATTCAGTCCCTGGACCCGCAGCAGATTTTTCAAATGGGAAGGGTAAGCAGATCCTAACTCATGTTACAGGACAACAAATGTTCTGGAGATTGTGTCACATCGCCTGTAAATAACATCCTGTTTTTTTTTTTCACATGTCCTGACAGAAGAGAATCACTTCAAAGTATGCTGTGAAAAATGCAAAGCCATCCAGCAGGTGAGCTCAGAAACCATTGACAAAATATGGTTCTTTTAAATGTCTTGTCTGTCTTTAATTTATAATTATACTTGATCATACTTGCCTTTCTTCTGATTTATTTACCATGATTTTATAATTGTCCAAACAAAGTGTGTTGGTTTGTTTAACAGAGCCATGGCAATGAGCTTGTTACCCCGAGGAGGATCTCTAAGGGACGATTACAGTGAGTGTTTCTCTGACACTGATCTGGTCTGTGCACATTTATATTGATTCTATGTGTCCAGCATCACTGACTCTGTGTGTGTTTTAGGGTGCAGCTTGAAGGGGATGGCACATACCAGTGTTCAGTCACTGGCCTGGTGTTTGAAGCATCGGAGCAGGTCCTAGTGCGGTACTCGGTCTTGTCCTGGTCCAAGTTCGGTGCCTTCCTCCGGGACTCCTGGAAATTTGCTGGACCCATCTTTAACGTGGACACAGTCAATAAGGACGCTTCTGTCCTCACGTCCATTCAGTTCCCTCACTCCATCTGCCTTGCCGGTGAGAATGAATATCAGGGCTGTCACGCTCCTGCATTTCTCCTGTGTTCAATATATAATTCATAATTATGGTCTCCGCCTCCTGTGGTGAATCCGTGGCCCTTAAGAAAATAATATGAACATCCAATATTTCCAACAAAGATGTTGTCTGGAGGTTGTCTTGAAAGTAAAGGTGCAATTCATTATTATTTATGACCCATCTCAAGGCCTTTACACAAAATAGTAAATTTGAGTGAATATCATAATCTTTTATCAATGATTTAAAGCTGCTCTAGGTGAAACATAAAATCTTCTTTTTCCTTATTATCGTCACACACATCCAGACAATGAGATGACATTCAGTGTCCTGCACATAAAGGACAACCGTCCACTCATCGAGCCGACAGTGGACCACTCAGGTAGCCACGTTAAGTGGAATGTGACGTCCCTCTCGCCCGTGGGTCCCATCATTCAGACGACCCAATCCGTAGAGCACCACGGCGTGGTGCTGGTCTACAAGCAGCTGGGCGGTGACAACAACAACAACAACTACAGCTTCCACATCTACCTGGCCACCAACAGCTCGTCTGACATCAAGGTTAGCGTTGTTGAGTACTGTATGTGGCATTGAATTAGTCTCTTCTCTACAATAGATGATTGGCAGTTTTCCTACTTCTTACCTGACAAGTGCAACACTGTCGAGGCTGTCATTGGTCTTTAAGTGGGGTTGTAGTTGTTTTGTAAATGTGTTCAAATTTCCCTGAAATCTCCTGTAGTTGCAGGATTCCACTCTAAACGGGCACTTTAATCCATGCTGGGCAATTTTACATGTCAGTTGCTTGGTTTACCTCGAAAGTTGCTTGTTCCATCAGTCTGATCAGTGACATTTCTGTATATTTTCCTGTAAGGTTATGAAATACTGCGGTTACATTACTGGATAAAGTGCACACACGGTTGGTCTCAATGTGTGAATACATACACACACATGTTTATTAAATGCACATCTTATGCCGAGATTCTTACGACGGTAATATATTTCACATTGAATTACAATTTCTTACTCATATTGAAATAAATCTGTTAAAGATCCACCTTTTAAGACTTGAAGTGAGACAAGTTTTATTTGTCAGAAAAACAACCTTTTCATGACTGCACATTTAGTGTTTTAATTTTGGAATTTTTTCCTTATTGTGCGAGAGCCAAAGGAAGAAAATACAGACCGACCCACAGAAAGAAATACACAGAAATGTTCATGAAACCATTATCTCAGTCTCCCTAAATCAATCGTGACTTTAAAGCATGACAACTGCTCAATGGATAAAACTCCAGCAAAATCCCGTAAATTGTGTGTGTGGAAAAATGAGAACATAGTCAGAGCAAAACCTAACTTTCACTTCTTCTCTTCTTCAGTTTTATAACTGCAATGACTTTGATGCCATAACACTTTATAGAGTAGGTACCATATTTCCCGATTCTGGATGAGGTTATGCAGCGTACTGCAAGGAAAAAATACTATGATATACAAAAGTAGAAGGGTCAGCATCTGGCTGATCATTGACTCTCTGAAAAACTCCCTCTGATATATTTTGCAGATATTTCCAGATAAAAAATGTCAGTGGTATGTATTGGAATGATATCGATGCCACTGTGTGTGTACTGTGTGACTGGAAGTGCACCACGTGACTCTGACAGCTACATGGCTGACTACAGGGATGACTCTGGCCCAGGACACTCATTTATTCGTCATTTTCTAACACTGTACTGCTGAGGTTACTCAAGAAGTACATTTGTGGTTGTGTGTGAGCATGTGTGTTTGTGAGGCTGCAGGTGGTGGTAATCATACTTAATTTATTGTAAGCCACAGATGACAGTTCCTGATAAAACATAGGAACTGTGTTTTGACATCAGATGCATTTTTCCATGACAGTACACATTATGTTGCTCTGTCCAGCATCAGTGGCCAGGGCTGAACTGTGAGTGTCTCTTTCTCCTGAGACGCCTTCCGTTTTTCCACTCTGACAATGGACAATGTGTTTTACTGAATGTTAATCACCATTCAGCATGCTCATCATACTACAAAGATGTGACTCAACCTCTGCCTCTTTCTTCCTGCTGTCCTTATGTAAACCAGGATATTGGCAAACAGGTGCGGGGCTACAAGAATCGCTACATTCGGATCGAGAAGCCTCCCACATGTAAACTGGATGAGGGGACGTATCGTCTCCTGAGCGAGCCAGAGGGAGAGATCAAACCTCAGGTGTGTCTCTTTGTATGTGCATGTGTGTAGGGCTGTCACAATATCAGATTTTCACCACACAATTATCAAGGCCAAAAGAATTAATGACAACATTATTGTTGTTGGTTGTTTGTTTGCGTGGTTTGTCTCTATTTTTTGGCAAATTAATTAAACTTAAAAAAGTGATAGTATAGTTATTTATTTTTTTTCCAGTGAGATATTAATGACTTTATAGAGTGACTTTGTTGTTGTAAACATAACTGTTACTGATCTATATATAACATTTTATATATTTTAAATATAAACTCTAATGCTGTTCTGAATTTATTTGTTTAAAAAATTCGATATATGTTTTTAAAAGCAATTATTTAGTCATGTGGAAAAGCAGAGTATTGATAATAGTAGCTCCTAGTTGTACTAAAACCTGAAGATAACTCTCCCTACCTGAAGGCCACCGTACATCTCCAACACGCTAGGAAAGGGAGGCTATGTATGGTTGCAATCGGCAACACACCAGTAAATGCAACTAAATCTTACACAATGGACCTTTTAAATTATGATCAAAACTACTACAAGGAACTTTAATTTTGTGTTGAACTTGGCGGTACCTGTGGACTACAGAGAGCTACAGGTTACCCGTAGAAAACCTCTCATTTTACTGCAGCAGGGTCTGACAGTCTTTCCCGCGGACTGGTGGCACCGGTGACAAGCCTGAAGAATAACTATATAGAAATAGCCAATGTTCTTGCTGATGATCTCATTTACTTATGTAGGTCATGTAGATGCATCAGTATTAAATTGAGACTTTCATAACCAGTTAAATGTTCTTCACAGTAACTTTATTTCTATACATATTTATGTGTCTCTGTGCAGGATTTGAAATTCACCCTTGCGGTGACCAAGATGAAAGGCTACTTCGAAGCTTTCTTTGAGCAGCCTCCTCCCTTTAAATTGTCTCTCATAGAGAACCACACTGAGGAGACTGTGTGGTCCGGCACCATCAGAGAAGGTACCAGTGCATTTAGTCTCACACTGAACATGTTTCTTGATTTGCAGGTGAAAAAAAGATCTAGGAGTTGAAGTTAATATCAGATGTCAGCATTTTCTTTGTTTATCGGACAGCTGGTAGTAACAGGAAACATTTTGCAGATTTGTTTCTGCAAATAAACCAAAAAGTGTCTCCACATGTGTTTTGTGTTCTAGAGTTTGTGTTCATGAGTGTAATTTGGTGGTGATCTTTCTCTTTCTACTCTTCACTACTAGGTGACTGTGTGGATAACACAGAAAAGAAACCCCAAAAAAGGAAAAACAGTAAGCTTTTTGTTTTTCTTGTTTTTAGATTTGATTTTTCATCACATGCTTTCAGCTTTTACAGGTTGACTCACACCCTGTATCTGTCTCATAGGCAGACAGAGGAGCAGCAGCCCCTCAGAGGAAGAGATAGCCTGTAAAAGGCATCGGTGGCAGGACGAGTCAGGTGACTTTTCTAGTCTTTTACTAACTACTGATTTGAGAAGAAAACAGGCACACACTTAGTTTTGCTCCAGTCAAGTCAAAATAATCCAGTCCACCCCTGATCTATTTTCCTGTCTAAAAGTATTCTGAAATAAAGCACCTATACGTGCTGTGCGTGTTTTTCTAGATGGAGCGAAAACAGAGATGACTCCGGGCCAGGACATGTCAGAGAAGCAGCTACTGCAGGTGGCCAAGCGGCTCGGGAAGGAGTGGAAGCAGGTGGCCATCTATCTAGACTTGAACTCCAGGGAGCTGGATGACATCCAGGCAGCAGAGAAAGATGTGACCATGCAGAAGCTGAAGATGCTGGTGGAGTGGAAGAGCAGAAGGCAGCAGGGAGAGGCCACGGCGTTCCACCTGCAGCAAAGTGTGAAGGAACTGGATGACTTGCCAAATGAGGTCCATCAAACACTGCAAGGTAATTAACTGCAGACATGCATATAAACAATAGATATAATAATGATGGATAACCATAAACACTAGGGCTGTTTATTGGCAAGCACCTCACGATACGATATATCGCGATACGATATAATGCATATTGCAATATATTGCAATTCTCTTTTTTTTTTCTTTCTTCTAAAAATAGAGCTGAAAATACAACCTGCTGTGTACCACCATGATAGTATAATACATACATAACATATTGATAACTCAGTGGACAAATTGCATCAAAACTACTTCAAAAGGTATTTGCATTGCACATAGTCACTCAGCACACTGATCTGAAATGCACTAGCCTTAAACAATTAAATGAAAACAAAGTGCATATTGTATTCTTATTTAAAGAACATCTTAAAACAGGATTTTTTCAAATGTGATGATAGTAGTCACGGACATATCAATATATACTATCTCTTAAAAAAATATTGCGATAGTAAGCTGTATTATTATTTTTGCACGGCCCTAATAAACACCAGAGCTAGCATTGCTGTGAGGATGTAGTTAGGCACAGCGGTCTTTAGGGAAGCGGATATAATATTTGTCATGTTCATCATTTGTTTATTTGCAACCGCAATAAGTACAGCTGAGGCAGATGGGTGCTAGCTAAAAAAAGCTGGATGCAGTTTTACAAATGCTGAAATGTGCTTATTTTCTCAATCACACATAAAAACTACATTAACACTTTTTTTTGACTGCTGTTCAAACTAATAAACTATTTTATGAAATTTTATTGGTAATCACATGTGGAGAATTATGAGATACTTAAGGGTCTCAAGGCTGGATGTGGAAAAATGGCTCAAGAGCGCCCCCTACAAAGTTTCTGAAATCAAGCTTCTCATTGAGGTGTCACCCACATGTATGACATTTGGTAGGTAAATGTAAAATGTGGGGATGTACAAAAACCCTCTTGGAGGTATACTGTAATTTTATAAAAAGTTATCAAAATCTTTTTTTTTGCCATAAAACAACTTCAGCATACATTGTGCATTCTGTCCCAAACATTGCTGGAAGTCATCATCGCACTCAGCAAAGAGTTCCTGTTTCATTGGTGTGCGTTATCCTCCCCCTCTGCATTTTAGCTCCGCCCTCTTTCATGACTAATACCGTTTTAATTGTGTGTTGGTGTTTTTTTTGTGTCTTTTTTTCAGACATGATGGACAATCAAGCAGCTAAGTGAAAGATATTGGCCTTAAATGGACTGTTGAATTTTTGTTGCTCCATCATCAGGAAGAAATACAAAACCTCAGGAATACAACAAAGCTGAGGATGGATATGAACAAAACATAAGCTCGTCCCAGTTTGTGTTTCTCTTTTGAATATTTCTGGAAACGAAACCGATTGATGGGTTTTTGTTTTGCCGCATTTTTTGAAAAGGGACACCTTCTTAACTTTGGATGGGCATTTTCCCCTTTTTTTGTGGAAGATGAAGTCATTTGGTTCTGTAATGAATACAGAATTGAAAAGCTGCACCGAAAGCTCCCTTCGTATAGCCAGAAGTTGGTGCTTTGCATTACTAGGTTAAAAAAAATGACCAAAAGAGGTAGAGGTCATTGAGTTATATAGTAGCTAATTATATAGCCAGTAACATTTGTAAATGTAGATGATGCAGTGTTGAAACTGCAAAGAAAACCTGGGAAAAATCGAACCTGTGTATCTAATCGTTTCACTTTTAAATGTTGTGTTTGTGGGACTTCACACGCATGTGCATGTGACTGTCCAAAACGTGACGGACTGAAGTACTGAGCTGTTTTGTGTCTCATATGTTTTTATATTTGTCCTGTACATATCTTTTTTTTTACCAACTATTTCCAACCTGTGATCTGTTTTTTTTAGAGTCTGTTTTTATGTTTATGTCTGTAAAACTAAATGTGATTGCAAGAGGTCCTTAATTATTCTTTAAAAAAATCCTTATTTTAACTTGAATTATGAATCCATTACTGCCCTGTGACTGGAACACACATCTTGTTAAGTATAAATGTTGTTTTAAAATTAATAATCACAAGCATTTGGATGTAGGATTGAAAAAACTTTTCTACCTGGCAACATTGATATATTTAGTCATGTTTTTAAGGCTTATTTCACAAAAACAAACTACTGTACTGTGGAAACATTTCAGTTACATTTTCTCAGGATCCCTACATTAGTCAAAGATTTGTTTCTGATTTGAAATGACACTTGTTTCCAGATATCTCAACACTATTTGAGAAAAGCTGCATGAATGGCATTATTATTATTGAATATTTTATGGTCTTCCATGCTGATATGATGCAGTAAAGTTTACTTTCAGAGCACAGGGTTACTTCCTTGAAGAACTTACCACCAAAAATTGGACCCTTTCTTATTTGCAGTTGTTTCTATCATGTCTGAGTCTCTTCAAAGAATTGTGGAATAATTGTAATAAAGCAAATGTTGACTGAATACAACTTTCTACCTAATTTAAGTGTTGTTAGTTCTATTTTTATTTCCATACAAATATGACTTCCACTTCAGCACTTTGTACCAAAAAATACTTTTAATACAATTTCTAAATAACAATAAATAACATCACAGGCCATTCAAATACATAAATGTAATAAACAGATCTCAAATAAATAGTGTTCTGCAGCACGTGCAGTGTACAGCACTACTTGGTCAGTAGTTGTAAATGATCATAGTGAAGGACCAGAAGGGCTTGTTCAGTTGGGATACATTAAAGGTGTAGAAATATTGTGGTTTTAGTTGGAATGATGGTTATGTGGTTGTAGGATGTTTACTTCCTGTGGTCTCCTGAGGAGATGTAACCCATAGCTCGGTTGATGGTGATGGTTCAAACATGGAAGCCTCTCATCATCCTACACATCTCCCCACATCTAGGGCAGCACCATCCTGAAAGAAAACAAAGAGTTCTGTTTAAACTAAGAAAGATTTCATTCGGAGACTTTGAAATGTCATTTCCTAGGAGATTTGCTCACTGTTTCTGTCTTTACCCCTACTACACATGAACACACCTTCCTCAGGCTCTGAATTATTCCCAGAGGTGGACTCGAAAGTTCAACTTCTCCCTCAGGACTTCTGATTGGGAACTTGAGGTAGGACTGAAGAGCAGCAGCACAGTGGGCCAAGTCTCTCATGATGCTCCAAAGACAAAAAAAGATAAATCACCCACCAGTCATCTGTCCGCTTTATAGTACAAATGAGAAGAATAAGTCATTTAATGGGTGTATAATGTCAACTATCCTAATTCTGATGTGTAGGATAGTAGATGAATAACAAAATCCATCCATTATCTGTAACCGCTTATTCTATGATATATGACATATAAAGACAGACAGGCTCACATCCTCACCGACTGGCAATTTAGAGTCATCAATCAACCTAAGTTGCTTGTCTTTGGACCATGGGGGGGAAGCCGGAGAACCTGGGGAGTTCACGGAGTCCACGGGGAGAACATGCAAACTCCACACAGAAGGGGACTTTTCCACACAAACTATACTATGACGTTTTTTTTCAACATACTATAGTATGACATTTTCTGACTTATTTTGCGTACTATACTAAGACTTACTTTTTACATACTATACCATGACTTTTTTTTTTTTCATACATTCTATATTTTGACTTTTTATGACTTTTAGCGACATACTATACTACCACTTTTTCAAATAAAAGACAATGAATTGCTTTCGACATACAAAACTGATTTCTTTATGACATTTTTTCGACATTCTATATAGAAAATACTATACTATGACTTTTTATGACTTTTTTCAACACAAAATACAATTAATTGTTTTCGACATACTAAACTTTTTTTCAAGATGTTTCTTTCAATATTCTATATGTCGACTTCTTATTACTTTTTTCAACATACTATACTTTGACTTTTCGATATAAAATACAATGGATTGTTTTTCGACATACTTTATCTTTTGTGACTTTTTGCTACCATTATACCATGACTTTTTTCGACATACCATACTTTATAGAAATCCTTTTTTCATCATACTCTACTTTGACTTTTTATCCCTTTTTCCATATACGAATCTATGACTATTTGAGACATACAATTATTTTTTGACATACTGTACTAGGTTTTTTATGACTTCTTTGACCTAGTATACTCTGAATATTTTTTACATATAATACTATGACTATTTCAGAACTTTTCGACATACTATAATATGACTTATTGTCACGGATTGAGGACCAAAGACAGCAGGACCCAAATGTAGACTCAACAACACGATAGTAGGGTGCAAAAACAAAACAAGGTTTTTACTGACGGCAACGTGTAGACACAGGCAACACAAGCACGGAGAACCGACGGGGGGGAAAACAGACAAACCCACAAGGAGGTACAAGACAAACACAGGAGGATTCAATTTAGGGCGGGTAGACAATCACGAAGACAGGAAGTGAAGTGACACGAGGAAACACGAGACAGGGAACCTTCAAAATAAAACAGGAAACCCACACTTAACTACACCCGAAACTGTGACACTTTTTTTGATATTTTATACTATATTCTACTATCAGATTCACTATACTGTGACTTTTAATGACTTTTTTTGACACACTATACTATGACTATTTGACTATTTCCAACATAATATACTGTGACTTTTTCAACATACTCTACTTTGACATTTTATGACTTTTTTTGACACAATATACTAAGACTATTTTTTACTTTTTTTTACATACTTTACTATGATTTCTTTACTAATATATAATATATTATGATATATTTCATAACAATTTTATGATTGTTGAAAATCGCACACTATCATCTCATAATAAGTCATTGTATAATATATCATATGAAATGTCATTGAATATTATTTTAATAAAAAAGTCATAGTATAGTCTTAAAAAGTAAGGGCACTCACAATATCAGGTTTTAATTTCATGATTATCATGGCACAAATAATTCATGTTAACAATATTATCTCGATAGCTATGGAAAAAAAAAAAAATCATCCATCAGTCAACTTCATCTTTCCGTGGGTGAATGTGTGCTCGGGATTAGGGCAGGGTATTACCCATAGAGTAGAAGGCTACGCCTGCACCAAAAGACCTCGGGTTTCCATAACCTAAGCTTTGTTTTTCACACCTGTTTTTATTTTTATTGGACAACTGATAGTAATATAGACTTTTATCTGCAAATCTGGTCTCAAAGCTTTTGTGTTGTGTTTGTGTGCATTAGGTGTTATTTGGTTTCTATAAGTGGTGATGACTACGTTTTCTCTCTACTTTCAGACACTGCAAGGTAATAAACCCCAGACATGCATATGGACACTGTCTAAGAGATAACCATAATGGATAACCATACCTAAAATGATAAATGCATTAATTTATTGTGAAATGACCACTGGCCATAATTTCAATTATTGCTAAATCATTCATAAAAAACTAACAAGATTAAGAGTCTACAGCCATGCTAGTGGCTCTGTGAGGCTGTATTTAGGCACAGAGGTGCTTTGAGCTAAATGCAAACATCAGCATGCTAACATGCTCAGAATGACGATGACAACAATAAGGCATTATGTGCATGTGACTGTCTAAAGCATTAGTTTGTACTGTACATTTACTATTTCAAACCTGTGATCCATTTTTGTATGTTTATATCTGTGTTTTATTTGACAACTCTGAACCTGTAAAACTAAATGGAGTTGCAAGAGGCCCTTAATAATGTTTATTATATTTAACTTGAATTATTAATTAATTACTTCCTACCGGTGACTGGAACACACATCTTAAGTATAAATGCTGTTTGTGTGTGTTACAAAAGTTTACACTGTGGAACAAAAACTATCCACAAGCATTTGGATACAGGGCTGAATTTAACTTTTCCTGTCTGTGCAGCTACAAAAAAACTACTGTAAGCTGCCTGTGGAAACATTTCTGTTAAATTTTCTCAGCATCCTTTCATTAGTCACAGCTTTGTTTCTGTTTTTCCTGTTTTCAAATTACACTGTTTCCAGACATCTCAAAACTATTTGGGAAAAACTGCATGAATGGCATCTGGATTGTTGAATATTTTAAGGTCTTCCATGCCGATATGATGCAGTAATGTTTACTTTCAGAGAACAGGATTACTTCCTTGAAGAACTTACCACCAAAAATCCAGTCCGTTCTTTTTTGCATTTTTTTAAATCTCGCCAAAGAATTGGGGAATAATTGTAACTAAGAAAATGTTGACTGACTTGAATAAAACAAGAGAAAGTTTCTTTTTACTTAATTTATGTCATCAGTTCCATTTTAATTTGCACCCAGTTCCATACAAATATCACTTCCACTTCAGCACTTCATACCAACAAATACTTTATTTTAAATAACAATAAATAACACCACAGGCCATTAAAATAAATTAATAAATAAATAAATAAATTACTTAATAAATAAATGTAATAAATACATCTCAAATAAATAGTGTTCTGCAGCACGTGCAGTGTACAGCACTACTTGGTCAGTATGATGGTAGGGAATGACCAGAGAGGCTTGTTCAGTTGTGATGAATTAAAGAAGTAAAGATTTGTGGTTGGAATGATGGTGATGATGGTTATGTGGTTGGAGGATGTTTACTTCCTGTGGTCTCCTGAGGAGATGTAACCCATAGCTCGGTTGATGGTGATGGTTCGGACATGGAAGCCCCTCATCATCTTACACATCTTCTGCCTGTTACTGAAGGTGTCATCTCCCCACATCTGGGCAACACCATCCTGAAAGAAAACACAAGAGGTAAACAACCTGAATACTCACAAAAATAAAGAAAAATATAGAGTTTTCCTCTGAAAGACTGAACGATGAGGAGTAAATAGGAAGCAAACAAAAACAAGGAATACAAAAATACCTCTGAAGAGTCATTCTCTCCATTCGGCATCAGGGAGCAGCTCTGTATAAACCAAGGAAGAGTTCATCAGGCAACTTTCAAATGTTATTTCCCAGAAGATTATCTCTCACTATTTCTGTCTTCAAATCATGACTCTGTTTTTACCCCTCCCTCATGCTCGATAAACATACCTTCCTCAGGCTCTGTATTATTTCCAGAGTTGGTTTCAGAAGTTTAACTTCTTCATCGCGACTTCTGAGTGGGAATTTGAGATAAGATTCAACAGCAGCAGCATAATAGGCCAAGTCCTTCCCGATGTTCCTCAGACATTCACTCTGTCAAGACAAACAAGATAAATCAACCGTCAGTCATCTGTCTGCTTTATAATAAAAATTACAAAATGAGAAGAATAAGGGATACAATGGGTGTATAATGTAAACTATCCTAATTCTGATGTGTAGGATAGCAGATGAATAACAAATGTAAAGCTTTATTTAAGTAAAATAGATACTGGACTTATCATTAATGAGTTTGTATAGCAAATAATATGTCTAATAATTCTAAGAAAAATATTTAAAAAGAAATAGCATACCTCACTGAAAGATGAATTTCGTTGCATCATGCAGCTTGAGTTCTGTGGGGATGAAAAACATTTTAAATATGAGTATTTTGTTTTACAGGTCAAGTCAGGTGCCCATAAACATCTTTGGATCATATACTTGATTATATAGCCTTATAATCACAACATGGACTAAATAGAAATGAGTGATAGCTGAGGTGAAACTATGATTCCATAAATACGCCAAAAAACTATTCTATCCTTTTGGAAAATGTAAAAACATGCACAAAAGAATAATTGGCATCTATATTTTCGTGACAGAAACAGATAATTCAAGGTAGTTTTTGTAATGATTTTGATCATTCAGAATGTATATGTCACCGAGAAATCATCAAGTGTCACCTGAGTCAGGGTGGGTGCGCAGGCCACCACCGTGTCAGCGTGACTCCGAACCATCATTCTATCGGAGGCGATGCCAAAACACAAAACATCCTGTAATACAAAATAAGAGCATTCATCATCAACAAACCACCGCGGTGTGTGTCGGAGTAAAAGAAAGACAGATTTAAAAAAAAAAAAAAAAAAAAAAAAAATACAGCATAACAAAATAAACACAGTGTTGTGAATAATACTCACACTGCTGAGAAGCTCTGTGGTGTTCAGCAGGAGGTTCCTGAAGAGCAACGAGCAGTCTGCGCACTCCTCTGCGCTCGGCGCGGGCAGCGGGAGCCCCGTGGACGTGCGCCAGCTCAAGGTCAGCAGCAGCACGCAGCTGGCGAAGCCCGCTGCAGAGAACAACAAGCACCGTCAACACATGCGTCTCGTGGGTCCGCACAAGAGTTTCATGACAAACACACACAGGACAACCATATGGGGAAAAATGTGTTGCAGTCTCCACGTGTTTCACGCTGCCTTACAGAAATTAAAGATTGTCATCTTTCGGATCAGGTAGATGTCGCTGGTCGGTTGATAAGTAGCACTGTGTTGCTGCCTTCTTATATCTCATTGTATTTATATGCATTTTCTTTAGGGGGGGCATTCCCTCCGCCGCCCTGCAGGAGCGCCAGCAAAAAGAAAACTAAGACGTCATCTGTAATTTCCTCGTTGTCGATCTTTCGGCACACATGGGTAATGTGGAAACGGGAAGTCGCATTGTTTGTCTCAGATTTTAAAAGAAACCAACTACGGGAATAATTAAACTCAAGCTGTGATGCAACAGGCGACAGTTTAAATTTAGACACAAGACAATTTACGGGGTTGAATGTGTATGGTTTGAGTATTAATTAGAATAGGGGTTGGCTAATAGATGAGTATATAATAAATATATAACTAACTAAATAATAAACCTATAACTCCACGTGGGTTCATACACCTACTAACTATTGAGACCATCTTCTTCTGCAACTGCCTAAAGGAAATAAATAGATTGAGTTGACTGCTAAAATATATGATGAGTGCAGAATTGTAAGAAGCAGCTCTGAGGTACCGACAATAATCAGCTCCATGGTGATAAGCATCCGGTCCTGCAGCAGCATCACGTGGGACCTGTCATTCCCATCGCCCTACCACAACGTAAGAGCTCCACAAGCCCACCTTCAGTCACTATACTCGAGGAGCACGCTCCAGCATAGATGTAAAATAAAAAAAAGTTACGTTAAGGAAAGAGGGAATGGGGCAATTAATGGTGTCAAACCTGGTTCGAGAAGTCTTTCTTACTCTGTGTAATTATAATAGGCCTATGGGGGTAAACCCAGGCTCATCAGCTTATGTTGACCCCTTACTCACTCCTGGTGTTTCATTCACAGGATGATTATCGTTTGATTCAGCACGTTTCACACAAATGACCTGACCTCTACCTCTGGCCCATGTCTGTGCAACCCACGGAGGAAGATCCATCAGTGCTCTGCTTAACGTCAGTGTATAGGAGGGTTATCTTCGGTTTATCCTCAGGTGGGCGGTGGGTTCATGGCTGCTCTCAGAAGCTAAACAACTTTTCATTTCTTATTTATTTATTTGCAGAGGAAGATCATGTGACATGATAGAAAGCTTGAAAACACATATAATGGGGTGATTATTTTGCCAACTTTTCTTTCCAGGGTCAAGCATGCACTTTTAATCTGAAGTATACTTTATTCAGTATCTGAGAATTGCATAAGGCTCAAATGTGAATACATTGAAATATTATCAATGCATAAAGCATGACTTCATACTCTCTTTACACCCTCAAGTCCCAATTTACAGGACCCGGAATCCACTCGTTGTGTTTAACACACAAAAAGAAGGTGCACTTTCTGAAACTGCACGTTGTCAGCGAGTGGTTGATAAGAGTTTCCTGGTCTTTCGCTTGCTTCCACCAAAGACCACCAAAGACTGAAAATTACTCTTTAAATCCGGTATATGATCAGACAGAAGACCCACCCAGAGAGAGGGGGGACGGGGGACTTTCCCAGAGATACATTTATCATATTTTACATGAAAAATAACAGTGTATTCATTACTAAACCTTCCAGACATTATTTCTGTACATTTAAAACTTGGCCCACAACTGACCATTCTTCATATATTACAAGTCAACAAGTTTTTCGTGTGAAAGAAAAAATGACTAATTACGACTTTCAAAAGGGGTTGTCCAAATTCATGAGGAGTCCCTTTAAGAGCAGTAACAAAAAACCGAGATGAGCGTGTAAGAGACCGAAACAGAGGGGGATGAGTCATGCTACGTGTAATGTGGTGCTGCTTTATATTCCCACTGCAGTTGCGACCACTGATTACACTTCCTATGTTCATTAGAAAGAGGAAGCTCATTTAAAAGAGCAAATTCATCCTTTTGAGTTGCAGCAACATGCAGCCGTATATGAATTCAACTTACTGCACACCAAACCAACATATATGAAACAAAGTTTATTCTTTATTTTACATATCTGTACATAAACATTTCTTCCCTCAAATAAAGTTTTTGATTACAGTAGGATGAAAACGATTTTAACACACTTATTCATTTAAAATGACTTGTGTCAGAAAATCAACATTCACAAAATGTTGAAGAGCAATTAGAGTGAACGTATTACCAAAAGCTACGACTCCACTACAAGGCAGGCATGTTTCCTTTACACTCTTTTAGCACCTTCAAATAAACGTTTCTCAGTTGAAAACTACCATTTGTGCAGAATAAAAACAGGTTGACTTTGAAATACTTGAAAATTACTGTCCAACTTAAAATGGTCTGAAGAAGTTAGTTTCCATCTGTTTTTTTTTTTTCATACAATATTGTTTCTTTTTCTCATGACTGACTTTCTACTAAATTTTTCACTATTATTTAATTTTTTTTCCCACAATTTTTGCATTTGACAGTTATAATTTAGTGGCGAATGTAGAAAGTTAAAAAGAAACAATAGCAAAGCAAGGCCGATCACTGCACAGGAAGCTGGGGACAGAATCCATGACAACACACAATCAATTTCCTCCTCTCCCGGGAAGCAGGAAGTCCTCATCCGTCCTTAGCGCTGGGAGAAAACCACAGAAGCAAACGAAAGAGGGTGGCCTTCTTCTGTGCTGCTGCTACCACTGGAGTCAGTGGGGTGGACGGGAAGGTAGACATGGGGAGACGGGGAGGCAGCGAGGAGCAAAATACTTGGGACAAGCGGGCAGGATTTGGATCGACGGGCAGAGGTGGAATGGCCAGAGGGGAAAAGTCTGGTTTGGAGCGGGAGCTTAGCTTGGCAGAGGGGAGCAAGGTGGAGTGGGTACGGGCATCTTATTTGGATAGGGTCCTCTCAGCCAAATGTTTCTGCTGGCTCTCAGCATGCCTGCAAAGGAGAAAAGGACCATAAGTGGGGTGATATTTTTCAAATCAAAACCAACAATGAATGAATCCTAGGAGAGAGAGATAACTGGTTGCTCTGTGTCCTCAAACAAAATCAAAACGTGTCTAGTGCTCTTGGAAAACGTGGAAACCCCCCCCGGATGAACAGAAAGGCACTCCAAAAAAGGAACGAGGAGGGGAAACATAAAAACAAAAGCCTTATTATGACAGAGGCTAAATCATTGAAAGAGTCAACATGTTTCGACTGCAGTAGGTCTTTGTCAGGGCATTTAACAAACAAACAAAACAGGTTTTGCCACACCTATATAGTTAAAACTATCAATGGGAGGCAATCACATGACACAGAAAATGACATGACAGGTGAGATAGCGCAGAAAAAATGTTTTTATAAACATCATAAATGAAAGCTAGGTAACCATAAAATGTAACAAAGGCTGAAAGAAAAACAGAGAAGCCTCTACAACACATTGAAGTCTATATCCTCATTAAGACCAGGATAATTACTTTTAGAGTGCTTTCTTGTTTATAATGAATGGATCCTTCTCACAAGCATTGTCTGTGTAGCTAAAGCTTAGTGTAGCTAATTTGTTTGTGCCTTGACCTCTACTGTTGTACAAAAAACAATAACATAAAACTATAAAACAAAACGCATCAGAGAGCCACACTGTTATATATCATGTTCTGTTCCTCTGATAAATAGCTTCGAGTAATGCCACTTGAGTCAGCATCGACTAGGGTTTGAAGTCTACAAGTTTGAAAATGAAAATAAATTCTGCGGGTGTGGGGAAAGAAGTGAGCCCACCAGATCTCTGTGGCCCACTCCTCATATCTGCTCTACATCTGTGTTTGTGGTTCAAGGCTACATTAGCCGCTACTAGCATAACACACCTGAATCTCTGACCGGTGGTCGAGCTGCATTATGGATAATGTAAACACCAGGTTTTCACAAAGACAATACTTAAAAAAACCCAAAAAACTGTACATCATGAGTCTGGCAACTTTATAAGCGTGCAATGCTAAATCGGTGGAGTCCTCTTAAAAAATAGTGTCCATTCATTCTTTTGGTAATGAAACTACACATGTGGTACGCTTACATTTCCAGTAGGAACAAATGGGCTTGAGGCCGAGAGCCACATACCAAATAGGAAAGACAGAAAGGACTAACATCGTTGGGCTCTTATTTTTTCACGAGGCTTCTTGACAATAAAAAACAAACAAACATATATTTCCAATCTAATTCTTTAAATTAATGTATTTTTCTCTCTCTAATACACCGTATGAGTAAAAACGATCATGGTGAACCCAGGGAATAAGGTTGTCATTAAGTGCGTCATCACCTGGTGAGGTCCTCTATGTCAACCAGCATGGCATCTTGCTCCATGTGCAGTTCATCCCGAATCAGCAGCAACTGTACAAGCTCCTCATTCAGACCTGGAGTTGTAGATAATATAAGGAATAATAAAAATAATCATGTCAGGCTACAGACTTATCATTATGGCAAAGCAGGAATTTGTCATATTTACAATATGGAAATACTTAAAACATCACAGTGACCACAGTTGACCATTACACATATCCCACTGTGCCCCTTATCAATAGATGGACATTGAAATCTCCCATTATGGGTTCATAAAATTACCTCACAAAGTCATCAAAAACATTAGAAGTTGTGGTTGTTCTCATATCACATGTTTTAGCTCTTGTCACTTCAGCTTTCATAGAAAATAATAAGCACCGACAAGAGCTATGAGGGGAAAGTCTGTTTTGTAAGTAAAAAATAGCTCATAATTTTGGACTCATGGGGATTTTTGGAGCTAGATGTGAGATTATTCATCCCTGAGTAGCAGGATCAATGGTCTGTACAGTGCGGTGACAGTAAATGCTCAGGGGAAGCAGTTAACTGGTACAGCTCTTTGAACTGACTAACTTGGATCATGTTTTTCCCCATTTGCTCTCTTGCTCATTTCTCCAATTGAAAGTAGAGGTCAGTGATTCTGTGTCTGTGTGTATGTACTGTGCTGCATGTGTGTTTGTGGTCAACTCACTCTCAATCTGGGAGTGCAGGTCATTGACGATAACTTGGAGCTGCCCCAGTGTCATATCTCTCAAGTCGGTGGGCTTCAGGCTTCTTTTCATTAGACACTCACTGATGTGAGGCATGTGTGGAAGCTGCCGAAAAATACACACACACACACACACACACACACACACACACACACACACGCACACACACACACACACACACACACATACACACGCACACACACACACACACACACACACACACACACAGAAAAAAACAAGTTAAACATTGTCCTTTCTTTGTCTGAAGGTCTAAACAAGGTTCAGCTTCTAAGAATTGTCTTGCTGTATGACACATTTTTCAGATACTCATTTGCAAGACATTTCTCAAACAATGTAATTCCTGGAACAGAAAGATACTGAATATTGAATACTGTAAATGTATTGCCCTATTATCATCTGAAATTCATACACATCATTAAATAAATAAGAATCAGAATAGAAATTAGACTGAAGTCAGAAATGTCTTTTACTGCATCTACATTTTGGAGTCCTGAAACAATCAGTCAGCTGTATTGACTAACCAACCTGTTGACAGAAAACAATAGTTTTGAATCATTTATCAAGCAAAACGGAAATTAATACAATTGCTAATTGTAGCCTTAAATTTGATCAAAAGCCACAGCGACATGAATTATCAGCAGCATGAGAGCAGTCAAACTGAACCAAATTAGCGAGTGAAAGATTTGGCTCTTTTGATTGGCTGACACAATGTTCACCTTCAGTCTGCTGCTTGAACTGATATGATTAGGTGCTTTTTGCTTTGATGCTTTTTCTGTGAAAAACGACAGTGTTCCAGTTTCTGCTGATGAATCACTATTCATTTGAGGTGTTCACCACTCTGTAAGGGAGACTGTTAAGTTTGGGACTCCCAGTAAAAACTACTGTTTGGTCACAAACAAGTTGACAGTGTTTTATAGAACTAAGCAGCAGATGAACTCAGTGACTGTGTGAAGTTGTCACTATCCAGCAGAGACCAGCAACTGCTTTCCCCGAAAGCCCACTGAATGCTTTTACCCCACAGTGTACAGTACAAACCTGTTCATATCTTCATATCTCCTTCATATTTACAATAGGATTTGTTTTTTTTTCCACTGGTACTTTGAAAATTCCCAAGTGTGCACATTCACCAACAGTAGTGACACATCTGTTATGCAATCACAGACAAAGGTGGAGAGACAATAAAGGGTAAGAAATTCCCAATTTCTTCAGTATGAGTGAAAATGAAAGGCTTTTGTAAAATGCAGCACTGTGGACGTTTCAGACTTGTATTTGTGCCAATTGTTGCATAGCTGGTACCTGAGCAAATACAGCTCCAAACAGTGCTTTTATTTTTCAGTTTTACCTGAAATGTGCTCTTAAGCCTGAATCATAATGTATCTAATGCTTCTTCTGGCTTCGTGAAAGTGTTAATGAGTCTAAATTGCCACCAGCAGTTGTTTCATGTTCTCAATCAGCTTGAGGGTGTAGCCACAATACGTAATAAAATTACAACGCATCACGTGTGCTTTCTCAGACACAATGGGCCGATAATTAGCTTTTTGTTTACCAGACTCTCCCTCTGTCAACACTCCCATCCAACCTTTCTACATTCTTTCTCTTTCCCTCCAACACCCACTTCTTCTCTTCCTCCCACTCCGTCTCCAATCTTGACAAACAGTAGGTGACAAAATGTGCGCGCTCTCTCTTTGCATGTGCCACACTCTGAGTGTTTGCATGTGAGGGCATCTGGCTGGCTCTTCATACTAGTTTGTTGACATTCTTTCACTTTCACATTGGCACTGACGCAACTGTACTTGAGGCTACACCGTGTCAGTTTCAGTTTCTGTGACTAGAGACTGAAGAGTGACAGAGAGAGAACTGTGACATCAAAGTGCGTGGCAAAGGCTGTAGATTGGTGTTAGTCCCCACTCAATCAGTCAGCTGACCGATGAGCGAGTTTCTGTGATCATATGTCAAATTACCAGCGCTCAATACCAGCAAAAATAACCACCAGCAATGACTCAATATCAGATTAAGGAACTACAGTACGCTACTCTCTGAATGAAGTTGAGTAAGAGAATTGAGGTTAAAGAGTAGACTCTAAATCTCTCCCCATCGTTTCTCTTGATGACTTTCTTGCTTTCTCTCAGCGTTTCTGTGTGTACAGATTTAGGACAACACACACACACACACTGAGCACACAGACAGACAGTTGGATGCAGGCTTACTGTGCTGGCTGAATTCCCATTGTTTGTCCTTGACAAGCGGGCAGGACAATCCAGTTTAATTGGAACTGAATTAAACCAACTGGCAGCAGTATAGAGGCAGAGGGGTTGTTCTTGGACCCCCATTCTCTTTACTAGATAGATGAGCTCGAGTGCCCCGATCGACACCACCCGTCATGTTCCAAATGCTTTAATTTTAATGTGGTTGTTAAGAAATACAACAAGAAGAGGATTGTTACAACAATTTTGTCATACAATTTCACCGTCCGTGTTCACTATAAGGGGCGGAAGCTGGCTCTTTCAACCATTTATCCATCACAGCTAATTGTATCAACAATTTATCCATTGCTTCAAGCTAATTGTGTCAACTGTTGCTATTTATCATTGATAATTATGTGAACTGTTAATACACTACTTTTAGTTATCTATTTGAACTTTTAACCCATAACGCTGAGCTGACTCTTCATTACGTCTAGCTACGTTTCAACTGCTCCCTTGCCAACTGACTCAGGTTGGTGGAAGGTATAATCCTATTAAGTTTGGTATACCTTTTCCAATCAATTCATAATTTCTATTTTTTTTTTTTTTTTTTTTTTTACATTAGTTGAGCTACTCCACAGTCCTCCCACACACACCAGGTCATTGCAAAGTACCCCCTTGTTAGCGATCACTGATCTATTACAGTTTAATAGAGCTCTGGTGTTGCGGACATGGCACACGGCTGTAGCCTTAATACATCTTAATATTCACTGTGTGTTCGGGCTGGATGTGACAGTGATGTCTTCTGACTGCTGAGCACTGCTACATCCCTAAACACCGAAGTCAATGCTTTCCGGCGTATGAATTATAGATGGATCCGGCCGAGCTGCCCCCCCCCACCCCCCTCTTCTCTGAATAAGTAAAGCGGTTCTGCCTGCGAGTCCGGGTGGAAATATAGAGTGTGTAAGTCTGACAGTGTGGGTATGTGAGTGTGTTGATGTGTATGCTCCGGAAGAGGCAGTGAGGCAGATATTAACGGATGAAATAATGATGAACAGGGTCATCATCACCTTCCTACCTCCCAATGGAGGCAGAGGAAGAGCAGGAACAGAGGAGAGGCGCGGGGAGGCTTTCCGGTGACATCATCACACAATATACTGTAAGTGACCTGTTCAGCACCCATGTAATACTCATATGTTACTGAAACACGACCCACCCATCTATTCTCATGTAATATGACTCATAAATGGTAATACAAATTGAAAGTTCCATGTTGACCATAATATGTCTGACATTTTGTTCTAAAAACGTGAAAAGCAAATGTCAAAACATCTTACTGTATGTATACATCATTTCTGGTGTCTCTCTGTTCCAATTAGCTATCTTACTCAACTTAAAAGTGGACATATATGACTTTATGATTTCCCCGGGGTTAATTTCAAAGCCTTCTTTCTAAACGATCAACTTGAGTGTATGAGTTTTATACAAAGTTACAACAACTAAAGGCTCAGTATACCTGCTGTTTTAAGCTTTTGGTTTTGCTTTAAAATTGTCATCAGGAGCAGGTAGAGGTGTTAGGAAACGACAGTTCATAAAAAGCGCCGGTGCTGATTTATCAGCTGCATCAACTTGGCCTCCACATAATTTATGGCTCATATACAAAACACTGTATTCAGAAAGCAAGTTAATTTCCTATGTGTCTGTGTAACGTACTTGGCAATAAACGGTTTCTTATTCTGGTACTGAAAACACTGAAATGATGGATCAGAGTAAATACTTTTTTTTGCCATCAGCAGATATATTGAAAACTTACGATGGTTTTAAGTCTGCAATAACTTATATTTTGGCCACTTGGAGGCAGGGAAAACAAGCTATTAACACAACAATAACATATTGTTACCTTTTGATTAATATGGCAAACTAGTTAGAAAGCAGTTGCTGATTTACACATCCAGCAGATATGAAGTTACATTAGGATTCATATGGAGTTGTATTTCTGGCCACAAGGCCAAAAGAATTGAAATGCCTTTTATTATGACTACTCTTGTTATTGGGTACTTTCATTGTAATTATTGAACTTGCGATTTTGAATTCTTTTTCCAGAAACCTCAGTGATGACACACATTTTACACCACTTTTTCTACAGTGAAACAGTGGTGAAATGTGGTTTAATGCAGCTTTTGTACTTCTCTCTTCCAACTCTGAGAAAAAAATATCTGTTTCTTTAACTGATAAATGTTCCACTTTCTTTACCAGCTAGTCACTAACTTTGTTTGTCTGTAGTTTGGTGCTGAGCAGGTAGCTTACGGCACATTTTTGCTGAAAACAGATGCTTGTCTGCCAAAAACTACATCGATAAGCTCGATGGGAATGAACCAAAACTGTAAAGTTGTGGGACAGAAAACCTGAAGAATGAGCTGGAAGTTGCTGTAAAGTAGATGCTGTAGAACTGAGGGGAACAGCAGAGTTGGGTAATTATTCTCTGGGAGAAACCCCTTCCACATATTTGTAGTCATGTGACCCATTGCTCATATAAAAATACTGATTATAACTGCTTGAAAAGTAAAACCAAAAGCTTGAAACCGTGGTCTTTTTTTGGGAATAACTATACTCTTACAACTCCAATAAATCAGTGGATCTCTTGTTTCTAGATCAATTTGATTTTATGTTGCATGAAATTTACATACATTCTGTAATGTATAAGAATATAGGAGGCATATAGAAAATTAGACAGGTGTGTCCTTTTTTGTAAAAATTGTCCTTAATGTAAAACGTCACGGCCAAAGGCAGCATTGCCGTGTAATTCTAGTACTGACCAGGTCGGCCACTGGGGACTTCTTGCGATTCTGTTTCTCCACCTCCACTTGCATCTTGGCCATTGGCTTGGCCATAGCCAGGGCCAGCTTCGCCTCCGCCTGCAGCTTCTTCTGTCGACTTACGAAGTCCATGTCCTCCAGAGACTCAGAGTCGTCCTCTGTGGTGTCCCTGTCCGAGTAGGACGAACTCTGCTTGGACTGCAGGGAGGACGTGGTGGAAGGAGGAAGAGCGGGAAAAGATAAGTATGGCGAGGTGGAAAAAAATATGGAAGAGACAACGGACAGAATAAGAAATGAGGGAGGAGAGGAGAGATAAGAAAGAACAGGTCAGATAATTAATGTTTATGTATTCTGGGCATTTTGGTATGTAGATTTTACACACTGACAGGAACGTCATTTTTCATCAAATAGGATGTGAGGAGAGCGCGGATGAACATGTAAAGAGATGATAATTTTCTCGTTCTCCCTCTCTTTCTGTTAAATGTGTCTCAGGCTGACGGGAGGTTAATGTGGCCGGTCATCCATGGCCATGGCGAGCGTATTCCAATTCATCTCTCATTTGCTGCCCATGAATTGGTTAACAGGCCAGAAAACGTGAGCAAAGACATTCATAGAGAAACCGAACCGCCAGCTATTTCTCTGATTCATCATGAATATCTCACCTGGTTCACCGCTTTCATTCTTGATCTGACTCAATTTTGCTTCTTTACACTTTCACACTTTGACATTATCAACCCTGTACATCGTTATACACATTTGATTGTAATTAAAAATTGAAGTCATTTTCTTTCATTCTTGAATTCTGGAGAAATGCTATTATAGTTCTGCATGCTTCAAAGTGCCCATGTGAACATGGTGCGTACCATGGGGGACAGAGGTGTGTCCAGACTGGTCTCTGTCTTGCTGTCGTCGGCATCGCTGTCCTTGTCGCTGCCGCTGTCATTGACAAAACAGATCTGTAGGTTCATCCCACTCTGAAGCCTGCAGGGAGAGACAGAGATAGATTCAAATGGCGGACAACACGTGAATATTAGCATAAATGCAGATAAGAGTCAAGGCGGTTAAATGTTGGCTCTTTTTGCAGTTATTGACTCGGACCTGGGCCTAAACATGATGAGTATGCACACTGAACTGTGTGTACTACAAGTGGAAAAGTGGAAAGAAAATTAAGAAAAATGGAAAGAAGATCCTAACAGATGCGAGCTGCCTTCAGAATTAAGGAAGGCTTGTGTTTTTAATCATCTCCCCGCTTGTCTTCAATATGGATCGATCCAGGAAGCCTCCGGTAGGTCTGATCCAATCTGCCTGCACCGGTGGGTTGTTTTTGTGCCACCGAGCAGCATAATATCACTAGGTGTAGATCCAGCCCACTGTGGATCAATAATCTGCCTTTTCAATGCAGTAATTACAAACAGAGCTGATTGATTACACAGCATAGATCCAATCAGCCCAAATTAAAATAGGACCTTGGTGGTCGATTGTTTTTTTTTCGGGAGAGGCAGCGTCCAACACCTCCTTGTAACTTAAATTTAACAGATCGTGAAAGTATTTACTAACCTTTCTGATGACTAGCAGCTAATATAATTTAATGCGTCTACAGTGTAGAGCCTGACTTATATATCTGCCAATATTAGCTTATTGCTTACATATTAGCATTATTATGTCAGCTGATAAGTAGAAAGAAATGCAGTATAGAATTACGAAGAGGAATTTTGAGTGTCACCATTACATAGTTTGTTTGAGAACTGACTGATCTTTTAACTACTTTTAAATGTTCTCACTCAGTCCATATCTTGTTCACAAATCTTTATAATTGAAGATGTGTAATTATACACAAACCACATAGGAGCAAGGCTATTATTACAATACATTTTTTTTAGCTTGGAGGCAATACTTTTCCACAGTTCTTTGAAAAAGAAATATAAGAGAGCCTTATAAAAATATTCCTTGTAAAAGAAAAAAGAATATTGGCCGATATTTTGTTATCTGATTCCTAAATTCTCAACTATTGATAGTGGTATCAGCCTCAAAATCCATTATCAGTAAAAGTGTGACATATTTTCACGCATCACTGTCATTTCATGAGATATAATCAATGATGAGGTATTACGCATCACAATCAGTTATTAACCCTTTGCAACAATATTGAGAAATCCACGTGATTCAAATCACAGGAATAAAAAAACCAGACTATGGATGGAATGGACCTGTACTTGTATTACTGTCATTCACTAGAGAGTTTACAGAACATCGAGTTCCAGTAAGGTACAGTGTAGGAGGTGGTAGGAGCATCCGTGTGTGGGTCTACCGGGAAGTGAAAGCCATAAAGGCAGACTGTGTGTGGTTCACGCACGCTGCATAAATCCTCTCTGCTTCCTGTCATTCTCTTCCTTCCTGTAAATCTACATACTTTAGATTTGCCTTTTTTTTTTTTTTTTAACTCTTGTATACAGCTGATGTATCGTTAACAAGAAACCACAAACCACAAAAAAAAATTCTAGAAAACCACCAGTCACACGTTTATTGTTGAAGAATGAAGTAATATGACAGAGGCCTTACCGTGAGGACAGGCTGGGTTTGCCGCTCTTACTGCAGCTGGTGTAGATGCCAGGCCCATCGTCAAAGAAACTGCCAAGGGCCAGCTTCTGCCTAATAGACTCCCTCTCATTCTTCTGGGCCTGTAACAGGAGAACCACAAGATAAGTTTACCGTTTTTATGATCTTTTTGATGACTTACTGTATGTTGTATTTTCACAATGAGGTCAGAGGTCAGGGTCAGGCTCGTAGGCTTGTTGCCATGGCACCTCAAGCCCAGGTACTTATATATAGTTTTCTGTCACGCTACACCCCCCACACGACTCGCTGTATTCACAGATAGCGGTTACCCTGAGCACTTTCTGACACGGGTGCAATTATATTAATAGCAGCAGCCTCCTCTTAATTTGCAGTAAGAGTTACAGTTTCATCCTAACAAGGTCTGATACAAAGTGTGGAGTCAGCAAGTCCTGAAAAAAATGTGTGAAATATCTAAGTTGGGATCATTACAAGTTGACATCACCAGAAGTCACAAGCAGGTGGTGCTGTTGTCTCAGAGAACAACTAGTGAGCCTCTACACCCCCCCCCCCTCCCTCCCACACACACACACACACAGACGCACAAAGTAGGTCTTCCCTTAAAGGACTGCCACAGGATCAGCTTTATGTATGGTAAACTCCAGAGGAATAGGAGTAATAACCGTTTCACACATTCTTAAATCTGCAAGAATCCTAACATTACACATTTCCAGAGTCGCTCTCGCTTGGCTTCCTCCCAATCCTGAATTCTTAACTCAGCGCAGCTTCAGCTTTGGCAGCACTTCACACACTCTGTCACACACACCAGTCTCCATAGGATGTCTCGTCTGTGCTGATATTAGGTAAACACATCGAACTGAGGTGCAAACAACTGAAGAGCGACCCTGACTGTTTCTAATCAAAACGGGAAGAGTCCAATTCTCTGTAACACTATTTACACACGCTACTGCTGCAAACCAGTATTAAAGCACAGATTTTTGTCACGACTTAGGAAGGACTTGAACGAGGTCAGGCTAAAAACGGCAGTGCTCCCGCCCTTATCTCCGAACGGACCAGAAGAACGGAGTGTTTTTTTAAATACAGTTTCACTTGGTGTGAGCTATGGAAAAGATTGGCGATCTAAATCACTGGTGAGTTGTTGAATCTTTATAGCAAAGCATTCATTCATATGGGATGCATGGTAGAGATTGGGAGGACTCAGTGTTCAAGTCATTGGACAACTTTAGACAAACGCATGAATGTAGAGTTGGTTGTGTGGAGGTTAAAATTATTGTGCATTGACAATATAACACAGTATCCATTAAATCTGGGTTAGCTTAATTAATAAACTCTGAGTGGTGCTAGGCTTCTACGTTTTTATGATTATTCAGCAATTCTGTATTGTTAAGCGCCAAGCCAAAGAAAACATAATTTTATGTGTCACAATGTTTTTATTCAAATTATTTTGTGACTTGTTAACCATCTTGTTATCTCTAACATTATTTAGTAACTTAACTCCAAGGTTGGGAACTACTGGTAACCATGTAACATCAACATCTGCGCCCAGTGACCTCATTTCCCTCTCTGTCTCTCCCTCCCCACATATTTCTGGTCCGTACCTCTACTTTGACTGCAAAATAAAGGCAAAATGACAAAAGAGAGACGAATCTCGGTGAGGGGTTGGTGAGCAACCCTTCCTCTTTGGATCTGTCTCTTTCACATTATCCCCCCGCTCCACTTACACACAAGGTGTACGTTCTCATCTATCTCTGTTCCTCACATTTCCATTCTTCACCCATCTAATTCAGTCTCGCCAGACGTTTGTCTTACTCTCTCTTCCTCGTTATCCCCAATTCCACTCATCTCCTTCCATCTCCATTTCTGTCCGCCAGCCTCAGGCCTCTACAGTTCTTCTATCTCTGTGCTGTTTGGTTCTTCCCTCTCCAAATTGCTTATCACAGCTTTCCTTTTCTACTCATTTTCCCAACTCCTTCGCTCCCTCCTTTCCTTTCCTCTCTCTCTCTGTCGCTCCTGCAAATTGTGTGCAGGCCTCGGTGAGAGTGGCCCCACCAAGAAAAAATTAACATAATCCCACTCCACACAAGAACCCGCAAGACGCACTTGGCACTGCCAGCACACACACTGGCAAGTAGTGGACCTGGCACTGCTCCTTTGTGTGTGTGTGTGTGTGTGTGTGTGTGTGTGTGTGTGTGTGTGTGTGTGTGTGTGTGTGTGTGTGTTTGAAAGATAGCCTGGGGAGTCAAGATGAACACACTTGAGAGTTTCAATTCATTGCTTCAAAGGCGCAACAGCAGCCTGCGTGGTACAGTGCAAGCACACATTTATGTACATGTACAACACAGCTGACACACTGTCAATCATATTTCTCAACAGGACAGCTGCTCCAAGCGAAGACGGAAATCAGAAGCAGCAGGTTCACTGAGCATTGGTAACCATTTGCTGCCCTCATGAGGTGAGGCTTGAGAAAAGTTTCAAAACAGCAAGACCACACATACTCTCTGCTCGAGGGTTGTGCTGACGGAAAGACATAAAGAGGTCAAACTGCCCCCCAATGAAAAAAGTTTATTTCCTCACGGGAACTACTTACGTCCAGGGATCCGAGTTGAGGGTTGTTTAAATATATGAGACGGAACGCAGAGAATATGCTGCTGCAATGATTCAAAATGAACATTTCATACACTGCCGCTGGTAAACTCATCAGCCCTCAAGAACGTGTGATTAGATTTGGATGTTTGTGATATATGTAAACATTATATAAACAACACATTTTGCATTCTTTCTTAAAAAAATGACTGAAACTATAATAAAAATAGTTGCCATCTCACTTTTTCTGCCGATCAACAAATTGATTAATCAACTAAACTTATCAGCCCTGAATTACACCCTAACAGACTTAGTAACTGGAACAGACTGCAGGCGTAGTCAGCATGCATTGCCATAGGTGAAATCAACATTCTCATAATAAGAGAGGAATAACGCACCACTAATCAAACGTCATCGCTGGTCTGCAGCTGGAGTTGAATGCAGGATATCCTCTCTGCATCCAACACTGCCTGACAACACAACTATTTGTATTGACATCATTTGTTATACAGCATGTTTGTGTTGCCTGAGTGTGTGTGTGTGTGTGTGTGTGTGTGTGTGTGTGTGTGTGGGGGGGGGGTGGTGTGTGGTAAAACAGTCATCATGGAAGCCCTAAAAAACATTTACAAAGGTGTGGAATTTGCCACCTAGGGTGGAGGTGAGAAATGAGTACTAAATATAGGCTCATGCCTCTCCTTACTTTTCTACACAATTCTTTAGCATCCGTACCAAAAGCTCAACTTCCGCCTTATCAACTTGTCTTTTTAAATTTGATGTGCTTTCATGTACATCTCAAAATGTAAAGTCGATGAGTTCTCAGAGCCTCATTTTCATTGTTTTCATGTTTGCTTGTTGCTACTCTTGAAGGTTTTATTAATTGTAGTTTGGGGTGAATGAAAGGCACACCTCGCACGTCACGGGCCAGAAACAAACAACCTTTCTGCTCCTTCGATTGGCTCACTCACACAAATGGGTATGAATATGACGTTATTGTAATCCTTTGTGTGCCTTACTGGGTAATTTTCACAGTTTCTTATAAAATCCCACAAAGGCAAAATTGAGTTTCCACATGATGATGACATGGAAAATTGCTGTATCCATTGCATTATTAACAATTTAGGATGTACGTGGGAAGGGGAACATAGAGAGAGAGAGAGAGAGAGAGAGAGAGACATAATGAGTGAGTGACAGCTCTAACCACCTCCCTCATTTCCTGGCCTTGAGCTCCAGAGCCGTCACCACCCAAATTAGATTGGGGGGAACACAATTGGGATAATTTGTGTTTTTCCTAAAATTCAGCAAGCAATTTCCTGTACTGAAAAACCCTCATTGACAAAGAAATGTTCTCCACTCTGCTCTACCTAAAGGGCAATTAAGACCTGGCAATGGAGGACACAGAGCTTGTTTTAAGCCCTCAAATCTTCCCAGAAAATCTTTATTAGAGGGGGGAGATGAATTTAATTATCTGTGCAAACAAAGAGCCTCTTCCCCTAAATTGTTGGCTCTTGTGGCAGGCATTGTTTAGTGGTTAAGATTTTAAGATGGGTATAAATGTAGATGTGTGTCTGCATGCCCGAAGATTTCTATTCTATGCCAAAAGGACCCTTCCTTCAAAATATGTCACCTCTTCAATTATTAATACGTCTTTTTCATTTCTTGTCTTTTCCTCCATTCCTCATAAAGGACTCTCCCTGTTTTTGCACAATGGTGGCTTTTCACTGGCCAATATGTCGCTCCCTGGTTGGAGACAAGAACCCACTGTTCACACACACACACACACACACACACACACACACACACACACACACACACACACACACACACACACACACACACACACACACACACAGACACACACACACACACCAGGTCTTGAGTACGGGCTATTTCAGTCAAGCAACAGCAAAAAGCATGACGTGTGTTTGTAAAAATTGAGAAGGCTTCCCTCTGATATGTTCACCAGGCCTGACACGGAGGTGCTGCTGAGCTCACAGCTCTACAAACAGATACAAGGTCACTGTGTCTTCTGTGTGTTGCTGAATAGCTTCACAGTTCACACACATGTTTCTTGTCGGCTTAGATTAGACTAAAACTGCATCTATTGTCCATATTTCTGAAAATATTGTCTGAATTCTATTTAAACATATAGTTGGGAAATACACTTAATTGTTTTGTTTCTTTGAGTAAGACAGGGGCATTTATACCACTCTCATATAGGTTAAATATGTAGCTACATATAGCAGCAGGTGAGCCTAGCTTAGCGTAAAGTCTGGAAACAGAGGGGGAATGTTCAACTCAAAGTTTACATCTTGTGCTATGCCAGATCTGTCTGTCTAGGCACTGCAACATTCCATCTAAGATAAGGGACCCGACCCATGACCCCTCATATAGTTCAGCCTCAGGTCAGTGCAAGGCTGCTCCTGTCACTCAGAGTCAAAGAGAAGAGTTCAGCAAGTGGTAGAAGGCTGTACATGTGTGAGTGTGTGTGGGGGTAAAAATGTTGGGGGAGGGTTGTGGTGGGATAAAAAAATAAAAAGGGGGGTAGAATGACAAAGGGAGGGAGGAGAGAGCATGAAGCGGGTTCAGACAGTACAATGGATCTCCAAGTGACATTTGAGCTTTCTCTCAGCAAGAAGGCCACACTATGGATTTGTGGGAAAAGATTCAGTGGAGGAATCTGTTTTTTCTCCTAAAGACTGAAGCAGATTTAAGGATAAAAGCCTGGTTACTCACACCATTATGTCATCTTTGCCCCAAATATCTAAGCAGTTAAATACCCAAACCTCAAGCATTACGTCAGCCTCACATAGCTACACACAACACACAAAACCCTTCTAACGGATATTGAGAAATACGCTTATTCCCTTGCCGAGAATTAGATGAGAAGATTGATACCGCTCTTATATCTTCAGTTTACCTTAGCTTAGCATTAAGACTGGGAGCAGGGGTACACAACTAGTTTGGCTCTGCCTAAAAGAGACACAATCTACCAATGGTATGCATTGAACAAACCAGCTATACTGTATTAATGAGTGAGCTTTAGAGGTGCTGGTAGACACATTTTGTTATCTCTGGACAGAGTCAAGCTAGCTGTTTCCTCCCGCTTTGAGTCTTTTTTGCTAAGCTATGCTAAACTGCTGCTGGCTGTGGCTTCATATTGAAGGGACATACATAAGCGTGGTATCAATCTTCTCATAACTCTCAAAGAGAAAGGGAATGAGTGTATTTACCAAAATGTGAAACAAAAGTAGCTGTATATGTGTGTGTGTGTGTGTGTGTGTGTGTGTTCACATGCTTGGCAGACACTGTGAACGTAAAGACAGATGTACTTAACACATGTACTGTATGACCTAAAATATTCCACCGCTACTGACCACAATGATTTTTCCAGCAGCCCTCAGCATGCATTAGTTTAAATTATTTGACTTATAAGCATTGAATAAGACTCAACATGGTCATTTACCTCTTTGTAGATATCATTGAGGTAGAGGCTGGACGTTTTCCTGATGACATCATCCACTCCTTCACATTCATCCATGTTATCCAGCACCTCCCTCAACCTTCCCTCCCTCCTTGTCTTCCTGTCTTTTCCTCTCTACTCCCCAGTCACTAGGTTAGTCCAGACCGACTCCTGAGGTTGAGTCTAGTCAGTACACATCATATTCCCAGCCAACTACCCCTGCCATGGTCTGACACAGACAAAAAAATTAAAGAAATCTACTCCTCTACTGGTGGCTTCTCCTCATCTTTCTCTTACATGTTGTGACACTATTTCTCTTTCACTTCACTGCACTTTCTGACTACTCCACTCCCTCCTCAGCCTCTCCCACAGGACGGTGAAAGCACAATGGTCAGAGGTAAGGCTCCTTTAGACCCTCCCTACCTTCCACCCTCTGGTCAGGGCGGCCTCTCAGAGCCAGAGCGAGCAAAGGAGAGGGAGAAACTCACACTGGTGTATTTTTCCCGTTTTCACGCCCTGACGTGAGGACAGCAGCTGCTCACATCCAGTTTGAAAAGAGACACCTCAGCCGTGGGATGGCCACAGTGTGTGTGTGTGTGTGTGTGTGTGTGTGTGTGTGTGTTTATGGCAATGTACTTGTTAAGCCTCCCCGCGTGTGTGTTTAGATGAATCCTGGTGTGTCTGGAGTCTCTCCTGGACACTATCTCTCTCTGTCTGTATTTTAGATTTTTTTTTTCTTATCTAGAATGACTCACACTTCTGCGTATGTTTGTGAAAGAGAGATTAACATAAAATGTAGATTAGCCCACATATTTGAGGCAAAACGAAATGTGAAAGCGTGTGTTTATGTAACAGTGGAGGGTAGTGTGCTCCCTCCCTGCTAAGGTAAAAATAGTGTCTGGACTCCAAAGCCAGCAGCCCCACAGCCCCGGCCAGCTAAATAAACCCTGACAGAGCACAATGGACCATTAGTCTGGCACACAAACACATTCACACACAAAGTCACTCACTCAGATACACAGAGCTTTCTTGTGCCTTGTATCAGGGACTTACATTTTCAATCTGAGCTCTCCACGGTGTGTAATGATCTCATCTTAGAGAGACGTTATCGACCCGTGACTCATATATTTGTCATAGCCACCCAGACAGAAAATTGTGTCCACATATGGCTGCAGAATCACACTGCAGGGAAAGATGACTTCAACACACCATCAGCTGGTTACACACATGTTCATGTTCAATAAACTCATAATTCATGAACAGGGGATCACATTTCTACTTCATAATGATTAAATGGTATGCAGTGTAGTGTGTGTGAACTATTTATATTATATATGAAACCAGTTTGTGTTAAGATAAGTTAGAACATATATATATATATATATATATATACACACACACATATAGTGGCTGTAGAGTGGTACTAAAACCAGGGTATTATAGTTATCCTCAGTTAAAGGCTACATTTAGACAATGACCACACACATACAGCTTGCTGATGGGTTGGAATAAAAATGTAACCGGAAATATAACTTTACTAGACTGAAATAATTTCAACCCTGATCTTTAACAGTGAAATCTTGTTTTAAGTTCTACTGTGTCTTTCTTTCTTTGACACATCAATCCTCCACCTTCAGAACGAGTACAGCACAGTCAGAGATCTAATGGTGAGACAGGGATATCAGTTAAGAAATAAAATAGCCAGCCAAGGACAACTGGGTATACAAGAGAGATGAGCGGAGAATGACGAGAGGGAAGAGAACGCCAACTGATTCTGTAGCACATGAGTCACATTCATCTGTTCAAGAATAACATGGGAAAAAAAATATGAGATTGAAACAGTTGGGGAAATAATGCATTTGCACGATAACATCAAAAAGCATTTGAACACACACACACACACACACACACACACACACACACACACACACACACACACACACACACACACACACACACACACACACACACACAGGGGGTGAATGAAAAAATAGGGATGTGTGTTTGATTCAGTGGTGATCTATAAGGATTATGGGTAGAGTACAGGGAATTGTCTGGCTGTCTGCATCCACCCACACTGGATTGCTGCTGCTGGGGACACTACAGAGACACACATACACATACACATACACAGGCCAATAAAACCAGTGTTAGTTGTGAGAGCGGCCTGTTTTCAGCTGAAGGGTGGGGCAGAGTCTGATTCTCATTACTGAGGCTGACTTCATAGTGAAGGTGAAGTCAGTGCTGATTCAAATGGGACAGGAGGCGGAGAGGGACCTACGTTACCAATGCATGGTAAACCAGAAATGGGAATTTACAAACATCTACAGACACACGTACATTCAACCACAGTTCAAGGGCAAAGACTGGGCTGGCTGCATGTTTAAGACAAACATACACATACACACAGGTTAATTCCTCTGATGCTTGACTGTTGGGTCAGCTGAGAGAGCGAACAAATGAGCGAAAGAGAGACAGAGAGAGAGAGAGAGAGAGAGAGAGAAAGAGACAGAGAGATAGAGAGAGAGAAAGAGAGAGAGAGAGAGACAGACAGAATGGCTTATTGTTCCAAGTGAACAGAGGGTGACTGTGGGAGAGAGGGTTCCTGGCACCTCCTGTAAGCCTGGGATCCAAGGCCAGTGGCACTGTGTGAGCGCGCATGTTTTTGATACATGTGCACCTAAACTCGTGATGAACTCGCTCTTTTTATCAGCCCCACTCCATCTTTGTTTATGGGTTTCTCCATCCTTACCGGCTATGTCTATGATAATGTGATACTATAACACGAGATCACATGTGCTGACAATTGCGCAAGGAATGTGCTACAGACTCTGTTCTGATCTTATTTTGGAAAAAGGAGGAAAAGAACTGGGGCTGCTGCCATAGCAACGTGGTGAGAATTTCTCCATGGCGCTGCTCTGTGTTCCAAACAAATTGGGCTGCGAATGGAACACGGGGCTGCCCACCGGGAAGTTGGCTAACTCACAGAGGCCGGTGTTTGAGGGGGCTGAAGTTTTGGAAAATTTGTATTGAAAAAAGTATAGTCTGTGACACAAAGTAAAAATCCCATTATACACACAGGTAAACACCTTAAAAATGGCAATGAATACTCACTTCTCTTGTGCCTTTTTCTTGATCTGTGTGTACAATCAATACAACAATATGACCTAAAGACTGTATCATGATAACGTCTCACATTTACTTTCAAACATTAGGTGGAACAATAGTATATATTCTTAATATATTATTTTATGATATTTACTTCATTGTGTTGGCTCTGATAAGTCTATCCTGATTAATTACTGTATGTTATAGTCCAAAATCTTTGTAAATGTGCATATTTGTTTTATACACAAATGAGATGAGAGGGTTTTATATCAATCTTATGTCTGAGCATTACCTTCAGAGCCGGAGATGGGACCTGTTTAGATAGCTTAGCATAATGATTAGAGACATGGAAACAGCTCGCTTGGCTCTGTCCAAACTGAAAGAAATACCATCACACAGAAGAAATAACTGCCAATTTTTGGTTTTAGGGGGAGCTACGTGCTATAACTACCTCCTGGCAAACTAGACTAATTCATCATGTGAGTAATTATATTATTAGGGTTTATTATCTGGCCTTATTGATCATTCTCGCATGATCCATCAGTGGCATCTACTGTACTGCTAGTTCTCATTTATAATGCATGAGGCCACACCTCATATACTGTTACAGCAACACCAGAGCTCTCCTCCACCCCTCTCCAATCAAGCATGAAAAACTGCATGAGCTTGAAGGCAATATGCATAACATAAATACACATAGATAGGCACATACACACAAATACTGTGTGACGGGATTCAGCGTTCAATCAGAGTCCCTGAGACCGTGGCAAGCTGACAGTATTCCTACGAACCGAGATGACACACTGTGGCCAAGCCCATAAATCTCACCATCAGCCTTCGACCTGCTGGTACTGCTGCTGACATCAATACGGCACCGCGAGATTTATAGATTTACAGGAAAATATGAGGACAGGATGGTGTATTGAGACCTCAGGTTCTAGTAAACACCCTTTACTTTTACATGCTTTTAGCTCACTCGAGCACTTAATAAAAAGAAGGGCAGCATCAGGCTGTAGAGGATGGCTACAGTAGGTTTTTTGTTATTCTTGTGATCTAATGATGAGCATTTTTCTTGCTCTTTTGGGCCTTGGTTTGAATCGATGGATGGGTTTTTGTAAACTACGGGTCAAATGGTCCCTTTATTGGTTCTCTCAGGGTCAGGTCGTGACCTAATTGGCTAATGGCTTCTGACATTAAGAGATAGCTCAGCACAGATATGGAGGGCAAACAGGGAAAGACAGACTTTTCACTGCCCTCCTCTTGTCTTTTCTCTCCTCTTTGCCTTCAGCCAAAGACAAACAGATGAGGACCACATCTTAAAAGCAAAAGAAAACAATGACGCTGATAACCCAAACAGAACCCGCCCAAAGACATGGACAGTCCCAGGAGACAAACAGAAATACAGGGACAACACCCTGCCGACTGCCCTCTTTTTCCACTTCATCTGTTTACTCCTTGTCTATTTTATCCCTTCATTAAACCCCTCACTCGTTCCATCTCCTCTATGATTTCTCTGTTCTTTCCCCCATCGTACTTTGCTTCTTTACATCCCTCTGTGTGTGTGTGTGTGTTTTATGTGTGTGAGGGGCGCTGTCTGCCTGCCGGTTGCCAGGTTACCAGTCTAATTGAGGGGCCTCTGGAGAGCCGCTGTTATCAGAGCCTAAGCCCTCTGTTCCGCTTACCCCTCTCATTCTTTCTTTTTTTCCGCTCCATCTCTCTTTTCTAGTGCATCCCTTGCATTCAAGCCATCTCAGCCTCTTCTATCTTTCTATCCCATCGTAGTCAATAAACATTTTTCTCAACATCCCCCGAAATTTCCATCATGTCAATTATATTTCCATCCTCCCTATCATGTATGATCTCAGTTGCCTCAGAAAGCCGTACGCCGTTCTCATTTCTCTCTTTCTACCCACCGTTCCCTTCGTTCAGCTCAGCCTGTGTTGTCAATACTTCTTTTACTGTTTCATCTCTGCCTTTCATCAGCTGTCTCCACTAGCCCTTCGGCGTCACTTTTCTCTGGTTATCTGCTGCTCTTTCCTGCATCTTGCCATTATTCTGTCACTGCATTTAGCTTTTATCTAACACCAAACCTGGCAGGAATTCCTTATCCTGTTACACAACTGATCCCTCACCCACACACGAACAAATCTACTCCGCTGACATGCAAACACAAATAGCCTGTGAAGAAGCTGTACCAAGATTAATGCAAATGCTTTGTCAGATAATTTGAGTCTTTTTGAGGTTTTCCAAGAAAAAATAAAATCCTAAACCCGAGACCAAAGAGTAGTTCATTAATTCCCAAACCTAATATTAAGCATTAAGAGGATGCACACGGAGCTGACAAGATATCAGCTTTTACAAACATTGACAACGCCTAAGAGGTGAGCTCCACTTGTTAGCACACACCTCAAAGTCCTCCAGCTAAGCTGAAACTGCAAGACTAAAGGGAAAACTGCAGTGCATACCAGATCAGTCACATTTTTCCAAACCATACACCAAAAACACTTCATCCTAATTCCATTTAAACCCAGAAGAAATGTATGAGGATAGAAATTTGGAACTTTCATGTGACTAAAACCAGCACCTCCAAGGCCCATCATCTCAATGACCCTCATCTCGCTTTCTCATCACTTCCTCTGCAGCTTTTCGTTCACCGCTCCCTGCTTTGACACTTGCTTTTCCTCATCAAAGAAGCTCCATCTTTCCCCCTCAATGCCTCCCCCGGCATATTCAGCTCATGTCTTTTGCCTTTCATCTACCTCTCTGCTTGTTCCCACTCTCCATCTCCACTGCATTGCAGACTTTATTCCCAAGCAGCAGAGCTGGTTATAGAAAAGCAGATGTACAGATGTGGTGCACTTGCTTTTCTTTAATCACGACTCCTTCATTCCTCGTTAGATAAAGTGGGACACTGCTGTCACATGTCCCACAAGAATCACACAGAATCATAAACATGCACGCACACATTAACACAACCCTCCAAGCAACCATTCACATTTAAATTCTCTCTCTCACAATTGCACACACACAGAGTTCAGTCACGACGCTATACACTTGCATACCTCATGCCTCCTTGACATGGATTGATGAGGCTAGATGAAGGAGAGGTGGAGGGGAGGTAGAACATTATTCCCTTGAGTCAAGTGCTCCCTTAGCAACCAGCCAGCCATCAGATTCACAACGCAATCACGTAACCACAAAAAACAGAGAAATACTTCTACACAATGACACACAAATCCTACACATGTGCAAACAATGTCGTAGTTTCAACGTGACATTCAAGGATTTACAATAAACTGAACTGAGAAAAAAACATGATATTCATGCAATCAGCGGAGCGAATAACAACAAAATCAACGTCAGCTTGTGTCTGTCAAAATGGCAATTAAATAAAATGAATATGAAGTTTCATGTAGGTCTGAGAACTACCTGGTAAGAACAGTTTTCCTGGTGGACCATCCTTCACAGCATCCTAGAGCGAAGTTGACTGAACTGGGGGAACAGGAGTGGGACTGGGATAAGAGTCCCAGCCCTGCAGTGGTATTCCAAAAGGAGAGGATCCTACCAAGTCCTCGATCCAAACTAAAGAGATAAATTCTCCTGCTTGCCTGTCTTTCAGTTTAGTCTTCACCCTCTGCTTTCTGTCTATGTCTTCTGATCGTTTGCTGTTCAGTCTTCATGCTATGAGATAGGGACAGGGTCTGATCGCTGCTTCCCCAAAGCTAAAAGAGCGAGGGGAACGAGAGACTGGAGGAGGGGTGTGAGAACGGGAGAGAAAAAAGAGGGAGGGAGGGGAGCAGGGAAAAGCAGAGTGCAATCCCGGCCGCCTTTCTCTGTCTGGTTCGGACTGAAAAGAGGGAGGAGCTGTTGGGCTGAGTGTATGCAGAGTCGGCCAGTGGGGAGAGGGAACGGTGGAAAAGGTTGGCGTGGGTCAGGGTCGGAATGTCATTCTGCTGTTTCATATGGAGTAATGCCAGACAGAGAGAGAGAGGAAGAGAAGGGCAGAGGAGGGACTTTCTTCCTTAACTTTTAGCTTAATCCCAACCCGTGCTGCATAAACGGTCAACCACGATAGGATGCTGCAATACTTAAGACTCAACCTGAACAGGGAAGGTGATCAAAGGGTCGGAAAATGTCAAGTACCAAAATATGGTATTTAAAATCAACATTTAGCCATTTTTAACAGTTTTATTTAGGCAAAGGTCACTGTATCACTCACTGATGTGTTCGTGTCATCTTAGCCCCACAGTGTACAAGTACACACAGTACGTGGTCTTTGCATGGTTTGCACATTTTCCCTCATTCTCTGTCTGTCTCTTTGTTGGATTATAAACTCAAACAGCAGATGGCCGGTTTATAATCCACACGCAGGCCAACCTACTCAAATAATCTCTCCCTTCTCAATCTCTCCATCCATTCCTTTATCCTGACCTCTTTGCATTACTGTTATAAACCCGTCTCTTTGTTTTCTGATTTTCTTTCTTTTTGATCTCACTGCGATGTAAACGTGTGCCATGCTTTGTGAGATTTTTGCATTGGGGCATCATCGCATAGTCTGTAGATTATTTTGCAATTAACTGATTGATCATTTAGTTAAATACATTTTATTTATACAGCCCAAAATTACAAATCAAACATTTGCCTCAGTGGGTTTTACAACATATGTACAATGCTGCAATAACTCATAGTCTTTAAAATGTCAGAAACCAGCCAACAGCCTGAAACAAAATGATATTCAATTTACAATAAAATAAAAAACACTAAGTAGGAATAAAAATTATTTTGGGCATTTTTGCTATATGTAGACTATTAATCATATATTTATTAATCACTCATCAAAACTCTCTTAAATGTCTATTCTAATCATTTCAGAACAATCCTTTCCACCAGCTTAGTTTGTTTTGTTCAAACCAGAACTGCACAGCAGGGAACCAGCTTTGCACAAGAATGTGGGGAGTGTGATGCAATTAAATCATACATCTGTTTCAGCTTTCATGTTTTATTTGGCAAGTTAGAAAGGTACACACACCTCCTGTTCTCTCATCCCTCCTTTCTGGCCAGATCTCTCTATCTGATATTGATCTTTGGTGGGTGACGCTGCTCTTCCCGATAGGACCAATCTTAAGTGTAATGACCTGGAAGTGGATCGATGAGCTCCCCGCTCTGATCTCTCTGCTGCACTTCACTGGCTCTGGTTTGGCCTTCTGCTCGGTGCCCATCTGGGGCAGACTGGAACAGTGCCCGTCCTGTCACACCAACCTTGGATATAATCATCTGTGCATGACATTGACCGGCGATAAACATGTTTTTCTTACAGTGAAAGCTACCAACTGGGCCTCGTAAAAGCACTCATAAGCTTATGCTGAGTTTACGGGCATAGAGTAAGTAGGTGAAAAACAGAGAAGCCAAGCGATAAATAGCAGAGAGATTAAAAAGTGTCTGGTGAAAGGAGTCAAGCATACAGCACGTCAAGGGATCCTGATTCTTTTCTCCTATTCAATTTCTGTGTCGCTGTGTTTTTGCTGCGCGTGTTAAGTCGTGTGTTTTCCACTACATTAGCCATTAGAACTTGATAAATTGATTTGGTAAAATAAGGGGAGTTGCTGTTAATTGCTTTGGTGTCTGCCCTCTAGAGACCAACGGGTGCGTGAAGAAAATCACGATCTCAAGAAGTTTAATAAGTGGTGACGTGTAGTGAATTTTTGTTGGACTACACAGCTCAATCACATTTCACACAATTAAACTGCTGATCCCTAGGGCAGTAATGCAATAAGGAGTTTCTTAAATTTGGTTTCAAGTATATACTTGAACTGAATTTCTCTTAAGGTGTTTGTGTGCTTAAAAAGAAATGCCTGTGGGATCGTCCAACAGAAAGCCCCTCCCCCCACATCATTCCTTTCCGAAACTGACAATCTTTAATATCTTTATAGCTTCAGACGCATTAAAGCCTGATGCCTCTCCCTTTGAATACAAACGCTACTGATTTTTCTTTTTGATGTACATGCAGACTGAAACAAGTCCACGCATATGCACACATACACAGAGGGTGGGGGTTGGGGGGGGGGGGGGGGGCAACAACTTTGATGTCCAACATCTGTGAGTCATGCTTTGATACAAGAAGCCACAGCAACCCCCTCTCTCTCCTCTATCACCATGGTAGCAGTCAGTCCTTTGCCCCCTCCCCTTCTCCCCCCGCTGACCTTCACACGGTTGTCAAGGTTACAATCTGAGTCACAGCACAGGTGGAGACCGAGGCGGCCTCTCTTTATCCACAACAGAAAAGAAAACTACACCTGACACGACCCATACCATATAATGTGTAGCTCCTGATTCTCAAATGATGTGAGTATTAGCCAGCTTAAATAGCACTAAAAATACTGTGATTATGTACGAGGCCCAGATAAACACAAAGAAGATTCAGAAGTAAGATTATTAACTGGAGACTGCTATTAGGCCTCCCACACACTGGCCACAATATGACATGTTTGTCTGTGCAGAGTCTGTCTGCTAAAATATAGTTGTATGCTGACTCTAATGCCAAACTTTGACAGTAGTATGTAATTTATTCCAGCACGGAGCTGGAGAATTGCTGCTATGTGTGTCACTCTCGCTGCGAGGGTGTGTTGTAGTGTACATTGAGGACTGGAGCAGCTCGTCTCATCCTCGTTTTCCTCCTCTCATCCCACACATCAAAACAACACTCACGTGGGGCTCTGTGTGTTTAACTATGCCGAGGGCATACTTATAGATGCAAACAGAAATAATGAATAGCTAATCATAAGTCACTGATAACAGAGTGAATAACATGGTGGTTCACTCCACTCTACTGGATACAGAGAGAGATGGAAATGGTACCGCGGGTGGAGAACAGGGTTGGGTCAGATTACTTTGAAACGTAGTCAGTTACTGAATACAAATTGCAAGGCAATCACTAACGTAATCCATTGGATTACAAAAATTCTAATCAAATTTTTGTCCCACAAATATTCAAATAAAATACATTTAGGATATTCAGTATTTACAGTTCAAATTACCCTTAGAAACACCCGTACTGACACACTATAGGTGTACTGTGTGTATGCTACAACATGTGGGATGCTGTTTTTTTTTATGTACGTTTTTGTCGCCGCTGGTTTTTTTTTAATCAGAGGCCACATGGAGGACTTTGATCACTTAACACAAGAGTAGCACTAACCAAAAATGTCTTCTTCCTTTTTCAATGTAACGAAGGAATACAAAATATAGGAATACAGATTTCTTTTTTTCTCTTAAATCATTATTAAAAATATGTTATGTCACCACCATTAACAAAAGTGGCAACATGAGAGGAGCAACTTACTTTGATATACAAAAGAACATATTCGGCATTTAGAATTGGAAATGGAAAAAACATATTGCCATAAAATATCAAGTAACCATGACAATGTAACTATAAACTGATCGAAATTGTTTTTTAAATGTAATCTGGGTTGATTACTCTTTTTTTGTAATCTAATGACATAATCCTGATTATATGTAATGTGTTACTTCCCAACCCTGGTGTGGCCTGTGCAGCTCATGGAAATAAAACCCAACAGGGTTCTCAGTCAAGCTGTGACGCCTCCTCCCTCCGTCTGACAAACAGCTTGCCCCCTCTCTCTCTCTTGCCATCTACCCCGTCTTCCTTTCTCTCTGGCCTTTTTAATGTTACTACATTTGCTTTCTCTTCAGCACATTTCTCAATCTTCCTCTTTCTTCCCTTTCCTTTTCCTGCCTCCCCTTCCTTCTCAGCAGAAGGAAGGGCAGCACACAGGCTTTTAGCGAGCTGACATTTTGTGCCAGTGTAAAAACAATGCATAGCAAAGCAGGTTGGCTCAGTGTGAGGGCCGGATTCTGGCGGTAATGAGCTCACTCTGACAGGGAGGAACTGATGTGGAAGGCCAGGGAGTGCATATGTGTGTGTTTGTGTGTGTGTGTGTGTGTGTGCGCGCTCAGTCTTGTGATCAGCCACCAGAGGTTGTTCTAATGAGGACTTTCTGTCTACAGTTGGTGGTGGAAAGACTGAGCCTGCTGTGACCACCAGGCTGCATTAATATTTGCTTCACACTTTTAAATGCGTCGCAACTAATTTGTATACGAACTGAGTAAATGATTAAGTGGCCACCAATTACACATATGCAATGATAAAGTCCATTACGAAACAGAAGTAGTGAGTCACAGTGAATATTAAGCAGCGTAGACGCAGCTTCTTGCTGTCGTGACTACAAGAACTGACTTTAGTCCGGAGCTGAAACAAGTAATCCTTTATTCTACAGTTTAAATGAGTAGCCCATTAATCAACAAACATTTCATATTTTTTTTAAATAAAAAATGGTAAACATTCTTTGATTGATTCCAGATCTCAAATATGAAGACTGGCTGCTTTTATTGGTTCTTATATAATTATAATAGTAATATATTTGGGCTTTAAACTTTTGGTTGGACTAAAGAAAATATTTGTAAAATTTGATTGTAAAAATGGGGGAGAGGAAAGAGGAGTATGACATGCAACAAAGGTCCCATGGCTAAAATCGATCCCGAGATGTAGCGGTTCTATGGCATGCGCTGTAACCACTACAATCCACATGATAGTCAATTTATTATTTTGGACTGTTGGTTGGACAAAACAAGCATCATGAAGACATCATCTAAGGTTTAATGAAATTTCTGACATTTTACAGACTAATCATCCTGAGCTGCAGCCCTACTTCAGCCTGATGGAATGATTATTCTTGTGTTATGAGTATGTGAGGTGATAAAAGTGCTCTCCAGCAACAGATGAAGCTCTCTGCATGACCTGGCACAAATTCCCTCTCTCTTCCCTCGCTCTCTCCCCCTGTCTGTTATGGACACACACACACACACACACACACACACACACACACACACACACACACACACACACACACACACACACACACACACACACACAGACAGTTTATATAACAGTCAGAATCATGAAGACAAAAATACTCTTGTTTTGTTGGGGTCTGTGTGGGTGTGCAGACGTGATTTAAACCCGGCTTGTATTTTTAGCCCGTTATAAATACAGTAAATTCACAATCCACATTTCTACCTCTCATACACACACACACGCACGCACGCACGCACGCACGCACGCACACACACACACACACACACACACACACACACACACACACACACACACACACACACACACTCTGTAATTAGGAGCAGAGAAGACCAGTGTTTCATGTTTCAGCTCCACCCAAACGAGTAATCCAAGCAAGCACACACATGCACACACATCACAAACACAGGCCACTGTGTGCGTGCCTGACTAAACCCTTTATTCCCCCCAAAAAGAGACAGGAGAGGTGATGGATAAGAGCTTAAAATCCTTCACTGCTTAGAAAACATAAACCCTCTTTCTCTCGTTCTCAATTTCCAGCTCTCACTCTCTTTGTTGCCTTCTTGCAATAAACCTTGTTTTTTATCACCTTCAGTCCCGTTCCCACTTATAAAGCCGGCCTGTGTGCGAGTGTGTGTTTGTGTGTGTGTGTGTATTCGGCTCTGCTCTGTAGTGACTGTGCAGAATGAGGACTGACACGAAGCTATAACATTAGAGGCCGTCTCCTCACTGCTACATAAATCCCCATTTCCTCCACAGCACGGTCTGCCACTCACAGCCTGCGCCCCTCTTTGATAGTTTTCATAGGGTGGAGAGGGGGGACCCAGGCAGAGGGGGGGGGGATATTCTCCTGCTGAATTTTGGCTGTGTGAGAACATTAGGCTATAATGCTTCCTGACAGCTTGAGGAAGAGGACAATTAGCAGTGAACAGGAGTGGGAATGGCAGTGAACAACAGGGGATGTCTGGAAGAAAGGGGGAAGGAGAGAAGAGAAAGAATAGAAGGTGGAGATTGGCTACTGAAGCAAAATGTGTTCGGTACTTGGTATGAGCCTAAGATGAGTTCCATCCCAGACAGGATATAACACATGCTGATAGGGGGGGGGGGGTGGGGGAGGGGGGTGACTCTCAGGCCTAGGTGAATCATGGTTCGAGTGAATCAGAGGAAAGGTGTGTTTGTGTGAGTTCTGTATCAATCCAGATGATCAACCAGACAATCAGGGGAGGGAAGTGTAGCTGTAGGCTGTGCCTTTCCACCTGAAACGTTGTTATTCTATCTCCAATCAAAGCAGCGTCTTTATCTGATTTACCCACAATGCATCTGGCTCGCCTGATGACATGACTCTGAATCATCACACTAGTGTAGGTGAAATACTTGGTACCCTTCCACCTCAACAGACCAGATAGTAAGCGTATCTGTCAGTTAATCTGCACCTGTAGCATCATAATCGCTCATCAATACAAATAGGTTTGCATGTGTTTGTGTTTGTTTACGTGGAGACGAGGAGAAATGGTCAGGCAGCTGATTAAACTGTACTTTGACACCAGATAAGAGCAGTTTAGTACTCCTCACGAGGCTGTCTAAGAGACTCAAACTCAATAACCTATAGTATTTCTTGGGCGTTGTTTTTCCCTGGTTACTGCAGAATGTTTTTACAGCCAGCAGGTCTATCTAAAAGTTTACATGAGCATGTGCAGGTGCGTAATCCATCTAGACAAAACATGGCCTTACATGTCAAACTGACTTTCCTTTTCAACCACAGTTGAAGGCCATGGGCTCCTTCGTGATGAACGCCCTTCAACAACAACAAACACTACTATATATCCTTGCTACCTGACACACAAACCAGACAGTTGGCCATCTGGCTCAATCAGGCTGATTGAGCATATTAAATCATCAACTGTGATAGAGCCAACTGATTGGCTGTTCAGCCTGTCGACAAACTGTTGTTTTTTACCAATTTAAAAGGTGCTATGTACGTTTGATTGGGATTGGGAGGATTTCTTTTGCCCCCTCACGGTTGGCAACAAGGCGACGGCTGAGCCGGCGGCTCGCAGCTAACGGTGCAACCAGGGCAAACTACGGAAAAATGTGTCCTTGGGCAAGACACATAACCCCAAATGTCTCCCGTAGCTGTGCCTACGGTGTGTGAATGGTAGCTACTCCTGATGGGCAGGTGGCACCTCAGCCCCTCCCATCAGTGTGTGAATGGGTGAATGATGTCATGTAGTGTTAAAGCGCTTTGAGTGGTCGGGAAGACTAGAAAAGAGCTATACAAGTACAGGTCCATTTACCATCCATATGCAAACATGCACTGAAAGCATGCATGTCTGGCCTGGCTATGTCAACATAGCACAGAGAAGCTTGGATAACAACACACACAGAGGGGGAGCAACTTCATTCTCTGCTCAGGTAGACATTACTCCACTAGACCTTCCGCTGATAGTTACTTGTTGCTATATTAATGCTCTGAATCACATGTATTGCACCTTAAAGGTAGTTTGTTCTAATGTTTTACTCCTCAAGCAGAGGTTTACAATGCAAGCTGCACCCTCTTATCTGACTTATTCTCTATTTGTACTCCAGGTGGAACAACACCCTCAAAGCAGATTTGTCTTGTTTGTCTTTAGGACGTGTTTTTGGATTTGACAGTCTCCTTGTTTCCTTCATGCATGTGCAGACTGTTTTGAGCAGTTGCCAGTCAGTTCTAGTCTGTGGTGTGTGTAAGAATAGATATTAACAGAAGACCTGAGGTGACATGAGGCATCACAAAAATTGTAATCAGTTGGCCTCTTTTAAGTTCTTTTGAGTTCGGCTTGGTGTGTCAAAAACTTTCTCTGCATCTCAAAGTAAAGGGACTCTCAAAGCAAGTGTACAGCACGAAGATTTGCGTATTTAAAACGGGATTCAAATACACAGGGACTGCAAATTTGCTGATTTTCTTTCTTTGCCGGAAAGGGGAAAAACATAGAGGGCTACAAAGAAGTAGCAACCCACATATGGTCAGAGTCCTTCCAGCATGAACCTGCTCTTTGTTAAAGGGTCACACAGAATGTTAGTCCAGAGGAAACTGAGATGCATGGACAGATGTGCAGCTGGCTCTACTTTATGTTCCATTCTCGACATATTTAACTTTTCTGTTTCATACAAACTCAAAAGACAACATTTCACAGCAGAGGAATGTAGTGCTCTATTACATAATTAAATTAGGAGTCTTTTTGTCAAACAATTGATCTAACTTTGAATCTGAACTAGTGCTGGTTTGACTACAGCCACATCACATGTACATTTAATGTTGAAAGGGGTCTGACAAACCTGACGGAAAGCAGACTTCTACAAATTTCATATTTTGCTTTACCTGAGTTAAGTGCCCGACTTTCTGTGAGGAATCCAAGGTTAAGCTGAGATGAAAAACACTCCACTTATAAAAACAAGAAAAGAAAAAAAACACCTCGACCAACAGCAGCAGACTGTCAGGATACCATGAGAAGAAAAAGATATCCTTTGATTCAGTGAGGTGAGAGTGTGCATGTGCGTGTGTGGACTAACAGGAGACAGACAACCGCCTGACTCTAAAGCAGAGGCGGTGAAGGTCCGTGTGTGTGAGGAGAGCGTATGTGTGTGAGCCGCAATGTGCAGAGGGCCGGGCGTGTTTCAGCTGGTACCGGCACATACATACACACACAATGAACAGTGGTTAAGCCGGGAGGGCTGAACCAGACACCGGAGCCTCAGAAGGCGCTCTCCACACCTGGCTAAAGCCCTGCCCCCCATCTCTGAAACTTTCTACCCATTTATACGTCACTGACTATCTACCCCTCCAACTTTCCGCCCCTTTCATGCTCGCTACCGTCTTCATTCAAACCATACCTCTGACCCCACGAACCTTCTCTCCCCTCCCTCTTCCTCCACAGGTTCTTTTTGATCCCATCAATCTGCTGCTCTCCTAACTCCAGACTTGCCTCCTTTGCTTTGCCATGCGAGATCTAACTCAACTACTTTGTACTCATTGTCTGTGCCTATTTATTTCCAAAATAACTGCACTGAGGACTTCTCAAACTCTCAAACTATTTCTTTCTTCTCCCTCCTCCCCTCGCCCTCTCTGGCTCTACGTGGCACAGTCTGAGTACAGGGTGAAGGTAGTAGTTAGGTGGTTAGTGGAAGTCGGCCAGCACAGTTCAACTGTTGAACTTCTTCATAATCACAGAGCACAGAGAGAGAGAGAGTGAGAGAGAGAGAGAGCGAGAGAGAGAGAGAGAGAGAAACAGCCCAACCTCTCTCTGCCTTTGCTTTTTTCTCTAACCTCTCCTTTCTACAGCCCTTGAGTTTTTTTCTGAGGCACAGCACTCCACATTTCCACATTTCCACAATTCCACCCGGCTCTTAGCATTTTTGACTGTTTATACAGTGTGCTTGAGCAGCACTTTCTAATTTCATAGATGTTCATTAACCTGTTACTTTCTCTGATAGCTGGAAAAAACAAGAAAATCATCACATCTGTCCTAACAGCAGACATTATAAACTTAAAAGTGGTCCAGATTTTTACAAGGCAGATGGACTTATGGCAATAATGTCTTGACTTACTTTATTGCAAGTCCGTTCTAATTACTTTACTTTCAATAATATCACGTTGCATATTATTTACATGAAGTTGGGAGGCTCGTAAAATACGAAATAAAAAAGATGGTAAAAATGTATGCAGCAGTAGCCGACATATCCAGACTTATTTCCTAGTGAGTCCAAGTCCAAAAACGAGGATCCTTAAGTACCCATAATGCAACTTGACTTTTCCACACTCTATGTGTCCATGTGTTTTTATAAAAGGTTTTGGTTAAAAATTGTACATCACCTCTGACATAAACACCCACCAGAGTTACAGAGGACATACAGCAGTTTTCATAGTCAACGGATCCAGATCCTACACTTCTATAGTAGGAGTGGTGCTGCAGGTCCCAGCACAGGCCCAATCTTTCTAACCACAGTTTGCCTGTGGGGTGTTTTTAAATTGTGTGAGTAAGTCTAGGTGTGTGTGCTCTGAGATTGAAAAAGAAGTAGCCGGTAGGCATGGATTTAATACAACACAGGTAAATTCCTGAGTATAGCTAGCAATAAATGTAGACTGACCCCATCTATGACCTTTTCCCCTCAAGACCGGCTCAGAGGAATAATATTATTGTTTGCCTTTCAGGGGTGCGGGGCTAAATGGAGGGTTAGGGGTAGTGTTACGCCTAGTGTACTTGAGGTCCCTGTGGGCCCCTCTCTGCCACGCGACTCCAGAGTTCATCAGAAATAAATTACTAACAGGTCAGCATGCCCCTCATCCTCATGAATCCCGCTGACCCCAAAGCCTACAGGCGGACGCGGAAATTACAGCAGCCAGAAACTACCACGCCCTAACTAAACACACCTGCAACAATGTGACTGGTTCTTTTGCACAAAAATGAAACAACATGCAGGATAAATGAGGGTTCTATGACACAGATTAGCCAGTGTCAATCGACAAGTAGACCAAAAGCACAAGGAAACACGTCATTGCATGGTGAACCACCAACAGCACTCTACTAGGTGTGTGTTTGAAATGTCAAATGCAAAGGAATAGTTTGACATTTGGCTTGATCATAAAAGTGACTGGACTGGCCCTGTAACCGCTGAACTTGTCCTGTTTACACTTTGGCTTTTGGTTGGATTCAACAAAAATGATATAAAGTGCCAATTATGGAGCTTTAGAGGTGCTGGTGGGTGGATTGTTTCCCCTTTGGACAGAGCCAGGCTAGTTGTCTCCAGTCTTGATGCTACGCTAAGGTGACCCACTGCTGGCTGTAGCTTTATAATACCATACATGGCAATCTTTTCATCTCACTCTTGGCAAGTAAGTGAATAAGCACATTTAACACAATGTCAAACTTTTCCTTTGAACGTAGCTAAATGAACTTTTCAAAGACCTACAAACTCTTCCGTACTATGATTCAACCCTGTCTTTGACCGTGGGGCTGTTGCCATGGAAATGTGGACAGGACAACTAGTGTGCAGGAAGAGGTCTAAATTCTAGTGACTGTGTATGTGTCTCCTCCTATCTGTCTGGTTTAACGCTAATTTTAACTGATCCATAGTTTAACATTTCCTTATGTACAATAAGTGTGTATGTGGTGATGTGTAGCTAGTGCATCCGACTGGAGACCAGCTTAACCCGTCCCCAGGCACAAAGCTACCACTACAGATTATTAGCTTTGAGCTTCACTGTGTTCCCACTTTCTGAAAGCACAGATGCTTTTGAAGCTCTACTGAAGCATGAATATCTCTGTCCCTCTAGACCCCAGCAACATCCCAGACAGCCAGACCCCTCCATATATGAACACGCGCATCATCTCGCTAGTGGGTCCCGCCTGAGAGGATGTCTAAATATTTAAAAACATTTTAAAAGCACCAGCCCTCCTGTTCCTCCAGGGTGTCTGTTAAATTCTTGACATTTCAGAAGTAAGAAACTCAGATGCCCCCTGACATAGAAAGACACTGGGGATTACTTATCGGAATATCTCAGTTCCTAAATCGTCTACTTGTGGGCTCTTGCTAGCAGGTTAGCAGAGGGTCAATACTAGCATTGTCCTCTTATACCGCATGTGGAAGCTCAGAGATAGGACTAAACAAACCAAAAGGTCAAGTTACGCGTCAGATATTCAGTGATGGATTGTATTGATATGATCCATATGATTAGGCATTCCTCTATAAAAGTAGCAACAGCCCACATGTGATTTTAAAAGTGGGATTGCCAAGGATATTATTTTGCCTCCAGTCTTTTCTGGTATATCTCTTCTGCTTCCAGCTTAGGAGGGATTACACGTCTAATTCTAATTTCTTATCTACTGAGGCCATCAAAATGTGAGCCCTGGTTTTTCCTCAGGATTGTTTTTTTTTTTTTACTTGTAATCGGAGAGACAGTTGGAGCTGTGGCACTTTATCAGCATCAGCCACACCAGGCGTAGTGTGTATGTGTGAGACACCACATGTGGTAAAGAGCATGTCTGTGAATGGGTGTGTTTGTGTGTGTGTGCAGAAGATAGTGGCTGCATGTGGAGACAGAGGCTCTCTTTCAAGAGATTTTCTTCCACCCATCAATTATATCACAGCCCAATGCCGAGGAGGAGAGACAGAGAGAGATAGAGAGAGACAGAGAGGGAGAGAGAGAGAGAGACAGAGAGGGAGAGAGAGAGAGAGAGAGAGAGAGAGTGAGAGAGAGAGAGAGCAGATTTTCCCCAGACTAAAGCGAACCAGGAGGTGACCTTCTCATTTAAGATGGACTGCAGGTAATGAACATTGACGCAAACACATAAGCCATGTGACCCCGAACTGCCTGGTCCTAAAGATACCATCTTCCTGTCCTTTCCTCCCTCTTTCCTTCCTCTCATCCCCCACTTCTCCCGCTGCATTCCTGACATGCCTTAGGGAGACAGAGGGGGCCTCCAGGACAGACAAACAAAGACACACAACACACACAACACACTCACAAAGGCACTGGCAGCAGCCATTGTCTGTGTGCACTGAGGAAAAGGTCTTGGTGCTTGCATACCAAAAGAGAGCACCAATCCCTGTTTCTCAAACACACATTTGCCCTCACTTAGTTTTAGGCATGTGTCTGCACTGAAACTGTGGCTGCTGTAAACAATTTTCTCCTGCTCCTCCCTACACATTTTTGAAGCTACACCCTTTTGGACCCACAGACCAACAATAAACCATAAAACTCTTGCTGGGACTGCGATTTAAAGTGTGATGTCACGAGATTGTAAGTGAATCATAACAGCCTTTAGTGCTGGAGCTGCTGGTGTGGCATGAAAGGCCTGCAGCAGCTCTCTGCAGAATGCCAATGCAACACTGACCTCTTCTGGTAGAAACACCACATAGCCACAACAAAGGACAAGCAGATTTTTTTCAAATAAGATTTAACAGATACAAGACTGAAAGGTCAGCAACAAATCTTTGCTGTAGTAATTATCTGTCCAAAGTCATTAAATAAGAACAGTTATTGTACTGTTGAATCTGTGTACATATGTAGCCCAGAGTTCCACGGTGGTCAGGGTTAATAGCTGGACTACATAGCTTAGCGCTTAGCCGACTAATCCCTCTTCCTTACTCCAGCTAACCTAACCTCATGTGTCACAGGTCCATATGACACAGAAAACTGTTGGATTACAGATTCCCACCAGAGCATGGGAAAACTCTGAGTGAGATGCTAACCTTTGACACACACAAGCAGAAAAACCAACAGGAACATAAAGAAACAACAAAACCCTGAGACACTTACCGAGGTGTAGTTGGTCTTGCCCATGTTGTGGTTCTGGTTGTGGTTGAGATTCTGGTTCTCCTGCTCTCTGCACTGCAGCCCAGCCAGGTGTCTCTCCAGGGCTGCCCAGTCCATGGTGGGCAGAGGCTCCTCCTCTACAACCTCCTCCTCTTTGCATCCCCCCATCCGTCCCCCAGTCCCTGCACTGCTTCCACTGCTTCCACTGCCTCTACTGCGTCCACTGCCTCCACTGCCTCCTCCGCCTCCACCAGCACCAGCACCCCCGCTGGTGCTGCGGCTCCCCCTGCCTTGACTGGAGCTACGGTGGCGGGGCTTGGGAGTCCCTGTGCCCCCCTGTGGTGTACCGGGGGAATGGAGCTGGTGGCTCCTGGGCAAAATCAGATTTCCGTTCTGTTTCAGTTCCTGAGGGACGGCTGCAACTGAGGTGGCAGTGTCCCCGCCAGAGGCCGGAAGGGCTGGAACGGTCTTCACATCCTGGAATTCTTCAGCGAGGCTGCGACTGTTCACTGTCTTCCTATAGCCTTCGCCAAGGCCGTCGACCCCCACAAGGCCTCCTCCGCCTTCCTCTTGACCAGGAGGCTGTGGAGAGATGTAGTCTTCTCCATACTCGCTCTCCCACTCCTCTATCACCTTCTTCTTATACTCTTGGTAGTCCTCGTCCTCCTCATAGTCTTCTAAGGTGACCAGGTCTAGAGAGGGAGAGGATTTGTAGTCCTCCAAAGTGGCCAGGTCAAGACAAGGGGAGCAAGGTGTAACCTTGTTGGAGTTGGACTCTGAGCTGGAGCGACTGGAGGCGTCACTCCCCAGGTCCATGCCATCCTCCCGGTAATCCTGCAGCGACAAAGGAACAGAGAAAAAGAGTGAAACTGAGGAAAGGCATGTGCAAAGAACGAGAGATTAAAATAGAGAAAGAAAAGAGAGGGAAGGAAACAAGGAAAATGAAAAGAGAATTTCGGGAAGTGTGTAGATTTAGATTCGTAATTTGGTGTTTTGAGACCAACTACAAAGCACTTCCTGTCCCGCAGGAACTTCCTCTCTGCACAGAATTTTGTAGTCACGGTCTCCCTTGGACTTGTCTAGTCATCTGCTATACAACTGTACTGCTCCAAAGCTTCTCAGTGTTACTCGACTATGATAACTGATTACACATTCCTCTGTTGAACGTGTACGTGGGTGTGTGTGTGTGTGTGTGTGTGTGTGTGGGCTTGTGCAATACTTGACACACACACACACACACACACACACACACACACACACACACACACAGGGAACGCGGAGTCCGTGTGGCTGGATGTGTCAGAATGATATCCCACCACCCACTGCTACATCTGCAGCACCACAGGAACAAAACATGGGTGTTGTGAGGGGTGAGAGTATGTGACACTGACACGTCAATACACACCATACCGTGACACGGACAGATGAGTCCAGAGTTGTTGTCTAACCTTGACTGTGTTGCTCCTGCAGAGCCCCAATCACCAGCTCGCTGATTAGTTCACAGCTAATGAAAACGTCCATGTTGTTTACAACCCTCCACAAATCTCCACCCGACCTGAGCCTTCTCTCGCAGAGTTATCAGTCTTTTCTCCACAGGAGCGCATTATCATAGCGCCTCGCACCACTTTTAAAAGTTAATGAAAAGCAAGGAGCAGCAAAATTTCTCTCAGGGCAAAGAGAAATTAACGACATATTCCTACGTGATCCACATAATGAGTTGTTCTGTAAAAGGAAATTAATTATGAAGATTGCTAATTGCTGGTTTAGAGGACTTACAGTAGTTTTGCACCAGGCGCAAGAGGGAAAAACTGCAATACTACAAATAGTATCCTAATTATAATAGGCTTTCTTGACTTACTGTATGGCTACTAAACCACACCTGTGCCGGCTGTTGACGTCAAAGCCCAATGCAGAAAATATCTATGTTGGGTAAAGCACTGAGCAAAAGACTCAGCAACTTGGAGACTGGAAACACAAATTGCTGATGTGGTGTAGAGGCCTGAGCCACTCTATGATGAGGAGCTTGCATTTCTCCATAAAGGTCTAACAGGGGTAAAGATTGCACTAGCTGCACAAATAGGGCCACAAAAGCCATGTTTTGCCTTGGCACGGTGTCGTTGGCTACTTAAAACTATTTTAAATGTTACTTGAACAGCCTGGGTAAACCATTGAATTGCCACTCGGGTGTTGGGACCTCCAGGGTGTTGAGAGGCAGAGTTGAAAGTCAGAATTCATAACTCACCCATGAATTAGATCAGTGCCAGGATATTTGATGACTGTTCTGCTTGTTGTCTCTCAGTCTAGACAGTAATATCATGCAGAATCCCATATTCTCTTCCTAGGGCTCATTTCCAACAATATGTGGGTTTTAACAGGAAAACCTCCAGGAGCCCCCAGTAAGTCCACAACTGAAAGGGGAGGACTTAAGAGCACACAACATTACCAGCCTACTTATGGCCTAATGCTCTGAAATCGCTTAGACCTGGTATTTTACAGCAAAACGGCCGCGCTCGCTATTATGCACATTTGTAAAGTATAATGCTTAAAAAAAAAATGATTATGGGTCATACAATAGACCTGTATCAATGTGTCAGTACAGCGGAATAAACCCTTACCGATGTGCTCATCAAACGCGCTGGATCACCACACGGTCACCAGTCCCCGTGGTGTGTGAACCAGCCTGTCATCTCGGCTTTGTCACCCTGTAAGTGCTTTAAAACCCGGATCCAGGAACCGGGTGGAGTTTTCCTCTCCAAAGTATTAGGACGACCGCTAAATAGAAGCAAGAGTATCAGAGCTTCGATCGCGTTTCAAATCGCAGTCACCGATCCTCTTCTTTTTTTTTTTTCTTTTCTTTTCTCGAAGTGTTATCCCGATTTGTGCGGCATCAAAACAGCGCGTGGTTCCCAGATATCATCGCGTCAAGACATGGATGGTCACATGAGCCCGATTAAAATAATGTAGGCCTAATCATTTAAAGTGTGTGTGTGTGTGTGTGTGTGTGTGTGTGTGTGTGGGAGAGAGAGAGAGAGAGAGAGAGAGAGAGAGAGAGAGAGAGAGAGAGAGAGAGAGAGAGAGAGATAAAGCTGATCCGCTGTGGGATTAACCGAAGCGCAGACAGACCGTACAGGCTGGATTTGGCCACGAAATGCATGCAAATTGACAGCTGCACCGGTCCCCACCCCGCAGCCGAGCGGGTGTCTAGGGGGGCGTTTAATTTATGTCACAGACTACCCGGACAACTCTGCCCGTCGTCCTCTCGGCGGTGGCATCATCGCACACGCCCAGTGCGTGCGTGCGTGCGTCGAGCGTATGTTACTCCAAGCGGCATGTCTGCACGCATGACAGTTGCGTGATACAGGCTGCCGTGTGTTTTAAGGGCTGACGTTTGACTGTAAATACATTCGGATGATGCGCGTGCGTTTCTTTCCATTTGTCATTCATAGGCTACTCATATGATGTAATGTCCCCCCCAAAAAAGTCCCAGGAGGAACGTGATATCCCCCCCGGCAACAGCGGTGACAGAAACGCCTATAAGCCACTGTCGCACGGAGAATGACACCCACCACAGCTGTGGCCAGACTGCGCCCCCCCCTACCCCCCCACCCCTCGACACACTATTATCGGACAGAATTAAAGTCACCGGGTTTAAAGCTACCCTACGAGCTAAAAGTAGCCTGGATGGAACGCCAGCGCCATTTAAACGAGCCGATACTCACTGTCATCATCTTTGCAGCGTCCCCGTCGCGTCTCAAGACATTGTAAAGTGTAAATCCCAGCTGTTAAGACAACGGCGATGGTGCTGACTTGTTTCGCAGCAGCTTTATCTTAAGGGCGGGTGTCGGTGGGGCTGGCTTCGGCGGAGAAATGACAGGGAGCCGGTGGATAATTCAGTGCAGTCATCGCTCTGAGTGTGCAGCCCGTCCACAGAGGAGACAACCAGGAGTCTTGGGTCCTGCCTGTCCTGATTGGACAAAATAACGTAGATGTCTTAAAATCCCAGCAGGTCCACGCCGCTTCTTTCCTCCCCTCCGCGGCACACACGCGCACAGAGATGCCCAACCAGTCCAGACTGCACGCGCGCTCTCGCTCCCACCACGTCAACTGGAAAATAAATGGGCTCTGAGTAAAGTGCGTCCCCTTATGTTGTGGGCACGTTCCAGAGGTTCCACACAACCAGGCGGCTTCTATTACCCAGTTATTACCGAAGGAACAAGACTTGGAACTAAGCGCGAAACCAGCGTGCTGCTGCTCCCTGGCTGGCACGGCGTCTGTGTTTGTAGAGGCTCTCTCTATAATAAAACCCGTCTCTCTCTGTCGCAGCCTGCAGCTCTGAGGAGAAAGTGACGACAGAACACAACTAAAGCCCAACCTTCTGCACCCGCTGACCTTGCAACGAGAGGGAGTGAGAGAAATAGAGATCTAGTTTATTTAGTAAACATATACTTCTGGTGTTCGGAATTTAGAATATTTCCAAATCGGTTTTCCATTACAGAAAAAAAAAAAAACTTGAGAAATCCCTGTTGTTATAGCTACCATTTTGCGTCACATAATCTAAACAATGGCTATCTTTTTTTTATTTTTTTATCAGAGATTAGTACACCTGTGTAATGCAATCCAATGCAACATCCCTGCAATAAATCCAGCCATATCGTGATGGTTATGATGTTCGGTTTGGGTTGAGATGGTGTCACTCATATAACGTCGTGGAGTTCCCACTGCAGGTGTTCACAAAAGCAGGTTACATTTAAAGGTAAGCACAATCTAGACAGTGTAATATAAAAAATATCACTTTCCGTTGTACCAAAAAGAAAAACGTTCGGCAGCACTAAGGGCACCTACATATCAAATATCACATATTGCTCGGATACTTCCATATTAGATTAACAGAGCTGCATAAATCCCCAACTCACAATCTATACACCGTTAAAGGTTAACTTCAACACTACTGGCATTCTGCCTATATCCAGCTGATACTTTCTAGAGTTTCATAATTAAGTTTGGCAGAATATCAAACCTCTCTAATTCAACCCAGTACAAGCACCACAAACTACAGCCTTGGAAAATGACCACTATCAGTTACATTATTAACATTATCATTATCATTATCATAAAGAATCGATTAGCAGAAAATTCATCAGTTAATATATTGATGATATATATATATGTATGTTTATATATGTATATGTATGTATATATATATACATATATTGATCCATTAGACAGCAGATTTGTTGCCAATATATTGTAAATGTTAATGTATTTTGCATTGCTTTTGCTCGGAAAGAAAACAAAAACTGTAATGGTAGACATATGAGTTAACACACACACACACACACACGCACACGCACACACACGCGCACACACACACACACACACACACACACACACACACACACACACACACACACACACACACACACACACACACACACACACACAGATGGCAGCTGCAGAACTGAAGAGGGGTTAACACCAACATGGCATGATATCTTCATGTTGCATTCTGTTTCCTCTTGAAACAGCTGGTAATTTACATATTTCAAAATGGAGATCAAGTTAAATGTTAGTGACAAAACGAATCTCATCCACAGTAGGAGTAAATATACTCCAAAGCATTTGTATAACAAGCGTTATGATTAAAAAGTGGATCTGCGTCTCTCGAGTGGTAAGCCAAACATTTAGAAATACAAAAGCGCTTCAGTGACGTTGTTGGGAATCTTTCTCCGCTCTGCGCGGCCGGCCCGGCTCAGACTAGATTTATAGTTGTTTGAGGGACGGGAGCTGTCTTCATATATTGTGCGTTGATTGTATAAAAGCAGCACAAAGGACAAACCAGTCCATGTAATAACAGAGCCGTACTTCAAAGACCCCTGGCTGAGCCTCTGCCTGCACTACAGTAGGGACAGCACTACTGGGGCTCTCCCCAAACAGAACACAGCAGGAGTCCATACTGCCACTACGCTCACTCCCCACCGCCTCTGCTTTCGACTCTCTTATCAGCCCTTACACTCCTCCCCAATTCCCCAAACATTAATCGGTCATAGTGAAGTAAAGTGAAGACTTGTACTGAATCCCTTTAAGAAAGATACGCTACTTTTGGGTTTTTTTTTTTTATCTTGGAGAGAATGGGAGGACTATAAGTTCATATGCTCACCAGGCAATTAACTGATCGTTAACTTGTCAACAGGAGGCCAATATTGTTTATGGCACTCATGCACACGCACGCACGTGCGCACGCACACACACACACACACACACACACACACACACACACACACACACACACGGTGTGCTTTCTTTGAAGTTTGCATTTCCCTTCAGTGTCAACGCTAACTGAAAATATTTTTTTGACGTGGCATCCTTCCCTGCAGTGAATTGTTCCACGAAACAATAAAAACAGCAACGAGCTCAAAGTCAGGAGCGCCATATGAAGATGTCCATGATATGTCCATGATATGTTACATCAAAGCTCTTAAACCCACGTCTCATTCACACCTGGAAGAAGAAGACAACTTTACTTTTGATTGATAAGGTGGTCAAAGAAAGTTCACCGCGCACTACTTCAGGCACACCCCCCCCCCCTCCAATCTACCGAGAAGCAGAGGTGCGGTGTCTGTCAAACTGCCATTCAGTGGGATTTACCAATCACCGAGGGGCAGGAACATGTGGAAAAAAAACAGCCAGGTGAAGATCCACAGTATCTGGAAAAGCTTTGCTCTATCTGTGTGCCTAACAGTCCATCCACAGCAGCTATCTGGCAGGAATCACTGAAGGCCCATTACTGACAGAGAGATAAGGCTGGAGAAAAGAATGGCCCTCCGATAATACCAAAAAGTCAGGGAACATCTTCCTCTGCTTATATCTATCTCACATGCGTTTTAAAAAAAAGGGAGCTCTTGACAGTTGGTGAGAAATTGAAACTGTCTCTGACTTGTCAGGAACTCACCAACTCTAACGGAGAGACACCGAAAGTGACCTTGGAGGGTTCTACCTCTCCCTCTCTCTTTTCAGAGACCGAGGGGAAGAGCTCACCTTAAAATAAGACTGGGGCCGAACCAGACGACAGAAAATGAGGCGTTCGAAACATGACTATGGTACAAGACCAGACCTGCAGATGGGAAATGTCCGGGCAGGTTATGAGAGCCACAGAACCACGAGAGGCCAGACAGTAGACTCAACACCCAGGTCTCTCACCATGTCACGTCTTCTTCGGATAAAAAAAATACCCAATCCTGGCTGTCACGAAAGAAGTCTTTATACTTCACGCATACCTTTTAAAGGTATCCCCTAAAAACACTTGTACCACTTAAACGACTCCCTTGCGTCCACACCTACTCCCTATTATTTATTACCTAAAGCCAGGAAGAGCCCTATGTACTAGGCTCTAAGAAAGTGATGCCTACATGTAAGGGTAAATGGAAAACTGTTAACATTTACCAGCCTATTACTGTCTGGGAAACACAGGGGGGTTTCTTTGTGTTTTATCTTGATCAATCCTGTCTGCAGAAGATTTCTATAGAACAGATTAGAAAACCTGGCTACGTTTTCCTGACAATGTTGTATTCTCACATAAAGAAATATTCTATAGTATTGCAGGTCTTAACTTGTTCTATAAGCCAGTCTCTCTCCCTCTCTCTCTCATATATATATTCTCTCAACAATTCTCATAAAACGTGTAAAATATCAATGTGACATAACAGTGTGGAGTATTTTTTTGAGCTTTTAGGGACAGAATAGATCCCAAACAGAACTTACGGTTTAGTACCTTCATGCGAATAAAAGGAACTTCAACATTCAAAAATTCAATATTGCCATTAAACAGTCTTGCAGCATTAACCACAATGACCTCATACACCCAGAGATATTGTAATAAAAGGACATAAATCACAGTATATGTCTATTGTAACATTTTGCCAAGCCCACGTGGACGTACACCTTTTCCCTCCATTTGCTGCAACATGCACACAAAGTGCCACATAAAGCAGTTTGTGGCTTGAGACCGCAGCAGCAGGAGGCAGACTGTTTGATGATGAATAGAGATGTCAGATGGCCACAATAGAGAATGGCTCCTTAACTGCCCGACTGACCTGTCGTTCTAAATAGAAACGGTGGCCAAACCATTAAGACCGGCCATCAATCTCCTTCCAAAACAAAATTATGATTTACTCCATTCAAATCAGTGACTGAGTGAAGTGGAGCGAAGCAAAGGGGAGTGTATGTATTTGAATTTCTGGGTGCACTTCATTTCCAAGGCAACTGTATGCATGCATGTGTGTGTGTGTGTGTGTGTGTGTGCAAACATCAGCACATGTACGTATCATTTTGCTTCCGATATGCATTCATGTGCTATGATGCAAACCGCCACCATGCACCTTTGTATTATGTTTTTGTAATTGTTTTTACACAATCTGTCGAACCCAAGCGCTTGTAATAGGATTGCACTACGAATACCTGGCTGTAATATATTGATCTTTCCTTCCATACTGTATATCAGCCAACACTTTCACTTGCTAACGAAGTGTGAAATGAATTGTGAGAGCAACATCTTGTCCAAAAAGCTCTCCCAGCTATTAGTTTCATTTAAATGGGACGCACGTCTGCAGTGTTGTGTCTGAAGTGTACAGCTTGGTGCCCAATGCGGACAGACTCAGACTTAACAAATTTACTTCATCATGCTTGGTTTATAGAGGCTAAATGGATTGTTCAGTGGAAGACAGTGTTTCATACAGCCAATCATTCATCAAGAAGCCTTGAATCCAAACTAGCAATTACAGAAAAGACCAGAATATGTACATATGGCCATAACCATAAAGAGAGTGAGAGCGGGAAACAAACAACGATAAATATGATGAAGGAGGAGGCAATAGTATAACTGAGGGGGAGGAGGAAGAGAATTACAGTGATGAAGAAGTTGAGGAAGATGAAAATGTTGCTAATGATAATGTTGACTGAATCACTACAGAAATCAGAGTGATTAAGGCCATACTCGTGCTGATGAAAATTATAGTTTATGAGTCTACAGTTACGAGTCTGGGGATGATCATGATGACAAGCATAATTAATCCAAATCAATACAGTGTGGATTCATACGAATACATACAGCGGAGAAAAATGAAAAAGCAGAAGCATTTTCTGTAACAGCTAGCAGCTGTGGAATCTATAAGAAAAAATCCAATTTGATTGGATTAAATCCAATCAAAGATCGTGACGCTTTAGGAAAGCTAAATTCAGACAAAATGTCAGCCAAGTTCTGAAAGAAGTTATGACTAGAGCTGCATAGAGCATCAGAGATGGCACTGCTGTGGAAAAAGAGCTTAATCGCCTGCAGGGGTGCAGGGCCGAGACCTAGACCAGACCCATTTGGTCCACGGCACACTAATGCCAATTAGAGGGAAAGAAGGGAAGGTTTGTAATCTGTTCATTTAGCCCAGCCAGGAGACGCGTTCCTTGGGGCTTATGGGAGATTCAGGCTCGTGACCGTGTGATGGTACTGCTGTGTATGAGCCACACTAGTCATGGCTCTAGTTGCTGATTTACTCACAGCAGTTTGAAGCAGTCTGTGATGAAGGAGGTTGTTGTTGTGTTACAACCAGACCGGGACACGTGAAGACCATTTTCATGGATTACAAGGGAGAGACCTGAAGGTGTATATGACGGTCATGGGGAGATTTGTAACAGTTTTGTATTAACTTCAAACTTACCACATCTCCCACAGACTGGATGGATTTTAGGTCAGACTTTTTTTCTCCTCCTCTCGCTCCTGAAGTCCCCCTATACCCTATTACTTCTACAACGTGGCAGAAAACATCCACGTTGTTTAAAGAGTCAGATATAGAGATGGAGACTCTGAGATAGTGTCAGGTCCCAATCCCAAGTCTCCCTCTCTCTGCTGCCTGCCTGGCAGCCCTCCTCGGCTGTTTCTGTGCCCTGTCAGCAGTACAGCCAGGCAGAGATATGCATCTCCCCTGCCCTGTGCTCAGCTCCGCGCCGTGCAGTGCGCAGATGTCCACACAATTTACTGCCCACACCAAATTGGATCACTTCTCTGGTGTTTTGAGCAGGCCTCGCACCTGCTGTTTTCCACCTTCTCTCATAAACGACTAAACATCCAGTTGATTTAAGGAGCAAATTAAACCAGGAAGGCCTGAATAAGACAAAAAAAAAGGAGTTCATGGTTGCTATGAAATGAGGAGACTGTTCTCTAGTTTTGCAGCAGATCCATTTCCCATGTGCACATATCTGTGAAAAGATTCAACCTCTTAAGTTGTTTGGAAAATTTAAGGCTTGGAAATCATAGAGTAGTCTCCAGGTTTCAGTACCAGCCCAGCATCAACACAGACACTGAGGCTCTACAGCTTGCACAGTTTGACCTCAGAGGCAAGCCATGTGGTCTGTCAGGTCTCCAGAGTGTTGCTGAGGTCAAGCATAGTCTGACATCTGATCAGCTGTGATGTGACTGAGTGACAACTCCATTTTCTCATGTTGGTTGTGTATGAATCATCACAGTAATTGGAGAAAACGACGTGTGTGTGGGCGCCTCTGATTTCTGGTAATACACGTGTGCGCATGTGAACCCTGAGGCATCCTGGCAGGTGGTGGCACACTGTCTAGATCAATTATTGATCCCTCCTGGTCTGCCAGGTGTGAGATACTACTGCATCACACTCAGACGTGGCCTCATAACTCATCATTGCAAAGATGGCAAGAGAGAGGGACCAAGCAGCAACAGAATAACTGTGCCGTGCTGTGTGTATGACTCCAGCAGCAATCTTGTTGCTGTGTGTCACGAGGTTGGAGAGCAGCTGAGTACACGGCAACCTCATCACCACACAGATCGTTGATGTGGGATGATCCTGTAAGATCCTTGATTATATTCAATGCCCATTTATCTTTAAAAACCTTCCTGCTCGGGCAACTAAAACAAAAGATGGGATGCAAATCTTTGTTGCTGGCATGAAAGACGGACCTGCCAAAAGCCCAACCACCACCCTGACCTCTACGCCCTTAGCTTCTGGCTCACTACATAAAGGCCACACTACTTCCGGCACTGGCCGCTGGCATTGGAGTTAAATTGTGCCTTGCAGAATCATCCAAAATGAACATAATTTCCAGGGTTGCCCTACTGCTTTGATACATGCTGTCACTTGTGGGCATGGCTGTCCATAATATATACTGTGGTACAAATTATAGCCAGTACATACTCTCATAAACACACATTTACATATTACACATATTTATAATGTATACCAGTATTAACATTTTCGAGTTCCAATGGTATTTTAAGTCAACATGTTCTCATTCCAGCTCATCACGTACTGACGCTTTGTCAGATCCCTTGGCGTCACTTTCTAATGCACTGGTCGCACGGTCACACGTAGTTAACGTGTTCAAAATACGTCACAAACATCACTATGGTAACTATTGGAACGCGAACACCGGTCTCCTGGTTGAAAGTCCTGAATGTTCATTCAACAACCTGTAGTAGCTCCTCCTTTTGGATTTCATACGTCAACCCATTATTGCATTGGCGTCTTGCCTTACTTATTTCTGTATATTTCATCATTTTTCTTCTATCTTTTTAATTTACATTAATTGTATTGCAACTTCTCTAATATCATAGTATTTTTGTTTGTTCCATCCTTTCACCCAATAGCCTATCTTATTGTTTTCTCAGTTCCTAAAAGCATGGTAATCTAATTAGTCTGAGCCTAATAGTGTGCACAAACTCATTCACTGGCCTCCTTTCTCTTACTCCCTAAATGCAGAATTAAATATACAGTAATTACACACTATAACTACTGGTTTTGCTGCCTTCCAGGATAATATGGGCAAATATTCCTGTAATATTTAAATCTGAAAATCCTCCAGATTTAACAGGTAGTTGTTAAACACACAATATGTAATTTCTGCCGCTTGATGTCTCGCAAATAAAACGATACCAAAAGACAGACTGTGATGATGTAGTGAAGTAGCGCGGGATCATGGGAATTATTGTTTTCATTGTTAAACAACCAACATTGCCGATGAACATCTATCTGACGTGACTCGGGCATTTCATTATCAGGTAATGTATTCAAGTTTTACTCACATTACATTTAGTCCCCTTAAGTGAGTTCATGTTACGTTATTTCACTTTAATGAAATAGCCGCAAGTAACATTAGCTCTCTCCATCTTGAGATTGCCACACCAATATTTACCCTTGTTGAACCTCTCTTCTGTTCCCATAATCTTCTTCGGTCATTTAATTCCCCCGTGTGTTTGCGTTTAACTGAGACAGCTTCAGAACACGCAGCATCCGACAATGAATAATCATACTCCGTCACAACAACTGTAAACAATAGAGTGGCTTGCCGACTTAAAGGGTATGTGATGCCATTGACAGGCGACCAAATGACACACAACGTGGCCTTGAATAAAATTACAGACTTCTTTGGGTTTGAATATTGTTGAAAACATTTTGTATAACAACAGTAAACAACTCAACAACATATATAACATTGGTCTAGTTGTTTTTAGACATTCTAATGTGGGAATGTTACATATTATAGTCTCCCAAAAGTGCAGCCATCTTCAAGGAGAAGGTTTAGCTTTGTGCTTTTTATTTTCCAATATCATTAGGTGCATTCTTGGATGCTTGACACTGTATACCGACCCTGTAATATAATATATCCTTGACTTCAAAGGCAAATTTCATTTGCCACCCTTCTCATTACTTTGCTTTTCATGTCAGTGTCTATTACTCAGTATCTGTAACTGGATAAATTATGATCTTTGCAACAGTGGTTTTCACCAGGCTTTCAGATTTTAACAACCTTCTTCCTACAGGGGGTCAAAGATATTCAAAAATAAACCATTGCGAAGTCAATGGGCCCTATCACAATTGCACATCAACCACACAGTATTTATCAGTTCCCCTCTTTTCTACACATTCAGTAAATGTTTTCGTTCTCTCAAATTCTTGCCTCTCTTATCTACGATGAGGTAAGGTTGGCATGCACATTTAGTACCACAAATAATTCTGGAAGTGATGAAAACCGAACTCTCAAAAGGGTTCGGTTTTCATCACTACGGCAGCATATTCACACTCCCCATTTCTAAGCAGATACAAGACACATTCAGCGATTAGCTAAATTATGAAGTAAGTGAGGAGACAGTGGAGGAAATTAGATCAGATTATAGGAGTTTAAATCACAATAGCCTTCTTTTTGAAGTGGATTATATAATACAACAGTGATGATTAGAGCTAATCCATGACCACAGAGCATGGATAACGGGAGAATCAATGAATAGATGGCCAGAGTTTCTATGAAACAATGGTTTTGTTTCTGTAATTACATCTGTCATGTGCTAATAAAACCATTCTGCAGAGAACCACTGGCACTGGCTTCGTCGTTGTACCTCTGCTATGTTAACCAAAGGGCAGGTGGATTGGCAAGGCAGATGATCAGAGAAATCCAGCAGAATTCTAATATTTGTGACTAAAATGATGCTGAGCCAGAGCGGCGTGCAGGATTTGTTCTTCTAAAATAAAACAAATTCACCCAATGGCACCTGCAGAAAACCTCACTCTGGAGGTTTGAACATTTTCTCGACTGAAGAGCAATATAGTACAAAAGGCAATCCAGCCTGAACTGTTGAGAGAGGCATAATGGTAAGCAGCCACTCCTGCAGAGATGCATGCCCTGTCAGAGGCAGTGCCAAAAGCCCAGGAACTGAAGAGCGAGGATGTTGCCTCGGACATTTTGGCAGAGAGTAAACCTGGAGGGGACCTTATCACCTCCATCATGATGAGCACCCCCCCCCCCTCAGAGCTACTCATGGGCTCCCTTTCATTTGTCACATTTCTCCTTCATCAGAGCTTGTCAATGAAATACTTGCGTGTCGTTTTTTATAGTCACTGGCCCTATTCTTCTCTCTTTCTAGTCCTTTGTATTCTACATTCACCGCCTCTCTTCATCTCTCTCCTCCAGGCTCTATGTGCCATCTCTGATGCTCTATGCAGGCTGGGAGGGTGCTGGGAGTAAATAGGCATGAGGGCATCAAGCCCACAGCTCCCTGGCAAAGACAGGGGGAGGGATCATCAGCTGAATATTGAGAAAACCACCCCGACAAAAGGAATCAGACAGCAAATGGACCTTGCAATAGAGTGTGTTGAATCATTCAAAAGCTAAACAGTAGGGTAGCACATCAATATAGTATGAGAGGTGAAAAGTGCGCATGCATGTGTGTTTGTCTGTGTGCATGACTTTGCAACTTTGTGCTTCATTTAACACAATGCTAGCCAGCTCAGGAACCACTGCAAGTAATGTAAAAGAGTTTCACATTTGCAGCACTTAAATGGATCCTGATTGTTCTAATTTACGGACAAGGCAGGTCACTGGGAGTTTATGAGAGAAACTTCGATACAATGTCACTTGGAATGGGGGATTCAAGTTTAAAGTGTATGTTCATTTACATTTGAAAGCATTGCTCGTTCATCAGTAAATAAACATAATTATGGTTTGCTGCTATTTGTGTTGTTAGGAGGAGGGTGAGATAAGGTAGGAGGTGAAGACAGCACTGGCTGTGTTAGTTTATGTAAACATGCTGCAATTTTAATGGCCTCTAACATCCTTAGCAGGCCCCCCTGTGAGGAACGGAGAGGAAGGAGGATGTGGGAGGCTTTCAGACCACTTTGCTCCTTTCAATCTGTCAATTTTGCCCTGCTTTTCCCATCCTCCCTCTCTCCTCATCTCCCCATCTTCTTTCACCTAAGGTCTACTCATGCATGTTATCACTAAGCTGGCAGCGGTGGGAGGCTACAGAGGAATTGTCATGGCCCGAAATGCTCCCCCATTGCAATCCAACCCTCCACCACTCCATCTCTATTTTCACTGCCATCGCTCCACAGCTGTCCTCCACTCTCACTACTGTCTCCATTATACCATTATCCCTGCCTGGCATCCAGTGCACTAACTAATGAGTTCCTCCTCTCCTCCCCTCTCCCCTCCTCTGCATAGTCACTGTGTTCTGTTAGCTGGAAAAAAAAGTCTGTGATAAGCAGAGCGGACATCAAACAGGTGTGAGAGATTTGCATGTCTCCCAGCGGAACCAAAACGCTGCGACTAAATCCACAATCCTGCACCCTCACCTGCTGCTGGCACTCCATTATACACCCCTGCAGTTACTGTGCCACTCCGGGCCATATCCCTGCTATGTGTGCCAGTCACCTGGTAGTTCTGCATTGACGATAACAACCCTGCACTGCCATTCAACCGCGAGGCCCCTCAGACAAAGAATCACGGCTCGGTATAAGTGGACATGCCATCAGATGAAATTTAATTGAGTGAGCATAAACAAACAAGCTGCTGTGTATGCAGAAATACACAGAGAGGCTGATACACTTGTGCATGAGAGAGAGTGACACCTCTTGCTTTCCATTCTGGTAGCCTGTGCCGATAGATTGTATCCAAGTTTGTTCGTATACATTCAACACAACGAGTGCAAAAGGTTTTCAGAGAGTGGAATATACATCTGAGCATGTGGTAATCAATGATTATCCTCTGAACCAGCCACATTACATGATTCAAACTGTTATAATGCAGCTGTAATAATCACACGAAGTGCGTTCCCATTTATTTTTTTTCTGCTACAAATTGAAAATGCAGATAAAAACAGGCAACATTTGAGGGGAAAAAACTATTTTACACTTTTCCTGAGGTGGAAAAAGGTGGTATATTTTTTAAAGCAAAACTGGAGAAAGGCGCAGCGGAAACAGGCGAATCAAGACAAAAACTAAACTGACACTTCAGCTCCACTGGAGAGATGAAATATTGCAGCTGATGAAAATCAGATCTGTGAGGAAAGTCCTGGAAACTAGCAAATGGCACATGTGGAACATGGCTTACCAAGCAAGCAGAATGCAGATGGGCTTCTTGAACAGTAAAGTTTTTTCTGCAGAGTCAGAGAAGTGAGGTGCAAACAGATGGCAAAACCACTACGCAGCTAGAGGGAGATGATTTGGCTTTTAAAGTCATTATGTTATCGACGCAACACAGTGATCCACACAATAAACACACGCTCACTAAACTTAATCTGTAGTAAAATGAAACGACGTGAATTACAGTTTAAAAGAATAACACGATGTGTGGATATTTTGAAGCAGCCTGGTGTTGCTTGTGCATGATTTAGTCATGGTAACCACATAGATCACTGTGTGTAATGGCGCTGCACTTTGACATGGAGCTGTCTAAAATCTGACCTGCAGAGAGAACACACGTAGTGCCTGTTTTGGATCCCTCAGATGACTATAGGATTTTTAAATGAGTTGTAAATGACACATGCTGCATCCATAAGAAACACCCATCACTATTAAGCTCAGTTCAGGAGATGCAGCCTTACTGGTTTAGTTCCCCCACATTACAAAAACACATTTCCACTTACCTATCGTGGTATCTACCCCTGCATATAGTTTTGGTTTTATGTGCCCAGCTTTTCAGCACTTCTAAAATGTCTGCTGCTTCCCAGTACAATGGAGGTGATTGGAATTTGGTTGTTGCTATAAGCATGAAAAACATTTGAAAAACAAAACAGCAATATGCAATATAAACAAAGTCTCAGTTGCTGAAATATCAACATATATTAATTTATTGCTTTTCAGGCCAGTTGATGCGACACAGCACTATGCAATCATCTTTTCCCAGCTGTGATGCTCCCTTTTACTTTGTCTTTCAGGCTCTACCTGCTTCTGCCAGACATCAGTAGTATGTAACAACTAAGAAGGAGCTACCAGGAAAAAAGAGTAGAGTTGAGTAGTCTTTTTTCTCTTACAGTTCTTCTACGCAGCACATGTGCGACACTGAAAAATGAAAAATTATGGCGGAGGGATATGGCATATTTGTGTATCTCTGCATGCGTTTTGGAGATTATTTGAGAACACATCAGATTTAACAAAAAAATACTATAGAAAATAACTGAGTGCACTGGCTTGTTGAAAAAAGAAAGTAAAAAAAAAAAAGAAGTCACAAACAGATGTCACAGATATTGCTTTATGCTCTTGTTCTGTCAAGTGTGCAAACACACATGCACTTCTCCACAAACACACACAGACACCTACACACACACACACACACACACACACACACACACACACACACACACACACACACACACACAAAAGCAAGGGAAAGCTATAACAGAAGTTGCAGATTGTGTGATACATAATCTTGAGATGACAGTGTAGCAAGAGTTCAGTAAACATGTAAAGATGGATGTGGCAATAATTCAAAAGCAAGATGCAGTCACGCTTGTGGGAAAATAGAAAGAGGTCGAGAAAGTTTAAAAAGAGAGAATATTTCAGGAGTGAGCGGCGGAGGTAAGTAAAGGAGTGAGAGAGAGGAGTGGAGGAGAAGAACGAGTTTCAAACAACCTCCAGCATTCCGGCGCAGTGTGAACAAGGTGAGGTCATCTCTTGGGGAGCTGGGGCTGAATTCTAATCACAACAATAAGGTCAACAGAGTAATCCCTGTCCGCTGAAATGTCACTGTTCCCCTGCTCTGACACGGCTCCCCCAGCACAGCATCACAACAACCGGCTATCGATCACACACTAATTAGGAAAAGATGAGGCCTGCTGCACAGGATACACGTGACACACAAACGTGAAGATGCACGCACACGAGAGAATTAAATGTCGCGCTTGTGAACACATATGCGCGCACACTTATGTGACTAAGCTGTTTGTTTTACATACAGTCTGCTGGATAGGAAGTCAGGGGATTAATCTCAACCTGCGTTGAGCACGGGCTGAGAGGAAAAGGAAATGGGACTGAAGCATTAAGATCAACCGCCTCACATGGCACACGCACACAAATAAAAAGACGACGTTACTGGGCTCAGTGGTGCTCCTGTGAAATATTAGTGTGTAACTAACTCATTTACAGCTTTAAGAAATCTGGATTATGGATTTTCATCAGATTGTGATTAGATTAGAGAACACAACCAGCGTGAACTGCTGACCTCAGCTTCACATGCTTAATGGAAACTATAGCGACCATAAATTATATATGTTAAAAAAAATATAAAATATAAATGTTTATCTGTGTTGGTTTTTGTATGTAGTGTTTCCATGGACTACAGAAGAAGTGCCCATGTATGCGTGTCGATGCATGCATTTACAGAAAAGTAAAAGGGGGTTGGCCATATGAATAAAATCTTCTATAACAGTATATAAACGTGAAGAGGGTGGACCCGCTGGTTCCAAAAGTATTTCCCCCACATTGAATTCCCATTTCAAATGGGAATTCAATGTGCATAATCCTGAATAATCAAATGGTCATAGAGGTGTATGTTACAGCCACCAGTTTTAAAGGTGCTCAATTCAAAATGCAGAGCATATCTAGTGCCTCCACATGGCTCTAAACATGGCGACGGCTGAGCCAGTGGCTCGCAGCAAACAGCGCTTATTGCGTTAACAGTGCTGACAGAGCTACAGCGTTAACCTGAGTGGGAACCAGGGGGTGGGCTTCTCTTGGTGCGCAGGGCTTCTAGCTGTTACTGCTGTGTGAGAGCAGAGCAGAGCGGTGACCATGAGCTCGTCAGTGGGGCACGTTCACTCAAACTTCATAATATTTTGGGTGCTCGTTAATGGCTGCATGACTAATGACCTCTCAAGGTTTCGGTGACTCGCACTTTCTCTGAACGCCTGTTATTGCCTGTTTGATACTGCCATTGATTTATTGCTTACTGCTGACTCCTCACTCTCTACTCTTTACCGGCCGCGGGTCAATTGGGGCCACGAGAGAGAGAGACAGTGGGGGAAAACAGTTTGCTTGGTTTTATTGTTTTGGACAGTGTGTTTGGCTATCAACTAACAGCTATCGGACTACCAGTACACACACTCCTGACTGCTTTGCTGCTGCTGTTATTTCAATCCTGTTAACTGGGCATCAACCTCACATTTACACCAGTGGCTATCTGTCGCTACTTTCTTTTGTTATTAACCAAAAGAACATAATACAAACTCAGTATACAGGGGATATACAAATAGAACAATAACAAAAGAGACAGGAGTATATGACGCTAAATAAAAAATAAGAAAACACAGATATTAGGTGTCTTAACAGCCTTTTTGTTTGTCGAATTAGAAAGTAGTTTCACATGTTGCTCTACATTCCTTATGAAAACAATTTTTTATTGTTGTATTTATGAAAGATTGTGCTAACATAACTATCAAATTTATTATAAAAACTGGTGTCTTCTTTTATTCATTTTTGAGGAAATGCAAAACACCACATTTTCCCATATTAATGTTCAGTCTTCAGATCTGATCAATGAATAATCAGCAAAGGTCTTGCCAGAATTTGTTGGTGTAAGAGCATTGCCAAAATAGCTGAAAAATTGTTTCTGAATATTCATCACAGAAAGAGAAGTTTGTGTTTATGCCTCTGCATTAGTGATTGGCAGGGTAATATCTATGAATAATTTGGAAGGACACTTCCTTAACCTTATTCACGATAAGGTATTTATGAAGAAGCATCCAGATCTTCTTCCAATAGCCTTTATATATAATTTACCATCCGATTCCAATGTGCCATGATATATTGAATAGAGACAACCTCTCCTTAAAATAGAGCAGGGATGGCTCAATTACTATTTTAGGGATGTAAAGCTGACTTCCTACTGGGGAGGGTCATTAGAAGCCTGTCAGTCCAAAGAGGGATGACGCAATTTCCAGTACATCACCGTGGGGTCCTTCTCCATGCTGTGCAGCCCAGTGTGCAGCAGTCTGTTGCCCCTACCTTGGGGTGCCACACTCTACTGTGGTCCTGCCATGGGTCAGCCCTAAACCTAATCTTACCCTAACCTTCAAACAAGTCTCCAACCTAAAATGTAATGATTTACATTATCGGGAATTGCATTTTGTCCCCAAAAGGAGGGCGAGTCCCCACAATGTGATAGTGTAAACAGATTTACGTCCCCACAACATGAGTAGTACACACCCACACACACAAACACACAGTCGCTCAAAGCAACAGTAAAGAGGACGCAGTATGCTCTGCCATCATGGTTCAACCCTTCTAATCTAACATCTAGATGGGAGCGACAGCATTGTCATAGAATGATACTACAACACCACTGCTAGCGTGTTTGTGTGTGTGTGTGTGCGGGCTTGTGTGTACTCTAATGCGTGTGGAACAACACCTGTCTCCCTGTCAGAAAGACAGAAACTGAAGAAAGAAACGACAGAAAGTTGCAGCGAGAAGGAAATGCCTGGAGAGAAGCACATTCAAAGGAGACAGACAGGAATTCAGCACAAGAAGTTAAAAAGAAAAAAAAATGTAAGTGTAAAAGGGTAGAAGTAGGAAGGATGAGAAGAACATTATACAGAACAAGCTACAAAAAGCCACAGCATTTTTTAAAGCTATGGGCATAATGACTCTTAATTTGCATTGAGTCTGTATTCACGTCAGCATTATGGTATTCCATATGAAACCATGATTGATGAGGCTTGCTCTGGTGACATTATTATACTGATCCAACTCATTAACATTTTAACTACCTGGGTGCTTTGGTCAGAAGGACAAAGGGAAGGAGAGAGATGCTTAAGTAATGCAAATATATTATGCAGTTTTGTTCACTTGGGCGACGCTTTTTAATCATACTGAGGGTGTTAAAGTATAAATTCAGATTCATATTAGATAGAGACATGATTTTCTGGATTTTTGATGGTTACATCAATGTATATGTTATTCCCAATACGGCTTTATCTTTCACCTCTATTCTTCTGTCTCACCTCTTTTCAGTCGATTACCCCGAGCACAGTCTGATAATATACAGGCTATCCTGCTGACTAAGACACACATTATCTATGCATCCACAGAGGATCACAAACAACTGCTTATTGCTCATAAAATGCAGCCCGGTTTTAAACCCCACATACACACACATACAGACACACAACACCTACTTATGCAGGAACTGTTTTTCATTCAATTATAAGCATGTCTGTGCAACCGAAAACAGCTTGGAGACAGACAGAGCGCTGTAAAAATGGGCTGTGAATTCTGGCCTCCATTGCCGTGAGAAACAAAAAGCGGTGGCAATACTTATAACACCGAGCACAATTATACCACCTCCGTCTGCCTCTGCTGCTCTCAGACAAATGGATAGGTAGATTAGTTTTGCACTTGACTGGTTTTGTCTGGCAGCTCAAGCCGGTCCCCATGTTACATGCTGACGACGAGGCCACACCTTCCCCTTGGTCTGGTCCCAGCCAGACAGACTCATCTGATCTGCTGCTGGGTCTCTAACTGTCGTTGTCATCCTGCCTCCTGCTCACTACAAACTGGAGATACCGTCCACGCATAGACGGATCTGTGAGGGAAACATAAATGGCATAAAGGCGCCACATGAAGATAAAAGGGATTAGAAGAAATTATTTATTTTTTAAATTATTTGTGAGGACGGAGGCAGTGATGGATGAAAAGAAGGATGTAAGGGAGGTTAGGTGATGGGAGATGAGGGACAGGCCAATTCATGGGAGGGGGTAGGCGGTAGAGATAAAATGTTCGATCAACAGTCGATGCAATCTTATACCACAAAAAAAGACATATAGAGAGATATTGACACATTCAAATATTGTGATATCGTCTAACACCTATCTTGTGAATACCATGACATAAACACGTAACAATGTAAAGTGGCCATCACTATTGGTGCTTTAGGAAACACTGTGAATTTATGATGACTTAACAAGTAGGATGATTCACCGTTCCTTTTAATTGAGCTTTAACACTCAAAAAGAAACCCTCAACACATTTTGGCTTGTTACATGTTACAGTTAGCCATTTCAGTGAGTGAGCATGCACAAAACCAGAGCACTAAAATGCATCGTTAAACCATCATGACATCATTAATGTTATCAAGTCCACCCGTGCCTTTTCTGCTTCAAGTCAGAATGTCTGCCGTGAAAAGTCTACAGTCTATTCTGTCTCTTTTTTTAGATGTACACTTGTAAAACATTTGCCGTAAGATGTAAGCAGGCAATATATTGTATCAACTCGTTCATTTCAAGCATACCCCCACCTTTAAAGACCCTGAAAAGATCAAATTAAACATACAGAGACTGCAAAAGACGCATCAATGAGAGGTGAAACGTAGCAAATGTAGGTTTACTGACAGAGCGTGGGGGATGACTGAAGTTCTCTGCAACACATCAAAACCCTAAAAACACCAAATGAGGTGATACCTTTTGGAAGAATCATTCCGTCCAGTAGAGTTCAGAGACTTGTAGAATATATGCCAAGTAGCACTTCACTGAGACACACTGCTTTTTCCCTTTAATTTATCACTTAACTTGACATCAGGATGAGGGACAATGATGATGGTGAACGAATGTAGAAGTTAATGACAGTAAAGATGCATGGATGTGTAGAAAGATACATAGGAACACAGTGAATCAGGGAAGAATAAAGTGGTTGATAGCTAATGAGAGGAAGTGGAAGAGAATAGATGAGTAGATAGAGGCCCTTGAAAATAATCTATGAATCTATCTAAAACACTATGCAGTTCATGAGAATATACATAAGTCAAGGCGCTCTCTCTCTCTCTCTCTGTCTCTCTCTCTGTCTGTCTCTCTCTCTCTCTCTCTCTCTCTCGCTCTCTCTCTCTCTCTCTCTCTCTGTCTCTCTCTCTGTTTCTCTCTGTCTCCCTCTCTCTCTCTCTCTCTCTCTCTCTCTCGCTCTATGTTTGCCTCTGTCCCAGTGCAGACAGGTGTAGTTACAGCCCAATAAACAGAGTGGCTAATATTTCAGTGTCTCATCTCCATGCTAAGAATAGTAAACCATGCGTTTGAAGCAGCGGCTCACTGAGAGTCACATACTGGATGACCTCAGCTCACACACAGTGGGATCGTACTGCCATACCAATGTGTACACAGCATTTCCACGCATTTCCAAGTGTGCTTGCACACCGCATGCTCCATCTTGGACTCTATTCCGGCCACAGTCACAGCCAGATCTCTTTCCATCTCCCATTTCACTCCTCAGGCCTATATGTATCTCTGCGCTTGCTCCTGCAGCACCCTCAGGCCCCCGGGGGACGACAGGCTGCTGGGTTGTCAGGCCGCAGAGCCCTCAGAGATGGGAGGGATGACAACGTACGTCCCTTCGGGGATCGGCCAGGGACAGAAGGAGAGATAGCAAAGCAGAATGGAGGGACAGAGAAGAGAAAGAGACACGAGAGCGCAGAAGTGAGAGGAGTTATCGTCTGTGATGTGATTTACCCACACAAGGTAATACAGTATGTGAGTGAAGACAGAAAAGGAAAGTCCTAAACCATCTTCCCCCCCAACCCAATACCCTTCCTCAAAGTGATATATTCTCTCCCTGTCCCAGCGGATATGGAGCACATACAAGCGATATCGTTCACTTTAATGCTATCTCTACTACAATTCCCTGATGAGAAAAGGGACAATGAAACTTTATAGTGTGAAGAGAAAATACTTTCTGTCTGCCATGCTGCCGTAGGCCATATTCTATAGGGCCTAATGGCTGAGTTAAATACACAGCCATACAGGGCAGGGATGGACAGCGGGACACGCTCAAGTTAGGAAATGAATGCAAGAAAGACATCAGCTAAATCACATCACTGAATCATTCATGGTTTTCATGGAAAAATGAATGTGTTAAAACAACAAAAATAAAACTTAAAAAACAACAAATCACAGATCATATGTGATATTGCTGGATCTGACAATGTAATGTGAGAGTGTATTGTGCTTTATCAAATAATGCCAAAACATAAACTGTTATTCACAAATTAAGTGTAAGAGTAAGTGCAACGGGGACGCCGTCCAGCAAACGTGACGATATAAAGTGTGTGTGTGTGTGTGTGTGTGCGCGTGTGTGTCAATTGCTTCCAGGCTTGGTGCTGGCCGGCCTCTCTCTGGGGCCCATCTGCGTAACCATAGTGATTGAGCAGTCCCCATTTCTGTGTGTTAGTCTAGTCCTCCCAGTGGGCTGTGATGTGTGTGTCTACAAGTGTATGTGTATTTCTGTAGCCTTCCCATAGGCAACAGCACTACAGGTTGGTGATGCATTCATTAAAAGAGCTCATTAATTTCCCTTAAACTGCTGCTGGCTAACACCCACTGTCTGGAGGATACTTTAAGAAAAGGTGGTGTGTATGTTGGTCTGTGCTTGTGTTGGTGTGGTGAGTGTGTGTGTGTGTGTGTGTGTGGTTATTGGGAGATCTGTACCACTTTTTAGGGGTGTGTGGAGAGAGCAGGGTGACATGTATAGGACAGCTGCTAGTTAAATTGAGAGACACATATTGAAGTTCAGCCCAGATTTATTTGGGAAGATGTGAGGTTTATAATGGAGGACTGGTTCGCAATCAGTCCCTCTTTAAATGTATCTGCATGCGTGTGTGTGTGTGTAGACGAGACAGCATAATAATAGATTCGCACGCCCGTATATGTGTGTGCATACTCTAAATCTCTGCCAAAAAGTCTTCCCTACTGTATCAGTCTAGTGTTATTCCTGACTGACTCTCCTCCTCAGCATCAACAGCAGAACTGTGAGGATTGAGCACAAAAGTATTTCCTCCATGTTACAGTGCGAGCAGGAGGAGGCAGTAGCAGCGTGAAAGCTGATGTTGTCAATCTGTGGCAGTAGATTAAAGGTAGGAAAAGAGAAGGGAGAAGGACAACAGAGAGTGTCTGTCATGTTTAATGAGCAGGTCCATCTTTGTCTACTTTCTTTCTGGCTGTCTTTAACTCTGAATAGGAGAGACAGCATTATTCCCGTAGACCCACCTCCAGTCTACTACTTATCTATGACTCAGACAGGGTACTCTACCTGCAGAGCATCTTCAAAGCCCTCAACTATAAATAATCTGTGCATAGGTTTTCAACAAGCATTGACTCTCCATGTTCCTGCTTTTTTCATTGAACCCACTGACCTTTGCTTCCTTGTCTTCCCAACTCCATTTGCAGTTCTTCTAAAACACTAGTTTACTTTTGTGCTTTCATACACCTTTACCAGAGTCCCCCTCGCCTCCCTCCTCGCTGGAGATCTTTAAATGGGAAATGATGGACAGATCTGCCTGTTTCGAGGTCCAATGCCATCAGATTGGTATGCCAGTGATACCAAGGCTGTCAGGCAAAACATGTTCTACCCAACCCTTCCTCATTTACATCCAATTATACATGCACATGAATGTTTGTGCATGCACGTACTGAAACGTACAGCCCAAATACAAGCAAGAACATGATATCTCTCTCTTGTCTCGTGTCTCTCAAACACACACACACACACACAGATACAGTCTATAAAGTCCACACTTGTGTTATTGTGTCTAGATAACTCTCTCTGACAGGTTGCAGAACTAGCAACTATTTCCGAGACAAATCATAACCCTGCATGCCAGTTCCTTCCATCAAAAACTAATAAGAGATTCAAAGACTGAGATGGCAAGGGCGAGAGGGAAATCAGGACAATAAAAAAGTGAGCCAAAGAAAGAGAAAGAAAAAAAGAGAGAATATATAACATTTATCATCCATATTGTGAGTTAAGTTGAGAGCCCTCCAGAAAGTCGGTTCAACCGGTCACGAGAGGCCCTGTGGGGTGCAAAAAAAAAAAAAAGACGTTTGGAGGAGCTGCTTGACAAATCAGTCATCCTTGGACCAAAGGGACGAGACCTGAGTAGCGTAAGGTCCTGAGAGGTGGCCAGCAAACTGCCTGACATATCAATCATCCGAGTCCTATGGGACACAAGCTGTACAGGAAGACACAGGTGGCAGAGAGGCACGGGCTTGCAGGTTCAGTACAGAACACATGGAGTCTGTCGAACAGGGAACGTAAAGCTGAACACTGAACATTTACACACAAACTGACAAGACAGAGACACAGATAATGGAGGCAGCTGGCCAAATAGTCTGACAAATATCAATCTGAATAATAAAAAAAAAATACACTCAAACACATCTAAAAACAAACAAATGCAAGTTGGTCTACATAAGCACACGTTATGCAACAGGCAGGCGGCCATATGCTTCTGGGCTCGTCTAACACAGTTCACCCGAGGGAAATTAAACAATATCAGTAATCTCTCTTCCTGTTCCCAGTCATACTCCCATGACTCGATGTAAGAGTTTTAATATGGTTGTGCACTTATGAGTGCGAAAGAAAGAGGGAAGGAGGAAAGAGAGCAGACACAGAAATATCTGAGGATGCATGTATACTGTGTGAGTAAATATGAATATGTATTGTACTAGCAGATGGGCCAGCTGCAGTGTCAGGGGGTGCACACCATGAGTTGACGATGAGAAGCACATATTTAAATGAATATGAATTTGCATACCCCTGACACCTCCAGACCAATGTATTAGTATGTCTGTCCCAAGCTGACAAGCGGAGCATCTGTTTGAAAAGCTGAAGAGATAAAAAAGAATCGCAATTGCTTGAGGTGTTCTGCCCTCCGTTTCTCTTTATTTCTTTCATGGGTCACAAATTTAAACTACTCAAACAGTTGGGAGTTATGGGAGTGTGCGCCATCGTAGCAGGTTTCTTGCTTGAAGGTTTTTGGAGAGGTACTTACTAAGAAATAAAACAGATGAATAACACTGACTGAAAGAGAAAAATGCTGCACTCGATTTCCAGGAGCACCTGTTGAGATGATCTTGTTCATACAAGCGAACAGCCTCATTCATTTATTTGCTTCTTTCTCTTTTTAATGTGGAAAATGGAAGGAGGGATAGTGTGAGGGATTACAGCTCAATAACAGGCTGGCATTATGGCTCCCCATCCTCCACCCACACAGGGATTAGCTAGGCGGGGAGAACCCCACGTTAGCATTGTAGCCTAATAAAGTGGCCATCATATAGAGAGGCATTTAGGAGCAATGAATACCAATGAGTGACTACAGAAGACATTCAGCAAACTGGTAAATGAAAGCCATGCATCACAGTGATGGAGTATAATCCATCTGTTGGCTGACTGGAGCTCAACATGTTGGCTTCCTCGCGGTGAGACACACGTCTCTCTGATTGGCTCGGAGTGGAGGACCATTTTTTGGTTCACAGTAGAGAATGACATTGTAGAAGCTGTGCGGTTTTGTACTGCAAGTGTGAACTGACAGCAACTTATTCATTATCAATTAATCTGTCTTTTTTTTGATAAATTAATTAAAATGATTTTTGAAATGAATCAAATTTCTGTTTTAAAACTGCTTAACCAGTTCGACAAATACGGGGGATCTCGGTCTTATTGACTCCTACATAATAACATAATAAGTCCATAAGCCTTTATTGCCTAACAGCCAGCCTCAGCCTGTTTGATTACTGGTACAGTTATGGGTTACAGGTCTTATAATAATGAGTTAGCTCAAGTCCTGAGTTGAGTTTGAGAAACTTACTAACCCTTTGAAAAAAGACTTTGACACATAAGACGGGTATTGACACTCGACACTTCTCATCTTCCAGAAGCAGAATTGCCGCTGTTGTGAGACAGAGGAGAAGGGTAGATGTGGGAGAGCCAGGGAGGGGGCAAGTGAGGGACAAAGGCAGAGTGAAAGAGAGGGGGACAATGATGAGTGTGGTTCAGCTGTGTTAATAGTTCTGCCCTGGTTGGCCCTCTCTCCCCACCATGCCAGGCATCAATGATTTATGGGCTATTTAGAGATAGCTGGGCTACTGAATGTACACAATCCCTCACATATAGCTGAGAGAGAGAGAGAGAGAGAGATAGAGATAGAGAGAGATAGAGAGATAGAGAGAGAGATAGAGAGAGAGAGAGAGAGAGAGAGAGAGAGAGAGAGAGAGGCTTGAGGTACACGGTGGAGATAGCTTGGGTGTGGATCATTCCTCACACAAACGCATAAGAGTAAAGAGAGAAAACAGAAGGAATTCAGGGGTGGGAAGGAGGGCAGGCAGAATGGAGAAGTGACAAGAAGAAGAAGCAGAATTGAGGAGGAGAGAAGGGTGAGTGGTGATGAATGTGGGGAGGTGAAAAGTGTCAGAGCAGAGACACAGATGAGACAGAGGGCTGGGTAACAGAAAAAAAAAAACTCTGTAAGAAAGTAGAAGGGGAGGACAGAGCGAGTGAGGGAAGGAATGAGGGAGAGCGAGGAAAGGGAGATGAAGAGGAGGATAAGAGGAGGCCAGGACTTTGATCTGGACCACAGAGCATTGGTATTCACCTTTAATAGTGCAGAGGGAATCTCTCCCTCTCACTCTCCCTCTGTGGATCACTTTGTTCTACCTTTTCAGTTTTCTGTGACCACAGCCCACACCCTCTTCAATCCTTATGCTTCTGTATTGATAGGGCACACAATTGTTTTCTTATTTCTCATCTGCTATTTACAACCACACCCAGTTCTAATTATTGGTTTGCAGTGAGAGACCTGTATAAAAAATGCCGTTGAATGTATTTTGTCAGTGTGTGTAAATCTATAGTTTTGGAGAGAAAACCCAGAGTGGACCTGGTGTTTTGATCTCATTTAGGTATTATACATTTCCATTAAAATGTTGTGAAAGTGAAACTCTTATATTTTGTGGTAAAATGTTAATCAACGTGTGTTTGTATAAGAACCTTCGTAAGAATATGTTAAAAATGAAAAGAATAAAATGGCATACTTCTTCTTGTTAATGAGTAAATTTGTCTCTATTGATCCATGTGTGTACCCACTATTGTGTGTCAGCTGATATGGTGATCGAGACAGAGAGCACATGCAACAAGTGTCCCTGTCTGGACTTGAACTGGTGTCGTTGATGTTACGTACAGTACACCTCCTCTCTTTTTATTTTGTTGTTGGGGCTTTGTGGTGGAGTGGAAGCGTGTAACACCGATGTGCAGCATAGCATGAGAGCTTTGTCTACAGCCACAGAAGAATACGGTGTAATCTCATCCGGTTTCCATCTGCCTGGATGGGATTTTCTGTTCATTTAAACTTTTCCAACCACGCCAAGTGTAAAAACTGTTTTGTGACATTGTTGCTTATTTTCACTTGACTTTGAGGCATTTTTGAAAATGCAAATAAAAACATCCACATGATGTGATATTGGATCAATAATCAGATAAGTATATGGCCCATTAAAATGATTGGTTTTTCATTCAAAACAGATGTTTAAATAATTGTATTACTGGTCTGTATTATTATTACTGTATTGTTCAAATTGCACAAATCATTTTCTGCTTTTTGTCAAGTTACCTTTTCAGTTGTCCTTAATCTTATTTTACATCATCTGAACAACAGTATTCAATTGTAATAAATACACTAGTATTTATTGTAGGTTATACAGTAACACTGTAAAATAAATAACAGTAACATGTTATTGTACAGTATGCCAGAAATAACAGTATAATACTGTACTTAATTTTACAGTATGCTTTAACTACTTTATTTAGTTTTACAGTTATTTAACCGTGGAATGAAATAAAGCAACTAATGGTTGCCAGTAAGTTGCTGTTAATGTGATAATAAACATCTTCCAGTGTAAGGTCCACATGAAATCATTCTGACTGAATCTTCCTGCAAACCGCCTTTTATCTGCCTTATGTGTTTCTCTTTCTCTGTCTGTGCGTCACCTGCTCTAAAACGCTATGTTCAGTCTAGCAATTACATGAACAATTTAAGTTGTCATGGTTTTTGCCACAGTTGCCTCTCATCCTCCATTTCCCTTTTAAGTAACACTTTAATCCTCACCTAAACACACCTTCGACTCTTGTCACTTCTTGAAACAATAACACTCCTTCAGTAGCACCGTCACTTCTCCACCTCTGTGTTCACTGCCTTGATTCGCAAAGCATACAACATCTATTTTCCATCCTTTTTTCTTTATTGTCTATTCAATCATTTTTTAAGAACATGGTAAGAAACAGTTGAACATCCTGGTATTTCAAGCAGTGTGTTATTATATTGCTCATTTAATTATGTTGATCACCACAAATAACAAAATACATTCAGGATGCAAGTCTCTAAATGCTTCAATGTTATATACATTATGTACTTCGAGGCAGGATTCGATTGTCTCTCATTTCAGTTAAACAATCAGTCTCTCCTTCTGCTCTATCATCCTGCCCAGCTGCTTACGGTCAGCCCATCAAATACACTGCATGAAGAGCCCAGCTGACTGTTCTCCAGCCAAGAGTTTATATAAAAACAACATCAACAACAAAGCTCCTGAGTAAACAAAGAACACTGACCACAGCAATGGGCAGAAAGAGCTTCGCCGCCACATATTCTCCACTAAATGAAGCAGGATTTCCTTTTCATGGTCTTTTGTCTGACTTCTGACGGCTGCCACTTCCTGGCTTTCTCTCTGCTTCGGTGCCATATTCACCTCCAAACAGCCAGACAGTAATGGCACATAATGAGGGAGCCACTAACCTGGTTCTAACCCTACATGGGGAGCGGCCAAGGTGGGACACCAGCCATTTCTGTGTGTGTGCACGTCTGTGGGTCTGTAGGATACTGTAAGCAAGCCATTCAAGACCTCACGGAACCCACAATGTCCTGCTCTTTAGTCAGCCATGCAGCGGCTGCAGTATACACACATACGAGCACATACATCACACACACACACACACACACACACACACACACATACACACACCAGAGGATAAAGGAATACATTTTAATTCTACACTATGCACGGTTCAGGGTGATTTCAGGGTTTTCTAACTCTGAGACAAAAATAAGCTTACAAGTGCAGTAAAAAGAAGAAATGCAATGTGGCCAGAGGGTGCCAGAAACATCAGCAATGTTTATCTCCAGTACATTTATAATGTGGCTCACATCAGACCTCTGGCCTCTGAGATAAAATTCCTCTCTTGCACACTCCTTGAAAACAAAGCCTGATGCTGAGGACCTGACCAAACAAACAAACAAACAAACAAAGTGCAGGTCTATATTTCCTGCTGATTGCCTGATATCCCGACTGAATGGCCATTTTGTTATCACTCTGACATTGTCTGGTGCATTCACCCACCCATCCAGTCAACACATGAGCTTCATTAGACCTGGAACTCATATTATTTGATACATGTAAAGTAATCTCTTTAGTTTTAGCATTTACTATTTCATTTGCTGCCATAAAGCAAAAGTTTTATGTTTTTTATCACATAATCCTCCATCAAGGTTCAAAGGATAAACCACCTTAAGCACCGAATCCTTGCAACCCATTTCCTCAAGTACCAGAGGGACCAAATGATGAATTAAACCTTTTCTAAACCTGTATGGATAACACCCAAAACATCATCCTGCTGTGATTTAAAAGCAGTTATTTCAGTTGTTCGACTTACTGTACAGCAGTGGGACAGTTAGAAGATGTTCATAACCTAAGTCCCCCCTAAAAAGGTTTCTTAAGATAGTGCAATAGAAATTGAGATATGGTTGAAAATGTAGACATCTGGAAGCAACCCAGAGATCTGTCAGACCTGTAATGGATTGAATCAAGCTCATCTGTTTAGAGGTAGTAAATGAGAGCTGTTGCACATTTGTAGAAGAGTAGTAACTTGGTGTCATGTTATGTAATATATAAACACTTTATCATCATATTTATTAATCCATATTTACCACTAGAACAATGCTTAATTCGCCTCTCCCTCCTCTGCGCGCATACTATATGCCAGTGGGCTTATGTGTGTGCTTATGTTTAATGTTACAGCAGAGATTGATGGACTTGAAGGCCAGTGGGTTGCACAGTTGTGTGGGTGTCGAGCCAGCAGCCCTCTGTCAGCCTGTCAGAAAACTGAGGCATGCCAGCAGCTTTGCGTGTGTCACCTACTCTTTGTGTGTATGTGTGCGCATTAACGAGTTTATACTTCTGTGCAAGCAGTGTGTGAGCACTAGTGTGCCTGTGTGTTTGACATGGGGACAGCCTGGTCCACTGCCAACAGCTCAGCATGAGCCAAGTTTCCTCTCAATGTGACACCTGCTGGCCACTGGGAAGAACGGGACACACTGGGGACGGCCCTGATGGATGGTGGCAACAAGGTGCGTGTGTGTGTGTGTGTGTGCCATTCGTGTACAGACAAATCTATCACACATGTACAGCTTCACACTGTGAATTTATGAATGTTTAAGCAGACATCTGTGTGCATGCATGCATAACAGTGATGAGCATATTGGATCGCAAAGAATGAACAGGCTCCTTGGGATGGGGTTGAAAAAGACAGAGAGGGGAAGCAAAAGGGGAAGCCCCAGGCACTCAAACTGCTGCCTCAAAGATAAGTGAGCTTAAATCTGTGGCTTTTATCATCTGTCCATCCATCTCTCTCACACACACACACACACACACACACACACACACACACACACACACACACACACACACACACACACTCTGGTCTCTAAACTTCCATCTGAAGCTCAGCCTGCATCACTCATAAATATTTTTGCCTCTTGAGCTTCCTCATTCCATTTTCAAATCTTATCAAACCTTTCCCCCCACCTCATTGACTCTGTGTTGAGAGATACAGAAGGTTTGGATATTGTAACCCTCGTTCTATAAGCACAGGCGGAGCCCTGGATAGTCCTCTCCTGCAATCATAGCACGCATTCACCCACTGAAATTTAACATACGGGTAGTTGGCCGAAGAAGACGTGCCTATCCGAGTACGTGTGGACCCCACAGTTAATGAGGCAGCAACACTACTGAGCTATTCTACACCCTCTTCAGCGAGTGGCATAGGAGCGTCAGGGCTCTCTTGGTAGAGGGCTCCGCCTGTGCCTACAGAACTAGGGTTACATTATCATAACCTGCATTCTAACTCTGTGAGTACAGTGGATGAAGCCCGATGAAGGCACGCCCTGTCGTGACGTAAGATTGACCCAACCATACTGATGCTGACTGACTTAAGGGTAGTCGCTGCAGCCCACCTACTCCTCCCCTGGTAGTATGCAACTAAAACTGGGTAGAGCCATGGCCTAACCCTGCAGGGGTAAAAAACAAATGGTAGACACCCTCATTAACAACACAACATTACCAGGGTCACCAAGGAGCTGGGGGACTTGCAGATAGAAAGTGAAAAAAACTGCTACGAAGCGTGTAGAGTGTCTCTTCTTGACTATAGGCTTGGGAGATACACTCACAAAGCCAATCAGCTAGGTATTTCTTGGTTAGAGCCACACCATCTCCAAAACAGACAAACAGCTGGTCCTGTCTCAAATGGGGTTGTGTGCTTAACATAACATGCAAACGCACAAACTGGACTTGAATGACAATGCCTCCAGAGAGGAGCGCTCCAGAGGCTCAAAGGGACCCTTCTCTCACCATAGCCTCAAATACCAATGGCAGTCCCCACTGCAAGGAGAAGGTACGCATCACTCCCAGGGGTGGATTGTTCTGCTGTGCCAGGGAGAACCATAGCAAGCAGCGGGTCTACAATGGTGTCGATCTCGAGCTCCTGCTTGCTCTCATCGCAGCTAAGCGCCACATTGAAGGGTCGGAAGTAATCCCACCGCTGCTAATATTGAATCTTGGACAGTGCTCGGCAGGCCGTACAGTCTGGTGGATGCTGGAACCAGCCTCTCCGTGGTCCATGCAGAGACACTCAAAGCAGGAGTTGGGAAAATCCTTCTTGTCCACAGGGCCCGGGACATGAAGGCACTGAGGAGGTTCTTTAAACGGTGACCTCATCCACGTAGCAGCGATGAGTAGCGCCTATATACTGTGGGGGCCGCAGATATTTCTGTAGGCATGCCCTGATTCTCCTGCTATGCTTATATCAGTGGGCAAAAGTGTGCTTGTGATTTGAGGGAAGTATTACCCAGTCCAGTAAGAGGCGGAGCCTGTGTGAGTTAGAACTATTTAATAACCCCCCCTATTCATCTAGTCCTTTCCCGATAGCAGTCAAAATTTCTCATCCTTCCTTCGTCATTTCTACATTTTACTCTTCTCTCCTGTCTCTTTTTGCTTCTCTTGTCTCAAAGCTTGGCCATTGTTTTCATTCTCCGTGCTAATCTGCTAACAGCAGGCATCGCTGCACGGATGCATCGGCGTGCAAGCGCACATATGCATGTCAACACATACACACACACACACACACACACACACACACACACACACACACACACACACACACACACACACACACACACACACACACACACACACACACAGCAGCCCCAGACACAAGGGCTTAAACAGCGGTTAATCCTCTAGCACAGTGTTTCTCTCTTCCACAGGGCATCGGGACCAATGCCATCCGTCCGGATCAGTGTGTATTCACCTCCCATCAACTCCCCCTCTATGCACACAAACACATACAGCAGCCCTGTCACTTATACCACAACACCACTCCAAATTCAGGGCAATTCAGAGGTCTGAGAAGGGCAACATATGAAAGACAAAAAGCATTTGATAACAGCTAGAAAGGCAGTGAAGTTGAATATTACTTTAACATAGGGATAAGGAAAACAATATGAAAAGTGCTCTTAGTTTAAGAGCAGATTTGATGTGGTTACAAATAGGGAAATATGGTACAACAATGTGGCACAATGTGGGTGAAGGGATTGTAAGAAACCAGCTGAAAACTTCGTGCCTACATTGAGCAGGGGGGGCTTAGAGTAGCTTTCAACAAGCTTCTGACTCACGGAGCAAGAGGAAGAGAGAGAGAGAGAGAGAGAGAGAGAGAGAGAGAGAGACAGAAAGGGAACAGAGAGGGAACAGAGTAAATATGGGTCTTTTGAGTTTTGGCCAGGCAGACAGATTGGCTCCGCATCAGAAACACAGCACATGAAAAGAGGAAATCTGGGCGATTTCTCCATTTGCCACGGAGAAGGCCTGCACAAATGAAACTACCATCCATGTGGGCCCCCAACAGCCCCTCTCTCCATTGCCTTCCAGGAATCCTCTATCCCTCCCGCTGTCTGTCTTTCGCTACAGCTCTTCATGTCTCCGTCTATCCTCTCCCCCTCTAACTAACAGTTGTATCTCGGGTGCTTCTCTCGCCAGCAGTGCCTCTGTCACACCTTTTTCTCCTCTCCATATGTTAATCTGTTTCTCTGTTTCTCTCTATTTCATTACCACTATCTCGAGTTTTTCTCTCTCCCTCTAGCACTCATTCCTTCACTCGACTCTATTGCTGGGAGAATGAGGGGCTTTAATGAGTCTGTTCTTTCGTCCTCATTAGAGGGTGGACATTGATAGATGCAGGGAGGGGGTGAGAGCATGCAGACTGAGAGGCTGTGCACATGCAATCACACAAATGTGCACAAACAACACCTTGACCAGATTTATTCTGTGTGTGTGAGAGTTTGTGATACTTGCGAATGAGAATGCCTTCCTCACTACATCTCAGAGAGATGGCCAGAACAGTTAATGATCAATTGGCAAAAAACACATGTGAGTGTGTGCGCGCTTGTGTGTGTGTGTGTGTGTGTGTGTGTGTGTGTGTGCAAGTGTATAAGTAAACAGCAGTGCCTGTGGAGGCAGAATAGCCTTGTCTGGCCCCCTTTGGGTTCCACAGAGGTTTTGGGTGGTGCTGTTTGAGGAGGAAGTGCGCTTCCTTAGTGACACAGAATACACAAAACTGTGCTGTAAGTGGGAGAGAAAGGGCTGCCACGAGGGAAGAAAATGTGTGGGGAGATTCCAAATCAGTGTGAGATTTCACATTCACCCAACACACATACACATAGGCACATTTTTTTGGCGAGCCAATCAACATCTTCTCTGGGTGATGAGGTAATTACAAAGTGCTAATTGGATGTTATTATTATTAGCCCCGATAAAGGGGAGAAAGAGAAGGGAGGGAGGGCGGATGGAAGCCTGAGTACAGTAGGCACAATGAGACAATGCCAAAGGAAACTTTATATTGTATATCTGAGAGTAGAGCTAAATAATAAACAATTGATTAAAGCCCAACTGATACTGGATTTGGATAGGTACTTGAAAACACCAGTAATAAGAACCCCGAAAACAATATATCACCTTGGAAGCAGTAGTGTGACAAAAAAAAGGTACTAGTAGAATAATTGTGAAAACAATAAATAAATCACATGAAACAAAACTAAATTGAAAGAAAATATATCTGAAAATAAAATATAAAAGTAAAATATACATAGAATGCTTCCAATACCCAGTGCGAGAACATAATTTTCCTGGTAACACCTGATAATATCAGACTGTTGAAGTATCAATCAGGCTCTAATTTTGGCCTCACACACAATCCTCATATAACCTAGGACATTGGTACTGAGAATGTACAGTAATGGATAAACGGAGAAAGGACGTTACATTGACACAAGACTAAATCAGAACAGAAAGATGGCCAATACAAACCTATACACATCTGAAATAAATGAATTATCCTGCATTTGACCGTGAAATTCACAAATTAGTTTACATTCATTTTGAATCTGTATGAGCATTTGTTAAAAGAGGAAGCCCTAATAAACAAAACCTGGTGGCAGCCAGACTGAGACAGGCAGATGAAACGCAAGAGGAAACATAAAAAGACTACTTTGCTATTATCATGCTTTTAGAAAGAGGATAAGCCCCGAAGAGAGAGAGAGAGAGAGAGAGAGAGAGAGAGAGAGAGGAAGTAAGGTAGAGGGATCGTAGAAGACAGAGAGAGAGAGAGAGTCATAGAGAGAACTCAGTGCAACATCAATCACGGAGATGAGAGGATAGAAGAGGCATGAAAAGGGAGCAAGTCAGAGGGACAGAAAGGCAAAGCGACGGGGAGTTGTTTGATGAGTTCATACGAGTCAGGTCCTGGGTGGCCTGGAGCCAGGGAGTAACTGTTGTGGAAAAGGCTGAAAGGTCAATATTGATTGACACCGTGGCTATATAGATAGAAGATAGTTTTGCATGTCCATGACGCAGCACTCTTCGCCTCAAATCTTTAACAAAAGCTTTAAATTGATTTGTTTTCTAACCTTAAATAAGACCTTATAGTACCCTTCCATGGATCCTGAACCAAATGCTAATGTAGAACCTTAAAACAACCTAATATCCCAGAATTATTTAAAGTATTGACGAACAAAATGTTTTCACTATTGTCTCACACTGTTGCAGCCGTGATATTAACAGCACACAGAGGAAAGCAGTGATATCAGGACTCTTTAACATGTTTGTGAAAAACCCTTGCATCGACATTCACCCTTATGCTACATTCACATTCACCTTCCCCTGCCCTCTGTTTTCCCATGAAGTAGAACAAATGGCATTTTATCTTTTCTGTGGTTGTGATAAGTGTGACATGAAGCTATCCTGCTGAAGCCATGTGCTCTGCCCTACGGCTTACAGCATTCATCAGCATAGCACGACACCATTTGGTAGGAGAAAGAGCAGCATTTTTGTTTTTCAAACGTGTGTCTTAATTTATATAATGTATTATGTACCAATTCCCAGCAAAGCTCTACAGCTCACGTAATGCACATTAAGTTACTCTCTGTATAATGCAAATGCAAAGTCTACGCTAAGGACACAACTCACAGGAAGCTGTTTTACCACCCAACAGCTTGTCTGTGCAGGGGAAGTTTCACTATAGCACAGTAACACATAGTATATGTGTGTTGTGTGTACACTCATGCACAAAAGCATAGTGATGTGCAAATGAGTGCTCATTTGAAGGTGAAAAAAGTGACAGAAACCCTACAGCCACTGCAATCAATCACTGGAACCGATCAATGGCGTGCGGTTCAGCCCAGCCAGCACTGCAGAAATGAGAGGTGTGGTAGGTGAAGATGTGTGTGTGTGTGTGTGTGTGTGTGTGGGCATGCATATGTTGTGCAGGTAGAGTAAGAAGAAGATAGAAAGCAGCTGAAAGTGAGTGGAAAGAGAAGGTGGGTGAATTGGATTGCAGTATGACCTCTGTATCAGATGACGTGTTTTGCCTCAACAGCTCCATGTGACACGCAGATGACTGATTCACATCTAACTCTGAAAGGGCTATTGATGAATAGTCACATCTTAAATCATGTGGGGTAAACCATATCTAGCCATTTTCTTCTTCATGCACTCTGCCCAGTTCTCCTTCTACAGTCTAAACCTCCAACACACGATCACGCCCTTTCTCACACTCTGTGAATACGGCTCTATGTCTCTCAGCCTCTCCCATCAAACACTACCCTGTAATGCGGTTTTAGAGGGCTGTGGTGGAGCAGCAGCACTGGAGACAGACACTCTGGACACCAGTAGAATAGAGAAACAGGGGCGATCCCTGAGTCCAGTGTCCTTTTCAACACCAGTTGAAATATGGCTGCTTCCTTTTCTCTATTTGAACCACACAGCAAGTGTGATTATAGAAGTCCCTTTAAACTTATTCTGACAGTTAAAAGTAAAGCATATATCCTGCAGTCCGCCATGTTCAGGCTTTTCTGTTGAGTCGTCATCTATTCAGGCATGAATGTGAAAACTGACCTCCTTGGGGTCACTGTAGGTGACACACGGAGGCCTGATATGAGTGTTTTCTGAGAAAAATGGGTCTTGTTCCGATGGGGAAACAACTGGTTATAAAGCCTACAACAGTAAAACATGTTGTTAAGGGCATAAAGATAATAAATTTAAATTGACAGAAATGACAAAATGTCACTGGCATCATTGTCTTCTGCAAGGCTTTCTGTAAATATTTTAAGCAGAGGGAAATAAGTTAAGGTAAATGTTTTTGGTACAAATTGAGCATATACTTCCAAATATGATGATCTCGTATTTACATTTTTTTTTTAATATCAGTGCATACAGTAGGTGGAATATGAATTGAACGGATCACTTGTGCATAACCAGCCGATATGTTCACATTGCAGTAGAACCTCGTCAACAGCAGTGTGCAGAGGCATAAAACCCAATTAGTTCCTTTAAAAAAAGTTTTTGCACAGTGAAAAGTGCTATTGATAGTTGCACAGGAACAAAAACCTTGATTGTAAATTATGAATTTGATAAACACTTTTTTTTATTGAAGAGATATATTTCACTGCTCCACTAAAATGGCCCTGTAAAGCAGCAACATTCATTAAATAATCAGATCACAGGGAAAAGAAAACAGCCCACCTATTCAGTATATTGAATTACAACAAAAAGTCTTCCTTGGACAAGATTTCAAGAGATAGTTTGTTACAATCCATACGCCCACCGATATGATCAAAAGAATAAACCATACTACGGCTCCAGGCCTCCGACAACCGACTGAACTCATCCTCAGTAGTGTATTACAGTCCACCTCATCCCCAGTACTGGGAAATACACTGCAGAGGACACAAATCCATGGGCGCACACATGAAGACACACACAGACACATCGGGGGAAACCAATACACTGCTTTTCTTCGAGTAGGAGATGTACCACTGGGTTGGCAGAGGGATGGACGGACTAAATGAATGTTGTATTGATCTTTCATTGGATCTTTCGCCATTTTCCAGTGCAATCAGCTATGAGAAGATATGAGACAAAGGCGTTAATGGGCTACTGTGGTTAAACAGACTGAATGGATGCAAGTGAGAAGTAGACGCATGTTGGACCGAATGTCTATCTACTCACACAATCCAGGCACACGGGAGAAGTTTCAGTTGCAACCTCACCACTAGATGCCGCCAAATCCTACACACTGCACCTTCAAAGCAAAGACTGATATAAGACTGAATTGTCAGTCCCGGTCAAAACTCTAGACAGAACATGGGGGTCAACATAATGTTAAGAGACATATTATGACTCTGTGAAAAACCATATATATGTCCAGGTTTCGTGACTTTTTAAGCTCTGAGATAAGTTGTTACAAAGCATAACCACAGACCGTGGTTCACATCCAGTCTCCTTCACACTCAACACTCTTTTCATTTTACCGTGACCACAATCCAACCCCAAGCGTTATCTCAGAACTTTTAGTTGCCTAAACATAACAAGACCTTAACTGAAGAGGCGGCAGAAAAATGCTCTGGGAATGCATTTTCTATAGAAAAGGAATTCATAGAGCATTTTCTGCTGGTCACCTCAAAGGCACTGCCAAATAATATTGTCCCCTTTACAGGGACATCAGAAAATGCTCCAATGGGTCTATTGGTAAGTCAATGAAAAACAACCTATCTTGTCATTTTGGTATGATGATGTGTTGCTTATAGAATTAGCTGAGAACATTCACCTACCTGGGGCTCATGAACTTCTTTTAAAACCAAACAGAACAATGTAAAAGTGCATAATTACCAGGTGTAAAACAAGACTGTCTTTCTTAGCTTAAATAAATGTTCTCCACAGGAGAGTCCCAATATTCAGATGTTTACTTGTGAGTCTTGTTTGTGATTTAGGGTTGCCTCCCCCAGAGAAATGAGTCAATGACAACATTAGCAGTCAAGATAGGACATGTTTCCATAGCTTAACTTTCTCCTCCTTTTCAAAGGGTTTCTACGCCTGCATTTCTATCTGTGGAAGAGACACCCAATATCGATCTGGCTCTGACACATCACCGATGACTCACTGAAGGGGCAGAGAGAGAGATGGAATTTGTTTATGTGTGTATAAGAGAAAGAGAAAGAGGGACAGAAAAAAAGATGTGGGTCTTCACAGTGATCCTTATATTTCTGTAATTTACTTGGAAGAGGAGACAGCCGGGGCAAAGGTTTCTATAGCGCTTCTCCTTCTTCCATTTGAAGTTAAAAGCATGTAGATGACCACGAGGAATAACAAGTAGACTTGGGACTGACACGTGCATGCACACTTTCTATGGAGCCTAAACTCTATCTCAACATCTTTTTTTCCTGTCGGTCAAGGTCTCTGTCTCTGTTTAAATCTAGTAGCTCTCGTTCCCTCTGTTTTTCTCCATTTTTTCCTCTCGTTGTCCCTTTGAGTAACCGATCGCCTTTTCTTCTTCACCTCGCGCTCTCACTCTCTCGGTCTGTAGCGCCATTCTTTCCTGGTTTGAAGGAGATTACTGGCTGCGGTGTACAGATTAGGTCCAGCCTTGCCTCACTTTGTGATTGCGAGGCCAGTGGCATGGTTGAAAGCTGGACTTCGACACGTTAGATGAGTCATTACACCTGGGAGAGCGAGGGAGCAAGGGGAGGAAGAAGGTTGAATGAAAAGAGGTAAAAAGGTTGACTCCAAAACAAAATATTCTACTCTCACAAAGTGATTCCTGACATGAAAAACAAAGTTGTGACGGACTACTTTTGATGAACTACATGGGCTTTTATTTATATACAAATATTTTGCAGAGTAACACATATCTGTTTCAGGTAATACTGACTCATTTCTTTCAAAAATATTTTTTTTTATATCAGTAACTCCGAAGGAAAAGCTTTCATCAAGACAAGAGAAACAGAAAGGAAGGTGGGATTAGAGAGAGAATAAGTGGATCAATGAAATTGAAGCTGAGAAAAAAAAAGAAATGTGATGAAAATAGAAAACAGAAAAAAGGACCGGAGATGTTATTTGGACAGAGAAGAGAGCGAGAGAGAAACAAACTGCGGCAGACACTTTATTCTCTCTCGGTTTAACAATGCAAGGTAGTGTTCCAGAGCACCTCACAGACAGCTTGTGCATACTAATATATTAACACTCCAGTTATTACTGCTACCATCAGCACAATGGTAAATATTCCCCTAATTGCATATCACAGATAATACTACAGCTTTATGTGGTTTATGTGTGCCTTTGTGTGGGTATGTTTACGTATTTATCCATATTTGTGTGACTGTGTGGGGGGATGTCTGTAGTTAATTGGCTGCCACCGATGACAAAGCAGTGTCACGTTCCTCTGCTTTGCTATCTGCTGGGTTTGAACATGTTTTAAATGAAATCTAGGAAAACAAAAATAAATTACCATGATAATTGTAAATACAACATAATTTGGCTGAATGCATTATGCTGAAGGGATTAGTTGATTCATCGATTAATCAGAAAAAAAATGATTGCATTAGCTGGTTCTAGTTTTCCGAAATGGAAGGATTTGATTCCTTTATCCACTATATATGATTGTAATTAACAGAGACATTGAATAGCTATGGGTGAAGGACGATTGGTTGGACAAAACATGGAGTTCTCCATATTGTGACTGGGCTAATTTCGATTCACTGATGGCATCATGCTGTCTTCAACTAAGCTAGCGGTTCTGTGAGGCTGCACTTAGGCACAGCTGTGTTCAGCTAGCATAATGTGTTCTATGTGCACCAGATTAGTTTTGAGTGTTAACATTTGTTAATCAGCACTACACACAAAGTACAGCTGAGACTGATGGGAATTTCATTATTTTTGCAGGAATTTTGTCATAAACCAAAATATTGGAAAAATTAATATGTTGACCTAATTGTGGTGCTGGATCAAACTTAAGTGATGACAATTCATCCTGAGGGGGACATGAATTTCTGAGCCAGATTGCATGGCAATCCATTGAACAGCAGTCAAGATATATTAAAATGACATATTTATATTTGTCCAGATTTGTTCTGTTATGATTTCATGAAGTCAAAAATAAATAATAAAAATAAATAAAAGAATGACAAAAAGGCTATTATCTAACAATAAACAACAATCATTTTTGGAAGAATTTTGCATAATGTTGCTTACTTATCTGAGGATGCAGCCTAATTTTACAAGTGCATCCAACTTTTGTTGACACTTTACAAACCGATGAGCAGTCCTTCATCATGGGCTGCGTTACACACTAAGCACCATAAAATGTCGGAACAAGGCTCTGAATTTGAATAAATGTGTGAATCAAACATAATATCTGTTCCCCCTCGCCAAACACTTTACTCAACCATCCAGCCTTGTTTTCATTCATGAATATTACATGGCCCCTGATTGGCTGCCAGATCATTACACTGATGAGTGAGAGCAGGCCATCTGGTGGCGGGGAGAGGGTTATCACCACTCACTACCACTAAGCAGCCCACACTTGTGAGCATGTATGCCATGGCTACAATGTGTCTTTGTGTCTGCAGCTGTGTGCACCCAGCTGTGTTTGAATGTGTGTAGCAGCAGCAGTAGTAGTAGTACAGTAGAGATAGATAAGAAAGTCCCAAGATTCCTTGGTGAAGAGTGTGCAGAAAAAAAGCCCCCTTTAGAAACACAACCTCTGGGGTAGCTCTGCCTCCCCTCTGGAGAGCCAGGCAGGCTGTGTGAGGTATCTACCCAGCGGGAGAGAATTCGTGACAGACTGCTTGCGATGGCAGCCTGGCTCCCTTTCCTGGAACTCGCTGCTCACGCAGGTGTTGGGCTCAGGTGGGCGAGAGAAGAGGAAATTTGGCAGGCAGGTAGAGCCGAAGAAGTGAGGGCAGGATTGTGAGCGACCGAGAGAAAAGGAATGAGGGAAATAATGGAGGAAAAGGACGGAATTGGAAGCATCGGGTGCAGTTGGACTGATCACATGTAGTCAGCTTAGAGACTGAACACATATGAGGCACGTTTTTCTGCTAACATAGGTCACCTTACATTGAAGGGTTAAAAAAAAAAAAAAAAAGAGCCATGCTTTCTTCAGCTGCCTCTCTTGCTCATGCTTCTTTTTCCGCACTCTAAAACAGGCCTGTATGCGTCTCTGGGGAACACATGCGAATGAGGAAAGCTGAGAGGTACTCAGCGTCTGTCCTGCTTTTACATCCTGCTCACACACACACACACACACACACAGAGGAAAAAAGGAGACCAAGCCCCTTAGCGGTGTCCTTCTCTCATGCTTACCAGGCTGCCATCTTATATATTATCAGTTTGTGCCCCTCCCCTATAGGCGATATTCGCCAGTGCACACTTGACCACAGCCCTGTCATTGTGTTCCTTTTTGAGCCGAGAAAGAAATGGTTGATAGTCGACATGTTCATTGCTAGGCAAGTGATCCTGTGTAAAAAATTTTTTTAGACACAACATCAATACCAGAAACCCCCTTTGGTGAAAGGAAAGCCATATCACTAAGTGGGAAACACAATAATCATATTACCTCCCGTGATAATTTACCCCATGGGTAGCTTTAGCACTATTAAATGAAGAGTAATCAGCCCGACTTGTCAAATGATCACTGTTTATTAGCATTTACACAAAAACCACTGGAGACATCAGTCAGCTAGCTAAATCACACCGCTGCACAACAGAGCTGAGCCTTGAAGCACCGCTAAACATCTTATACATGCGGATCAGTGGCTGCTAATTGAATACATGGTGGGTTGGTAACCCAGAACCATGTGGAAGCCACTGTTAATCATCCAGTCACTCTCACAACTTTCCAATGTTTTAAAACCTTTACTACTCGGGTTCATGACAGTGAGATTATATCCCCCTCTAAGCGGAGACCAGTTAAGACGGTCTGATGTGAGAGTGTATCCTGCTGCTTTCCACAGAGCCCTGAGGCAGGCCACCTAATCTACAAAGCCTCAACACTCATCCGCATGGATCAATGGATAACCGGGCAAATATTAGCACACGTCTCCCCTTAGTCCGCCTGCCTGTCAAACTTTCACTGGGTCTGTCTGTATTGAGAAAGTTAATCTGCTCAGAAACTATGTCCACACTGAGCGCCAAGCCAGTTAACCCTGACGACCTCTTGAATCTGAAATTCTGCAAGAGCTGCAAGAATTTATTATCACTTTCTGTAGATGGACCAATTAGGTATAACATTTAATATAATAAAATTTACTCTGGAAGTATTTTGGAGTTTCACTGAAACCCTATGGTGAAAATGTTTCGTTATCCAAATGCTTCCAAGCAAATCATAACTCAAAGCTCAGGCTTATCTGAAAGTAACATTACATGTTTTGGACTTGGAGTTACCACATTGCACTCCCAGCAAAATTACAAATATGTATGGTAACACATGGAAATTGCATAACTGTCTCCACTGTCCAGCCCTGCTGGTTTAGTTATTGAAGCATGCTTGGGGAGAATGGTGTGTCTAGAAATCTGAGCGGTTCAGCCTCTGAGGGATGTATAATGTGGAAATTGGAAGATATAATGTTCCTTTGTTAGTGTGCGTGGGTATGTTTGTGTGTGGTATGTTTTATAGGCTGTAGGGGTGTTGCGAATATGGGAAGAGGAAGACAAATGGGTTTACTCTGCGCTGATAGTCCAGTGCCATCTCTCCTCACATCCGTCCATCTCTCTCTCTCCATCTCTCTGCTTGCATGGTTAGAGTTGTTGTCTCGGTTGTGAGGCCCTGTGGTGTGATATTGAACATGTTGTAAAAGACTCACGCCCCGCACATTAGCGCTGCTAACACACACAGACACACAGAGCGCAAGAGACAATGGCATAAAGATGGTGCAAGTGTCAAAAGTTCTGAATTACTGCAGGGCTGTCTGGGGCAGCAGTGCAGAGAGGACCAAGCAGAGAAAGAGGGAGGAAGGGAAAAATAAGCTTTTCTATGCTGCTTTAATTTTCCTGTGGGATACGAGGGGAGGGGCGGCGTTCAGCAGATCAATAGCGAAGTTTGTCTCTGTCAATGCAGAGTTCGGCTTGGAATAGAAGAGGAACAAGCAGAGTGAAAACATGCTACTATTCATAGCTCCTCAGCAGAACGATGAAAAACCTCTGAAAAGAATAAATAAAAGAAACTCACTTTTTCATCCCAATACGAATGAAAGTCGTACACACATATACTTAGATGTTGGCGCAGATGAAATGTAACAATAGTAAATAGAATCCTGATACTAATTGTAATTAAAGATATTAATTCTTGTCACGCTATTCACAAGAGAGCTCATGCAATAGCTCACGTTTTGTCCATATGTTGTCCATGTGGTATTTAAAAACAGCAACTTCTCTGCGACATACAGAATTTGAATTATGAACAACAAATCTTTCTGCTGTAGTTGTACAACTTAAGCTTTTGCTCTACACTCCTAGCATGAGATGTGTGATGACTCTGTCCGCCACCAACTGTAAACTCCTCATGAACAGGGAAATTAAAAATAGGTCACGCGATTGAAAGTAAAACGTTTTTTTTTTTTGCAGGCAATCACATGTGCTACCATCATGGGAGAATGCAAAGGGTTACTGAGTACGTCTGTGTACTTGTTGCTGATTAGTTTTGGCAGGCCATGTGTATTTTGGCTCAGAATTAAGCAGGATAACCAGCTGCCGTTCATATGAGGGGTGGGCGAGTTAGACGTAACTAAGCTAAACTGTGAAAAAGCCTGAAAGGCAAACAAGGACACAAGCCTGCATACATTCTGTCTGCAAACTGAGTGAAAATAATCCACACATTGTCTCTGAATAGAAATGACATATGCCTGAAAACTGAAGCTACAAACCTCAAGGAGGATACTGATACGAGGGCTCTGAGATTTTGTTTTGACTTGCCAACGTTATACATACAATAATAGTCCCATATGGTGAGTTTGTTTATCGGAAATTATAAGGACTGACAGTACATGAAAAGCACCTTGTTAGACTGAATTTGTGAATATCGGGTTTGGTTTTTACAGAACACAGAGGGGCGCAGAGGGTAATAGAAGACAGACATGTAATAGCATGGTGTAAGTTAGATTCAATATCATAGTGTAGATGAGGAGTGGTTTCCCAGGAAACTGTATTCCAGCTTGTAGCCACTGCAGCCGGTCTGTGAGCAATTTCCTAGTAATTCACAATGCACACTGGGTGCAGACAGAATTTGACCTGCTTAACTGGTGCAGACACATTATACCAGTCACACACTATGGCACTAAAACATACTATTCATATTTTCCTTTTAAGTCCTGCAGCGTGGTGTAGTGAATAAAAAGCTTTCTGATCAGTTCAAGGACTTGTATTAGCAACAGCGTATCAATATCGGTTCAGAAGACTCTGCTCTGTGCAGCTACTTGGAAAGTTCTCAAGAAAAAATAAAAGATTTCTCTTAAGTTTTGCACTGTTTTGACTGACTTCCTCTCCTCTCACTCTTATTTTCCACCACCCATCAAAAAGTATGAAGACTTGATTTTACCCCGTCCCCTCCCGGGCCCTCCCCCCACCCAACTCCCCCCTCTTTCCCCTTTTGTTTCCTCTTCCCTTACTTCTCTCCTGCCTGTGATACACAGGAAATCAATAAACCCAGCATCAACATTATAACATTATATCAATTCTGTCAGTGCAAAGGCGGGCCAATCGTTACTGCAGAGATGAGCGGCTGCTGTATCAGTTTGGGCAGAAGCAGCATTCTGATTGGCAGAGTGCAGCATTGATTTATCTATTCCTGAGTGGCGATAGCATTAGTGTTTATCACACAGACTGGTGTCCTGCCAGGAAGAACTTAGGGAGACGACTGGTGTGGTTGTGAGAGTGTGTACAGTAGGTGTGTGAGCTTTGGGGATCATGAATATTTCATTTATCATTATGATTCAGGTGTGAATATTGGACGATGTGTGTGTGTGTGTGTGTGCGTGGGTACATTCTGGAGATGAAAATGTCTTAATTAAAATGCATCAGACAGGTTAAATAGGATTTCTTGCCTGTGGCAAGTTTAAAGGTCAGACTAGAATGTACGTGATGTGGTGTTGCTGTGCTGATGGGACTGCATGGACGTATCAGAAGGAAAGTATTTAAATTACTTAGGAAATAATGACCTACAACTAGCCCGCAAATCCTGAAATACACATACTATAATGATATGAAACAAAGAAAAGCAGCTGAATCTTAGATTTCTGATCTAAGATCAGAATGTAAATCTAGATGATGTATGTGTTACTGTACAGGTTGAGACTTTTACAGAATTATATGGGCATTTTAGCACTTTTCCTTGCTGGTAAAAAGTGGTCTATTTTTGAGAAATAAAAAGAAACAGGTGTAACAGAGACAAGAAAAGGCATAGCTTTAGTTGCCAGGAAACAGTTATTCTTTTTATGTGGTTTGGTTGTCCCTGTCGACAACCACTTGTGCTATGCTTAAAGAAATAAATAAAAGGCTGTATCCCTCGCCCTTGTCTTCCAAGGTAACTCAGAGTGCTGCTGTCACATTGATTCACTCCTTCTGACATGATAAAATAACTGAAATTGGGTGCTGCAACAAAAGTTAAACAATTACCTCTGAGCTTCATAGAATAACCCATAAGATAATACCAGTACTGATAGAGCCAAACCTGGGTAAATTGGATGTTAACACTTCATCACAGTTTGGAAGTACAAATAAACCTGCATAAATAGCAGAGGAAAGCTACACAATTTGAGACAGAGTGCACTAAAGTGGGGGCTCAATGAACACTTATGAATGCAGTAAACAAGCTTATTCTGGCAACTCTTTGACACTGTTTACTGAAGAAAACTCTCTTCAGTAAATCTCCATATCAAAAACAGCTCCAATTTGTTACGAGTAGCAGATTACAGACGGACACGGTTTCATGAAGCATTACTGCACAGTGTATATATGGTATGTGTGTGTGGGTGTATGTATGTATGTATGTATGTATGTATGTACGTATGTATATATTCCATTCCATACGAACCGCTTATCCTATTCAGGGCCGTGGAGGCTGGAGCCCATCCCAGCTGACAAAGGCAGGGTTCACCCTGGACAGGTCGGCAGTTTATCTCTGGGCACATATAGAGACAGACAACCACCCACGCTCACATTCACACCTACGGGCAATTCAGAGTCTCCAATTAACCTGAGCTGCCGTTTTTTGGACTGTGGGAGGAAGCCGGAGGGAACCCACGCTACCACGGGGAGAACGTGCAAACTCCACACAGAAGGACCGCCCACTCTCGCTGTGAGGGGACAGTGGTACCCACTACACCACCGTGCAGCCCCTGTATATATAGAGATATTTTCAATTATTTTTGATACATTTTTATACTCAAATATGAGGTATACTGGCGGACGAGACTATCTTGTCATTTCAAGTCCAAAAAATAAAATAATACAAACCGCCATGCCGGATTTGGCCAGCCAAAAAACCTTATGCCTGCTTGGCAACTGTTCAGAAACTTCCCTGAAAGGTGGCGTCCAGCTCTCTCACTGTTCTTCTAATGGTTTACTCTGCTCAATCCACTCGCTCAAAGCATCATGTGAACTAAGTGCCCGTCCGTGAGCAGATGAGAGGATAAATCCAATCTGTTAAAAAGCTGCAACATACGGCCACCATCCAGCACTTGACCCAAATCTGTGCAGCACTGCAGTTGTGCTGCGCCGCACAGCATTCATGGTAGGTTTTGTTCTTAGAGCAAAGGAAAGGAATGTGTACATGTGAGTATCACAAACAATGTTTGGGGCTCTTTTAGTCTGTATGTGCCAAGGTGCTAAAGAATAAGCTTATAGTATATACAGGCCCTATTATTCATTACGCCTGTTAGTTAATGCCCTGTATTAAAGTCCATGCATTGTGTCCGTTTGCATACACTCAAACCTGTGCTAGATTATTGAGGCATAATTAAACATTGTCCCATATTCACGGAGCATGGTCTTAATATTTAGGCTGTACTGCAGTTCATACGGCGAACAGCAAATGCAAATGCTTGTAAGCCACTAAGACGAGGAGTTAATACTGAAGGGCGAGAAAAGGGGAATGCTGTGAAAGGAATAGCTTTAATTCGGTTTTGGCAACCAATACTGACAGACAACATTTAACATAATGTAAGTATGAATGTATTTTTGTTGTCTGATTAATTAGTGGCCGATGCATCAGTGGTTAATTATAGCTCTGCTACAAAGAACAAACGTATAAAAAAATGGGGGGTGTGCATTTGGGTGGAGCACACAACAGAGAGAGGAACTTGGAGGAGAAGGTAAACTTGTGCTAACTTAACCTTTCAGAAATCCCTCTCATCTTGCTAAAATGTCACTGGCATAAACATTTTCAGGATGGAGGGAAACCGATGGATATTTAGAAAGCAAGAGACCAGCAATATAGGGACAAGGATTTAAAAAGGAAGGGGAGACCTGTCTTGATGCAGGTCAATCAGTCAATCACCTGAGATGCAAAGATATTACAGCGGATATTTTTACAGGGTAAGTCCTTTCACTCCTTTAAAATTGAGAGGAAAGAGAGATTGTTTGCAGCGGGAGAGAAGCAATATAATACTCCTTGCCGTCAATATTTACCCACTATTTTACTCACATGTGGCTTTTAAAAATATCTGCCTTCTTTCTCCCCAGCTCTTCCCTTTGCATTACCTCTCCACCGCTCTCTCTATTGGTTTCTCCTTCTCTCTTTAGTGATCCTCCTGGTCGCTGCATAAACACATTTATGTTTCCATATCATCTCTCTCCCTCTGCCTCCCTCTTTTTTCCTGTCTTTATTTGAAAAGATAGAAGTGCCGTCGCTCTTTGACAAGACACGCTTCCTCCTCTGGGAGGGACGGAAAGTTAGTAAGAGGGTGACGGAAAGAGGAGGAGGCTGATGTATGCGGGTATAAAAGTTGACTGCGTTTATGAAGCCTTTGATCAGCCGAGCACCTGTCTGCAGCCCCGAGGGCAGCCACAGTTCACAAGGTCAGCCATGCAACCATCTGCCATTCATTTCTAATACTTTCGAAATATTAAAGCTGTCAGGCTTGCAACAATGTTAAAAGCAACGCTTTCATTCAAAATGTGGAGGATAACCTTTCGCCCCACACTTAAATAACACACAAAAAACTGCCGAAAGACTGCTGTATGTTATTGTAAAACAGGACGATATGATCTTGATGGCCCCACACCCCAAAAGAAGAAATATTCAATGTGGTCTAATATGGTGAATTGCAGATGGGTGTCAAAGGGTCCTGGCCTGGGAAAGGCTGGCAGATTCAATAGACATCTTCTATTAAAAGGTGAAACACAAGCGCAGCAGAGAGACACAGCGGCACAGAGGGGATGCCTACCTGTGTCTGACTGCAGGATGGAGGTGGGTGGAGGTGGGTGGAGGTGGATGGGAGCAGCTGGCAGGAGTGGAGGGAGCGGCATCCCTGACACAGAACTGCAGTCTGTTTGGATTACATCACATACATCTTTCAGACCCATTACGGCTCTGACTGGGAAGAAGAGAGAAGGTGGGAGCGGAGATAGGGAATCGAGGGACAGACACTGAGAGCCAGAGGTTGAAAAAAAAAAAACCTGAAACTGTGTGGGTGAGAATAGAGAGGCAGAGACAAAGAGAGATATGCAGAGAAGGAGGGAGGTAGAGAGAAGGGTAGTGGGAAGTAGGGCGATGTGGCAGAGCACAATTTATTATGGTTCCCTTTCTCTCGGAGATAGCCCAGGAGCAAAAGGCGGTGTGAAATATTCAGAGAAGGACCAGGAACGTCTCTCGGTGACGTAACGCAGCTGCAATGCTGGAACAACGCCCACAGAACTCTGCTCTGCTTAAAGCCTTGTTTGTGTGGCCAGCTTTGATATTCATTTGCAAAGTTATGAAACAATGAGACACATTTAGACTAACAGAGCAAGTTTCCAGAGAAACTAATTCCAAAAATATCTCATCTCGAGATTGTTTGATGCATTCGGGATGCAAATTTTGCATCTTGATTTAATGACTGTTTCAAACAAATCGAAATGAATATGCATAGGCATGTGAATCTTAAAAATAGGTTTGTTCCTTCACAAGTAGAAGTACACTTTACCTCCATCACCCTACCTTCACAACGTCTCTCCCTCAATCTCTTTCTTCTCTTGAAGGACTTTTACCGTTACTCCTGTTCATCCCCTGCCACTCTTCTCCCCCTGCTAAACCCACGCCTGTCTGTCACCCCCTCCAACCTTTAAACAAACGCAATCTGTCTGTCTCTGTTACCACTCCAAGGTCACTCATTCAATCATCTTCTCTTTTATCCAGTCAAATTTACCATTCTACACCCCCATCCCAATGGACACGGCTTCCGACATGTCCTGAGGCAAACATGTGTGTGCATGTGTGAGTGTATCTGTGTGTCTGTGTGTGTATGGAAGGGTTGCAACATTATAGATGACTTCATTTAGGGGGGCTATTAACCGAGCATGTCCCTGGGCTGTGGACCTTTCATATATACGATTCCTCCTTGGAGAGACAGCACAACAGAGGAAATAGAACGGGAAGCATTTGAGGGCATACAGAAGAAAGGAGATGTCACTGAATGTGTGATGTGTGTTTGTATACAATTTAAAAGTCAGATTTGATAACCGTGCCCTGAATAGTGCCCATCATTTTCCCACCCAAAGAAAAAGGTGCTGTAAAAAGTCCCAGGACTCTGGATCGCAGTGATGTTGAATACCTGATCGGGTCCAGGGCTAATGTATGTATGCACTACTCTCCTATATGACCTTGTAGGGGCAAACACACACATACACGTGCACAAACACAACAAACGGTGACCAGCTCGTACACATGGTTTAGTGTGTGTGAAGAATATTGATATCATTGCTCTTATTCTGGGTGGACACAAGCCCCAGCAGCCCCTTTTCACTGTCAGTTTGCCTGCATGAGTGATGATACCCATAATATCATACTGATGCTGTGTGACCATCAATCATATGATCAAGAGAGAAAAGGTTGAATCATCAACCTTACTCCTCCTTTACCATAAACAGAGTTTGTGGGTAGGCGCTGCTGTTTACCAGCTTTTTATTTGAACACGTGCGCCACGATTTATGGAAAACTGCTGTTATTGTGATTGTTTGTTGTACCACTATCTATTGGGAGACTGAGAAATGACACTTGATTGTATTTGCAAAATTGCTGCTATGGACGGCCACCACAGCTAGATTAATATAGAAGAAAAATGTATACTTAAAACTGCAGTATTTGTTATTACTTGCTGGGTAAAACAGCTGTAAAATATGTCCCATATAATATACCAAAAGATAAGTTCAAGGCCTAGACTCCTGCCCACTCCCTTAATCGCTGTACCTCACAGTATGTTGTACCGACACCTACAAACTGGCCAGTGAGAGTTAGAGAGAGGGGGATGGAGGTAATGAAAAATGTGTCATTTCTGAGACTGTGTGATATCTGTTTGATAAATAAAAAAAAAAAAAAATGAGAAAAGTGACTTTTAGTCTCGTTTTTACTGAGGAATGCATAAATACTGTAGACTTGCTTGGTAGAGGCGTTGGGGGAAGAGCGAACATGGAGTGCAGGATAGATCAAGAGAAGGGCTCGAGGCGAAACACGGTACATACTTTCACATACTGTTTCCTCACTTCCCGCTGTGCGACAGCCAGAGACTGGGTTCAATGTGAGGTAACAGGCAGTGAACAGGAGCAGGTGATGTGTCTCCGGAAGAAGTGGGGTGATGGAGGCAGACCGAGAGACAGAAATGTAAGGATTAACAAAATAAATAACACATACAGTTGTTTCTGTATGAAACACCCATCCACCCACACGCAGAGCATATACGTGCTTGCAATGTCCATTAATTCCCGTCCTCGCTTTGTGCATGCTTGTTCTCATCGGACCGGACAGTGGCGGTGGAGGGTGGGTGAATGGGTGGAGGTAAATGAGAATCGATAGAGTTAAAGAAAAAGAAGGACGCCCGTCTCCCTTTGCATTGATTCTCAGCTCCTTTGGGTAATGGTCCTAATGTTGTAGGCTCTGACCTCACACACAGAACAACTTTAATTAAGAGAAATACTCCTGCAGCCCACCAGCCGCATTATGACTACGTATAAAAATAATCATATATTCTTAATCTCTCTGGATTTTCAATTTACGAAGAAATTAAAATGTGCAACTGTGGCTCAACATGTCATCAGCTGTTGGGATTTGTTTTAATACCCTGAACTACGTGGTGATTAAAGACTTCAATGGCTGATCTGAGGCTTCGTTCTTCTATTTACTTGCTTACACAAATTAACCTAGCTCAAAGCAATTTCGCTAATACAGAGTCTAATACTGCCGCATTCATTTAGAACTTCAAACAAACACCTTCATCAAAAGTGTCCGCTTAGTGCTTCAACTGGCACACGCATGTTGCACGAGGGGGAGGATGCGTCTCTGCAGATAATTAGCGTACTTTGAATTGATGGAATCCCACGGTCCCTCACTCCGACAGCTCACATCTGACCCCGGCAACTGCATCTAACACGACGTTATTGTCAAAGAGGCGGCAATATAGCATGGTGGGGCGCTAGCACAGGAGGTGCACTGTTCCTGACCAACCTATCTGATGGACGTGAAAAGAGAAAGAGGAAATGAGAACAATCTGGTGTGTGGAAAGCTTGTGACCTCTTAGACTGGCAATCAAACACGCCAGCACAAAAACACGCCAGCACACACACACACACACACACACACACACACACACACACACACACACACACACTACATTCCACTACTCTTATTGGTGAGCTCATCGAATGACAGTTTCTCTTTAGGTCAGAGGAAGGAAATGTCAAACCAATTAACAACAAGACAGAAAGATGGGGAGTTTGCCGCTTCGGAGAAGGTAGACGGAGAGGAAGCAGGAATACATATGATAAACATTTGTGGGTGCTTTGCAATTTACTCATCGCGTTTTCAACAGAAAGCAAACAAATTTCGCGTGAACTGAATTATAGTTTCACTGCAGTTGTCCTTATGTTGAAAACAGATCTCACGGCGCACAGCTGTGGGGAGAGGAATGAGTAAAGCTGAACAGAGGCATAAAGGAAGACAAACTAATGTTGACACTGGGGTGTAATGATTCAAATTGTCTCCCTCTCTCCCACACAATAAATGGATGGAAATGAGAGGCAATAAAAAAAGATGAGATGAAATCATTTTCAAAGGCACTAAATTTATTTTCCTCCCATCTCCCTCATTAAATGCAGCGCTGTGTCGATGATAACTAACACACGGACACACTAACATGCATTTGGGCACATGGAGGCATGCAGTTCAAAGACTTAAGACAGTCACACTGAGATCATGGAAATAGATGGACAGAAAACAAACAAACCAATACATTAAAAAAACAAATTTAGATGTATGGATACAGAAACCCAGGACATAAAAACATATAGAGACATAGAGGAAAATGTCCATCATAAATTAGACAGGAAACCCTCCCTCTCCCACCACACATACATACACACGTGCCAGCTTTAATGGTCTCCCTGCAGGTGATTAGAGGATGGTGGAGCATTGACACCTTGACTCATGGTGGGGACTGCTGGTAATGTTAAACAGCATGAAGCCCCTCTGACCCTGCCCTTTGCTGCAAATAGACTCATTAACATACAAACCTTTCCCCCCAGCCTTTAACTCGGCTCCCAAGGCCATTCAAGGCCTAGAACGTCTCTGCCTATTAGCCGAGGAGCGTTATGTCTGATTGCTTGTGTCTTTTTGCTCCTGCGTGTTTGACATGCTATCATTAACGGCCTGTGTAGACCCTATATATGCTGCGTATATGACGCCAATTCAACATTGATGTTGTGAATCCCAGAGCTGGCTCGCCGTGTTCTCATGAACTTTGACCCTCAGGGCGGAGGACAGTTGATAATGAGACATCTTCTCCCTGTGCTTCTCAGCTTCTTAACGTTCCCCTCTGAATAAGCGAGGAGCCCTTTAAAATGGTGCTGTTTTCACTGTACACAGCTTTAGATGTACAGCTTTTATTCTCATCTGCTAACACTAAATTTGTACTCTGTAAGCTACCAACAAGCAAACATTTTATATCCAGACTCTAACATGATGCATTGATTGTCAGATGTGTTTGTGTCAGGGACACTAGGAGGTGTCCTGCTGCTGAGTGATTTATAGAAACCAAACTCTGAAAGAGAGACACCCCTCCCACAGATGACATCTCGGCCACTGGCATTTGGTCAGGGGTGGACAGAGAGGTGTCTGTCTTTCTCTCAGCACAGCCTTTCTCTGTGTGTGTGTGTGTGTGTGTGTGTTTGCGTAGGCGGCAGGCTGGATGTGCAAGCATGTGTTAACATTCTGGCTTACTAGTGTGTGGAAAAGAAATGGGGAGATGTGTTGGTTGTACAGTACAGGTGTGTGTAAAGGAAATGGGCTAAAATGACAGTGTGTGTATTTATTTATCATAGTGGAGTTATTATGCATACAGAAACATATCTGCTAGTGTCAACTGATGGAAGTATGACGTTGTTACATTATTAACCCCTCTAAATATCATCTTGAGGTTTAACAAAATCAAAAAAATCCCCTCTCAGTCCCTGAGTAATTGTCATTATTAATAGTTAATTTGTTTTTAATTGAAAGGAAGAAAATGGCTTGGTATTTGCTGCGCATAAATGAGCGCTGCGTGAAGTCCTTTTTTTTTTATCCAGGTTGAAATACTCCAATATCATTATTATAGTGCAATAACATTATTCTCAATTGTAAAATATTCCCAGTGCACATAGAACACAATGTGACCGACAGAAGTACCCACTTGTCAAGATGTCAAAATGTCAAGAGCAAACACTTAAAGAAATGCAGAGGTTAAGTGCTCGATCAGTTTAACCGAGGTAAACTCAGGGAATGCTGATTTACAAGAATAAAAAATATTAAAACTAAGATCATAAATTACTAAAACAAGTAATAAAATATTACCAAGAACAGACCTTAAAAATACACAAAACATGAGACAGCTTGTTGTGACACAAAGCCGAATTTAAATAACTGAGTCTTCAGCTGCTTTATAAAGCAACAGAGACCACGGATCGAAGGCTATATACAGTATATCATAAGAGCATTCCACAATGCTGGAGCCACCACTGTAATGGAACGGTTACCTTTAGTTTTTGGTCAAGCTCCAGGGACAACCAGTAGGCCCTGGTCAAAAGACCGAAGAGACCTACTGTTGATATCAGGATGCAGCGGATCAGATATAGACACGGATGCCTGGCCATGCAGAGTCCGAGACTGCGGCCTGGAATAGCTGTGAGGCTGGGAGGAGGCTGCACATACGAGAAATGTTTGGACTGGGCTAAAGCGACCAAAAGCTATAATGATCAACCTTTCCTGGATTTTATTCTCCAACTGGTGGGTGTTGCCCTCCAATCGTTAGTAAACCAAGATTACAGTTCTCCCACACAGCCATGTTGTTGATGAAATGTTTGGAAACATGCAGGAGCTAGCAAGTAGACTAGCCGCGAGCAACTTTTAAGCCGCACTGTACACAATAATCCCCACAGACCCAATATATTAAGGGTTGTGTAATTTAACCTATCTGAAGCAGCCGCTCTATCAAAAGTCCACGAGCAGCAAGAATCACCAGCTAAACAGAGACAAAGATCCTTGGTCAAACTTCAGACAGCTTGTGAACCCCGCTGGTCAGTGGGTCAGTCACTCAGTATTTGTCCATAAGAGCGACCGCTGAAAATCTGTCATTTCACTGGCTTTACTTTTCTATTTGAGTTTCTAAAAGTAATGTCAAAACAGTTTATGTACTGTAAATCTACAAGTATCTCATCTGAGATTAGGGATCTTTGTAAATCGGGCATCTTAATAGTGCCAACCTGTTTCATCAGAATGGAGATAATAAAAACTGACATAGATATCACCTGGTACTCTGTGTAGTTAATACACCGGAATATTCCATCACATGATACAGTCATATAAAAACACATATTAAAAATAATAAAAACAGCATAATGCAGTTGATTCAATTCAAAGGCACCAAAAGAATCCTGAAAGGTGCAAATTCATGCAGATTGTATTGTTGTTAACTGTTAAAGCAGCTGTGTCTTTTGTGCAACAATCAACCACTGTGTCCAGTGGGCTCTGAAATGAGAGCGGGAGTATCAGGTGTGGAGGGGTAACAAGTGTTTGCATAAATTACAGCATGATATCCCATCAGCCCTTCCTACTAGCCTCTTAATTCATTTCCTCCACCCCTCCGCTCTAACACAGACCACTGCCCTTCCCCTGCGCCTATCATGCACATCAGTGCATGCATTTTTCATCCTCTAAAACCACACACACACACACACACACACACACACACACACACACACACACACACACACACACACACACGTGTCCACTGCTTAATCTTATAGCAACCACTTTATTAGTTGTACACTATAATTAGCACTGCAGGGGGACACTACCTCAGAGTTTGCTTTCCCTCTGAGTCTAAATGTCAGCAGCAACACCTCCGTCATCGCAGTACACTGATCACAGCATACACTCTCGCACACACTAACACATATAAGCTCATGAAGAGGAAAGTCATGCTGATTGATTACACTCATAATCCCCCACCTCATTTCCTTGTGCATGTGTGTTTGATATGTAGGCTTTTAATAATGTAAGCACTACACGGTGATAATCATTTTGTGCTTGACATAATGTCCAATGTGGTAAATCGAAGCAGTATTGCTGCACTGTCAATACTTGTCATGTGCTGTGTTGTCCAGTCTCGGATTAAGAAGGAGCATCTGCTGGAGGCTTTAATGGGAACCATTGATCTCAATGGGTAATAGTTGGTTTATTCAAGCTTTAATATCTTTATTGTGTTTTGTTTAATATGCAGCTTTACACAGCGCCTATCTTATCAAAGTCAGCCTTTTTTCTCTTGTTCTCGTTTTTCTTTCTTCAGGCACTTTACCTTAATATGCAAGACACTGTGTAATATTGTGGGAAAGATTCTCTGTTTTGTTTCTTCTCTCCTCTCCTCCATAAATAAGGTCATGTGCGCTTTGCGAGTGATTCCTCCTTGCTCTTTCTAATGCTCACAATGCCTTACATATTCCAGCTCTATCAAAAGCCCCGAGGTCTCTGAAGGGCAATTAACTTAGTCTTTCAGGTGTGCAAAACAAACGCGCATACACACTTAACTAGTCAATACTCAAATGGTGGATGACATATTTCTTTAGCCCGGAGATAATGTTATTACAAATCGACTGTATATAAGCAGGATGAATTTGCCATGAATCAATGTGACAACAGCCACGCAGAAGGCAGGCGAAGCACTCTGGATTTCTGTGTGTTTGCCCTCAAATGTGCAAATAACCCACCACGCATCCGTTAACCTGAACTTCCTCCCCGTTTGACTTAGTGGCTGTGAGTTGATAGGTCATTAGTCATTCAGCTCTATTGCTAGTTATAATGACTCCCATCTCTCTTTCCCTTTTTCCCTTTTCTTTCCCAGTCGTGGCTGTCATCCGTCTCCACTGACAGGGATGTTAATGCAGCTCACTGTGGAGGTGTGTTTCAGCCACTGCAGCTGCTGTGTGCTGCTGCGCGTTGGAGTGGGATCAGGAGAGCCTTGAGGTTTTGCTCCGAGAGAAGTTCAGAAAAGATGAAAGTTTAATGATCCCCTGGAGAAACTGGGTCATTGTAGCAGCAAAGTCTATAAAATATATGATTCTGGTCAGTAGAACAAATTGGATAATGATACAGTCATACTAGTGCACAAGGTTTAAATCATTTTTACTTTGATAACTTCTATCAGCTTGTTTGATTAATACTTATTCTACAGAGCTACAAAACACATGTTAAGACATGATTAACAATTAAATTAATTAATTAATGTTATTCAGATGCATGAAAAATACACATACAGTATAATCAACTTTTCAACGGACATTATTTCAATAATGATCTATGGATGGCTCAGCGACGGTAGAATAGATGCATGAGAGCACAGTCAAAAACTAATTGAAAATAGAAGCAAGTTATTTAAATGATATTGTAGAGGTCAGTTATGATTTCTACGTTTGAATCACTTTCTACTTAAAGAATAACAACAAATGTTGAGATATTAATATACAACTGGGGGTGCTAGCCTACCACGGATCCTGATGCCTGTCGTTGCTGTTCATTTTCATATTTGTGTAGAAGATGAGTGTTTTGTTACTCTTTAAAGCCACTTTGTTTAGAAATCTCAGCACAAGGTCCAATGCTGTCCTGGAGCTTTCAATCGTGTCATGCAATCTTCTCCAGCAGATGGAGTTTGTGATACACCCGATTGTGATACGACTGAAAGCTCCAGAAGAGCTATTCAATGAACCGTGTGAGGAGATTGTTCCATCAACAGCTGTTTCCAAGGTTAACAATATACTTTCACTCTCAACTTTTAAGCCAACATCGACGAGAAGTCCGTGAAGTGCTCAAGAAATATTTAAATCTGCATTTCCATCACAACCGGGCAAACTCAATCTGCTGAGGAAGATCATGATGATTGAAAGTTGCACAACAGCTAAACGGACCGTCGTGAGATTGTTTTTTTTTTCAACTACTGTGTCCAAGGTCAAGAAGGAACTTTCAGTCTAAAATATGTGTAGAATTTGAAAATTCAGCACTTTGGTGTCTCGAGTGGTGGTATAAAAAAATACTGCAGTAGACAAACAGAAGCTCTTTCAGCCTATCACTAATAAATCACTACTGGACCAATGACAAAAAAAAGTGACCCTTGCTGACATCAAATATAGTATGGATTTCCAGTGTTAAAAGTTTTCAGTGTTTTGTATATTAACTCGAAAATCACAAAATGTAAAATCATGTTTTTAAGGTTTTAGCCCAAGGGAGCTGGACAGAAACAAACTGTACAACTATCTCCACAAGTCAGGGTTCTAGAGCGGACGATGAAGCAATAGGAGGTGGGATTGTGGGTACATGGGATGGTTACGGGAGATGACAGGACACTGATGAAGTGAGACAGCAGTCATGTGTTAAATCACTGCTTCAGTCTCCTCTGCTCTCTGCAGCCAGTGTTAAGTAACATCAAAACAAGATAGGCAGGTATGGGCAGACAATTCCCTTCTTCTCCTCAGCTAAAAGAAATCAAACTCCCCTTCCTCCGTCTGCCCCAGGGAAACTACCTGACACATGGGATGGTTTGTTGAAATCCTTGTAAAAGATAATTCTTTTGAGTTTCTTACATTTCTCTCTCCTTCTCCACGTCTTCATCCAAAGTCTGCCAACATTTACCGATACAAAGCCAAGTCTTTGTATTTGAATAATCAGACAATTTCGTCCTCATTAATTTCATTTGTCAACCCATTCCCACACCTGCCTCCCTCTGACTGGCGTGCGGCGTGTGTGTGTGCGTGTGTGTGTGCGTGTGTGTGAGCGTGCATGTGCTTGTGTACACAGACGGGTGCCGTATGAATACGTCTTGGCGGCAAACTGAAAGAAGAACTGGTTAAAAGAGCTGGCTATTTAGAGTAAGATAATGTAAAAGGCTCAGAGGGAGTGGAAGAGAAGAAAGTGGGACGAAGGGAGAAATAGGCCATTTGCAGTAGATGCAGACAATTATTCCATAAAGTTGTAGACATGTGTGCGGAGGGAGTAGAGATGATAGTCCTTGTGTGTGTGGTATTTATGTGCATCCGCAGTTTTCTGTGCATGTGTGAGCTTTCTGTATTTGTGGGTATCTTTAAGAGTAATGAAAGGAATGGATGCTCACCTCCAGGCATTTACAAACACACACTCATACTGTACACCCGCTTCGCTCCTTTCTTATTTCTCCACCTTATTGTTGCCATTACTTATCCACTAGTATATTCTTTTATAACCTTGCTTCTAGCCCTCCATCATTTTAATGACCTGTGAAAGGAAATGGGCTTCATGGGCCACTAACAAGTGGGTCCCGCATTAATTAATTGATTACATGATCAATTATGTGCGTCTGTGGGCAACTGTAATTAAGGCCTGCCATATGCGCCCGGCTGATGTGACCGAATCCCTCACAGAGATGGCCTGTCACCACTGAACACATTGCCATTTGTTTCCAAGAGAAAATGATTGCGTGTGTGTGTGTGTGTGTGTGTGTGTGTGTGTGTGTGTGTGCGTATGAGCTCCGTTGAGATAGACTCCTATTTGTGTGTCTCATTATTGTTTTTTTTTTCCGGCACCATTTGTGTGAGTGTGTGTTTATCGCAAATGCACGCCAGACAGATCTGAATTGCATGTGTGTACGATGTGAGTATGTGTGCGTGTGTTTGTGTCGTCCCCTAGGGGGCTGCGGGCTGATAAAGACTTAAAGGTCAGGTGTTCCCTCTCATTTCTCTGCCTCTCCAGGTAATTACTCCAAAGCACAGTTCAAGGCACACAGAGAGACAGGAGGCAGGTACACACTCACCACGGGGATCGGACTGAGCGAGGGAGAGGGAGATAAACTCGCTTCTGCTCTTGCAGTCTGACCGGAGAATTAAAGACAGCCAGTCTGGTAAAAGATAAAAACCAAGCCAAAAGGAGGAAGAAAAAAAAAAGAAAAAAGAAAAAACGAAAAACAATAGCTTGAATCAAAGATGATGCGTGCAAGCTCATTTGCACGGGCAAATGTACTCATCTCATCTGCAGCATGTGTACACCTTTTTTGGTTCATACTCAAGGTCGTGACAGATTATTTAATTCAGCACACACTTCTAGACAATGCACAGAGCTGTCGAGAGCATCTGGGCTCCAGGGAACTCCAATGCAGAGAGCTTGAGGCTGTCCTGATCAATACGTCAGACAGCGGGGCGAGGCAGGGCACTGCAGTAAGGGCACAGACACGTAGTTAACAGTGGATATTAAAGTGGAAACATATAGAAAGGGATGGGGCTGAGCATATAGCGGGTAACTGGGATAGAATTGCAAGAAAAATCTCAAAAGCTATGTATATATTAGGGAAGGGAAGAGATGCATGTAGCAGAATTTCTTCTGTACTTTTTGTTGTTGCTGTTTAATGATTTCTCTCCCTCTGGCAGCAATGCATGCTCACACTGTGGGTGGTACATGATGTTTTTTTAGAACCCGTTTTAAATAGTTTCGTGTAATCCGCACTAATAATCCTCTTCTCTGAATGCCAGCAATGATAGCAACAGTGCCGATTACAGTCTCATACAAAATGCATGTGGAGAAATCCTCTTAAGGCCAAAACATGCTGATCTAATTCAATCAAGGATCTGATACGGTGGATGAGGACTCAAAATGATTTGCTATTTTCTAATAGCAAATGTGCGTGCCTCAGCGTGTGTGTGTGGGTCTATCTAATGTTCGCCAATATCAGGAGAGCTCTGACAGCATGTGATACAAGTATCAGCTCTGAACACACACATGCATCCACGTGATGATGATGAGCTTAGTGTCGCTGTCAGTGTGCACAAGTGAAGGAATCTCAGGGAGAGGAAAATCTCATTCCCACCACTCCCCTCCCATCCGTTATCCCATTTCTTACAGCATCCTTGATCCGATCACCAGTCTTCTCCCGAGCTTCAAAGCATGCGGCAGAGAAAGAGGAATCCCTAATTCAAATAGGTCTCTCTCTCTCTTTATTTTCTCTTTACCCTTGTGTTTATCATTTGTTGCCTACAGAGGGCTTTGGTTTCGTCTGACAAACAGTCAAGACATCACAGAGATCCGATTACAAAGGCAAAGGACACGGGCACGCTGACACACACAAGCAGACGCACATACACAGAGGAGCATTCAAAGAAAGCCGTGTTTATAATGGGCTTGCCTTCTGAGAGTGCTGTCCCTGTGCTTTTGTGGGGAATAAACTCAATAACCTCAGAGTTTTGCATGAATTCCACATGCAACGCATCAGTTCTTTAAAATATCAGACTGTATGTGTTGAATGAAAGGATTTCAAGGGACGTTTTGTGCTTTTTGTTTCTCAGGAATGCGTGTTGAAAACCGTGTTACTTCGCTGAGCTCCACCATGCATGAAGATGACAAAGGAATTTCAGAGTGTGAGTTGGTGTGTTTGTACTTCATTATCTCTTTCACGCTGTTTCTCATGGTTCACTGGCCTCTCAACAACATCTGGTGGTATGTCCTCAGCAGGCAAGCTTACTGCAAGACACTGGACACACAAACTCCAGCATTTCAGATCTGACACTCCACAAGGCAAGGTGATACCAACAATTGTTAAACCAAAGTCACACAGAAACAATCTTCGTTGGAAGAGCTGTGCCTGACTTGATCTACTGGGATTTGCACTGACAGAAGTCAGACATGATGTCTAAGTCGAGCGCGGCACTCCGGCACCACTCTGACAGCTTTCCAGCAGCTCCTTGACATCCAGCAGCATAATCAGAGCCTCACTGTGCCCAATTAACCCTGTTAATCATTGTTATGGCTGGTGAATGCAAATATTACACACACCTATAGCCTCAGGACACAAGCTGCCAATGTTCTCTCCTGACAAGAGCGGTGTGCCCATGCATGAAAGGAGTCTGTTGTCATGTGCAAGCACACGTGTATCTATGGATTAACATAGGACTAAAGGTTGATAAGACATCTTATGAGCTGGCATGAAATGACAACTATTGACCGCCGAGGCAGAGTGACAAGATGAATTTCAGTGCTCCAGTTTCATTGCTGGGCTGGAGCGAAAGTCTGAACGTCCTGGGAAGCTCCGGCGGGACCAAGACTGATGAACAGGGACTGTAATCCATCACTTTACTGTTCATGCATTAGAGTTGTGTCCACAGCAGAGCAGACCAATAGACCATTAGCTCTGTAATTAGCCAGGCCCTAGTGCAGAGAAGTCGACAGCATACAGAAACACTATCTCAGCCACAATTAGCCAGTAAACTTTAATTAGCATCGTGATTAAAGACAGAGAGGCAGAAAATCCTTTAGCAAATTCCTCAGCCTCCCACTCGCTACCAACTCTGACAAGAGTGTCCGAGTTGAGCTGCGTCTGCGTTTTTCTAAACGAATATGTGTGCAGGCCTGTGGTCTATCTGGGCTTAAACTAATGCAACTCAGCACTTACATGCACCGAGGATGAGGACACAGCAGCTGACGACACAGCAAATAGGTGCCAGAGAGGGTTGTGCTGCAAAACAAGAGAACAAATATGGTTCACACGCGCGCCGTGTTTAAACTCTTGGCTGTAAGAACTACAAACATATATACAGAGTATATACATTACAGTGGTGAAAGAAGCACTCAGGTATTTCACTTACTTCTCTCAGTAACAATACCACAGTACAAAGATACTCCAGTCAATTTAGACATCTTGCATTAGGTAAAAAAGTGTAAAAATGCACAAGTACTAATACGCTGCCATACATATGGATCTGTTTACATTGGGTGAGCAGTAATTTAAGGTTGTAGCTCGTGAAGGTAAAGCTAATTTAACTTTATATTGGTGACACATCACAGGTTGTCATTTGTCCTACTTCGGAAGACGGAGAGTGGAGTAAGAAGAGAGGACAGTGGCGCGCTGCTGATAGCAAGGGTAATATTTTTTGAGACTGTGATGGACAATGAATTATAGCCCTCATCCCTGAAGTGCTTTAGATTAATGTCTGTCTTCTTCTATTTGTTAACCTAAATGAAGTGGAACCAACACCAAACAGAGATGGGGACTAAGTCCATCTATCTGCAAACTCTACTGCACAGTGCTTAAAAATAAATGGCACCGCTGGGGACTCCTAGGTGAGCTTATCTGAAAATACAGAGTATATTTTCAAGGGATGCTCACAGCGTCTTTATCTTCTGAGGAACCTTTTTGTCAGTCAGCAGATTTTAGAACTTGTGTACAAAACTATTGTTCAAAATGTTTAACTTTTCACCTCCCTGCCTGCGGTAATCTTTAACTATAGATCTAAGAATAAACCTTCCACGTGTCAGTAGCAAGAAAATAGTTGGCAAACCCTAAAAGCCCTAGACTTTTTACAGAGAAGACGAAGAAGAAAACGAGGACTATCCCTGCAGGTATTTCACACCCTTTCTTTGAGATTTTGAGCTCAATTTTCTTAACTCAACCAAGTGACTAAATAGATATGAGCCACAGACGCAGACATGAACTGTTAATATGCAATATGACCAGTCTATGTTTGTTTTTACGCTGTTGTTTGTGTTTGGTGAGCCGAAGATAAAAGTTCACCCTGGTGGATAATAAAGATCTATGTATTGAATAATTTTATCGTATTTTGTTGTATATTTACTTAGTTGTATTGTACCACCGCATATACTCAAAAATAGATGTCATCCCTTTTGGGAACCAGGAAGCTTGCTCACACATTGCCATGGAGGCACTGAGCACTGCAAATAACATATTTTTCAAAGCACTATTGACAGAAGTGTTATGGAAAATGTGGAGAACTATTGCCAGTCTATATGTATAGAGCCTCTCTTGCTATATTCACTCCACATATTCATCATCCAGCAGCCTGCCGTAGGTCAGGTGCATGACTTGAAATTGTAAGAAAGAAAAACAAAGTTGTATACACAGAATTTTCTTTCGAGGGAATACAAAAGCCGAGTGGAAAAAAACAAACCCCAAACAAAGTCACATAGGTCCAAACAAAAGGAGCAGCTAGTGACACATCCCCGTCTGCCATCACCACTGCAGGTGCAATGATTCACGGGAGAATTCATCTAGGGATGAGCTGGCGGGCTATAAATCACCTCTACTGCAAGACATCAGCACGCGTCCAAACCCAGCCAGCTTTCTCTCTGTGTTGCTGAAGTTTATGAATGCCTGTGTGCACGTGGAGGGCGTGGTTGTGCATGTAGTTGTGTGTGCGTGCGTGCGTGTGTGTGCGTGCGTGTGTGTGTGTGCGTGTGTGTGTGTGTGTGTGTGTGTGTGTGTGTGTGTGTGTGCGTATGGAAATGTTGTAGATCATTATTTAAATCTGTACCACAGGATCTGATTTCACTAAGGCTTAGGCCATTGATTTGTGACTGAGCAGTGAGCCATATTTAAAACATGAACTGACAGGACGCTATTCCCTCTCTCTGCCACTCACCCTCTCGCTTGTCTGTCACGCATCACAGCGAGTGTGCGCCATTAGAGCGGAGCGTGGTAAAAACTAAGTTGCTCTGTCTGTCTGTCTATCTCACACTGTTTTATTCTGCTAAGCCTCCCTCCAGTCTGCCTCCTCTACCTCTCTGCACTGCGGACTGTCCCTCAGCAGTGAGCCGGTCTTTAAAGCAACATATTTATCCCTGCATCAATGACATCACCATTGAACAGAGAGGGAGAGAGAGAGAGAGAGAGAGAGAGAGCGAGAGAGAAAGAGGGAATAGGAGAAGAAATAAAAAAGATATGTAGCATCCCGAGTGCTGTCTGTCTGGCAGAGGTAACTCTCCTGGAGAATAGGAGAAAGTTTAAAGAGGAAGAAAGAGACTGTTGCTGTTTGTCTACACAATATGGGTTTAACCCCCTTGCATTATGTCCGTCCACTGAGCAATCCCCCTTATACTGCAAAGTCCTCCTTCTATTGTCTTCATTGCTCCCCTTGAGGTTGTCCGGAGGATAGTACAGGTGTCTGCATCCTAAACCAACCGCCCCTTGCTGCCTGGGAAGGATGGGAAACAGAGGGTGGTTAAAAACAAGAGGAGACAACAAGGTGGGTAAGATCAAGCTGTGGAGCCCTGAGGAATACTTCTCTCAAACCGACTAGCCGACCTTTTGGCTTTTTAGTTCCATAAGAGTGGCCTTGGTATTACTCACATAGCTTTCCTTTACGCCATGTCTGTCTCTCTGTGTCTTTTCTTTTGTTGCCTATGCCTCTTATCTATTTCTACTTCTTTCTGTATTCCAGGCTCTACCTCTCACCCATGTAATGCTTATTTCTGTCCCATGGAAGTGCGTGAATACCACAATGGTAGGAGTCTCCATTGACGGCACACATACAGCCACAGAAGCACACACGCAGACACAAAGCAAGAGTCTGGTTCCTACAGTATGAGCAGTGACACACACACACACACACACACACACACACACACACACACACACACACACACACACACACACACACACACACACACACACACAGACAACCACATTGTCGCCTCCTGGCTCTTGGTAATAATTTCTCAGTTTGCAGTTGGAGGTGTCCTCTTTTATAATGGTGGTTTATGGGTAAACTGCAAGGCTGACTAACCTGGTGAGGGTGCATTGATGGCATTTGCCACCATTGCACCAGGATTCATCTCCGTCTCTGTTGCTGCACACTTGACACCTAAATGTTGGTCAGAGCGAGATAATCTCTGTACGTCACACCAAGATGGAGCTCTTTCATGTCCGTTAAAAAAAAAGTACCACACAGTAATACCTTGGGTATCAGAGGGGACCTGAGGCTTTTTCACATCCTCTAGCTTGAGCAGAAGAAACTACAGTGCATGGGAGCTCCACTCTCCAAAATATGGAGGGGAAAAAAAGAAGGATAAGGGTCAGCACAAAGAGAAGCTAAAATTGCAAGAAAAACCTTCATGAAATCATGCAATTCATCTTTTATCAAAGCTATCATATAATGGGAGGGGAGGGGGTGGGGGTAGGGGGGAGATGCCAAAGAACATTTTCTTATTTATTTTTATTTTCCTGTTGAATAATGTTTTGGGTGGGTGGCATATGATGTTTTTTTTAGGAATCCCTTAAAAAGTTGCTTGTAATCCGCACTAATAATCCTCTTCCCTGAATAGCAGCAATGATAGCAACAGTGCCGATTAATGTCTCATACAAAATGCATGTGGAGAAATCCTCTTAAGGCGAAAACATGCTGATCTAATTCAATCAAGGATCTGATACGGTGGATGAGGACTCAAACATGATTTGCTTCTAGAGTGCTACAGAATGACATATTTTTGTAGGCCAACCCCGGAAGTTAGCATCCCCCTGGTTCCTTAAAACGCCAATGGGATTTTCCTTTTTTTGGATATTGGATTATTGCATCCCTTTGGCAAACACAAGTTTATGATACTGACACGTTTGCAAGATAATCTTCACAAACAAACACCACTTTTATGATTTTTGCAATGGCCAGAAGTAAAAAGCTAATGTCAGGCTATAAACAAACTACACCACGGTCGCATGAGTCACAACGAGGCTGCAAAGGCTGACCGGTGATTACGCTTTGTAGTCTCATTTAGCCACTTGCCAACTGCCTTTTTAAGACACGTAAAAGCTGGGGATATGGGAGGAATTTACTGACGTCATTTTTTATTATAGAACAAAAGGTCAAAAGCTCTTAAGCTTGTGTTAACCACAGACCTTATTTCAGGCGTCTAACCAAAAAGCCATTCAACAAACCCATTGACTTTGAGACAAGGGAACTGGAGGTGCAAAAATGCTGACTCATTTTTTTGGACTCATTCCTGCAGAACTCGATTGTAAATGTGAGTGCATCCTTTAGCTTTAGCTGAAAGAAGGACTGAAGTATCGGGGAGCTGGACTCTCCAAATTAGGGGGAAAAAAGAAAGAAACAATGGTCTCTAGTCAAATAGAAAGCAAACTGTGCAAGAGAGTGGACGGCCAGAGAAATAATCACTCCCTGGTTGTTATGGTTACAGTAGATGGGAAAGTGGCCAGGCGAATATGGCCATGTTCCTTAATAAAACGAGGCTTGTCTGATGAAGAAGCCTAAGTGGCGAGAGTGGACGTGGAAGCGAGGTGTGAAATGAACAGATTCAGTCTGACTTCATACAAGCTGTAGCAGTTATGACCCCTTGTTCTCCACCGTTGCTTTCCTCTTTTCTCACATATTGGCTACTTTTCTATTTCTGGAAACAGTCCCCCCCTCTGTTGTCCTTTATTTCCACACCATATCAGCTCTGCCTCCACTACTCCCCTCCTTCCACTTGTCCGTTGAAGCTGATCCAGTTATTCAGACGTTGATCCATTGGGTCTTATCAGCCTGACTGTTTATCTGTTTGCATTTCGCTGTCTTATCTGCTGAGATGTTGTCCATCTGTCCACATTGACAAAACACTGCCCCTCTGTATATTTAAACCCTTATTTACCCATAGAAAGTTGGCTCCACACTTATCTTCTTCTCAGCATTGCACACATTCATGCAGTCACATATATTCAAAACTGAAGCAACCACAACTGTCCACTGTTGGCCAGCAGGTCCACTGGGAGTTTAAGTTGCCCTTTGGACTTTTACTAGTGTTGTTATGAAGCAATTATTTGAAGAACTTCATGTTTTATTCTGCACATGAGGACGCTTGTATGCAATAGCAAATGGGTCACTCTATACACACTGTTGCTGACTGCAGAGGAAGTTTAAGTAGAAATAGTCATTAGACAAAATTACAGAAAGAGACGAAGAACGATGTCACCAAATCTCATCTAAAGAGCACAACCAACTATAAATTAGTATCTGTCAATATTTTCAGACTTCCCCAGCCTGTCTGTGGCACTCACGCCCATTTAAGGCGTGAAAAAATACAGCACAGGGCTATAAATCTTTTAATAATAATAATTAAAAAAAAGAATTATCTTAAACAGCTGGCCACTGTAGTTTTTAAAAAAGATGACTGAGTATTTATGGCATCATGTGGGATTCACTCAGAATAAACTATGATGTCCAATGGTATGAAGGAGCATGTTACCCAATACAACATTTGCTGGAATTAATAGTTTTTGGTAACAATGGATCCCTGGCATAGTTTAAAAAAAAGAGTGCTTTGTATGTACAAATTGTGTTAGTATCCAGAATTATACTTTAAACACGAATTTAAACAATGCAAGTTGAAAATATCCAAAATACCATCTATGCAAATGCTTAATAAGGAAGGTAATGCGTTAAAACAAATGTTCAGATCTCAAAGACACACACAATGCGTTTTGGTTAGAGACACTGACTCTGTTTGCGTCCAAGAAACCTCCACAGGGTACCTTTAAGTGCCTGGCTGAAGGACCCCTTTGTGGAGTGTTTCCTCGCCCAGTTTGGTCGACAAGGAATTAAAATGGCTACATGACCATTTTGCTAGTCTTTACTCCTCCTCTTTACTCCTGTCCTGTTTACAGAAGGTTTATGTTCATTTATCTGTCTGGAGAGTTGCTCTCTGTCTAGCCTGTACAAAAATATACTGACTCTCCAGTTTCGTACAGCCCACTGTGGCCGCCATGTTTAGGTTTAATCATGGAGGGTTGACACCAACATGTACTCAGCACCCCTCTAATAGGCACCTCAAGTCTAGACACAAGGGCTTATGTGGGCTAAATAGAAAGCATAAGACATCTGCAGGGCACCATTCATTCAGTCTCCATTATCCCACAGATAGGCTTTCTCAGTCCCTCACTAGCTATCATCATCAGTCAGGAGCTAGCCTAAGCACCCATATAGACCCAGTGTTCTGTCTCCTAGCCAATTAAGTAGCGGTTATGAGTCCAGCAACACAGCTCTGATGGGACAAATGACAAATAATCAGACATGCTCAGTCCAAAATGAGCCTGGGCCTAATTGGTGGACATTAGGCACAATGAGAGTAACTTGGACCAGACGGAATGGTTAAGAGCCTGTAACAGTGGGAGAGTGAGGCAATAAGATTGGATAGGGGTGTGATAGAAAGCATTTGGAATTAACAAGGCTGGCATATTGTTCTCCATTTCGCTCAATCGTTACTTTTATCTGTTTCCGCTGTCCTCTTTCCTCCTCTTCAATGCCTCTGCTTTCTCGTCCATACACAAACTGACAGCCTGAAGCACAACCAGATGCAAATAGACATACATGCACATCAAGTGAGATCTTAAACCATGAAGAAGATGACTTGAGAGAGAGAGAGCGAGAGAGAGAGAGAGAGAGAGAGAGAGAGAGAGAGAGAGAGAGATGGTAAAAGAAGGAACACTAAAAGGAGGAGCTGAGAAATTCAGAGCACGAGGGATTGAACAGACTGCAACATTTCATCATCAAAACTCCAACAAGCAGCTATTCAGAAGAAGAAAAAAGAAGCCCTGAACCGTGTCGATTTGTTTCGGAGGGTGAAAAGCCGGCGGTGAGATCAAACAGGTCTTTGATATTTCTGTCATGTATAAGGGGAACCATACTCTTGGGAAGATACGCTGGTGAACAAGCTCTTCGTATATCCACTGTTTATCTTATGGTATATTCCAATGTATACATACACCTCCATGGAATCAGCCCCAAATACACTATGAAGGATTCTTCTCCCCGATTCATATGGATATAAAGCCCTTGTGCTTCAATTGTACTGTGTCTGTCTCTTATTTAAGAAGAAGTACAGCATCCTATTTCTTTGACAAGGCTTCCCAGGCTGTCACAAAGCCCCAAAAATGGCAACCACTGGTTTAACACAATGCCACTTAAACTAAATCGGTGTCCATCTACTTCCCTTTTCTGTCTCTGTCTGGCCAGACTGATGCTTCATGTGGGCAAAAGGCATCAATAGTTGAGTTATTGATGAAGAGGAATGGCTGCAGAGATAATGTGATACACTGTGGGCAAGGTATTAAATAGGATGAAGCTAAGAGGGACGGAAAAGGAAAGGAGACAAAGCACTGTGCCATCACATCTTATGTCAAGGTCCCCATCTTCTCTCTCTCTCTCTCTCTCTCTCTCTCTCTCTCTCTCTCTGTGCCTCTTTCAATCTCACCCACTTACATCGTGGTTAATAAAGAAGAAGGAGTTCAAACAAACCCCCAGAGTACGATTATCCTGCTGTCTCTCAACCTTGGGAATCAATTCACCAATGAAGAAAAAGTAGACTCGAGATAAAAGTATGCAAAGATAAATCACATTACCTCGCTGATAAATCCTTATTCATAAGCCACTAGAGCTGTCTGGCTTTTAGATTCATTCTGTATTGTGGTTCAATAAGGCCAATAACTTACTGCATAAGCTCTGCGCTAATTGTGTTACTATGTGGGTGTTCGCTCCTGCTGTCCAACGTTTGATATACGCAGTTTTCCTCGCTTGACGATGCTGCTGTATATGAATGAACATATACACACACACACACACACACACACACACACACACACACACACACACACACACACATACACCATCAGAAGCTTTCAGTAGCAAAGGTTAGGTATAAATAGAAACTGTTAAATGCTTTTATCTAGTCTTGGTTACCTTTCTACACAAATGACAGTGTGAAATATTGCTATATCACTGCTATATAATATATATATATATATATATATATATATATATATATATATATATATATGTGGGTGCAGCAACGTGTGTGTGTGTGTGTGTGTGTATGTGTGTCTGTGTGTGTGTGTGTGTGTGTGTGTGTGTGTGTGTGAGAGTGCTTATGACTGTCTTGACTTCATGGAGGATTAATTGATTGCTGCTGTGGCATCATCCAGATTTCATTTCCTTTTGAGAGAGATGTGCATCCTAGCAACAATCTTACTGTCTCCACACACATCGCAGAGTTGCTTGATGTGATCACCTTCTCTCTCTCTCTCTCTCTCTCTCTCTCTCTCTCTCTCTCTCTCTCTCACACACACACACACACACACACACACACACACACACACACACACACACACACACACAGAACACTCCCATTTCTCAACCAGTGGAGCTCAACACATTTAGAAAACTCAAATCAACCGCGGCTCAAATCCAACCGCCTTAGAATTCATTTCGTAGGTTTCAGAACAACGAAGGAAAGTTTCAAATATCTTGCTGAGAGCCAATGACTAGGACATTACGTACATGCAGACACACTGATTCATGGGAACAGCCTGGAGATGAAAGAAAAAAATGGTTGGGTAGTGGGGATGATTAGGATGAGTCATCAACAAAGAGCGAAGTAAAATTTTCCGCACACCTTGAGAGGCTTTATTATGATGCAAGACAAGGAAATAATCGATAGATGCTCTAATTTTTTTTTTTTTTTTTAAATGGCCGGTGAAGTTTGTATTGCATCGTTTAACATTTTGTAGACACACGTGTACTGTATTTATCTATGTATGTAAAGAGGAAGAGCATATGCTTAACTGGAGGAAGAGGATAAGGGAGGAGCCACAGCACAGCCACAGCAGTGTTTGTGTGTGCACCTGAGGCCAATAGGTCTGTGGCTATCCTCATGTGTGCTGTATGTATGTGTATGTATCTGTACGTGTGTGTGTGTGTGTGACAGACAAAGGGCTTTGAGTCGCCATGTCTCATGTGATGTGAGGCCTGATTACATCAGAGAACCATTTGGCTTGTGCTGAAAGTGCCTGCTATAAATCCACAAGATCTTGTTCTCTCCAGGCGAGCTCATTTTATTCTGGTAAAGGATGCTTCCTCAGTTCCATATAGCAACAGAACAGCTGGAGCTTTCTCAACTTGACAAAGCAGGTCCCAGTCTCTCAGACGCAGCAGTGCTGCGGTTGCACTGATCCACTGCTTATCCAGGGAAACTGGACCAGTGGGAGACATTCTGGGTCTTAGTTGAGTGCCTCCCTCCCATCTGCAGAGATCTGTTTTTGGAGGGTTTAATTGGAAGAGGGAGAAGGATGTCCGAGGAAGGTACTGTGGTGAAGCATAATGATCCGGCCCCCCCCCCCTCTTCTACACAACCTTTTCTCTCTTACATTACTTTATTGTCTTCATGTTCCTTCACCTTTCTCAGTTTTTCACGAGTCTGTCGTTGTCTTGTCTTCACAGTTTTTTAGTTTGTTTTAGCTCACAGCATTCTTTTCTCTATGTGTATTGAGAAGGTCAAGCCCCAAAAGTCCCTGCAGACTGGCTGGAAGTGCATAAGACCAACACAGCTGGGCAAAGGCCTCTGAACATAGAACAGGCAGGCGGAGGCATTAGAAGATAAAGGAAGAAACAGAAGCACATAATACACAACAGAGTTTATTATTTGGCTGTATGTAGTATAAGTGCTCGAGGCACAGAGCCAACAATGTTGCAACTGGATATAAAATATATTGGAGCCTGAAGTTTTGCCAAATTACCATATTATTTTCATCAGTCTATTGGCTCTTCTCCATGCAGTGGGAATAGACTAGGTTTGAAATGATTCCTCCCTTAATACATAATGCCTTCCACCGCAGCCCCTCAGCAGCTGCGACAAAGTAAACCAATGGATATGGAGACATCAAAAATAGAAATTAATAAAAAGGAGTAATTACCTGTGGATTATCTCTGTCTAGTAATTAAACAGCATTGGCATATGCTTGACACTGATATGCCTGCAGAGCTTTATGAATTATGCTGATGTCAGATCAGCCTACTGCTATTGTTTGGCTCTGTGCTATCTTTGATGTGGGCGGGATGATACACGGGCTGTGAATGGAATGAGGGAGATTCTACTGACTTCTGTTTTCAGATGAGTTAATCTATGACAGCGGACATTTAGCGATTAGCAATGTTCTCACTACTGAACTAATCTGGGCTCTATTTCCCAAAACCATCTAAAAAGAATAGTTTTTGAAGAATGCATTTTGGGAAATAGAGAGTTAGATGAGAAGATCAATACCACTGTCATGTCTGTCTGTCAAGTATGTAGCTGTAGTCAGAAGACAGTTTGCGTAGCTTAGCATTAACACTGGAGACTGGCTCCATCCAAAGGCTATGAACTCTGCCTAGCAGCATCTCTATAGGTCACTAATTAATATGTCATATCGTGTGGGCAATGTGCGGGACTATTTCTTGTCCAGGCTAGATGTTTTCCACTGTTTCCAGTCTTTCTGCTAAGCTAAGCAAACCATCTCCTAACTAAAGTTTCGTATATTTACAGACATATATGAGAGTTGTAACATCTCAAGCTATTCCTTTAAGGCTGATCATTATGTATTCAGAAACAAATGACAATTCACTCTGATCAACAGGATGTAAACGAAGTATAAAAAAAGAGATTCACGCTCAACTTTGAAAACCACCTTGAAGCTGGAAATTAAAGGGACCCGTTTTTATTATACCTTTACTTAATCTGTGAAATGTCAGGCTCAAAACCAGGTACATTTTGACTGAAGTGCCATGCTGGTAGTTACCGAAGCTGCTTTATTACCACTGCCATTCCAGTAGATGTACAGGTGACCTATTCTCCCTCTACTCATCGTTCTGTAATTACGCCCACAGCTCATTAAATATTCTGCCATACAGTCATGCAACGCGAGCTGAGTGGTATAGGCAAGGCAGGCATGGATGCCACTGGATGGAACCAATAAGGCTCAACTGGAATAACCTGTTATCTGCTCAAGTTTGATACCCACCGCCAATGTTGCTACAATAGACTGAGAGTAGTATTGAAATATTGCTTTTCATTTTAATGGAGAGAAAATACATTTCTACACTCAGTGCCCTTCAGCTGTTGGGGAACAGGCACGTAGAGTCACGCACGCTCAAACAAACAGAGAGAGTGAGTGAGAAGGACAGAGCGGGACGTGTCTCCCCTCTGTGGTTCCCCGAGCGGGTGTCCATCAGGCTAAATGAGAGAAGAGAGGTTCAGCTCCGTGTGATTTGGATACGATCCTAATGACTGAAACCTGGCTGACAGACAGACCAACTGCATTCAAGCATATGGACGAGCACCGGCAGAAATGCATGCAAGAACACACGTTACACACGTTACACACACACACACACACACACGCGTACACACACACACGGTAACAAACAAAGGGGGAAAATCCATGACTATTGGCAGCTGTCACCCTCGATCAAAGTATTTTGCATCAGGTCTGAGGGAGTGTTCATCAGAGAGATGAGGCAAGGACACTTAGGGTAAAAGCTTCAATAACAGCCTTCTTTTCTCCCCTCCAACAAAGGAAGGAAGAAGGAAACAAAGAGAGAAGACCAAAGGGTTACTTCTCTTGCTTGATTACAGCCACGCACTCTCGCACGAGAGAAATCCCTTTCGGAGGTATTTATAGGGCTCGCTCAATGATTAATGGCTGCATATCAGGTAGGTGTATGCAGGCAGCATAGCGTGACCATAGCTGTCCCAGTATTCCCACCAAATGGGCATCAAACAAGCGTACATACACACTCCTGCGCACAAACACACATCTGCCTCTGTGGACGTGACAGTGGGAGTCAGGCAGACATGGCTGATCTACCTGTAGTTTAACTAATGGAATGGAAGGGGCCCTGCTGGGTGCGGTTCAGCTTGATTTCCCCTGACAAAGTCAGCCGGGGGGGCGCCACTGGATGATTATTCACGTCTGTACACATATATTACTAAGTAAGACCATAGCAATATTTATGTCTACTCCAGATAGCTTGTCGATGCCCTGATACTCTCAGATCACATAATGCATGACGTGTCTTATTCTTTTTATTTTCATCATATAAATATGTAAATCATGTAAATAAGATTTGTATATGTACACATATTAACTGACTCACAGAAAATTAAATCAACAATTTTGATAACATATTAATCAGAATTTAAACACACAAAATTGACAAACTTTTACTGGTTCCAGCTTCTCAAATGTGGTCCTTTTTTCTGATTTAATTCAAATGAACTTTTAGTTTTGGTTCCAACAAAAGAAGGAATAGAATGGTCTATGGGACATTGGGATGAAATCTTTGGGATGACAATGTTAATTTATCAGGTCAAAATTTAAAATGATCCAATACTAAGGATTATGAACATATACCTAAAACCTTTTGACATTTGCCTCATCTGTACTTAATGTTTAGTATAATGAGCAAATGTTAGCACACTAACTAAGATGGTGAACATGGTAAACATTACCTGAAACAAAAAGTAATGTTGGAGACGAACCTGTGCCAGTAAAAGCTATAAAGTGTGTGTTGAGGAAATATATGACCCTAAATACATTCAATTTGGATTCATAATGGCCGACAGCGATAGCTGAGGGTAAGAAGATTATTTATTTTGGTCATTACAAATGACAGTGGCATAAAACATATTTACAACCCAGTTTATTTTTTGCCTTTATTTGTTATAATATATATATATATAATTTGTTAGAGACGTCATCCGGGTGATTTCCGACGCAGCCTTATTCTAGTTAACTATTCCCTGACATTTCAAAGCCTAACTGATTAATCAAAATAAATAGATAAATAATTAAATAAAGCAGATTAATTTGTGTGGGTGTGTGTATGTTTTAGTAAACATGTGCACATACACATGCATATGTGTATATTTATGTATTTCAATTATAATGTGTGTGTGTGTCCTGGTCTGTGAACATGTTCACACTTGTGTCCAAAGCTAGTTTGTGTATGTGTGTGCCTTTATCTTTGGCTGTGTGTGTGTGTGTGTGTGTGTGTGTGTGTGTGTTGACCTCTCCCTGACTCAATTATTTTTCTGCCTGTAGCAATAAGGATTAGAACTTTTTCCCCGCTAGAAAAGAAACTCAATTCATTTGCTGGAAATACGACAATACAAATGAAATTGGTTTTCTTTGGCTGAGGAGATAGAAAAATCAGAAAATAATTTTCCGCCAAAGCTGACGTTTTTTTAGTGTAGAAAAGCGTTTTAGTTTTTATTATACAAGGAGTATCACTTCACATAAAGGGGCAGGAAGAATAATGTAAGGCTGTGTCTACAGTATGTGTTTGTCAACAAGAAATTGAGGGCAGAGGACCTTACAACAAGCCTGGTTAACATGAGACACTCACAGTAATGCTCAGTGAAAGCTAAGAACAGGTATGACGTAAACAGCACAGTCCACATCACTGCACTTAACTTGGCAGCTGTTAGAATCTGACACTTCGACAGAACACTGTGGAGCTGAAGGCCAGAGGTGACGGTAGTGATTTTACTGTTTGATGGACTTAACAGGCCTACTCAGAATCACTTATATCTGGTCCGAATTACAAAGAAATGCTACAAGTGAAAGATGATTGGAGCCACAAATGCCACCAGAATGGGAAATTAATACCTTTGCCCCCCTGCTGAGCAAGTAAATGGCTTGTGGGGGTCTGACTGTGCGCGTACTGGCGCTTAGAAATGATTGGAGCTTTTGTGTATGCAAAGAACAGTACAGACAAGACTGCACAAGGTTTCGATTTTAAAAGCTTTGCTTAAAGATGCATATATTGTGTGTGTGTGTGTGTGTGTGTGTGTGTGTGTGTGTGTGTGTGTGTGTGCGCGAGTATTTGTTCACATGTACAAATATACAAAGAAATAAGTCACTGTTAAAACACCACAAGAAAGCGTTTAAGGCTTTGATTTGCTGTTTTTTTATTTATAAAAAAAATACATCCTGAATTATGTATAATTGTGTGTGTGTGTGTGTGTGTGTGTGTGTGTGTGTGTGTGTGTGTGTGTGTGCGTGCGCAGAATAAAACAGTTGATCTGTGAAGCATGGTATTTGTCTCCATGCTTAACATGGATGAATATGAAAGATATTCTCCAAAATTATATCTATTGATCAGTTTTACTCCATTTCTTCATTCAGCCATAATTGGCTGTACCCTATCATTAATCACTCTCTTTTTTCTTAACAAATAGACAAACTCATTACACTACTGTCGGTTTCCTAGCTCCGTTTGTATATTAGTCTTTGTGTTAATGCATTTAAGTTCATGTATTGTCATCATCAGCATGATGTAGTATTGGAGTACTAAGACACATCACAAGTACATCACATCGGTAACACAATGTAATAAAAGGCTATGCCAAAGAAGTGGGAAGTAACCAGGTACCTTTACTAAAGTACAATTTTACTTTAATATTTCTATTTTATCCTGCTTCATACCTCTATGCCACCATTTCAGAGAGAGATATTGTAACTACTTACTCGTCGTTACATTTATTTTGACAGCTATAGTTACAAGTAATAATAATAAATAATTAGGTGGTGATATTTTTATGTTTTTAAGTATATAACACCTGGCATGAGCTATTTTACTGCATCTACTGAAGTCGATTTTGATTAAGGAACTCTGTTAGTATTTCTGTTATGGAATATAATCATCTTTTAAATCTTATGTCCCTTAAGTATAGTATAATACGTAAACCAGACTTTACATCTAACCTTTGGTAATTGAATGCTACACATTTCATTCAAAAAGTCAAAAAAGATTGAAGTTTAATAGCCTTCTTAGGCATGTGCAGATCAGCACTGTGCTATGTATTTGAAGCAGGGGATTGCTGACGGAGCATTCATGCAAAAGGTCATGTTACTAAATCTGTGATCAAATATTTCCAGTGTAACTGCGATAAAACCACGCTCTGAAGTAATTGTTTGAAAATGCTTATACAAGTAAAAAAGTGAGAAAAAGAAAAGGCGAGCCAGGCACTAAAGTGTCCTCGCTCCCTGAAGGCAAATCATCATGCTGGTTTCTCTGTGACATTAAGACCAACTGCCGTAAAAAAATCTTTCTGCAACTGAGAAGAGTGAGCAGCGCCATCAAGCTAATCAGACATTACACCTCATATAATAAAAAGACACAGACCTAAAGTGAAATTCTCTGTTTCTGTTTCTTTGGATATCACAGTTTTACAACATAATCCATCCAGGCGATATGACTGATGCTCCATAAGGAGAACAAGGTGGTGACTGTGCCTCTCTGCCTTTCCCTGAGTAATTATCTCCCCTTGTATTGGGGGGTCCTTGGGGGATCGTCACTTTGCCCGCTCCTTTCAGATGCGGCGCAATTACGACTCTTTTTTTACAGCACTCAGCCATTCCACAAACATTAAGGCAGGAGAGCTGAACATATATTTTCTTGGCTTTAAATCGACGGCAGTAAAAAGAAGAGGGGAAATAGCCTCCATAAACACACACACACACACACACACACACACACACACACACACACACACACACACACACAGAGGCATATGCAGTATTACCACCAACCAGATAGTAGTTTAGAAAAGTTTATGATGAATGCAAACTGCGATATTACTCCCATGCTGATACATTGATGAGTTACCGACAACAATGAAGATTGAGGATGGAAGAAGCAGAATAAAAGAAGAGGGAGATGGAACCAAATTAAACAGAAAAGGTGCAAAAAATGTAACGGTGAAGAAGGTAAGTAAATCAGTGTGAAGTAAAGCCAGGACATAAGATTTCCCAATAAGTCAAGCTGAATTGGGAGGATGCCAAGAAAGAGAGGCAACAGAGGAGGATGTGAGAAGTTAAGGACAGTAAATTAGAGACAGAGACTTTAAGTCTGGGAGCTGCCTAACAACCCTTAGCTGCTGATCGGACTGTTTATGGGCGCCGACACTAAACGTCCTGTTCAGTCGTCCTCAGTCCCATAATCCTCTTATCCCAGTTGGTTTCAGCACTGTGAAGTCAAAAGCCAGTGTTTGCTGTGAAACTGTCTGTGGCAGAGCCGGGATGGTCTTCTGTGTCTTCAGCTCAGGGAACAAAGCCCAAAGGAGCAGGGGAGGCAATAGCGTAGATAGAGGTAGACATGAGGTGGTGTTCAAATATGTGAGTTCAGATAACAAGAAACTAAAGCAACCTGAAATAAAAGATTCAACCTGAAATGATACTGCACTGTGTGCGATTTACCCTTGTGTATCTTACTGCACTCCAAAACCTCAAGAGAAACTCATTAATCTTCTCTGTTATTCCCTCTAAGGTCATCTACAGAGGACAATGTTAAATCAATGAAGGGGTGCTGGGAAGTGATCGGAGGTCAAGGACTCAGTAGTTTGACTCTTGACCTTACCCTGGAAGTCAGGCCTCAGTCATGTGACGTGTGTGTGAACTGGGTACACACTGCAGGTCAGATATGATCACTCTCGCCTCTATACAGTATCTGACCTCGGATGGGAGCGCATGAAGGATAATACGTTGTACTGGATGAGCCACACATGAATGTGCATCAGTGATATCAATGAAAAAATGAAATCATTGTATTCAATAAAGCTATACAAAGGCTTCCAGCACTTTCCTTCACCCAAATCCCTCTTTTGCACATGTCTTCCCCGAAAAGGATACCCGCAGCTCTTTAATTTGCTTTGGGAGAAAAGCAAAGCAAGAAGGGGTTTCTGACTGGTGTGTGTCCCACTCACAAAGATGGCTGCCCGACTGATCTGCTTTCCAGGATTCTCCATGCTCTGTTAAAGAAAACACTCGCAAGGACAGGGACCTATGCCTTCCAACAGCGGCCACCTACACTTACACTAAACACACAAGGATGCCGAATGAAGGGGAACTGATTGGTCTGGGGGTTACAGCTGGCCAGGGGCTCTGCAACATGCCAGGGATTATAGATATTTACTGTTTTAGGGTCATGAGTAACCCCTTTCCAGGAATTTCCAGCAGCACCCAAGCATTCACACACAAAACACTGAGCGGTTTCCTTTCTCTGATACAGTCAGTGTAAATGATTGATTTTTTTTTTACATTTTATTTGGTTGTGCTGTAAATGTGTAATTTTAGTGTGGTGTTGCGTTTGTGTTTGGAGTGGGGCTGTGCAGAAACCTGAACCAGAGACAAATCATAACCCAAGGTACCCTGAATCTAATATTTTTCAAAGACGATGAACGATGAATTCATAAATGATATATCACAATTATTAAATCCTGATAAAAGTGTAGATTCGATTATTTTTGGTCATCCTTCACATAGTTAAGATATTTTAGTCCACAGAACCAAAGAGATGGACCGACTGACGGACCCAGATCGCCACAGCAACATTATCACACCGCTGGCTAGCTAAGAAAACCGGCATGTAAACTCAGGGAGACATGGATACTTCTGTACCTCACAATCCATCAAACGGAGGTCCGGTAACAAATGCTATCGCTACCAACTGGGCTGCAGAGGGAATTGTCCAGTATATGTCCCATTGTTCGTCCTCCAATTATGCTAAAACACAGCTCCATTTAGATCGTCAGTGACAGTTTAGTAGACGTCTAACCATAGACCAAATATAGCCTTGCCGTTGATTAGACATAATATTACTAAAATAATGACTAAATGATTCACTTGTTTCTGGTAACAAATGCTATAGCTACCAATTGGGCTACAAAAGAAATTGTGACATAGGTCAGTAAAAGTTTGGTAGACGTTTACAGCCCAAGCCCAGCAAACTATTATTATTTATTATTATGTATTTAAAAGATGTCTAATATCCATCTATACGTAGACCTGACGTCTAAGCTAAAACACAGCTAAATTGAAACTCATCTGCTCAGCACAGCGTTCATTATATTTCATTTGATCCATGTCGCCAATTATAAGTCACCTTGTTGAAAATAAAGGAAACTGATTTTTGTTAAGTAGGGCTGGGCGATATGGCCAAAATCTTCTATCCCAATATAGGTCATTTCATATCTAACGATACACATCAAGATATAACATGTTTTTCTGGTAATTCAATAAATCAATAAATAGTATGAAATAACCACATGGTTTTGTATACTCCCGTGTGACTTAAATACTTGATGAAATGAAGTATGGAGTATTTTCTCCTTTAAGAAGAACTTTAGTGTAAATGATCACATTTTCTGTGAAATTTGAGTTAGTATGTGCTTGTTATTATCAATCTAGACGACTCAATTAAGTATTAAAAAATCTTGATATTTGATTTTATCACGATATGATTCCAGTGAAAGACAATAAATTATCACATTGAATTATCGCCCAGCTATATTGTTGACTTTTCATTTTTACCAATGTTGTCATGCATTCACGCCTAAAATATGCGGAAATTCTCCTCTACTAAAACCTAATTACCAACACAGTGGAACTTTGTTGTGTTCATGCATGTGCAACTGTGCATGTGTGTGTATATTTACTGTACACTTGGTTGGTGCAGATGTCTCTAATGAGGTTGGTTTCATATCTTTTGCCAGTCATCTTATATAATTTAGCTGTGACTCCACATCTAAGCCGTTCATGAACCCCATGACAGTTAAATATAGACATTATTCAGCCCGGGTCATATTGCACACACTGGTATTGTAATCTGTCTTCGTCTCACTCTCTTATTTAATTAGAATGGGCTCATCTCACTCATCTCATACTGAATGATGACCAGGCTCAGACGGGAGGGCAGATAGAACATGAGATACCATGTAATTAAGGCTGTGGTGAGATAGCGGCCTGTGAATCGATGGCTTCAGTATTAAAATCTGACAGAATAGCTGTGATTTTCTTATTTCAGCTGTGGGGGAAGAGTCGAAAGTCTTTCTTTAGTGATGGATTGAGTTGAACAATGCGATCTGGCAGCTAGTGGTGTCATTGAGACTATTCATTACAGATTCCATAACTCACATTTTCTCACCACTCTTCTCACTTCCACTGTAGCTACTATACAGAGTGGTCATGGGTTTGGTAGAGAAACAAACAGAATGTGTTGGAGCCCTCTTTCCCCATTAGCTTTCATCTTAGTCAACACCTCGGTTTATACAGTTAATCTTCTTCTTTTTTTTTTTTTACTACATACAACAGTCCATACACTGTGTCGGAATTCATAGCAGACTCTTTGTCTTTATCCATCAGATGAACATCTGTGTTAATAAAGCATCCAGAGACACTGCTACCTCACATAACACAGTCTGAGTTGATGGACAGCACTAAACCATGGATAAGTACTGTAGCTGGGCACCGGGTGTACACCAGCCTCTACAAAGGAGCACTCGGTGAGCACAAACAGCTATGATAGCAAGTCTTTTGGGATAAGGAATTGTTTTATTCCCCATGATATGCCCAGCTGTTTTCTATTGGCGATAGATAGGAGGGCAGGAGACAAAGCTGAACAAGCTCAGATGGAGGACACGGCCTTATCTTGTTTTGTGTAATTAAACATCAGCGCTGATCAAAGGGACATGTGTTGGCTGGGACCAAGCTCTGGGGCGAGGGGCCTGGGATGCAGAGACACATACAGAACACACCCACGTGTCATCACATGCTCAAAAGAGAGATGATCTTAGCTCCTTGTGAACGGGTGATCTTTACAAATAAATAAAAAGGCATTAGTGCTCACAGCAAGGTTATACCGATCCTGCTTGCCTGGCAAAACCTTTTCCATATGTCCTTTGGAGATTTCCTTCACCCACAGTGACCATTGAAGCACCAGCGGGCTGCTCGTTGGAATGGATCCAAACAACCATGCTATGCGTTCTCTCCCACAGGATTATTAGCTGTGCAGAGATAAACACCGGTTTACTGATATGACAGTTTTTTATGGAAAACCCCGTGCAGTTACAGTTTCAAACTGTTAGGGACACCTGTTCACTGTGTTTAGGGCGGATCCTTATCGCAAAATCACTTTGCTGTTGCTTTAGAATTTGACACAGGAAGGAAAGGTATGTAGTTCTATTCCAATTTTTTCTAACAATTAATCACACAGTAATACACAGTAGGTAAATCCTATAAATGCCTTGGTTATATATAGATGGCAGATATTTCATACAATCATATATCACAAGTTAGAATTGTCCCCTCATCCTGGCCCCAGTCCATGTAGAAATCTAAACCACAGCATTGCAGACAGGCTTTCCATCATTACATAGAGAGAGAGAGAGAGAGAGAGAGAGAGAGAGAGAGAGAGAGAGAGAGAGAGAGAATAAGAATTAAAGACAAAACAAGGTAACAACCTGCATTTTGCTGCTTTAATGCTACATACAGTCCAGTACAAAACACGGGACTTTGTTTTTTTTATAAATGTAAAACATTATAACATGTGTTTAGGATTTACACTGCAATTTCATTATGAATTAACATTAACTGCTCAAAGTACAAGCTAACCGAGCACCTCTTCTGGGCCTGGCAAATGAGTGACATAAAGATGTGAAGTCTTGTGTCTGTACTTTATATGAGAATGTACTGAACAGATTGTTTATGTATCTTTTACTAGGTCAATTTGTCTCTTTATTTCAGTGATTTTCACTGTTGTATACTGTTGATGTGGATGTTGTGGACGATGCACTTTTTCCAATAAAAAATATAATCACATATTTACATATTATCATATTTATAACTAACAAGTCACAGCAAAAAGTTTCTGTTCTCCCTGACATTTTTACAAGGGGTGACTTGCTGTATGTTGAGCATACAATGCAAGATTTATATGCTGGGAGTCCCCAAAAGGGTTTGATCCAGCATTGTTTACAATTATAATTATCATTGTCTGTGTACAGTCTTCATTGCTGCATGTTTTGGCAATGTATTTACATATGATTCTAGTGAAGCTGGAAAGTAAAGCTTAAAACTGAAATTGAAAAAAAAGAAAAAAGGGAAGGAGGAAATGTATATATAGAAGACTGGAAAAAACTCCCACAGGATTATTAGCTGTACAGAGATAAACACCGGTTTACTGATATGACAGTTTTTTATGGAAAACCCCTTGCAGTTACAGTTTCAAACTGTTAGGGACACCTGTTCACTGTGTTTAGGGCAGATCCTTATCGCAAAATCACTTTGCTGTTGCTTTAGAATTTGACACAGGAAGGAAAGGTATGTAGTTCTATTCCAATTTTTTCTAACAATAAATCACACAGTAATACACAGTAGGTAAATCCTATAAATGCCCTGGTTATATATATATGGCAGATATTTCATACAATCATATATCACAAGTTAGAATTGTCCCCTCATCCTGGCCCCAGTCCATGTAGAAATCTAAACCACAGCATTGCAGACAGGCTTTCCATCATTACATAGAGAGAGAGAGAGAGAGAGAGAGAGAGAGAGAGAGAGAGAGAACAGAGTGCTGGACAGAACTAAATGTGCTTTTGGGCAGAGCAATCTGCCTTAACGAAAAGTGAATTAGCTAATCTTAGTGCATAACTGGCATGACACTGGCTGCATTGAAGCCCGCTATATGGAAGCACGGTCCAGTGCGTTCTATTTAATAGCACATGCAGGCATACAGCATTCACACAAGCTAACACCAGTCTGGCCTCACACTTACAAAGACAAGAAAGATGAAATATGTGTCTGCTTGCCTTGAAATTAGAAAGTTTTCTTTCGGTCAAACTCTTTTAATCTCCACCTCAGCCTGTATTTGTTTCTAGTTCCTCAAGTCTCGGGCATAATCTCAGTTTATTAGGTACACCTAGGTAAAACCAATGCAGTCTAATACACCAGTTCTGCAATATATCTTACATTTATGAAGGTCGTAATGTTGGTCCACTCACATTTATGTCAATGATGGTGAGGTAAATAACAGAAACACCTCTCTACAACTCAACAGCACCACAAACTACATCCTCCAAGATGATCACGTATCAACACCTCTCTAAACAGTTTCAACAATAATGTACATCAGAAGAATATGTTTTATATATTAACGTTATGTAATATGGTTAGTGTTGCAAGTTATCCACACCTTGTATCAATATAATGTGACCAATTAAAAACAGAATTCAGGTTTCATGATATCTTGTTTAGAAAAATGCATCTGAAAATAACACAAACTTGATTTGAATGCACTTGACTAAAAATGAGAGATTCTTTACAATGTGATTTCATCAAATGTCAGTATTTATGTCCCCCGGCAGACACTCCCACTGCACGTTTGTACCACCAGACTCTTCGTATGGCCTTGACAGCAGAAATATATCAAATGAACTCCTGTTCAACCAACGAGTCTGCTTGGCCATTTAATTATAGCTGTTGACTAAAATATGGTAGCTGTGCCTTCCATGCTGCCTTCATTCCCTGTACATGATGGATTTGTATTGGAAACCCAACACAGCTGTGTTGAATGAGGATTTCTGTGCTGCATTACGCATGCAGAGACTACTCCTCCATTGAAAATGGAACTTGTAAGAGCACAATATTGAATTTGTGAAAGACTCTGAAACATATGCAAATAAGGGACGATGGAATGAAAGTGTATTAGATATATATTGTGATTGATGTTTTGTGATTTGAATACATTTACTGTGCCAGAGAGACTCAGGTCCTTTCCATATGCCAGCCTTTATGGCAGGGGGACAGCTGCCTACTGAAGAATGGAAATCATCCAATGAAATATTTATCCACATTCAAGAGAAAAACAGCTGGTGTGCAAAAGAGTTAGAGACAATAAATAAATAACACAAATGTAGGACAGAAAGGAACCTATAGTGGTGATATTTTTGAAAGATATTCATTTCCAGAACGGCAATTAATAAAACATGACTGGAACTGGAAAACCTCTCCGTCTCGAAAACTACAGTAGTGAGCTTCCCCTTGCTCGTACCTGCTGAACTTTCTACCTCCTCTAGTCTCAGGTGAGATCCGCCTACTACAAAGCTGTTACAACGCCTTCGTCTTGATAGCGAATGTGATCGCCTTTCTAAGCAAAACCGTCGCTCTCCCCACAGGAGTGGGAAGAAGAGTGAAGAGTTGCGCAGGATTGCGAGAGTTCTTGGAAAGACCTCTCTTCTTCCCTCACGTGCATCCGTCTTCTCTCTCGTACCCTCTTCCCCACAAAAAAAACGCATCTCTTTATTCTCTCTCCCCCTGTCTTGTTTTTTTTGCTTCAGAGTTCGTGAACTCAATGAATGACTGATTTTGAGACCGCGGAGCTAAATGTGAGGGGGAAAGTGTTGTCGTATCAGAGCTGTCAGGCACTCTCTGTTTGCTCTGTGAATCCTGCGTGCATTGTTTCCTTGACACTTGATGTGAATATGCAGACATTTTAGTCTGGGACAGTACGTCTGCTGTCATTCAGTATACAGCGAGGGGACACAGCCATCTGTGTTTGAGGCAACATGTACTATAATACTGAATACAGACAAACAAAACCTGAATGCTTGATACATTTTTTAAAAAGCTAACTCAATTCTGACAAATACTATAAACTCTACACCTAGTTACCGGTTTCTACGGTACACTTATACAGCAATAATTCCATCAGAAAGTTATCATGTTTAGTTCTTGTTGAATCTGTTTTTCAGAGGCGCTGATCTAACAATATGTTCATTTTGTTCATATTTTTTTGGGTACTTTTGAATTGTATCGCATTATACTGAGAGGTGTTTCTTTGTTAATCCACTTTACATCAATGGCAGTAGACTAAATACGTGAGACGGCAGCGTTTTTCCCAAATGTTGCCGCGTTCCTCGGGAGAAAAGATTGATTGATTGTGAAACTGAGTGATCGCCGGTTAGATTAAGCAGCTGCACTAAGGAGAGCAGACATATCGGAGAAGAGGAAGCTTGAACATAAAGAAAAGCTTGTTGTACAGGACAAAGGGATTGTTGCCGTCTTCTCCAACAGTCTGAAACAACAAGAGGAAATTAGGTTTTATCCAATTGAGTGAAAAATGTGAAAATCCAGGGAAAGGCTTTGTGCTCAGTTCCTGCTCCTGCAGCCTTTGGAGGTGATTTGAGCACCAGCTCAGGATGATCCTAAGGACCCGAGCCTATAGGACGCATTCTCCCCCAAATACGTCAAATAACGCAGCTTGGTTAGAGCTCCCACAGGAAAAGAGTGTGGTTGACATTCACTTCACGGACTAACGACTCACGTGACTAGCAAGGGATAAACAAGTCACGTGACATGCCAATTAGTTATGCACGAGACACGATGGTCTCCTGGACAAAGTCCTGTGTTTGTTTGCTTCTCTTCTTTCTCTTACCCCTCTGCCACATACCTTTCACCTTAAAACCGTGAATTGAAAGAATTTCTACCTAAAATCAGACCTCATCTCGACGGCATCCTGCATTTCAAGCAAAAATGCCGTTTCTTTTTCCTAATTACCATCTTTTCCCTTTAAACCTCCATTTTGCTTTCCCCACATTTGACATGCTAACAACAGCTTGCTCTCCCCGAGTCATTTTCTGTGAATGACGGCTTGCTCCGCGGTTGCTCTGAAGTCTCCCTTGTGACAGTCAGGTGCAGCGCTGCACCTCGACTTCCAGGTGGCTTTCATGATGATACTTTTGCTCACCCCTATTCCTTCTCTGCACATCTCACAACTCGTCTATTTCCCTTATCCCCCCCGCCCCCCTCCCCCACAACTTTTTTTCCCCTGCCACACTTCCCCGCTTATTACTTGCAGGAACAGTTTGAAAGACAAAGTTCCCTCTTCGTCGTCCCCGTCCCTCGTTTGCCTTTGCCCTGATGTTCGTCACCGGCTAAACCGGGAGGCCAAAGTGATGCCGTGTGATATTGGAGCACAGGGTTGCGTGCAGTGCTGACTACAGGACTACACAGCTGATAACAGTTTACTGGGCTAATGAGGCATGAACGAGTTCCATACAGCTCAGGATCCCCCTCATTCGCCCCCCAGCTGCATGTCAAATCTAGTTTTTTATCAAATCATAGCCTGCATACTGCATTACAACCTGCCTGCATCATTTAGGCACAGACCCCGCAAGGACAGCCCGCTCTCAGTCCCCAGCGTAAAATATACCGACGCTTTGTCGCGCCCCTCTGCTTCCGATACCGATGCACGAGGCACCCTTTAGCACCTGTTGGTACTTTAAAGCGCACTCATATCTTACCGCGCCGCTAAATCGGCAACAAATATTATGCAAACTTGTTGTAAAAGTGGATAGAAAGTTACACAGGAGAACGTTGTGACTTTGTGTTTTGCAAGAGGTCAGGTGTTTACTTCATGATAACACGCTATCTCGATTCTCCTGCAGAGTGGTTGTGTGATGATAATACTGTAGAATGTTTTCGTGTTCCTCTTATTGGCTGATTTCTCCCTTTATCTGCTCTATAATCATTCCCTACACACAGACATCATTACCGAGATGGATTTTCTGCGTGAGAGAGTTAGGTTAGAGAGAGAAGGGGAAAGGGGAGAAAGAAAGAGAGGGAAAGAGGAAGCCTCTTCACCATCTTTTCATTAATCACAAATCAGTATATTTCTCTCTGGAGACGAGACCACTCAGTGGGAAGGAGAATAGGCTCTTTCTCCCCTTGTTTTATCTCCCTTCTGTTCAATACATTTTATTCCGTTCTTCTTCTCGGGATATCGCCAGTCTCTAAATGCCAAACCAATAAACGAGAAACGAAATCCCCAGCCTCCCTCTCTCCTTCTGAAACAGACTGCATGCTCATTAGACTGTCAACGCAGATAAAACCTACGACTTCTACTACTACTTTGAAAAATTAAAACAATCAATTGCCTTGAAAAGTAACTGAAAACACAATTGAAATAGTTGTGTGTTAGTGAAATTGACCTGAAAGCTGATAGATTGGAAGTAACAATTCAACCAAATGTTTTTTTTTTTACTTAAAGTCTGCATTAAAATACAGACAAGTTTGGTGAATCAACCAATTAGAAGATGGCAAAGCACGTAGCGGTGATGGCAGTGTGCGTCCCCTTGAAGAAGCACGCACGCACAAACATCGACGTTGCACGTGCGTCGTCTTTGATATTCCCAGAGTCGGTTCGGTGTAACCTAACGCTGCACGCCCCAGCAGCCACTGTGACCATTGGTGGGCTCTCACAGGGCTGAATAAGCAGTGCTTGTTGAAGCTTAATAACATCGTAGCGAGCCTCTCAGAGTACAAGTTAAGACCAGGCAGTGAAAATCACAGCAAACGAGTGGGGGAAGGCTGTCATTCTGACAAGAAACAGGAAAAATGCAGGGGTATAATCAATTGAAGAAAATACATACTTAATGGAGGAAAAACTCAGCAGTGAAATCATTTGGTTTACTCCCTTCACTGATCTTTTCCAAGCCAGAGAATGGTTAATGCTCCATTTCCAGTTATCGACATAGACAAACGTGTCCTTTCATGAGCACATATATATGACCCTGATGTGCAACGTGAACTGCATTATATCATGCTCAACAGTACAATATACATAATGACATGGAGTGAGACTGGTTGCAGTGTTGAAACCTTAAGCTCAGCTTAGATGTCTATCTCGGCATCTCCATACCAAGTGATGCAGCATCAACCGTGGCCTGCGAGTCTGTGTTGTCAGGAGGCAGGACATAGTGCATACACAAACAGACACGCTACTTTAGCCGTGTTTTGTTAGTTTCGGCAAAAAAGATCTGACAAAAACTTTGCAGCTATATGTTCCCAGGCGCACACGCAGCGAATGTCTTTTTTTGTTCACATGTAAAAAGGGTGCAGAATAATAAGCATTCTGGCTTGTGAGTGCGAGTGAGACGTGTGTGTGTGTGTGTGTTGATATTTTGGTGTGCGACATCGAGCCCCAGAAGAAGTGAGGCAGCGAGGGCAGGGAGGAGAGAGGATAATGATCCCGCTGATAATGGAGGAGTGGAATCTGGTAAATGAGGCTGGATATGTACAGGGCTGCAGGCTGTTCCCTTACACCCAGTGTCACACACGCCCACACATCTCACAGCTCTTGAGGTATACAGTATGTGCAAAATCTTGTCACATACAAATTAATGAGATACGATACACTTTCTCTTACCCCTTTACTACCCATGTGCCTCTGTGCGCATGCACGTGCACGTGCATACCTGAGTTAAAGTGCGAGGCAGAGAGCATGAGCTCTATTAATAAAACATCGTTACCACTAGCACTGCTTATAGGGAGGCAGTGCTTCTTTCACAGGAGCAAGGAGCACTTTTTACCTTCATCTCTGGCGCCTGGTGTGATGTCATGTGACGTTACAATATGAGATATCTACTGTTTGTGGACGACCAACTGCTTTTACATACAGCATGGCTAACAACAAATTAAAACAAACTAAATGGTACTCGGTAAATTGAATAAATATAGTAAAGAAAAAAAAAATGCTTTGATGGGACTGACTGGATTTCATCTTCTGGTTTGATGGCCCATGATCCTTCTCTTCATCCCCCATTGTACATTCTGAAGAAAAGCGCTTCATGCTGATGAGCTTTGATCAGCGAATTGTGTCTTGTATCCATCAACTGAATGACCCACTTATAGTTCAGAAATCTTACATGGGAACTGTCTTCGCAGTACAGATTGACACTTTGAAGCATTCGGCTAATCTGCCGTTGATTACCTCTGCAGAGCCCCAATCAATAGATTTCAGAGCTAAGATGATTCATAATTGTATCAATCTATTGCTCTTCATATCACCACCGTCCCCAATCAAACCTTTAGTGATCAATTATGGCCGTGTTGCTGGGCAAGTAGAGATCAATAGGATAATGTGGTGGTTGTGGGATCAGAGAAGACAGAAAGGCACTCTTGGTATGAGAAGAAGGGAGAGAGAGAGAGCGAGAGAGAGAGAGAGAGAGAGAGAGAGAGAGAGAGAGAATAAGAATTAAAGACAAAACAAGGTAACAACCTGCATTTTGCTGCTTTAATGCTACATACAGTCCAGTACAAAATACGGCACTTTGTTTTTTTTATAAATGTAAAACATTATAACATGTGTTTAGGATTTACACTGCAATTTCATTATGAATTAACATTAACTGCTCAAAGTACAAGCTAACCGAGCACCTCTTCTGGGCCTGGCAAATGAGTGACATAAAGATGTGAAGTCTTGTGTCTGTACTTTATATGAGAATGTACTGAACAGATTGTTTATGTATCTTTTACTAGGTCAATTTGTCTCTTTATTTCAGTGATTTTCACTGTTGTATACTGTTGATGTGGATGTTGTGGAAGATGCACTTTTTCCAATAAAAAATATAATCACATATTTACATATTATCATATTTATAACTAATAAGTCACAGCAAAAAGTTTCTGTTCTCCCTGACATTTTTACAAGGGTGACTTGCTGTATGTTGAGCATACAATGCAAGATTTATATGCTGGGAGTCCCCGAAAGGGTTTGATCCAGCATTGTTTACAATTATAATTATCATTGTCTGTGTACAGTCTTCATTGCTGCATGTTTTGGCAATGTATTTACATATGATTCTAGTGAAGCTGGAAAGTAAAGCTTAAAACTGAAATTGAAAAAAAAGAAAAAAGGGAAGGAGGAAATGTATATATAGAAGACTGGAAAAAACCAGCAGCTTGTTCACAAGTCTGATGTAATCCTGAAACACTTTAATATTTAATTGAAGAGTAGTGAAATTAAAAGACTCAAGGAGACAAGGCAGAGGAAGAAAGATGGAGAGAGAGAGAGAGAGAGAGAGAGAGAGAGAGAGAGGGTCTTAGATAAGCCAGCAAAAAACAAAACAGCAGCTCACCTCTCTTTTTAATTGCAAATTTGTTGATAATGGGTTATTATCTTTGAAAGGAGAGGCCCTCATGAGATGCAAAGGGTGTTTGCTGATGGAGTGTGTCCTCTACACAACAAGGGTCCCTGCGGTTCCAACAATTTGGACTAGATTTTCTGAATCTGCATCCTATTAAACCAGACTGTTGTATTGCTGTCCAATAATGGAGAGGAATACCCTTCAGAGCAGAGCTTGGATGCATTTAAACCCGGGGTGTTACAACACCTGGACTACTCCCCGCTATTTTGCTGGGCTATCCAAACAACGCAGAACAGTGACCCCCTGTGGAACCTACTTGAAAATGCAAACGGCACATGACTTCACTCTGAAGCGAGGTCTTCTGTCATTTGTTAACAAATGCAGATTCCAAAGCAAAATATGTCAGTTTTTTGAAGGGACGCAGCATTCATTTCGAATAGCTTTTCTAGGAACTTCATATATGAAAGAATAAGCTCCAGGGTTTGATTACTTAAGACTCAGTGTGCATTTAGTTCCATTTCCATCTTCTCCAACACACACATCACGCCCAGCATGTCACATGGACGTAATGTGTATTATACACCTCGGAGAGTGTATGCCATGACATGTCCCAGGTGTGAAAGGGCCCATGTTTGACTTGACATGCCACTGGCAGGTGATTAGCAGAGAGTCAGACCTCGCTGCTCCCCATCATTACACCGAAGGCCCCATCTCCATAATACATAATTATAAGAGCCATAAAAATGTCCTTCACATGTCTGCAGGTGTTTACAGAGACACCAAGAGCTGGAGTGCATACAAAAAAGGCTAGTATTGTTTTTAGTCAATGTTGGTTGCAGTCACAGGAGAATGTAAATTCCGTAGCTTCTAAATCGAGACTCTCGCCACATAAGGTGGTGATGGAGTGGTGAGAGGTCACTCATGATTCTGTCCATCAATACCTCGGCTGGTGTGTCACAGCGAGTCTTCTTACATCCTGCCAGGGCTGTCACTCCACCCGGCCCACCTTAGACACAGTGGAGCACGCCCACACCTGCTACCTTACAGTACATCTTTCTAGGTGAGAAATCATGACAAGAGGGATTATGTCAATTAAATCTCAGCATCACTCCCAAGGAATAAGAAAGAGTGTAAACCCATGTGTAGGCATGCCTCTTCAATTAATTTGCACCTAATGAATGAAGACAAATGATTAAACATGTGAATCGCCTCCATGAGGCTTCAATAAACCTAAAGTAATTCAAGGGAATCCTTAATCGCCTGACCTAGGCTTTTTGCATTGTCCCCGGTATTACAGTAACAGGATTGTAAAAGCATTGGCTGCAGTTACACCCACCCTCCAGTGACGAAGCGGAGGGGGTTAGCATTAATTTCCAAAGCCTTATGTTGCATTTGCATAATTACCATAAATCATCACAGGGATGTTCTGGTCCTTGGTGGAAGAGAGGTGGGGAAAGGCTTTTGGGAAATACCATTTCTTGAAAGGTTGTCAGTGTGCAGTAGACCACTGGCTTGATAGCTGGCAATAGTGTAATGATTAAGAATAATTGTGCGGTAAACGGCAAGGCATGTCCTTGTTTTCGGCCAACTGAAGGTTTATACATAATCTATGCTCTACGTTATGTGCAGCATCAAAGGACCGGTTGATGTTCGCAGACCAAGTGATTTCTGTGTTTTGCATTTATTTCAATACAATATGTTGTGTCATGAAAGTGGTGCTTTGGCTTCTTGTACATTTGTTGTAATAATAATATGTGTGCTACTTCTGATTTACTTGGGTGTTTATTATGTCTAAGAATAGTAGATTTAGATTTACTCTGTGGTCTGTTTGTTCCTCTTCCGAAACCGGGCTAGAGCGCCGTATGCTGTACATATTGAAAAGCCCGTTTGCAATATTTAAACAAGTGAAATGTTATTATTGTGTCCTCCCTCACTTCGAAATCTGGGATGTGCTGCCATCTAATTTTTTTAATATACTTTATATACTTTGTTTTAAAAGGGACAGTGTGTGTGGCAGGTTGCAACCAACTAAATACCCCTCAGCTCAGCCCCTCCCTTTCCAAGCGTGTGGGAGAACTTCAGGTAGGGACAGGTATCTTTAGGATTTTAGTACAACTAGGGGCTACTCTTATCGATACTCTGTTCTTCGACATGACCAAATAATTGATTTTAAAAAGATTTTAAAAAATTAATAAATTCAGAACAGAATTAGAAGTTATTTACAATTTATATATAGCTAAATATTCTTTCTAGAGCAGCCACAGTTATGTTCACAACAACAAAGTCCCTATATAAAGTCGTTAATATCTCACTGGAAACATGTGAAATGTCAATAAAATAAATAACATGTCTCAGGGAAGTTCATAAAGAATGAAGAACACAGACATCCGTCACTATCAGTCATTCCTCCTGTCTCAGCCGGCAGAGAAGTTTACTGAAAATAATCTTTGGGCCGATTGTTCATGCTGTGCTGGTGTAAACAAGCCAGTGTCCGTTCTGGGCTGCTGTAGGAACATGGCGGTGCAAGATGCCGGCTCCATGGAAGATGCCCCGCCCCTTATGTATATATATAAATGGCTTTTTCTAAGCTACGGTAAACATAACGATTCTTAGTTTTGGGTGATTATACACGGATTAAAACATAGTTACGAATATTATATATTAATATCTGCCAATAGCCTCCCGTAAATGTTACACACTGTCCCCTTAATACACATTGTGTATACATTTACCTTATGATAAGCTCAACAATGTTAAACAAAGACTATAAAGAAACATAAAGTGCCATTAAAGTGGTTGAGTAATTCAACCTTGGTGAGCTGTCTCAGTCTACCTATCAGTGAATGGTGAACCAGCCAGATGGACTAAGCTGCCCCTGTGTGCCCTTCAACACACACACATACACAGATTTGTGCATTAATGTTGGGTATTTGTAGGGTTGTGAAACCCAAATATGGCGTAAATGCCCGAAGAAAACCCAAAGTAGTAAAACAGGAAGATATTTTTAAATAAAAGAGTCCTGTACCCTTTTTAACATCTTCAAATACACACAGCAGGCCTCATATGACTAGAGTTATTATACTCCCAAAAATGTCAACATGTTTGTCTGCTACAATTGGTCCAATCACTCCTAAGAAATAGCAAAGAAAAGAAAAAAAGAAGTGATGCAGGAACTCCCTCTAGTGGCAACCCTTTGCTACTACGTCATATATTACAGTTCAGCACCAAGGCAATGGACAGCTCTCATACCCAAAACGCAGGCCACCAATAAGCCATAAAGCGAGGCAGGAACCTAGACTTTATTCTGAAATTTAAAACACCTCAAAGTTTTCACAAATAATAAAACAAACATCTTGTATGGGATTAGGTCTTTTCTGGATGCTTGTTTTCATCATCATTTCTCAAATAATTTAGTGGCAATCCTGCTAGAAAAACATTCAGCCAGTCCCCAAACACTATTGATTGATGTCTGGTTATAAAAAGACATCTATCATCCAGACAGTCTGAAATTAAAGCTGTAGTGGTCTGTGTGTCCATGCGCCTGTGTCTGTGTGTGTGTGTGTGTGTGTTCACTCTGCCCTGTGTGTGTGCATGTGTGTGTACTTGTAGGTGGTCGGCGGGCTGTGTGTTGATGCGGTGCAGTATTATGAAACAATAAAATGTAGACAGCTGATTCATATCTGGGCATAAAAGCCAGAGTTTTGTTAGGTTCCTCTTTAATGAAACCTATAATTTCTGCCTCCCTCTGTGGTGTTGCTATGGAGCAGAGGGATCGATCAAGAAGAAAGATATCCAGTGCTTCTCTATTTTGCAGGATTGCCATGGCAATGAGTGAGCTGAGATGCAACGTGAAAGATAATTCACACGGTAACGAGTCGCACGTCAACTATATTTCAGTCATACACTGCTGAGAGCATAACGGTCCTCTCCCTGAAAACACACAAGGATGAGAAAAATAGCTTGATAATAGAAACACACAAAAGGCCTGGTTACGTACACTGATGCACACTACACACACGCAAGCGGGGTCAAGCACGCACACACACACACACACAAATGTATTCACACACATGCTGCAGTGTCATGCAGCATGGTTTTGTGAAAGACTGATGTTATAGGCACAAAGGTTACAAATTCAATCACTTTAGAGATAGCTGGCACATCATCCTGTCTCCTCTCTTGCATGTGTGTGTGTGTGTGTGGGGGGGCGGGTGGGGGTGGGGATGTATAGACCCTGCCTGGTGTGGATTGAGAATGTATCGCTTGGTCGACAGAAACAAAACTGTTAGAAATTCAAACAGGGTGGAGCTGTCACATCCACCGAACATATTACTCTACAGAAAGGACAATCAAATAAAGAGAGAAAATGGGATCGAGAGAGAGAGAGAGAGTATGAAGCGAGACACGGTTAAGATAACATAGCAGATATCATGTAGACTGGTGCAATCAATCAGGTAAAAAAATGAAATAAAATCATGAACTTAGAGGAGATGCTGAGCTTCCTGCTCCCACAGAGAGCGGATATTCAGCGTCAGCACATTCAACCAGTGAGCCAACGTCTGTTTTTCATCTTCCTTTCCTCTCTACCGCTCTCTCCCTTGACCTCAGGCACACACACACACACACACTCTCTCTCTCTCGCTCTCTCGCTCTCTCTCTCTTTCTCTCTCTCTCTCTCAGTGAAGATCATCTGCCTTTTTCAGAAGATCTAAGCATTTCCCGGCCATCCCGAAGGATCTCAAACACAGAATCCGTTTACTATGTGTGTGTGTGCGCTGTAAGTGTGTGTGTGTATAGAATAAAGAACAGGCTGCCTTCTGACTTTATTCACAACCTTCTTGACCTGAATACTGACCAGTCAGCTGCTCACATCACACGTTACTGTAAAGCTACCAGCCCTGAAGGGAAGCACACATTCATTCCACTTGCACACCGCTCTGAACGCTCTTCACTCACAACCCATTTGACCCCCTTTTATCCACAAGAATCCAAATCAAACAGTCTTTGTGGAAGCTTTTCTCTGTAGCGATTGTGTGGACAAGCACCACCTAAGTGTGCCCATGCACAGAACTCTCCCAGCTGTCTCTGAGATTTAACCTGCCTGTTGACTTCAGGCCCGGAGATTAGTCGAGAAGTGTACACACACTTGCTATTCAGCTAGAAGGCGGCAGACGACGTCAGTGTAGAATTATAATGACCGGAACAGACGCAGGAGAGAAAATCCTGAGGATTTATAGTGGGCTGGTTAAATGAGGGGAAGATGTGCTGAATGAGAATAGCTGTTCCACGGATTTCAATTCTCAGCGTGTTGCTGCTGTGAGAGAAAGTGTGTGTATGTCGGACCAAATCCGTGTATATTTACTCTCTACTTCCAGAGAAGAGGCTGGATGTCAGTCTGCATACTGAAGAAATTAGCTGAGAGATATTGCCCCCTTCTGGACAGGAATGGGACTGTACGCACTCTCCCATATTCTCCACAGGCAGCACAATACTCTTAACAATACAGTGACATCTTATATATGACACACATATATATATATGTGTATATAGTGCGTACAAAGTCTTACTGAGACCGTTAACAATCACTGAAACAGAAACATTAGCAAACCCTTCTGTTCAACTGTTCAAATATATACGTATCCCCACACACACACACACACACACACACACACACACACACACACACACACACACACACACACACACACAGCCTCCGGCCACACCGTCAGTCACAGCGTCTGACTGCCTCGAATTTGTAATGGGGGATATTTCTGACATCGGCATTACTTACTGGGGTGCTCCCATCTGACAGGGTTGTCATGCTGATGGACATGCTCATCTTGTCAGAGGAGGAGAGGGAGGGTGGGGAGGGGCTCCTCTTCTCCGCTTCCTGTCTCTGGAGGAAGTCACGCCAGGCCCGTTGGATACTACATGTAGTGATAAAGAGACAGCATAGAACATAGAAACAGAGGCAGGGATGATCTCTCAAGCTTTACGATGTGACGCAGTTCTGAATTGTTAAAATGTTAACATTGAATGAGGTCAGTTCTCAAGGTGGATTTTCTTTCAAATTCAGAGCATTCTTAGAATCAGTCTTAAGGTTCATGGATTATACCTCGTAATTTATCTCAATTTCAACTGATTCCTACTGTGATACCCAATGGACCTGACGTTTGCAACCTTTTTGGCTTGCGACCCCTGAGAAAGGTTGCATAACTCTATAATGTTTCAATTGAATTACTTTTATATGAGGCAAAACTGTACATTACTTCATAGAAAAATGTGAAGATTGGAAAGAAAAGTCCCCAAATAATAACAGGCATATCCAGAAGAGATATTTTTTTTTATTTAACATACTTTATTAATTAAAATATCCAAATTTGCTCCTTTTTAGCTGAAGGGAAAGGAAATACTCACATCAACACCTTGATCTCAATGGGCGGAATGTTGTCTAGGTCCATGGTCAGATGATTACTGAGAAGGGGAAGGGGTGCAGGGGGCAATCAGAGGACAGACACAAGTCCAATCTCAGTCCGGGCTATCAGTAATTAAACAGCGATGGCTCGGTCCCATCCGCAGGGAGATGGGCTTTTACAGCGGTACTAGAGCAGGCTGCTCATGCTATCTCTGGGTTGTGTTTATTCTATGTTTGTGTGTGTGTGTGTGTGTGTGTGTGTGTGTGTGTGTGTGTACACTCACCTCTGCAGCTGGAAACCCCCATCATTAACATGCTTAAAGCCACTCTGGAGGCTCTTTGGCTGCTCCTGTTTGATATAGAGACAGGAGGAGGGTCAAAAAGAGAGACAAAGAGACAGAAATAAGAAAGCAGTTGAAATATCAGATATGTGGCTTTGGTGCAGACACGGGGAGAATAATAAGACAATATCCCTCCTGAGTGTGTGTGTGTGTGTGTGTGTGTGCGTGTGTGTGTGTGTGTGTGTGTGTGTGTGCAAATATGAATAGATGTTTTTCAGATGTGTGATCATTGTGCTGAGCTCAGGGACCCCTGCAGCAAGTGGCTTGGCAGGATTTTGGCTCGGTTAGATGTTTTCTTGTGAAGTTAGTGCAGCAATTTGCTGGTTCAGCATTTTCCAAGGCATTTGGCCCACAAACACAAAAAGGAAAGTCAAACATAGACAGACAGGCAAGGCAGAGGCAATAGAACAGTACATAATTCACAAACTATGGCACAGTTGTTGCACAGATGTGGCAGACACGTTTGAGATTAGAGCGATCAAACTTTACACTTTCACTTATATGACTTTTAGCTTCATTCTACTCTCCTCGTCTGCTGCTCTCCTCCCCTCGGCTCCATCCTCGAGCTTTAATAGTGCCGTGTAATGAGGACAGGCCTGCCTCTACATAATTGAGCAGACTAATTCAATTACAAGGGAGCAACAAAGTTTAAGTGGAGCAGTTCTTCCTGATGAGCCAAGAGGGTGACATCAGGGCACTGAGCAGCTACCAGCTACATCACCGTGTATGGGTGTGTGTGTTTACAGTGAAACCTGCAAAAATGTCCCACTTTTATTCGATATATTTTGTTTGATTGCCCCATTACTGCATTATGAAGTATGAAAGCATGAAATAATATATTGCATCTATTAGATGGCAGATTGGCCTATAAAGAGACTTACACAGAGACATATATTACATCTAGTAGAAGCACCACCACCACCACCACTGCAGTGGTTACTTAGCATTTCGATCTTAGGTGTTTAATATTCATGATATATACAGTATAAATATATATATATATATATATATATATATATATATATATATATATATATATGCTGCCTCCTTGGGTCACAGAAAAAGTACCCCTTTGAAGTGTAAATGAGTACATATACATGTGTCTAATTGAATCACTGTCTTACTGGATTTTAAACACAAAGTTACTATCAAAACACACACAAACATCTTTAACATAAGTAAATATAAATAAATAAAAGGTCTATCTTGTTTGGCTGTTTTTCCCAATTTCACTGTGGCAGGCAATGTTGTTTTTCTCATTACTCTCCCTCCCAGAAGGAACAAGCAGCTCATTAGACAGAATCAAGGACTTTGACTAGTGATCAATGATTGCATCAAGAAGATGTTTTTCATCTCTTTCTGTTTGTCTTTCCCTCTCGATTTCTCTCTGATGAAAAGAGATCTGTGAGAGTGTAACTGTGGCACGGATGTGGATTCTGTACAACCCCCCCCCCCCCCCTTCCCCTCCTTTCTTCTGCTTTGAGAGTCAATGTCACCTCAGCCTTTCCAAATCCGCCTTAACGCCATCCTAGACAGAAAGCTGTCTCTCGCTTATACAATCTATCACTCCTCCAAATACACAACTAGTCAAAACAGTTTAAACAGACGAAAAAAAAAAAAGCCATTTGGGAATTTTGAGAGAGGCAAGGCAGAGAGGGTGAAAAGAAAGAGCAAAAGTAAGAGAAATAAAGACAGAAGAATGAACTTAAAAGACACTAAAAATAACTTTGTATTGAGTGAATAAAGACTAGGGTAGTGAACGGTGATGGACAGATGAGCCAAGTATAAACGAGGGGGGATGATTGTGTGTGTGTGTGAGAGTGTTAGGTTCTGGGTAATGGAGTTGCCGGAAGAATGAATGAGCCGATCATTTCAAATTCCCCTCAGAGTTACTGATGGGCCTGCCACCGGGCCGGCCAGGCAAACTATTAGTCCACCTCAGAAACAAGCGCACACAAACACATTCATCCACACATGAGCACCAGCTTACACACAGAAGCATCTCCATTTTTTAGACTGGTCTCTCTATCAACAGCTGATCCCCTCCACACATTATACTGTGTACCCTTAAAACAAGTAAACAAAAAGTTGTCGGTGTATGAAGTGTCAAGCTGGTGATTACATCAAATATGATTATAATTACTTAGCTACTGCATACAAAACACACGGCAAATAGGAATATTTCAAATACAGTACATTTGAGCAAACATATGTTGAAAATAGCATTACTGCAGCAGATAATGATATCCCATTATTATGATATTATAGCTTCTCATACTTTCATAAGCCTTAATAATTATCTGTTGGCATTTTGTGTTGATGTATGTATCGTTTCAGGTAAAAAAAAAACTAAGATAAAATTGACGAGAATGTTTGTAAAGTTTTGATGCAACCATAAAAAGGGGAAAAGGTCAAATAACAGAGTAATGAGAGTTTGTCAAACCTCAGTAAAATTACCTTTTACCTCCTTGTCTCTTGTGTTTAACAATATTTCACATTGAATACTATTTTGTACTACTTTAAGTTTTTTATTTATAAGCATTCAAGACTTTACCCGGCCCTGAACTTCATGAATGAAACTTTGAGGATGGAATCGTCTGCATCCCCGTTTCCTTTACCTATGTATCACTGTTTCTATCAAAGATTATGTGTGTATGATATGTGTGATATGTGCATGAGTGTGCTTGCTAAACAGAACTTCTAACACTGATATCCTGAGTGCTTTATTCACCACTTAAATAAAACCCTGACTTCAGCAGGACATTTACAACGATCTTAATACATGGTATTGATTTCACAATCTATAGCGGTATACATTTTGAAATGATTGTGTACCAAACTGAAGGCTGAATGTTGGCCTTTTCTTTAGCTATCCACACGGGTATCCTTCCATCCCTGCCTCAGTGGAAAACCCCATCCCTAGCTTGTGTAGAAATACCAAAAAAAGTACCGGAACATAAACCAAAGGTTTGCATAATTTAGTGGCAGAGTTGTCAGAAAATCTATAGTCATTTTGGGCTTTGGCAGTGCCAAGCAGGCTTGTATTGATTGGTGTGTGTGTATATATGTGTGTGTGTGTGAGCGTGCAAATATGTGTGTTGGTAGATTTATGGTAGAATCAGGTAGAGCAGAGAGAAGGAGGCAGGGAGGAAGAGAGCGAGAGAGAGAGAGAGAGAGAGAGAGAGAGAGAGAGAGAAAGAGGGGCTGATGCTGAGACCTTGAACCCACAGTACAACAACAGAGGGCCTAGAGCTACTGACCAAATACAGACCACAAGCCCTTGTGTGTTATCCATCCCTCCTTCGCCCCCTCTATGCCTCCACCTTTTTCCTCTTTCATCAATCGATTCTCCTTCACTCCATTTTCTAAAACTAATATGAAAGTCAAAAAGACAGGCGTGAGGAAGCGATGAGAAAGCACAGAATTAAGAGAGATGGAAAAGGAAAAAAGTGATGATTCGATTACACTGTGACAAATGTTCTGGCCTCCTTTCATGGAGAGGAGGGCAGGATTAGGGAGAGACGTAATGGAGCACCGTGGACCAATAGTTGTTTGGGAGGTCTTAGAGGTTAGGGAGCCTGCAGGGTTTGGATGAGATACCAGCAGGCTCCTGGCGGCTGCCTTCGCCCTGCCACAGCTCCAAACAGCAGGAGCACGCGGCCCGACGGAGGTCCCAGCTAAGCCCGGAATATCCTCAAATCCTAGACATGATTCATTTGCCTGACATATTTTCATACATCCAATAGATATTGTTTTATTCTTTTGCACTGATGGACATTAATAAAAGGCTTGACAGGCTTGTTGATGTGTCAAGCAGGACAGATGGGTTGAATCAAGCACAGTGGGGATATTTACAACAGGCAGGTCTTTAGGAAGGACAAAACCATTTCAGACTGTCCTGACCGCTCTCTGGACCAAGAGGCCGAGCTCTGGTCTTCAGTCCACATAGAAAGATCCCTGCTATGAGGACAAAGTCGCTGATGGGTCCCTTTGTATTTGTACAGCTGTTGATATGCTGAACATGGACTAGCTCACGCACATTAACTGCTGCACTCTCTGCCTTTTATTCGCCTTTTTACGCTGCCTCACTTCTGATAAGATCCCAGGGCTTTTATACTGCTTATTGTTTTTATATTGTTTTTTCAGTGTTTTTTGTTTTTACTGCCTCATAGTTGTTTTTATCATTTTTTTATTGTTTTACAATTGTGTGTTGTGTCTCTGCTGTCTTATGTTCTTGTTAATATAATGCTTTAAAACCTGGGTGCACATCACATTTTCTATAATGCCTATGACTATAATGACTTTAAGGACTATAAAGAATGACTTCGTTTTTTCAAAACAGAGAACAGTTTTGTGGTGCTGAAATGAGAAGTTTGTTTCAATAAATGTTGCTAAAGAGACACAGGGTAAATGTTTTTTTTTCCTTTTTTCCTTTTAAAAAAAAATTAAAAATTTGTTTCAGTTTCCCTGTAAACGATATTCAGGTCAGATACTGTGCAAATGGTTAACAATGATCCCTTCTTCGTTGATCTCATGCAACTCATTTTGAGCATTTCAGTCCAGTGGACTAGTTTCTCTCCGGATGATCAACTTGCGAGACTCATCTAGCTTGTGAAGGAAGACATGCTCATACAACAAGATTGAAAATGCAGTGTTATTGCATGAGGGAGAGACAACACAGGAGACAGGGGAGGGAGGGGCTCTGAGAGGTTAGATACCTCAGCTGTCGGGGACAAAGGGCAGGGGAAAGATAAAGACGCAGCACTTTGCAGAGAGACAGAAAGTGATTCGATTCAGAGTCGGCAAGGGAGTAAAGGAGGAAGAGAATACGAAAGCAGGTTCTTCGTCTGCGGCGAGGAGAAAGGATATGGAGGTAAAAGAACAAGCCTGTGGGCTCTGAAGAAATTAAACTGGACCGACGCCAGCCAGCCAGCCACAGAAACAGAAAAGAGAGAAACGGCCTGCCTGGGAAATGACCTTCATCTCTCCCGTACACGGGGCGTAAATCTGTCCCTTGCACCTCCAACTGATCTAGACACACATTCTAAAACTCACACACATGATTTAAATAGCTCTCCTGCTCCTCTAAATGCCCCTTAACTCATCTCAGGGGACAGAGTGACAGACAAAGAGAGTAGACAAATCCGCACAGCTAAAGAGCCTATAAAACACAAAGTCATAATCTTTTTCCCTCATCGCTGCACTATATTTTCAACTCAGTTGCTCTGTAAGGTCACTATCTCCTCCTTCGCTCCAAAGCGACACACATGATATATTCTCATGTTTGTTTTGCTGTGTCTACTTCTCATCTCTTCTTGTTTGTCTCGTGCTCAACAGTCTCTCACTCTAAGTTGGTCTTCCTCTTCAATACTTGATGAGTTTCCTGATGTGAAGTGCTGGCAACTGATTCTGGGTCCTCACTCGATCAACTTCCAGCACTGCAGAACATTGGCCAGCTGTGTTTGTTTTCCAGATGAACTCAATTAACTCTGGTACACAGTCTCCAGAAGACAGAGACAATTATATGGAAGACAAAGGCACACATACAGTGTGCATTTTCTAACCTACAATTAACCAGATAATTCCAGTAAATGGGCAGATGGCATGATGGTTTGTGGACAAACAATATGCGACCATGTATAAAGTTACACATGAAAATTAAATAAGGAAAAAAGAAGATAAAACCCGGATGAAATAAAAACACTATTAAAGTCAATGCAGTGAGAATAAAATTACATATATCTTGTGTTAAGTCTGAAATCCGATAGACTGATGGCAAAACTTTAAATCACTTTGCTCCTAAAAAATTGAGGAAAGAAACGCACAATAATCCTTTAAAACTGTGAACAATAATCACTATGACTTTATGCATGTTACTATGTTACTGTTAGTACTGTAGCAACTGCAGTTGTAGGATAATTGTAATGTAAAAAGTACAATATGTCTCTGTAAATTACTCAACCAACCCTCCATCAACGTCGGTTACACCTGGTTACAGTAGAAGATTAATGAATGGAATAAAAACAATGAAGAATAAAATGGAAATAAATGAAGTAACGTGGCTCACATTTGAACTGAAGTACAGTGCTTGAGTAAATGTACTTAGTTACCCTCACCACTGCCTTTTTGTTCAAAAAACAATATGTTACCCAACATCGAGCAAATAAAACTCAATCAGCAAAATAAAGATGAATTCTGCCTGCAGGCATGGATTATGTTTGCGTAGCTCTATTTCAACAACGACCAGGAACTCCTAACCCAATAACATTATAACCTTGAGGCCGCGAGTTATTCCAGTCACCTCTCGGCCAGAAAACTGTCATGACCTGGCCCTGGCTGATGGTAACCTAACTGGTTTAAACACCATCACACCATCTGCCATACTACATAGACCCCCTCTCTCTCTATCACACACACACACACACACACACACACACACACACACACACACACACACACACACACACACACACACACACACACTATCCAGAGGGCTTGGAGGCAGCCTCTATCTGTCAAGCATCCCTGGGGTCCTTTGGCCCAGCCAGCCAGCCGGCGCCATCTCTGCCATCACACTCACATCCTCATCGCTCTCTTCTGCCACGGGGACACAGAACCTGACAGTGGACCGTGTGGTGTGTGTGTGTGTGTGTGTGTGTGTGTGCGTGTGTGTGTGTGTGTGCGTGTGCGTGTGCGTGTGTGTTGGAGTGATAGCTAAAACCGAGGACAGGTGCTGTTATCTGTAGCCATTCCTGACCAGACACTGTCTTCTGGCACCTGTGTGTGTGTGTGTGTGTGTGTGTGTGTGTGTGTGTGTGGTGTGTGTGTGTGCGTGCGTGCGTGCGTGTGTGTGTGTGTGTGGATTTGCCCATGTCCCTTGGGATTCTGCGTCCAGACACTGGCAATGTCGTCCCTCAGTGACCCTGCAATGGAAGTTGGGTGGCACTTTTTCCTTCTATTGCACTCCCCCATACACACACACAGAAACAGAAACACACGCAGAGTCCTTCTTTCTGCTCTGAGGGTTAGGCTAATGACTGACGGTGTCAGAGACAGAGAAGAGGGAAGCTGCATACTGAGATAGAGGAAATGGAGCATGGAGAAAACCTAAAGATAGTCACATAAGCCAATACAGAGCCATGAAGAAAAGACACCATTACACTGTACAATGGAAACATGAATAATTGACGAGCTAATGTGCATTTCTCAGGGTTTCCTGTGCTTAACATGAACATAATAGCTGAATGTATTCAGAGGAGTAAGCTTAATGGAGACATGGCTGTCTGTGGGCAATGCCAGCTATAGAAGACCAGAGGAGTTGCTCATGGGGTTAACGCATATGCATTCACACATACATATTTCAGAGGTCCCTGGTTGTCCAGGCAACAGAGGGAGCATCCTTTTGGTGTCAGGCCAGAGCAGAAACTGGTCCACCATGGAGAAATATAATTCTGTGCACATTTGTGTGTGTGTGTGTGTGTGTGTGTGTGTGTCATATTAATTCCATAAAGTTTCCAGGTTGTGTGAATAAAACATGGAGTAATTTGACAATACAATGTTTGTCAACCATGCATTAAAGGCTCAACCTTTCAACATGTAACAGGAATTAATGTTGGTGACGCAGTCGCACAGCCATAAAGGAACTAAAAGGGGCAGCCAACAGAACAAAAATGAATACAAATAATAAATAATGATGTGTATTTATGCAATATGTAATGCAACTGATTCCTATTTAAAAGCTATGTCTTTTGACATATTGACATATAACTGAGAATATCAGACCCAAACTTTTCCTGAGCGATCAGGAGAGAGCAACGCACCCCACATAGGATCTTTTTGATCGTCACTGCGAAGGCATGCACACCCTGAGGTAATGCACATACATCCTTTTTGCCTACAGCATTTTCTCCGTGTAGTTAGCATTCCGAGCTCCCCTGGTGGGCCATAATCAGAGCTGTAAAGCCGGCCGTTAACGTGCCAGAACAAACACACAGTAAAGCAGCTCCTTTTACAACACCACTCAATACTACCTGTCCTCCACCGGCAGACGAGCAGAACATCACTGTACAAACGACTGCACTGCTGGGTGGGGGGCAATATATGCAAAGAGCTGAGGGTGAATGTATGCAAGTATAAAGTCTCTTTTATTAGGCATTCTGGTCAAATGGAGGGACCGCCACTGTTGCTTAATAAGATTGTAAAAATGGCGTAGTAAAAGAAATGCAGACTAAGGAAGACGTGTTCCCAGGGGGCTTTTTAGTTGAAGTGATATACCCTTATTTGGAACTTTTAAAGTGTAAAAGAAAAAAGGATGTTTAATCACAGAAGACCACGGAGCGTGTCCCGCGCAAAACTAAAAGTAAAGTTGACATTTTGTGGAGTCAGTGGTTAGCCACATGACTCGTTTGTCACTCGCTTGCCACGCTAGTCGTTAAGTCAATGAAGTGAATGTCAACCACACTCTTTTCCTTAACCTTACTAAGAGGTTTTGTTGCCTAAACCGGGCTTCCTGTTAAGACACTATGCATGTAACGAGCATATTGGTCCGCCGTCAGTGACACATCCTAAACTGACACTAGAGGGGTACGTACGCCATAGTTTGAGGCTTAGGAGCACTGACCTAACTGTGTGATTTGACGTATTAGTGTGACAATGTGTTGCCCTGACAGATAAAAAGCCCAGGTATTTTAAAACCAGGTTAATAATGCAGGCTTTCTGATTGAAGTTTGTAGTCTCCAAGCCCAGCCCAAGATACCTGAGTAATGACACGTGAGTAATTTTCCCAGAAGCCCACTCCAAAGCCACAGAACGTTTCTTTACAATTGTTTACACTGGATGTGTTGTGCACTTTGCGACTATTGAATGGATTCTAACATGTGAAATTGTTGACGTGAGCCTATAAAGGTGTGATTGGTCATCATGGCTCGGTGGCTGCCTCTGTACACGTGCTTGTTTAAAACCGCACACAGATGACCAATCAAACAAACACATAAAACCTTTATCACTCACACACACACACACACACACACACAATTATAGCCTGGCTTGAGTTGTGAGTTAGAGCCAAGATTGTCCATTAGCGGTGGTCCATCGCCGTTTCAGACTTAATGAAGTAGAAAGCAAGAAGAAAGAGTAAGCCTGCGGACCTGATTAATGAGTGAGTGAGAAAGAGAGAGGTAGAAGAGAGGAAGAGAGAAACGGGGGTGACGACTAAAAGACAGAAAAGGGGTTGAAAATAGAGAGAGAGACAAGTAATGCATAATTAGAGGTGATGAAGTAAGAAGGGAAGGGCAGAGAACCAGCGGGGGCGAGCTTGTGCTCGGTTTTTAATTGATCCATGTAAAGCTACGATGTGAAAAGCGCTTACCTTGTCTTAATTCCTTCAAACTCTTAACTAAATGGTCCCTCACACCTCTCCTCAAAGCTAGCACTATCTCCTTCCCTGAAAGTCTTTTGAAGAATCTTTGTGTCTATGACCATAGCTTAACACTCCGCAAGCCTGGCTTACCTCTCCTCAGCTCAGCAGGAAATGATTAAAGTCACGGTCCAGTTAACTGCTGGTCGCCCTCGGCCCTGTGGGCCTCAGGTGGAACCATCCACCTGTGCTGGGCCTCTTTCGAGGGCTAAGTGCACACACACACACACACACACACACACACAAACACACACACACACACACACACACACACACACACACACACACACGCCCCAATGAAATCAACCTATGCAGGGCCATGCAGTGATGTTAGGCTGTAGCTAAAGCTTGGCTACGCTCTAAAAAGCAGCAGCAGGAACGGCATGGCAGGTTGGCACGGCAGGCTAGCGTGGGTGTATATTAAAACACCCAGCACCATTCACGGGGAGAAACAAGGCCATAAAAGCAATTAATCTGCCCATAAACAAGCCATTCTGCCTGTCCAACACACCCACAACACACACAGGCATGACAGTGGGAGCAGGGAGGAGGGGAGGAGGGGAGATGGGGAGATGGGGAGGAGTGGAGGAGGGGAGCTGAGCCTCTCGTTCCTCCCGGCTCCCTTTCTCATTATCTCTGTCTGGATTTATCTGAGTAGTTCAGAGAAAAGGAATCAAAGAGTCACTTTTTTTTTTTTTTTATCTAAAAAAGTGTTGCTATCTAAATCCTGCAGTGCTAAAACGCAGAGCGAGATAGCTCTACACTGAAAGTGGGTAAAAAGTCTCAGATCACAATCTCTACGGATCAGCACACCGAGCTTAGATGCAGCAGCCGGACCCATCATGATGTCATCTGACAGGGGTCACCCGCTTATCACTCGCTTCTTTGCTTTGATTCTTGTCCTTGTAGACATATGTGCACCAATTCCATAATACAATATTAATAAGAGCATTCTTTTGAGAATGGAATTAAGGATTGAGATTCATCACATCGTATTCAAGATATATCCTAATGTCTTTTACCAGGTATCGGGTGGCAAAAAAGAAAAAAACTTAAATATGACTTAGTCATTATGATTTAATGACTAACATGACAAAAACAACATCAACAAAAAATGTTCAGTGCAATTAAGTGTTGTGTCTGTCTATTTTTCATGACTTGCTTGGAATCATAAATTTCAACAATTGAATTTCGTAAAAAATACATTTGAGTTTAGTAGATTTCATCAAAAAGCAATATGTGGCGACATTAAATGCTAAGTGTCGGGTATTTGACGAACTCAGGCCTACTTGGGGACCGGTTTCATCTTTTGTGAAGGGCAGATGTAAAAACTTCACCAAAAGAAAAAAATAACTTTGCTTTTGTTTCTTTCGCTTGGCAATCTCTGCTGGCCAAAGGGTCCTAAGCAGCTGCTTACTGTACTTCTTCGTCTCTTATAACACATCTGTATTATCATTTTTTTAATAAACCTTAATAATCCCAAGACATTTACCCTCACAGCAGATAGGTATTACAACAGAGGACAATACAAGTATCTGTCAGAGTATCTGAACCACACAAACACATCTTCCGCTGCACAGTATGAGAACTAAGGAGCTTTATCAGCATTGATACCGCTGTTATATTTAGTACTGAAGAACACTAAACACATCTGATACAATATGTGGAAAGCAACTGGGCAGTTGTGTGTGTGTATGTGCAAACTCTCGTGTGCATTTATTGCCGGAGGCTGTACAGATGATGAGAGATGATGAGTTGCATGCCTCCACCCTACCGAGTAATAATGAGAGTGGTGTGATTGCATGAGCTAATAATAGTCGGCTGCTAGTAGCTTCAACAGTGGGATTGTCTCTCTGCTATCCGACCCTGAGGCGACACTGTAACTAGATTCCTCACTACAGGAGAAGCAATGCTGGAAGAGGCATACACAAACTAAAGAGAACGCACACTATCCGGTACATACACAAATACACAAAAACATGCTCTGGCTGTTAGGCGTAGAGAGAAGGGAGAACGTGATAGAGGACATATGGAAAACAGAGAGGGAGACACACGAAGACACTCACGCAGAGGGGACTCAAAACTAGGAAATATTTTTCCTCCACCACAGGTCAACTTTAGAGTTTAGAGAGGAAGCCACAGCTGCTATACCTCTACTTTCCAAACATCCAATTATCTTCATACCCTCTCCTCAGCTTTCCCTCAGAAATTCACTCACTTTATTCACTTTCTTTATGACACTCTGTCCCCTCTCCCCATTATTTTAGATAACCGTGAAATCCTTGTCTGTTTTTTAACCCTGACTTTCTTCAATTCCTTCCAGTGTGTGTCATACGGTGTTATTCTGCCCTTCAGGGTATAAGAAAACATGAGCACAGGCAATGAACTGTAAATACACTATAATGCTGCACAAGTAAAAAAAAAAAAAAGAAGAAGTTATCCCCCATGTAAGATGGCAGCGGAAAAAAAATAGTCAATTCTCTTGTAAACCATCTGCTTACTCTCAGCCTCAATGAGGGACTAAGGAATGGTAATGTTAACCACAACACACATATTCCCTCCCCAACACGGGTCCCTTCATTTTGTATTTTGCTGTCTCTGTTTCTTCTTCTGGCGAGTGGCCATCACCCAGAGCTAATCTAGTGGAAAATGAAGGCTATCTTTGAATATTCTTCAGGCGCTCGGGGAGAGTTGTGTGCTCTCAGAGCCCCATTTCACCTGCCGTGTTATCGACTCCATGCTGAGCTATTGCGTGACTTGTCTTTGCTCTCCGGATCGCAGAGGGAGAGTAAAGTTGAAATTAGTTCCGGGGATATATGTGTGTGTGTGTGTGTGTGTGTGTGAGAGAAAGTGCATAGACACAATCACAGAGGAGTACACACACATATACACACAGGTTCAATTAGTGTATTCGTAGGGGACTTGAGGAATAAGTCATGTTTAGTGGACCTGTCCCTCCTGCAGGACGAGAATTGAAGCAGAGAGTTTGGGAGCTCAAAAGCATCAACTTCAGGTCATAAACACACATCGGAGACAAGCTGGAGTCTATCCTGCTTACATGATGACTCTTTGGAACAGATGCAATAAATAAATCAGTACATCCTCCACCCTCAAGCAAAGACGCCGCTTTAATATAAAATACGCTTTCGTAAACATGAAGCCATAGTTTATTTTTCTTTTAGATATGTACAAATATCCCAATGTAGAGGCCTCATACAATAAAAATGTATCTTTTTACGGATGTGTGTGAGTATTCACCAAACTCCCACCCGAGACTCTGAGTGACAGCTACATGGGTAACTGTCACTGGTACACAGCTAATGAATATTCACAATATTATTCTCATTGCATTATTCACACCAGCCTGAACTCACACACAAACACACACTTCCGCAAGCTTGCATTTTAACTCGCCTGAACCGACACATTTGGATACACAAGCGAATACAAATAAAAGACAGGCACGAAGACAGTCAGACAGAGAGAAGAATTTCCATTTCTGCTGCTCTCAACTGTGTGTGTTCCGTGCGTAGCTGTCAGCAGGTGAGCTGACAACAGGCAGAGAAATGCAGCCCACTGGGGTGACCTTGACTTTGAACACGCGCTCACACACAACTCCAGTTACTACAGAAGTTGCCATTATTCTTCCTTCTGTGTTTGGCACTTTGTCAGTTGCATACGTGCCCGTCATTCTATCCATGTCTGTCTGTCTGTCTGTCTGTCTGTCTGTCTGTCTGTCTGATTCTGTGTGTGTGTGTGTGTGTGTGTGTGTGTGTGTGTGTGTGTGTGTGTGCACTGTGCATGCATGTATTTGTGCTTATGTTATATGTTTTAATGCAAGGTTGTGAAGAGTGGTATAAGGCAGTGACTTCCTCCCACCACTGAATAAAACATCCCATTTAGAGGCAACAGCCATACACCATAAATCACCTTTCCACTATGACTGGGTGCCTACCCAGAGAGAGAGAGAGAGAGAGAGAGAGAGAGCGAGAGAGCGAGAGCGAGAGAGCGAGAGAGAGAGCCGGATGAGTGGATGAGTGTTAGAAAAAAGGAGAGAGAGACATCGGTGATAATAAAGAGGTGCAGCGGCGCTAAGTTTTGAGAGAGATGTTTGAACAGTGTGAAAAGGATCTGATGCAGAGAAAGAAGAAGGCTAAAGACAAATCTGGTGAGGCACTTTGATTGTTGCCTGGCAAAACACACAAACACACACACACACACACACACACACACACACACACACACACACACACACACACACACACACACACACACACACACACACACACACACCACACACACACACACACACACACACACACACACACACACACAATAACGTGAGAGAGCCAAGTGCTGTCACATCAAACCCTGCAGATTGGTTTACTCTGCATGCTTAAACCCATGGTAATGAAAAAAATGATGAAATTGAATTTGTGAGTGCGTTCAAGTAAGAGCTGTAAAACTAGATGTATACAGGTATTATAGAGAAACTAAAAGGAATAATTTGAGTTTTGGGAAATATGTTTATATGCTTTCTTGACGACAGTTAGATGAGAATATTGATACCACTCTCATGTCTGTACACAAAGTATGGAGCTACAGCCAGCACCTTGCTAACTTAACTTAGCATGAAGGCGGTAAACAGCTAGCGTGGCTCTGTCCAAATGTACGATAATTTGCCTCCCAGCACTTGCAGAGATCAAGAAATTACTTCAGGTTTCCCACTGTTCTCCAGAGAATATTTTATGAGACTTTTTCAGAACATTTTCAGTTTTGATGTAGCTGGTATGACAGGCAGTGATCGCAGCACACACTAATACATCCCCTTTCATTCATGAATCATATGATTCCATTTCCCCCTGAACTTCAATAACACAAATAGTAGCCTAACATTTTGCCAGAGTGTAAAATTTAAGTTTTAGTCTTTAACGAGGCTTATCACACCAAGTGTGAGCTGCTACAAATTTTTTTTTTTTTTTTTAACATTTTACCTTAACAATATGGCATTGCATTTGCAGAGACAATGCTGGCAAAATAAAAAAAAGTACCGTTTGGGCTCTCATTCATTGTTTTGACCACAGCTTCCCATTCATTATTATCCAACTCTCTCAACAATGCCATAAACTACCATTTGTACCATTTTTGGGGAGTTCTTATTGATAGCCTATAGTTCATTCTCAGCTGAAGGAAAATAGGAGAATGTTGCAATCGTTTTCAAGGACGTTTAACGTTTTCTTTAATTTTTCATGTGTTTTTAATGAGTGGAAAATTAAACTGTTTTCCAGATTTTCCAGAACACGTTGGAACCCTGAACTTGTCCTCTCAGAGTCACGTCAACCTTTTTAACTGACAAAAGCAGCAATCTAAAAAGAACCGAGGTTACCTACAATTGTTCTTGCAAATGAGTATTCTTGTGTGTGAAATAAAAGAAAAATGACAAAAAGAAATGATGAAAACAAACTGCAGGATGTAGTTAATATAAAGGGGGTTATAACAAAAGTAACAACAACCTGTTTCAACTAGTACACTTCATCTTTGCTATACTGTGAAAACTAATATTAGATCACTTCACCACCCAAAACAGCGAGGAATTGTTAGGCAATAAAACAAAAGCACTTGGAATTACTATTTGTGGTTTGTAAATGTATATTTTTCACCCGAGTGTACTTGATATATGTGCACGCGTGCTATCGTTTGTGCACATATTCACGTCCTTGTGTGGGCTTCGTCATGTGAAGGTCAACTTTGATTACCCTTCTCCTCAAGAAAGTTGAAATGAACGTGACAGCAGAATGAGGCGGGAGGGCAGGAGGCGGCAGTTAAGAAGGGGAAGCACCGCCTTCTCCCTCAACATGTTGCTCTTCTTTTTTAGAGTAGAAGGATTTTAATAGAATACAGGGGAGAGGTAATTGCATCACAGTACCAATCATTTCTGCATTAGGAGGTAAAAAGTGTGTTCCCGCATAACCTCACCGTTATGGGAAGGTATAACTCCAAGTGGCTACTCTCCTCCTGGCTGAGTGAAAGAGGAGGGGTGGGGCTGTTTAACAGCTTGAGTCTGTCCATCTGTCTTTGTACCTGTGAGGGTGAAAGGGTCGCGATGGAGGGGGTTCTTGTGCACAAACCTCGTGCCTGAGCCTTCAGTGTATTTCGCCAGCTACAGTTGTCCAACCTTTTCTAATAGCTTGCCAGTTATTTACAGCCAACACACGCTGCTGCATTTAGCCAGTCGTATATCAGGCTGAATGCGTCAAGAACACGCACACAACACAATACACACACACACACACATGCGCACACGCACACGCACACGCACACGCACACGCACACGCACACGCACACACAATGAAGTAACGCTCTGGAATTGGATGCAGGCACGTGACAATAAATCTCACTTCTTAATTCTCTTGCTCTGACAAAAAAAACGTAAAACACTCTTCAAACATTGTAGAAATATATTTAAAGAAACCACTGCAAAGCCTAGGCAGGGATAACTTCACAGCCAGCATATACACACAGCATCGAGTAATATATTAAGATGAACTTGAAAATTGGAGGCATTAATGCACCAAAAATTCCTCCCACCTCTCGAGGCGGTTTGAAAAATCTGATTTTAATCCATCTCAAATGCTTCTTGGCTACATTTACACACTTCATAGCTACTGTATTTGAACCTCTGCCCGAACGGCATGAAGTGAAAATGTAGTTTTTTTATTATTTTATTATAAATACACATTATGGGCATGTAGCAAGGGTAATGAACTTGGTAATTGCTTAGCAACAGGTAGTGGCCCCACCACCTGTCTACCAAGGTACCGAGTGAAGGTCGGTCTGTGTGTGTGTGTGTGTGTGTGCATGTGTAGGGGGGCGGGGGGGTGAGAGTGGTGCTGTCAGATGCATTACATTACATTACAATACAATACACTAGTGCAGCGTCCATTCAAAAACGTGCCTGTTTGATTCCCTGGCCTCCGATATTGCTGCAACTTTCTTAAAAAAACGCTCATCCAAACAACTTCACCCTTCTGCGCTTCCTTTGGTCCTTCGCAGTGTGAAGTCGTGAAGTGTGAAGTCGATCGGATGAACGGTTGTCAGGAAAATGATTAGTAAATATGTACCGTAGCTCTCTGATCTCTCTTTTTTTTATCTGTTCTTGATTGAACTGTAGCGAGTGACAGAGTACCCAGCATGCCGTTCGGGGGTCTGCATAGAGAAATACGAGGTGTCCGCCTCCGTCAAATTTCTTCCCGTCTCCAGCTCTCGTCAAAACTGTAAAACACTATTTTCCAACAAGCACATAAACATGGCGCTGTATCGTTATCAGCATAGTGAACCGGGAAAGACGCTGCCAAACTTTAGAAACTTACATTTAATATCAAGGTATTCACATTATAGACGCTAACGCTGACTGTTCCCCTGAAACAATTAGGCCACGATATAGCACACGGAGCATACGGGGTCCAGGACAGCACACATGCACATGTCTGCACATGAACAGGACGGCACCCAGTTTGCTTAAGTTTGAGCAAGGAAAAGCACTGGGTGTGTACATAACGTAATACTACTAAACACGTCCTATAGATAGCACTGCCCTGGCTCCTCAACAATATAAAGCTTGGCTGGTGCGACACACACGCTAATGACTGTGTTCTTTGTCTGCATGGGTGCCAGCGTGTGTTTCTGTGTTTGATACTGAGTGGGGACCAGCTGGATCAGGTGCTGCAGGTCTTTCAAAAGCCTCGGAGGAAGATGGAACGATCTTTTCGGCCCCAGGAGAGGCGTTTGCCCCCATCCCTCCCTCACTCTCCTCCTCTGCCACTAACCCTGCTCCTGAGTTACGTCACATGACACCACACTTAGACTGCCTCTATATCACACTATGTCTTCGCCCTCCCTATGTAGGGTGTGGTGTGGTGTGTGTGTGTGTGTGTGTGTGTGTGTAAGAAAAAGAGAGACCTTGAGTGCATGCTTGCTTTTGAGAGTCTGAAGACGGACGGCTGGAGGATTGCTGACTGCTGTGTGCACTACGAGTGTGTATGTGTGTGAAGTGCACATTAGTATAATGTATACCTGCCTACAAGCAAAGCAGTGGGGAAAAAAAAAGAGTTAGGACCCTCCTCCAGCAGCGCACATACTATATTTCTCCAGCAAATGAAAAAGGAGTGGGCCTGCCAGCGGTGTTTTACTGTAGAGAGACAGGCATGAGGTTCAAATCAGATACAGGACTAGATCACAGTCACAGTGAATAATACATGCATTTCATATTCATGGCTGCCTGTGCATTTCATGAATACCTTGAGAGATGACGGGACTCTACAGGGATTATAACTGCCAGATATTGTTTAGCTAACAGCAGTGAAGAAAAGGAAAAGAGAGGCAAACACTCGCCATTGGTGCACCTGCTCCTTCTCTACATCAGTGGTGTTGTAATGAGAAAACTGGGTCTGACAGCACACTGGGCTCTGGCACACATATACCATCGGTAAGCGTGGACAGGCTGAGTGGATGTACGCATCCACTCAGCCTGTCATTAACGTGTTCAGTATAATGGGCTGCAACATTTGGCTGCAATTAATTATTGTTTTCATTCTGTTTTAACTTGTTGATTTTTTTCTTTAACATCGGCCATCATAACAGCTCAAACTGACGTCTTTTTTATTTGTTTTGAAAGTGGATTGCCGCTCTGGCAGTGAGTTTTGCAGCAACCCTCGCGCAGACCTGCCCACTGCGCTGTGGGGTGCTTATCTCTCTTATGTTGCAGCTTCTTAATAATACATCATAGTTTATATTAGATCTAGATTTGATATTAAGAATCTGAACAGGCAAAGCTAGTAACTAATATTGTATAATAAATGTAGGGAATTAAAAAGTACAATATTTCCCTCTGAAATTTAGTGGTGTAGAAATATAAAGTGGAATATAAAGTGGAATATAATGGAATGTAAAGTTCAGTATAAGTACCTCAAAACTGTGCTTAAGTACAGTACTTGAATAGCAACTTTGTTACATTTCACCACTCCTAGAGGACAAAATGGCTTGAAAGAGCACATTCATAGACCTACCATCTCAATTCTGCTCTTAAAGAGCAACAAATTGATGCATTTAACTTTAAAATGTGGAACATTCTGGCCACTAATGTTTTCATCCTAATATGAACCCTCTCTGTCTACCTAGCCTTAAGCCTTACACTTAAACCAGTCCACCAAGTATTTCTGATCTTGAAAGCACAATCTTGGACGTAAACAAAAGGGGAGCAACATCACCAACATTTAAAACAAAAGGCACTGATGGATGGATTAGTTCTATTGTGTTGTCATTTACATAAGTAATGTCTGCATTTTGAATTATGACAAAATGAGGAACACAGACATTTTTTTTTTCTGTATGGAAACCAAATGTTTTGATTATATGTGAATATATATAAAAAATACAGATTTGCCCTTTAATCCTAAATCCAATGTCATGAACACACACACACACACACACACACACACACACACACACACACACACACACACACACACACACACACACACAGAGGGCAAAAACACACCGATCCTCTGTCCCACACAGATGTGCAGGAACACGTTGATGCATACAATCACAGCACATCTCAGCAGGGACGTTTTTTATGGGGAGCAGAGAAAAAGCAGTTATTCACGCTACACGTGCAGTCAGCACGTTCCAGGTCAGTCAGTCTGCCTAACTCTCTCCATACATATGGATGACCAAACTTGTCTGTGCCTCCCCAATACAAAGCACAGTCTCTTTGTCTGGCTCAATCTGTCTTTTTTCCCCTCATCCTCATCCTCTCCTTGCTGCTCCTCCACCTCCTCTCTCACATGCAGCGGCACTGCCGGCTTTCTCCAGACATTTCGTTTTTCATTGTTTGCCTTTTGGTGAAGTGACACATGACACATTGTGGAGTCTAGCCACCCTGGGGGAATACTAATCAAAGAAAACCGTGAGTCAGTGAGTCAGGGAAACGGAGAAAGACTGAGGAAGTGCAGAGAGACAGGGTCAGGGTGAGACAAAGATGAAGAAGTGAAAAGGAGAGATTGTAATAAAATAAAAAATGAAAGGGACAAAATATAAATTAGAGAGAGAGAGAGAGAGAGAGAGAGAGAGAGAGAGAGAGGAAAAAGTGCCTGAAAGGCGAAGGGTCAGATAGAGGAAGTAGAGATGGACAAAGAGAGGATAAAAAAAGAATATGTGACGAAGAGAGAATGAGAACAGGACGGAGTGAGGAAAGGATACGGACAGCAGGGAGGAGTGGACATGAAGAAGTGTTGTGTTTAGTCAAACTGAAAGAGCAGGGGAGAATAGGGCAGAGAGGGATGGAAGAGTTTTGATGCGAATGAATAATTGAATCACAAAAACAAGGAAATCAGCAGAATAAAGCTTTTCCTCTCTTCAACCGCCCCCACACGCAGTCATACGGAACACGTATGGACACACATAATGCACACCGTGTACATACTGCTGATGTTTCTTTTACCCCGAAACAGCAGAAAACTTCTTCCACATACAATTTCTCCGCGCCTCTTTTATCTTGCAAAGGTTAACGTCGCCCGTATGTGTGTTTGCAAAATATTTGTGTGCCTCAATGTGCCCAGCTGCCACATGTGGCACTCCAGCAGGTCCTAACCTGACTTTCATTTAAATCTCTCGGTCGAACGGCCCCATGGTGCTTCACACCAGCCGTCCTTTTCGCTCAGATCAGTAACTATGGCAACACTCCAAAGAAGACCAAGACAACCTAACGGGCGAGGAGACACGTTCGAGATGAAGAGAGGGCTAAAAACAAAGCTGAGGAAAAGTCCAAAACAAGTTGAAAGACAGAAAAGACGGAGAGGGTATCCGGTCTGACTAAGTGAGGTCAAGTTTATTTTTAACATGCTGTTAACAGCTGAAATCACACATCGCCCTAAAAGAAAGGGCAAAATCATATTGAGGCTATTATTAAGGACACTATCATTTTAACCAAAGCCATAATTCTAAATGAGTGGAACCCTCTCTCCGGGCATGGCTTCATTTGTTGAGTCTTGGTTTATGTGACCTTGCACATAAACATGAACTACTCGTTGCTGCTTTGCCAAACAACACTGATGGCGATAAACTGCGGGAGGAGAAGTAGTAAAATGGATTTCTCTGCCGATACATTTTTTTTCTCTCAGAATCAAAAGCTGGCACAGACTGAAATCTACATTTGTTTATACTCTGATGTCAAGCAGTCAGTACACATTGTAAATTTTGAGTTTTGGTAATGTTTGAAAGTGCAGCGTTGCGTGATTACTGACCGTCGCTTTCTACCGCTTCATCTCTCCATCCATCTTGCCTGCACCCACATCGCCCTCATTCCTGCTGGCTTTTCATTTATCCCTTAATATAAATCTTGTGCTAGGGTGCCTCATAAACAGGTCAAGTTTCTCCCAACTAGAACAACATGGTTGCACCGGTGCACATACACCACAATTAAAGGAGGAACAATTCGATAAATCAAGATACAGATCCAGAAAAAAACACTCTGTATCATTCGATTTGTTATAATTAGTAGTATATCAAAGTTTTTGGCGATTTCATGCGTGTAAACAGAGTGTGTGTGGTCACTAATAACCTGACCAGTGGTTTTATGGAGCATGCTATGTTTTTTTTTCCCAAGGGTGACATTAAATTGATCATTACTTTCCACATCCTGCACTGTGGACACTGCAGCCAGCAAACAGCCTTGTCAATCAGACGGGGCTAAAACAAATCCTGTAAGCATTTACGGTCTCGTCAAAACACTCACATTTTCTCTTCCCCCACCCAAAGCTTTGACTTTCCCATCATCACTCGCTCTCTGTTGCTATCCGTCTCATCTGCTCTATCTGAAAGCTAATCTCCTTAAAACAGTAATCTCTTCCCCCGCATCCCTCTCCCTTTGTCTCTCTGGCCTCTCTGTTTCTTCCCACAGATTGCCCTCTGCCCATCACCAGACCTCTCTGTCTTCCCACCTGTCTGCCTGTCCTGCCCTCATTTCTCTTTCTTCACATCTCCACCCATCACTCTTTTCACCCCAAACAACTCTGCTCCTGTCTCCCTCCATCCCCCCTGATGGATAGTGTTTTTTGCACCCTTCTTACACTTCACATCTCATTAGCCTCATTTCAAGGTGAAGTTTATATAAAATACATCATTTTCCAATCCTGCAGCTAATTCAAACTATTAATAATGCATTATGGATGAATGAAACAGCAAACACCCACATCTATTCTCAATGTTTATCTTTTAACAAATCAGATAGGTTAGAAGGCAGGGCTCCCCCCCCCTCCCCCCCACACACACACTAGACATTTTAATTAAGATAAGAGACACATATTTAAATATGGGTAAGACGTGTTTGCCTTTTTAGTACATTTAAGATGAATGTGATGGAAAAATGGAACATTGTGAAATAGAACAGGAGAGTTTGGACAGACTGTGAGGATGGGGTGAGAGATGGGAGGGAAGATGAAGGACCAGCTGAGGGGAAAACAGTGAAGTGAGGGAAATGGAGACAGGTGGCAGGTTAGGTTGCTGGTGACTGACTGATGTTCAGGGCAGAAGAAGATGAAAGCAGAGCCACAAGGCCACCACACACAGAGGGATACTGGGAGGGGTGGGTGGTAAAACAATGCAAGGAAATGTCAGCCCTGAGTGGAGCCTAAAGGTCTTTCTTTCAGGCTGCTTGCTCATAAGATTTCAATTTTATGGCTATTATTTACTTCCACATGTACAGCCCCAACAACCTTCAACAATAAGGTAGGGCAGCCTATATTTAGAGGTATTAAGCTATAACTGTATACAAGGTGATGACCAAGGCTTCAGGGCCTCAGCCTTTCTCAAAACTGAGAATTTTTCTTTTTCTTTTTAATGACTCTTTGCCCTTTGTCGGGAGCCCAATGACATATTACCCAGCTGGGTTCACATCAAGGGTATATTTTCACAGGTGAGGGTGGAGAATGGGGAAGGCTGGGGGAATAAATGGTCACAAGTTTGGATGGAGAGAAGAAAAGGCACAAAACCATGTGCAAAATAGTGATGGAGAAGGAGAAGAACGGGGACAAAACAGAACGAGCAAGAAAAGAGTATCGAGGCGGTATTCACCAAAGGAATCGGGAGCAAAGGGAGCTGTACAAAGAAAGACATTATAGCATGTAAGAAAAAGAGAGGAGTGAAGATACAAAGAGAGGTAGGGAGAATAGAGAGTATAATTGAAGTGCAGAGGATGCAAAGATGGAAAAAAGGATACAAAAAGGTATCATATACCGTAGCCACTGCAAGGAGGAGACAATGTAAAGCATTGCAAAAAGATGATGTAAGAAAAAAAGTTAAAGATGGACATAGAGTTGGCTGTAAGGAAAGGGTTCAGAGAGAAAAGAGGCAGAGTGGTGAAGGGGAGAGGGGGTAAATGGAAGACAGGGAAACAAAATAGGACAGATGGAGAGAGAGGAGATGAGCTGGCTGGGGGGAGAGGGGATGTTCAATGGGCCACAAAGCCGCCGCTGAAAAGCCCATCTCACTCCCAGTACGATATCTTTCCATTCAACAATTCACAGGTGGAGGGGACACATGCTCGCATACATGCACTAAAAGCTCCAGCAGAACCTATGCCATGTTCAGTCACAGTCTTTCCGTGTGTGTGTTTCCATTGTAGCTGCACTGAGTGCTCTGGATAACAACCCTCTGTGAGACCACTCCAGCCAAAAGAGCTCAATGTGAGAATAAGTAAATGTGTGTTGTGTGACACTGGAGCTGGCATCTGCACAATTGCACATTCGTACTGAATATCCAATTACTGCGAAGTTGCTATGAATGAATAATAAATGTCCCGGTGTTGATTTGTCTGATATGCATTAGAGGGATTATTACTTCAGTGTGACTGCAGATGTTGAATTAAATCATTTGTTTCAAGGCAAATCTGATGGTGCAAAATATGCACAATACTATAGCCTGTGTCGGTTATTATCTAGTATGAAGATCTTAACTAATATGTGACATGATGGGACAGAAAAAAATCATGTAGTTTTAGCTTAAAGAAATACCAGAGAAAATGGTATATCATAGTCTACTTTAGAGGTTCACAGAAGAGTGTCGTCTGCATGGGGTGGAAATACCCACCCTCTGGAGTGGTCAGCAGTCAGTAGAAATGTATGTGCTCTGATGTACTACATCTGTTTTATGATCTGACATTCGTTTTATATGCTGCCGCTATTTCAGCATGAGGTCATGATGTATGATTATTTGCGCAGCACAAGTTCAGAAGACCTGCTTTCGTTAGGAGCCATGAGCACGGCCACCTTTAGCTTTTAGCCTCAACTTTGGAACTGCCAGAAGGGCCCCACCTGAGGATCTAAGGGGATACAAGTTTAACACAGAAGCCTTAAAATTATCCATTTAATATTTAGAAGTGCTGACTGGGCCATTAAGAATTATGCAGGTTTATGGGTAGAAGTACTGCACACACAGAATCTCTGCAATGTATTGCTCAGGGCTGAAACAGTGTTGGGAGTGTGAGAGAAGGAAATTCATGCAAAAGTCTAAAATGGCCCTGTAATTCTGAATAACCCATCTCACTATCTCAACCTCTCCGTTGTGATTACTGGCACTTCGCCAACGCCACCTGCAATGTGTAAGTGGCTCAGTACCACATAGAAAATATAATCTCTGGAATAATTACCACATTGGCGAATGTCAATATTACAACATTCTGTTACAGAGGAGAGCGAAAGCCAATAAAGGCAAATCTTGGAAGACTTGCAGCCCCAATTTGGATAAATCCTTAACAGGAATATGAATTTGGAATGGAGATGTATCTTTGGTTGTGTCAGTGAATGGGTCATTATTCTAATGCATGTCTGACTACATTGTATAGCGGCTTCATTGCGTTCACGGTGAAGGGCATTAACATCTGTGTGTCCATGTGTGCTCTGTGAATGACATTATTGTCTCCTCTTAGGGAGCAGGCAGGTTACTTGGCTGCCATGTATCAGCCCTTGCTCCTCACTGATAAGCTCTACTGCTATCTCAATGAATGATTGAGCAGCATGTATGCATATGTGTGTGTTTGTGTGAGAGAGAGCTAGTGAGAGAGGGATTTTCAGCCACACTTGGACATTGTCTCACAAAATTGTTCTGTGTGTTTTTACAATTAGATCTTTATATTTACCATCCGAGTGTCCAAGTGGACATGTGTTTCCATCCTATGGGAGATAACCTGTGGTGTGTGTGTGCCACAGAAGATGCTTCAGTACTTGATAGAATCCACATGTCTGAAATATATAGGTATATTTTCAACCCACAAAATTGTTTTAGATTAACAGTAGGCTATTAATTCCCTGGAGACGTATACTCTAACCTTAAAGGAGCTCTAATGAATATTCTTATTATAAAAGGATCAATGAACTATGTTTAATATACAGGGGTCCACACAGAAAAAAACACATATTTACATACATGCACAAAAAATGGATAATCAATGAAGTTTGATTACTATTTCTCCACCTGGAAGCGGTTGGCGAAGAGTTACTTGCACTGTTTCATTTTCCACTCTTCCAAAGAAACTGACACTGGGATATTGTTTATCTGACCAAGTGCCAGCTGCCCAACACATCCCATCTGCACCTAACATATTTCTGCAATCCACTAGGAGTGTCAAGTCAAGTCATTTATATAGCCCACTACCACAAATCTGCCTCAAAGGGGCTCTACAATCTGCACAGCATACAGCACCCTCTGTCCTTTTCAACCCTTAATTCAGATATGAAAAAAACTACCCCCCAAAAAACTTTTAACAAGGAAGAAATGGAAGAAACCTGAGGAAAAGCAACTGAGGTTGGATCCCTTCACCAGGACGGACAGACATGCAATAGAATAGGGAGACAACCATGAGACCTGATATTTGTTGATCTAATGACTAATGCGAGCCAGTTACTGGGAAAGGTTCCCTGCTTCTTATCAGTCCAGGACAGATGAGCTAATATGGATGGAAATTGCCTCACACAATTACCACCACAAACAGGATTGTTATCAGTGTAATATTAGTCTATTAGTCATGCAGCTTGATGCTGGAGTTAATGAGGTGGTGGCTGAGGGAGTGCAATGATGGTCAATAGGACAACCAGCCAGCACAAATTCATACTCCGTGAACTGGAGATGGGCTGAGGTGTTCCAAGTAAAACTATTGCTGCCATCACCTCGATTAAAAAAAATCTGTACTGAAAGTAATCATAGATATTGCTCTCTCCATCATTGTCCAATCACTCTGCCATTCTCACTGTGAAGCAGACAGCCACACAAACACAGAGAAAAGGCGATGGTGGCATCTCTAATCCTGTAAAGGCAGCAGCAGGGGGGAGAAAGCCTTGTGACAGGAGTGTTAGATAGAGAAAGCCTGCCTACAGCGAAGTCTCAGCTTTTGGATACACTCTGCTGGTAGAAAGCCATGCAGCTACACATAGTGTGTGCCTGAAAACAAGGGAACACACGGCCGCACACACACACACGCAGGCACACACACACACACACACGCGCACACACGCGCGCGCACGCACGCACGCACGCGCGCGCACACACACGCACGCACCACAGCATTGGGGTTTAAATATTCTCTGCCTGCTGTCCCTCCTGGATGCTCGTGCAGCCTGAGGAGCATAGAAAATAAAAGCAGCGAGCAGTGAAAAGCATTTTGACTCGCCGTGGGAAGGGGTGACAGGGCTCAGCTTGCACACACTGTGGCCCTGCCAGGTACGCAGACAAGCACACACAGACACACACTGAGCGGCGTGCAGGCAGACAGAAGGATCTGGCTAACCTGCATTGCGGCGCCACTATTTGTCGAGAAAAGTTAGATAACAATCCAAGATACGGGGCGGTAAACCTGTCTCAGTGTTCTGTTCATGGTGTTCAGTGAATGGCTGTGAATTAGTAGTGATGCATGAGATTATGTACAAATTCAAATAAAACTAAATGGGTAGTAAACACAGGTCGTATATGCTCGTTTTGGGTTGAATTGCTTACAGGTGTTTGATGGAAGTTAAGTTCCGACGGGTCTTTAAATTGTAACTCCCGGTCTCACATGGCTCTTTAAATCCAGTCTAAATGGGTTCGCTCTTGTAAGTATCTGCTCGTCTTTTCTTCCTTCCCTCCTGCTGTCAACGACTCAGTGAGGAACACTGCGACGTGTGGACATCTCATTTAAAGTCTGAGGTCTGCAACTACAGAACGCAAGCTGTGCTATTTGAAGTGTCTACATCTACTGAGCCCCAAACAGCAAAGTCACCTGGAATTTGAAGCAGTGAAGTTGCTGTGAGGCCACAACCTATTTTCACAATATATACTATATTATACATATGCTACTAGTACTATACTGCCAAAAAGCGTGATGGTTTTACCATCAGCTGCTGAGAAAGCTCCCAGCCTAATGTCATGTGTGGATCACTGTCCCTGTCATACAGTACACCCAACAATTGTTGATAATGATCACACACTCCCAATTATTTAATAAATTAATTTAACATAATTTCACCAGTTTTCAGGTGGCAGGCCTGTCCATCGGACTAACCCGAGCTGTGCAGCCAAACTTTGCTCAAAACACTGACTTATTTTAATTTCAAGCTTTTAAGACACCTAATCTGTCAAACTGAATATAAGAGGAATGTACAACATCCAAAGCATTTCCCTTGGATTGAATTGGTGCAGCCATAAAAAAGGATGGTCATGGATTTGACTTTATATAACTATCGTGCAGAATACACTTTACAGTGTGGAATAAGATTACTTTCCTACCTCAGAGCTACTTAAGGGAAAGAAAACTGTAAAGGGGTTGAATACTGACTGCCTGCTCCTAACTCAAAAAGTACAAACAAAACTAAAATTTGGAACAGTAAGAAAATAAATTATAATATAAACTAATATCACAAATGTGCCACAGTCACACAGAAATTGTGTGAAACATTTTCAGACCAAGGCCATGAGTGTTACATTTACGTCAACTCCAGAAGGAAAGGAGTTAACTAAATTTGTCTCATTCTATCACAGCCGAAGGAAAAATAGTCAGAAACAGTTTCCCAGGTAACCAAAGGACAGGGAAAGAGGAGGAGGGGATATGAAGAGTCATGAGCATAAGCAGAAAAGAAGAAAAGAAGACAGAAAGGATGAAAAGGCAATATCTAAAATGAGTAACTCAATAGGAGACGTTCAACAATTTAAAAAGGACAAACTGACATGGTTTAAGTTCATTCTAAAAGGCAACCTCTACAGAAAGTCATTCTAACCTTGCGTCTCTTGTACGAAGCAGGGACATTCTCATTTCTGCTGTATATAATCATATTCAACAGAATAATCTCAAAAAGTCAATCTGTTCTTTCTATCGGCTGGATGATGAAAACCATGTTCCCGTCCGGAGCCTTGAGGTGTTCAGCTTTCACCCGCTCATCCTTTCACACTCTTACTAATGCTCTCTTTCACTGTCTCCCTCAATCTCAGACTAAAGGAAAAGTGGGATGGGGGGTTAAGAGAGACGGCAGAGTGCTCTTTCCTTTGTGCTATTCCATCCCATTTGTTCTCTGCACTGCCCCAAATAGATCCTTCACAAGTCGGAGAAACCTCCTTCACAGCTATTCACCAAGGACATGCATGCAAGTTCAGATTTATGATACAGAGACGGAGAAGGAGGATGTGTTCAGGCTCCACAAAATGTACCTGGTGCCTGGTGTTTTAAGCAGTATGACGATTATATCGTAAAATCAGTTATAACATAAAACAAATTCCTTACGATCTCAATTCAAACCCTTTGTGTCACTCCCATCTTCTGTCATCCGCTTCAACCCCCCCCCCCCTCTCCCAGCCCTCTCACCTTACCTCCCTTTACCAGGCCCATTCCTTGCACCATAACCACTAATAAAAAGCGCCACAATGTCTGTTAAATTACGAGAACGATGTTGTTCAGGACAGTTCCGTGGCTTGATATGGCTTTAATGGGCTCATAAATGTTGGAGTAAACACTTGTCAGGAACAAAGTGGCTTTTCATCAGAAAAAGCCATTTAGAGAAAGGATTTGTTCTCCAAATGCTTGGCTGGACAACCTTGAAACCGGATCATGAAAGAGGAACAACGGACAATTTTTATAAAATTGTCATTATTCTGGAGGCTTTAAAACATAGAAACTAGATTCACTGCTGTGCGGTCGTATGCCCCTTCCAATCAGTGAAGTTACAGTTTACATCCATGTCTGTCCAAAATGTCATCACTTCATCATTTCATCCTGTTCAACATTTGTGGGAAATTGGCATAATTGGCTTATGAATTCTTGAGTTATGGAGAAAAAATAGTTTTGTGAGGTCACAGTGACCTTGACCATTGACCACCAAAATCTAATCAGTCACACCTTGAGTAGGGCGGACGTTTTTGCCAAATTTGCAATAATACACTCCAGACGTTCCCCCGGTATTACGAGAGTGGACTTACCTGATGTCACAGTGACCCTGACCTTAAACCCACCCCCCTTCCTCCCCCCACAGAGGATAACCTTTTTTGGTCATAAGCTGCCTCTTGCTCCATCTTCTTAAAGCTAATTAATGTGTGAAATCAGCTATTTGCATCCTGTGACAGATGTAAGTGTATGGCTGCCCAAGGCAGGACAACCCTGATGACATCAGCAGGGTTCCTTAATCTCCCTTAAGAATCACAGATGATTATGTATAGCTATTTTCACAGGGCTAAAAGTACTCATTGTATGGATTGAACTGGTTTTATTGTGGAAAATCTGTGGAGTGCGCCTTTAACAAGAGGCAGGGAGATGAGGAAAAAAAACATTATTGTGATTCAAAGTTTTAGAAGCTTTTTCTTACTTTTTTTTTAGATAATCTATGCACTATTTGCACTTACACAAATGTATAAAGTATCTAAAGTTATAATTGATGTCTTTCTTTTGGCTTTACTAGAGGATATCATACAGTATTTTTTATGTTCCACATAGAGCCGTATTTCATAATCCCACGTGGGATGCGCCAAATATTTAGCTTGACACAGAAATAGCAATTAACAAAATGACTCCATAAATTTAAAGTTTTCCTCCAGAGTCGTATACGTGTCATAAGGAAAAGGATCATGTGATGTGGGCTTTACTTGAAGCAGTTAAATCTCGTAAAAATTAAAAGCGCTGAACTCCAAATTAAGGAGGGAAATAAATTATCTTTACAACATATCTGCCAGTTTTTTTTTATAGGCTGTAGTTTCCACTTTTGCAGTGCTGTGCACTCGATTATGCAGCGAGTTCCTTCCTAGGTACGCTGCGTTATCTTCTGAGTGCGTGTCCTGTTGTATCACATTGTGGTGTAGCCTTCCAAAGTGCCTTTAAGAGGGGAGCAAGGTGCATAGCAACACCTGGAGCGTGTTTGGCTCTTTAATAGCCCAAGAACATCTACATAAAACTCCAATTACACACACTCATAAAAACTCACACAGGCTACGATATATCACAAACTCTAAACTAGATTGATGATGAATGGGAAGGTGGGCATATTTCAAAAGAGCGAGAAGCACCCTGAAACAGAACGCATCAAACGTTGCCCCATAGCAAATCTTGGCTTCGTGTAATTAGAAGGCAACATTAATGCTATATCAATGAGCGCACACATACACACACACACACGCAGGCACACACACACACACAACAACAACAAACACACACACACACACACACACACACACACACACACACATAAATAGAGAGAGTGAGAGACTCAAAGAGAATGTAAGAGAGAGGAATTAAATCATGACGTTAAATTTATGTCACGGCCATATTTACTGCTTTAATAAGAGTTGGGTAAGCAAAGAGAAGTGCTGGAGGGCACACAGCCTATGTCAGCAGATATTCAAACACGCACGCAAGCACACGCACACACGCGCACACACACGCACGCACACGTACACACACACGCACACGTCCTTGTCGATGTGACCTGATTTACATATCAGTCTCTTTAACAAACCGGCAGCCTTTAAATTGCCCACCTTTATGCAGCTGACATATTTACACATTACAGGCATAGGAATGTGTGTGCACATACTCACACTCTGCTTTACCCACACTCCTAACAAGCTATAGGGGTCATTCCTAACAGGCAACAGCTGAAAATGGTGTGAGCGAGATAAGAGATGGAGAAATGCAAAAGGGAGGATATGGAAGGCAAGTGAGCAAATTGGCCAGATCTAATTAAATACCCCTAAGACATGAGCTGCCAGCAGACCTACTCCCTGATAAACCCATCCTGCACTAGCTTGACTATAAACAAAGCGTTTACAATAGCATTCTCATCCTCCCTTTTAACTCACTTGTATGTTCACACCTGCCTGCACACAAGGACAGGAATAAATATCAAAACACTATAGCTTGTGTGCCATATACTATTGTCCATCGAACTCATCTCCGAAAGGGAAATGGTTCATTTGATGACAGAGGTGGAGGTGGCAGTGGTGTGGGGGAGCCAGAGCAAGCAGCTGGCCACTGAGGCAGCTTGCGGGGCTCAGGGGCAGGCTGTGATATCTGACTGCTGGGTCGAGGTGGGAGGATGGAGGATGGAGGTTGTGAGGGGGGTGGAGATAAAAGTCCACTGATAAAAGCAATGAGAGCAGAGCAGGAACAGAATCTCAATCAGCCCATAATACAACCCCTGAGAAATAGGGTGGGGACTGTGGGCTGTAACAGTTAGAAGTGATATCTACAGTGGATGGGAGGCTTACCATCTGCTGGTATGAGTGCAGCACTGTGGTTAACCTTAGAGAAGATGAACAGCCATTGTGTTATCACAGCGTGAGCAAAGTAACTGAGAACGAGTCTCTTCTGTATCAAACATGCTACATGTGTGATGCTTTTGTGTGAACAATAGCATTTAAAAATTCAGTAGTAGGCTTACACAAAATCCTTGCAAGTGTTGCTGAGAGGTATGTCCATTTAAAATACTTTACAATAAAATATGGAAAACAATTCATTCCAATTTGGGAAAAATACGTGATCTTTTCTACAGGCACATGAAAAAATTGTCAAATAGACTGCATAAAGACTGCTTAAGCATAAAAGGCCATTCTTGCCCTGGAAATAACATTTTGACAAAAACAATCTCTTTTTTTGGAGCTTCTACACATGATTACTGAGCTCACATTTCAACAGATCCATCGCCATGATTACTGAGCAAATCATATCCACTGATGAAGACCTTCTGACGTGGTTGAAAGCTACCGGAAAAGACAGTAACTGAACCTCGATTTGGAATTGTGTTAGTCAAACTACTATTTCCAAATGCCAAGAATTAACTTTCATGATTAAACTGACGAGAACCCTCCAAAAGTGCTAAATCCTAACAGTTTTTTACTGACCTCAAAACTTCATATTGTCAGCTGCACACGGAGGATGCTTGTTTGGGCATAAACTGTCTCTTGCTCCATCCTTTTAAAGCTAAATAACCTGTGAAATTGACTATTTGCATCATGTGACAAATGTGAGTTTTTGGCTCCACACTACATTTGTTCCAAACAATCAAACAAGTTGCAAGACCAGAATTATCTTTTTTTCCTGCAAAAGTGACTTAAGTAAAGTGGTTGCTTCCCCCATATTCAAAAAACAAAAACAATTCAGCATTCAAGTTCATTCTTGACCTTGGGATGTGTGTGTATGCGTGAAAAGATAACCTCACAGTACACTTCCTTTTTCAGAGCTCACAAACACATATCATGGTCCTCATTAAATAAATGGAATTAGTATGAATGTTAATGAATGATAACAAGTGGTCATAATATATGATAAATGATGAAGGCCATGAGATCCAGTTGAAAGTTCTGAAGACCTCTTTCTCACTTACCTCTATTTTTTAGGTTTTTCCCTGGATGTGCCCAGGTGTTGAGATATCAGCTTTTGATATGTCTGCCTGTTCAAAGTCACAGACCCTTGAAGGCCCCGTTTGGCAGAGACTTTTGATTTTGAAAGCGCTAAATGTAAGAATCTGATCTTTGGTAATAAGATTTTCCCAATGGATCTTTCCTCCTGATACATTTTAGAAGCAGTTTGGTGTATAAAGTCATACAAACTTTGCAAAATGCATCTTTTACCATTAGCGGACAAGCAGCAAAATTAATTCTATTCAACGCCAAAGGGCACATCTTACATGCACGTACAAAAAGCCATTTCCCAGTCCGTGGAGATAAATGTCAGTCAGTGCCCTTCTGTCCCACTGGACAGGGTGGACAGAAAGTTGGAGAGGATCAGAAAGAGAGAGAAGGGAGGTCTGACCCTTCGCCCCCCCCCCTTGCCTCCCCTCCCCCCCACACACACACACACACACACATACACCCCATCTCCCCTGGGTGCCACACTGGCAGACAACATGAACAAGGGAATGAGAGTGGAGGAGGAAGGGAAGGGGGGAGGGTGGCAACGAGATGGATGGGAGACTGACTGGTTAATTCTCCTTGACATTCAGGGTAGTCTTGGAGCCTGGCCTGGGAATAGGCTGTCCGGCATAGGCGACAGTCTTCCAAGAGAGAGACATCACACACCCTAATAATGTTTTGTGAATCTCATAGACCATGTTATGCCTCTGAGTGTGTATGTCCATGGGGTGAGCATGTGAGCATCCAAAGTTAGAGATCAACCTCAGCACAAGAAACAGACAAACCCAGAGGCATTCACAGGACAATCAGTGCCATCCAGTCAAGCAGAGACGCACTGCTCTCATTTGTGTTTGTTTGTATGGAGCGCATGCATGCTCTGTGGCAGAAGTCTTTCTTGGAAAAGCAACTGTGTTTGTGTGTGTGAGCATGACTTGCAACAGCAAAAAGTGCAGCAACTCTGTTGACTTCCTCTTTGTCTCTCTGTGAATCAATGGCCTCCGACCCAGCTCTGTCAAAGTCTGACCATGAGAAAATTAAAGCAGAGAGGAATTGAAAGGACAGTAGTGTCCAGCCAGAGTAAAGGTTACACAAAAGGTGCACGAACATCTGATCCACCCACCCTGACCTCAGCAGGAGCCGGACAGAGTAACACAAAACGACAAAGACGAGAGTCAATAACACAGAAAGGCCGATAGTTGGAAACACCAAAACCAATCTATCCACACTAATCTCTCTTTTAGTATAACACGAGAGACTTTTAGCAGGCTGTTTATACTGTATATGCCACAGTCTATTTAAGAAATAAGATAAGATAGTTAACTCAATATCCCATTATTCACAGTGGGCTTGTGCCTGTGGTTCCACAGTAGAGGAAGGTGTGCTCTCCAATGAGCTTGTATAGTCCTGATATCATTTGAATAAAGTTTTAGTTTGTTTTTTGGGGGAATTCAACTAAGCCAGAGTGAAGCCACTACTTAATCCAATCGAGATCTGGTAACTGAGCTTGATAAGATTATCTAACCACACACTGTTTGTTATTATATATTATAGTTGTGCAGAAAAAAAATACAACTGCCCGGAAGCAAACTATTACTTAAAGTAACAGAGATTGTGGAGTGGAAAACTGTATATTATATAACATCTGATTGATTTTGAATTAACTGTCACTAAAATTGGCTCTGCACTTTGTTGTATGTCTGACTTACTTTAATTCAGAATATTGTATTATGTTGTTTTGAAATAAACCAAATCAGGAGTACAAAAAGAAATATGCACAATGTCATTGATCATCATTTCTGACAAGAAGCAAACACTCTTTACCCACTTTCCTATCCCCATTTTTGTTTATCTTTGGCTGACATCTTGTGATATGTGGAGACCCTCAGATATGGGAACAGAGACTGAGAGACAGTAACGGTGGGTGAATAGTGGAAAATTATCATAGACATGGACATAAAGTCACAACTGGGTTTCTGAAGGGATTTTTGAGGCCTGGACTTCAGATTTTTGGTGGACCTTAGGTTTGTTGATGAGATAGCAACTAGCATGTCCTCAGTGTCAAACATGTCCCCAAAACATATTTCTCATGTTTTGGGGACCTCGATGTCAATGTCAGAGAGATCACAGGTGTTCTAGGTTTGCGCTGTAGATTATTTTATAGGAGTTGTGTGTGAAGGCGTGCGAGTGTGCACTTAGTGACTAGCTGCAAGGCTTGAGGCTAACCGGCAAAATAGCCTCTAGCTTAGAGGGTGTTACTTCCATATACACAGGGCGGCATGCATTAAAGATGAGAGCTGCTCACACCAAATATCAGCAGAGAGCCTCCCTACACTTTTTGACACTCGTGTGCAAACATACAAAAACAGAAGAAAAAATAAATAAATAACACAAACACGCACACTGACGCGCACAAGTTGTAGTTCATCTTGAGGTGTAAAGAGAGAGAGAGAGAGAGAGAGAGAGAGAGAGAGAGAGAGAGAGAGAAAAAGGAGAAATAAACTTAATTTAGAAAGCAAACAAGCTGCTCACAGCTTCCTCATCTATAATGCAGAAGAGAAAGCCCCAGTGTGTCAGCAGCAGAATATACTGATGTCATCTCCACACATACCTGTGTAAAAGTGCGCAGCGGGCATGCATTCATGCATGTATTTCGTGCCTATGCGCAATCCTTTTGAGTATATACAAGTAAGTCTTCTTGTGTGCATTTCCCATATTTATACAGGACGCATGAGAAAATCAGTGCCTCAGCCCATCCTCCTCACACACAGATACACAATGACAGCAGGGCTTCGGAGACAGGATAGAGAATCTGATGTAATGCTGCTTCAAACACTCAAAGGGATCAGAAAGGAACATCACACACTGTCACAAAAACACACACTCTCTTTCCGACTCTCATTCTGCCAGACGGATTACTGAAGGAAACAGCTCTGGGAGAGAATGACAGAAGGTAAAGAGACAATACAGGTGAGGGGAAAGCTCACAGGAACTGAACAATCTGTGTGAGGCTGGGGGGAAATATAACTGACAACCACTGCAAAAAGAAGACTATCATTATGAAATTATGGGCAAGAAATACAGACGAAACTATTTGTCCAAACAAAAGATTATTATTGAGGATATAGTTTTGCCTGGGCCAGAATGGCATTAGCTGTTCCCAGTTCCTACCGTTCTCCCTAGAATAGGCTGCTGTGCCAGGCGACTGTGTGCTGAGAGAGCCGTCTGGGAGATAAGGAGCTAAATATAACCATTACAGAGCCTCTACACATGCTGCTACAGCCACCAGCCCTGCAGTCACTGATACAGCCAAGCTCCTTCCAACAGGCGGCTGAATTATCGCAATCTAGCTCAAGTGCGTTTGACTACATGCGGGACGTTGAGATAAAAAAAAAAAAAGACAGCCGTGCGTTTTGATTTTCTGAACTTCAATTGTGCTGTATGTCGTCCAGTGACATTGATGGTGGCTATTTCCTTGAATGCCTTTTATTAGCTGTCTGTTATAAAAAAAAAAAAATAAGCTAAGTTGAAGCGAGGACGTTAAAGGGAATAGTTTGGCAATCAATATGATGCTACTGCCAGCAGCCTTAGCTTAGCATGTACAAATACCAATGTGTAAAAAGATGACTTTGGTTTTTTTACGGATTAAACAAACAAGATATGAAGTGATAATTAGTGCGCTTTAGAGGTGCTGTTGCACAGATTGTGTTAGCCTCTGACCAAACCAGGATTTTTTCTTTTTAGGAGACCACACACACACACACACACACACCGTGTCACGTTAATGAGAAGGTAATTAGCACTTTTGAAGTTGCAAACGTTTCAACTGGTGATATCTGTCCTTCCTGAGCTCGAGCACATAGCTGTCTGATTAAAGGTGTCTCCATAGACAAGTATTCTGACCCTGTCCAGCAGTGACACTGTGAAATGTGCACAAGGCACCAGAAATGTTTTAATACGGTCTCGTACTTTGTTTAGAGTGTGGAGAGGTGAGAAAAAAAAAAGAAAGAATAAAGTAGGAAAAGGAAAAGAGAAAAAATGGAGGGTATGAAAAACAGAATATGATATAGAGTAGGAAAATGGGTGTCTATACATAAAAATCTCAAGTTTGCAATATTTAGCAGATCTCTAATCATTTTGTCGAGCCTGAAGTTATGATAGGTTACTGTTTCTTAAAAAAATACATTCAATTCTTCAGGTCTGAATCTACTAGTCTTTCTGTGAGTGCAGATGTCACTTTTGACACAAAAATATCTCTTTTGGTCCAAAATGTTTTTTTTTTTTTTTTTTACATATACTGTTATATAAGTCAAACAAGGAACCAGGAAAAGAGAATAAGACTAAAAGAAAATGAATATTTATATGCCTCACACACAAAGAAAGGTATTTTGGGGTGACAGACAAGCCAATTAACAGTCAACACACAGTGTGAGAGAAAAAGGACGAGATGCAGAAATATGCAGACATTTTAAGATGGGGGGTATAAAACTGAGCACATAAGCCAATGCATTTAAATGGTATTTCTACACTTTTGTGCAGCCTGAGATGGTTAACTATCGCACCAATTAAAGGACTACAATTTATGAGGGGAAACTTTTAGCATCTAGAAATCAACTAACTATCTTCAATGCGGAGTAAATAAAACTCCACCAGAGGAAAAATGAGATCTCCAGAATGCCATCTGGGGTTACTAATTAGCTGCTATGCTGTAACGGTGCTATCCTACAGTATTTAATAAGGGCATCATTCCCTCATTGCTGCCTCATTTAAAAAGGACCCATGAGGCCATACATTAGAAAAAGCAAAATTATTGTATGACTCATTTTTCTTCCTGAAAGCTGCACATTACAGTCTTAAAGATTCAAACCCCCAATTCTTCACCTAAGCTTTTTATCTCCTCATCCTCCTGCCAACTTAGTCTCTTATGACTCTGAGCCAACTTCTCACTGAATACATCAAATTGATGTAACGTGCACATTTTTTTTGTGCTTAAACAACAAAAGAAGTGGTAAGCCTGTGTTAGACTCTCTGTTTCTCTCTCTGTGTGTGTCCTGCATACATATGCCATACCCCTGCTTACTTTATAATATAGCTTTGCACAGGATCTCAAAATGTCCAAAGTGAGCACGCAGGGTGTGAATGATGAGAGGGTTATTTATGCAGCTAAAACACATGTAGTTTTGAAAACATGTTTCCTATGTATTCTGCAAAACAGCAAATCAATGAATATGTTTTGATTGATTAAGGTAATGTATCAGGTTACATGGCTAAATATTAGCTGGCTGGAGCTTCTCAAATGTGACGATTTCCTTCTTTGTTTTTTAAAATATATTTATTGAGTTTTGAACTGTTGGCAAAACAAGCAATTAGGAGGCATCAGGCATTTTATAGACGAAAAGATACATTTTAAAATGTTTTAAAATCTAAAACAATCAATTTGCTCCGTCATGAAAAGTAATCATTATTAAAGCCAAGTTGCTACTGCCTTCATAAAAAACGTACATGCATGTGATTATAGAAGTTTTTTTAGACAGTTTTAAATATGAAAAGTATAGGTATAATAACTAAGGCAAACTTTGGATTAATGAACATTAAAAACCTCATGCAGCTGCAAAGATATTTGGCTCAAAAGTAATTTGAAACCATTCATCTGAAAGTAATATTAAGGTATTACAGTTTTTAGAGTCTAGTGATACATGTACAGTATAACTGGCTTCTTATTGAAAATGAAAAGAAAGTTAAGCAAAGACAAAGGTAAATGTCCACCCAAAAAATCCCTCTGAAGTACCTTTAATCCTCCAAACCTATGCCCCCACCCTTGTGGAGACATAACGATGTCCACTTAGTGAGAAGAGGAACATTGGGGAGGAGGCAGACCAAAGAAATTGCACTGTCTTGGTATTTTGGCTACAGATTCTGCCCTTCCTTTCCCTGTTCACTCTGTGGCAGGAAACGGCATCTTCTAAAAGACTTAAGGAGCAGGAACATTTGGAGCTGATGCATGATATCATTCTCTAAAGTAAATGTTTTACTGTAAACAGTATCGTAAACCTCCCTCACACAGACACACACACCATTATGTTCGCAGAGATAGAACAGTAACTCACGGGTAGTCATTAACCATTCACAGTGGCTACAGGCCCAGAGTGTTTCCTGTTTGCCATTACTGATCGGGCCTTTTGAAATTGCTTCATGAACACAATCATGTTGTGTTTCACATTCCAAGATCAGGGTAATCTATTCAAGGCAAGTAGTAACAACCACCACGCCCAATAATTTGAAATGTGAGGGATCTCAGCCACCATTATTACCTTGTTGTTAGCAAAAGGTGATACTGTTTTCTCTCTTCGTCTATTTTCTGCTGCTCGTCCGGTACACGGTGGGAGCAGGCGAAGCAAAGTATCTCAGATGCCCCTCTCTCAAGCGGCTTCCTCCAGCTCGCCCTGAGGGATGCCAGAGTGTCCCCAAGCCAGATGGGATATACAGTATAATGCCTCCAGCATATTCTGGGTTTGCCCCAGGGTCCCCTCCCTGTCGGAGGTGTCCAAGGGGCATCCTGATCAGATACCTGAACCACTCCAACTGGCTCTTTTAAATGCAATGGAGCATCGGTTCCACTCAGAGTTACATCCAAATATCTGAGCTCTTCACACTGCCCCAAAGGATCAGCCCTGGACACCCTGCGAGGGGAACTCATTTTGGATGCTTTTATCCACAATCTCGTGCTTTCGGTCACTGAGCCAAGCTCATGACTGATAGGTCACACCACATTTTACTCTGGTAATCCACCATCAGATTTAGAGGTGCTGACACTAATCCCAGATGGATTAACCAATAACAGACAAGGCAACCTGGCCAAATTTCAATGCATAATTTGTCATTTTAAAACATGCAATTTTTTACTTAATTACACAACAAACACAGTTTGTTTCAGAAGATGAAATGTAAAAGAAGTTAACAAAACAAATCAACACAAGATGTTGTCAATTGCAAAGAAGATATGACACCTGGTTTTAGGAAGGAGCCGCTAAGGCGTAGGAGAGTGGGGGAGTAAAGAAAGGCGTTTAGAAGAAAAGAGGAGAGAGATGATGAAGCTGGAAGGAGAGTTTCTTTTGAGAGTTCAAAATGAGGAAGCAAATGCAAGCGGTAAGGCTTGGGGGAAGACTCAGGTCAGACTAAAAAAGAAGAAAGTAAACAATGGGGACCTCTGTTGCTTTTCCAGGGCAAAGGAAAGGCATGAAAGGATTCTCATTTTCATTTAGCTCAGACCAGAAAGCAGCAGCGTACATCTTCCTTCTTAATTTCCCAAAGCAGTTCTACCATTTGTAATGTGTAAACAAACAAAATAAACAAGCAGACAAATGAAGGTGAAATGCTGCTGGGTCTGCTTGAAGTTTGCACAGGTATTTAACAATGCAGTTGTGAAAAACTGATACAAAACAGGAACAAAGAGCATGGATTAAAGGATTATAAATGGATAAACAAGAATTCAAGTTCTAATTTAAACTCACCAACATGGCCATGAGGTAATGTGAGATAAGCCACGGCTTTAAAGCAGGCCTTGATTTATATGGAAAACACTTGGCACAAATACATATTGTGCTTTGGACCAACTGGTGCTGAGTCGAGGTTACATAACTCGGAGACTGACAGTTCTCACCTGTTTGTCTGATTTTATACAATTTTCTTAGGATTGTGATTGACGGCTTAGAGAGCTACAGGATGGCATTTGAATAAGTATGAGGACATTCTGAGCAAGTTCACTGTTACCATGGTGATGGTAGAAGATTACGAGGACACATTGGACCAATATTCAAACTGCCAGAGGGGCAACTAGACAGGTGCTCTGTACGTGGGCGCACATGTCGTGCACATGTCGCACACATGCTTTCCACATACAGATGCCTGTACAGTACCTTTATAGTTGATGTAACTGCATATGCAAATATACGTGTTACAATAGTGACTTCAAAGGTTAAATAATCTATTATAGACAAAGACTTCAAAGCAAAAGGATCTTGGCAGGGATTCCCCAACACACTAACACTGTTTTTAAGTTACACGCTAACATGTGCACTAGACCACACCAGAGGAGTATCTGGCAGTGGGCCCATAGCAATCTTTTTACTCCTTTATTGTGTTATGTTCTATTCTTTGTGATGCAGTGAAGTACTCCTACTCTTCATGGGCATCAAACCAGAGGACAACACCTCCTCCCTTCAACCCTGACTCGTAGATCAAAAAGACACGCGAAAGGGCAGACAGAGATCAAATGTGCCTTTGAGAAATCCACCCACAGGACACCCAGAGCCTCCACTGGCATACTTAACACACATATCCAGCATTACAACACACACACACACACACACACACACACACATGCACATTCAACATGGCAGAGTGGTTAAAGGTTATCTTTGCAGAAGTAAGCGTCATCTCACTCGGTCAGTTTTCATTATGAGATCTTCGACGGGAAAAAATCGAATGAGAATCAACCGAGTCCTGCAGCTGCAAGCCTGAACAAAAATCTAACTCGTGTTACACTATTTAACATAACGACTGTAGAAAGACTTTGCAACTGCATTGACTAATTCCAATATTTCTTCAGAAGTAATTCTGGTGGGTAATTTGTGCTTTGACAATGGGCACAGAATACCCACAATGTCTATCTAAAAATAAAGCCACAAGACGAACCAACGGCCCATTGAGCAGCTCCTCACAAAGAGGAAAGACACGCGGCTTGTTACAGCAGGGAATCCAGCAGCTGACATAACAGCACACTGGCCGCTGAAACACGTATTTAGTAAAAAATCTCTTTCAAGACCTGAGGTGTGCCTCAGACATGGACAAACAGAGAGAGAAACAGACGGAAACACAGGCCAACATGCAGAGCAGAGGGGCTGTAAACACAATGTGTAAGCACAACCACCACCACATTGCCAAAAACAATGTCTCCTTAAATGGCCAGAGAACATTTCATTAATCGAACTCCTCCTGCTTAAACTGTTACTGCGCTGTTAGAGCAGTGATGAGAAGCTTGGCTCTCCGTTAGGGCTCAGACTAATGAGACAATCAGCAGCTCGCTGTCACAGCCTGGACTTTATGATATCAAGGAGGTGCCTCTAGTTTAACAGCCATTGACCGGCTCATCACTCCTCTCTACTTCGCCTCCTTACGGTCGATGGAAAGAGGAGCAATCTGTGGATGGCCGTAACTGAACCTTAATAACTGAAGAGAGATTATTATTATAGAAAGAGGAACGAACAAACTTAAAATGAGCTCTGTAGCTGGCAATCCCCAAAGCGCAGGTGGAGAAGGGAAAGTGTGTTTTGTAGAATCGTCTTATAAGATTTCTCCCTCTCTCAGGACTCTGCATGTGGCGAGCAAGGTGTCAATGATCGGAGAAGAAGAAGAAGAAGAAGAAGAAGAAGAAGAGAATACCTCATGGACCTGCTGCACAACATGGTAATACAATGTAACTCACATACTGGACTTCATTTTCTCCTTCCCTCTATTGCTTTCCCCACCCTCCTTTTACATAATGCACACACTTTTGATTTCACTCTACAATGCAGCTACCCTCTCCTCCTTGAGGATTGCTACTAATTTATGTCTCTGCACCTCCCTCAGCCCTTTCCCCGCCTCATCACCAAGTGCGCTGTACACACAGCACGGCTATTGTCAGAAAGAGGATTATAATAGCTCTGATCTGATTAATTGACAGTAATGGTAGATGGCTGGAGTGAGGGAGAGGGTCGGAGAAGAGATCAACCCTTAACTCTTCTCCTCCCTGCTGCTGCCCTCCTGTGCTCTTTACGCTACTCCTCTCTCCTCCAGGGATCTCATTATGGAAGACTCACTGGCCATGAGGACTGAGCCTATGCGTATGAGATGGGCTAAAGAGGGGGACGAGCCCTGTGCGGAAGGGAGTAAGTGTGTGTGTGTGTGTGTGTGTGTGTGTGTGTGTGGAGGGGGGGGGGGGAGAAAGCAGGAGAATGAAAAGAGATGGTGAAGCTTTCCTTCACCATCTCTTTTCAGGGAAGAAAAAAACTGGATACTGCAGAATGCGGGAAAGAGAGTCGAGGACATAACTGGTGGGGAAAGTGTGTGTGCAGAGAGAAGTGTGCTGTAATAGGACAGTAGAGCATACTGCCTCAGGTACCAGATTGTTATTACTGCTGCAGATGGCTCGGAGACACTTCACGCAGATTTATGTTTCGTTTTCGTCGGTGCGCGTGTGTGTATGAGTCACATCCATGTCTGTGAGGCCATTTGTGAGCATGTTATATGCTTGTTTAGTTTAAGTAATGTCAGCTAAATGGCATGTTTTCTAGATAAATAAGCAATTAGAAGCTCAGAGGGAGGCTGCAGTGAGCTCCAGCATCCAATCAAATCCCCATACACCATCTGTAAACTACTGCTCTCATTGTACAGCCTGCTGTAAATATCAAATCAAGTGATTCAGGATCCTGTGCTCACAAAAACAACAACCGTAAATGCCATCAACTGAGTAGACTAAATTGAGCTGAAATGCTCACTCCCTTTCCCCTCCAGATTCTTTCCATCCTCCCCCAGAACCTCGACCAAGATCTATCTTGCCCTCTACTCTTTTCGACCTGTCGGCGCTTCTCCATTTGTGTAACAGCTTTCATTGATTTCTTTATGAAGGGGTCATGAGATGCTCTTCAAGTGGCACTGAGGACTGTCGGTGTGTTTATATTTGTGTGCACAAGTTGATGTGAGCATGTAAGTGCGTGTTTCTTTGCGGGCCCACGGATGTAATGGTCAACACTAATCTAATCTAGTGCAGTTTGGAAGAAATGAGACACTTTGACAGACAGGCCTGCGCCTGCGCATACGCTCCATCTCGCACCCGCACAAACAAATGGGGGCTCATGGAGACTCTAATGCAGAGTTATTATCCTCATAATCACTCAGAAACCCACTACATCTTCTCTATATTCTCTCACCTCCTCTTTTCAGCTTTCTAGCAATCCATCGTCCTCTCTCCACCTCCTGGAGACATCAGCTCTCCCCTCTCCTTGTGTCCCCTCTCTACCACACAGGCACGATGCAGCGCAAAGATATCTTCCCAATGGGCTTTCATAAAATCAATGGCTATTTGGGGCACACGGTTTCAAGGTGTCAGATTGTGTGTATGCTGGGGTACGTACACTACGTCTATGTTAATTTGCCACGTGCTGATAATTCTCAAACAAAAAAATAGAACAATTTCCGATAGCTCAGGGGCACACACAGCGTGAAAAAAAGAAAAAGAAAAAAAGGGGAAATATTACCGAAGCTGTTCACGACTCACATGTACAATGTAGATTTCGCAGTTCCTTCGGTGCAAATAATTGCAGTTGTTTTGCTCACTCAGCTGCTGCAAATAAAACTCACTAGTAAAACTTTCACATTAAAGGCATGCCCCTTAAGCCACTGGAAGGCTTTTAAGGTGAAACATCTGTGTAGGAAGCATTGAGTTCAGACATCTTAACGGGTAACTGCACCCTGAAATTCAGCTAAAACCCTCCCTCGCAGCTTATCTAAAGAAAGGGTCAACGTGTGGGTATCAGTGTTGCAGCGGAGCCATCGGCTTTTCAGGCGCTCTCCCACCGTGTGTTTGTCTGTGGGGGAGTGTTGGTACATAGGCGCAGTCAAGCTGTTTATTGCGGTTAACGTTACCGTTTGTCAGCCCTAAAAATCTTGTTAAGCGGAATATAGCACAGTTATTGGCGAACCCATGTTTTGTTTACTGCCACTGAAGAGGAATAAATCTCGTTCCTCTATGACAATATCTGTCCGCCGTGAGATACATGGGGCCACAGTCAGCCAGTGCTACAACATGTATACATGGCGCAGGGTCATTGTACAACATAAACCTCGGAGTCTTGCCTAACCAGTCGAGTCCAAATTATCATCACGTCCTCATTTTATCCGATAAGACTTTATGTGTAATTAGCATATGAATTCTTGAGTTATGGCCAAGAAACATTTACCTTTGACGACCACAATAAAAGCAGTTCATCTTTGAGTCCAGGCGCATGTTGGTACCAAATTTGAAGGAATTCACTCCAAGTGTTCCTGAGATATCGTGTTCATGAGCACGTACATACGTATGGACAACCAGAAAAACATAATGCCTCCGGCCAGGGATGTTGCTGCTGCAGTGGCATGAAAAGCAGTTGAAGCACAATAAGTGTTTCATTAGATGCCAACAATAATCCATGTGAGTAAGTACATGGTGCAAAAAAAAATCTTTAGCATGGAATTTGCTAAGCCCTGCCCCTCTTAGTCACTGTTGATATTCATATTCTGAGTGTGTAAATGTATCCATTACATAGTAGTATATATTTTTATATATACTGTATGTGACACAATATGGAATTGCATTAACAGCAGCAAACTAAGAGAGGAGGACATTACAAAACAGGGAGTCATCTTCCCAAAATATGATAAAATATACTATAAAAACAAGGACAATTTGGCTTATTTCTAATGTAAGCTTGTGCAGCTAAGTTAAGTCCATGTCTGTGTGTGTGTGTGTGTGTGTGTGTGTGTGTGTGCTGGAGTTTATTTTCTGCTCTTCCAAAACAGATACAAATGCAAGAGTTACTGTCTCTCAGGGAGCAGGCTGAGCCTGAGCCTGCTATGACAGTAAATAAGCTAATAGGCAAATGTCATGGCTATTAAATGAGTTAAGCCCGATCGATGTCAACTCCAGGGCAGGCAGAGGTATATAAATTCATTTCAAATGAGACACCAACTGACACCAATAAAACAAGTAATCTGTTAGCATCTGTCTGCCAAAACGGGGGTCTGGTGTGTGTTTGGTAACGTGGATGTGTGCATGTGCATCAAGAGGCAGTGGGAGGGAAGGCGGGAGATGACATGGAATGAGGATGGGAAAAAGGGATTACGCGGGGTAGATGTGGAGGCATGGATGAAGCCGTCACTACGCTTTGTGAGATTCTTGGCGGTGAGCGATGAGAGAATGATCTTCCACGCAGGCAGCAGGAATGCTTACACTAACACTTTCCCTCCGCCTGGGCCCCAGAAACGGAGGAGAGAAACATGTCACACAGATAGGAACCGATCAATGTCAACAAACACTGTTAGCAAACAAACACAGCCACGGACACACACATTTGCACAAGCGCCGACCAAGCAAAGAAGATGTAATGTGTTTTTATCTATATTTCACACTCTTTTTTTTCTCTCTTCCGCTGACAGCCCTTCTGGTCTCTTAACTATCCATCACTGAAATGATTTCATTAGTGATCAGGCAGCCCAGAAGCAGTATTAGTTTCTTTTTAATGACAGACACAGCGCTGAAGCATGTCGTTTTCACTCTCATACTTTGGTTTTGATCGCTGGTTTGTGTCTCAGAATAAAACTCACCAAGCCATCCCAGAGGGCCACACTGTGAATCATAAGGATCCACTCAAACAACAGAGTCAGCACATATGGATGCTCACATGCAAATTAACTCGTATACACTTAAGCACATATTCACATCACCCTACAAAAAGAGCATCGTTTCAAAGCTAAATACAGAGAAAACTGTGCCCGGTGCCTCACCACAATCTACATTCATGTTAATAAAAAACTACAGGCTCTTTGCTGTGTCCAAAACCCCATCTGTATTCAAAACTGCAGCCAATCAGTAATGAGGTATTTCTTTCAAATTCACCGAGATAAGTGCACATGCAGAATGCTAAGTTTAGCCCGGAGGTAAGTTAGAAACATGGCTTGCACTACTATGAGTACTGCCCTCAGCGTTTGGCTTTAAACATGTTAAACAAGTTAACTTCATTTCTAATGCAAATCTTCTCGTTCAACTTTAGACAGGAAAGCCAATTCGCACATTTCCCAAATATGTCAAACTATTCCTTTAATTAGGATTACCGTCACGTATCACATAATTACCTTTCTGAGGGAATTTTTAGGCATTAAATGCTCAAATATAGTTCATATTGTTTTTCTATATTTTGCAACAACCCAACACACATCTACACAGCGGCCGCGCTGGTCAGCCAGCAGTGTGCTCAGAACAGTCGGATCTATTGATTTACTATCAACGGGCCATGCATTGACCAGAGCAAGAGTTGTAGGGCCTGCACCCTCCGTGTATTAATAATTAATTTGGGTCTGGGGTTACAGCAGGCTTGAACCCAGCATTGCTGGACACCTGCAATATATTGTTGATGTAGAAAGACATAAGAGACACCTTGACTTTGATATAATCAGAGTTGAATTCTGCAAGGTGTTATGAGAGATTGAGTGTGGTTTGAGGATTTTTTTCTATATTTGAACAGATGAGGGAGGAAAAAACACACATAAACACACACTCACACACACCACACAGGCGTGTGTTTGTGTGTGTGTGTTTGTGTACGTGTGTGTGTGTGTGTGTGTGTGTGTGCGTGTGTGTGTGTGTGTGTGTGTGTGTGTGTGTGTGTGGTGTTCAATATGATTCCCATGAAATATGCATGAAGTATGTTTGAACCTTCCCCCCACCCACCTCCCCTACAGGCCAGTACCAAGGTCCTCACATGAGCTCACACGGACACACACACACACACACACACACACACACACACACACACACACACACACACACACACACACACACACACACACACACACACACACACACCACACACACATGCAATGTGGCACCCTGGCCTTACACTGATGAATGTCTGTCCTTCAGAGAGCACAACAGCCACAGGAGAGTGATACAGTGTGAATGAGAACAGAGTAAAGGAAAGAGGAAAGGTGAAGTAAGAAAAAAAACTGAGAGAAGAATATTCCTGTCAGACTGTTGAGATGCTTTCTAAGAACTATAATTGACAGCATACACAAGCATTTTTGACAATTAAATAGTATGCTGATAATAAAACGTTGACTATTAAGTAATTACATTTCCTCTAAAACTGCACCAAGTTACAGGACCTACTCTCACTCAAACAAATCCCACTATGTAAGTAAAAATGAATTGCAGTATATCACACGTTATCTAACACATTTTACTTTCCCAGAAGAAAACAGGTGCATGGGTGGAGATACTGAGATGGAGGGGGGTTGGGGGGGTGATATATTCTAATTAGACTCTATGTGACAAAGAAAGGGGAGCCAAATCTGAAAGGGTTGTTGAATCACATGTTTTACGATTTAGGAATATTATGTTCCAATAAATCCCCTTTAATCCTACACACTGCTCCTTTAAGGTGGGGGTGGGAGGGGAGGATATACGCCACACTACACCCACCTACAAGTCACCACTGCGTTGAAGGGATTGGATGTGTGGCAGATATATCATTTTGCATTTCCAACAAAGAGGATGTTGAAAAAAAAGGAAGTAAAGAGGGAAGAGATGGAGGAGAGGAAGAGAGGAGGAGAGGAGGAGAGGAGAGGAGAGGAGGAGGAGAGGAGAGGAGGAGAGGAGGAGAGGAGGAGGGGTTCTTTGTCATCTCGGCTTTTAAGTTACAGTAACTTTCTAATTAGCAAGACATTTGCTGCTGTGCTAATGAACAACAAACTCTTTCAAGCAGAACAAACAAGCTAAAAACAAAACACACACACACACACACACACACACACGCACACACACACGCACACAAACAGCATCTCACCAGGACACCAGCCCATCTGTTTGCTCAGGGAATCTTGCTTTCCTCTGGCGCTGTTTAAAAAGAGAGTGGGAGAAAGTGCATCCCACACACACACACACACTAGTGAGTATGCAGACATGACATCATAGTTTTCTGTGCCGAGTCTCTGCAAAGAGCGTGGGCAGGAGTGCGCGGGTAGCTTGTGTGAATACTACACTGCGCGAGCCAACACAGACTGAGAAACCAGCAGAACAGACTGTGCGTGTTTGTTTGAGTCTGTGTGTCCTTGTCTGTCACTTAGAACTTGAGGCGAACTAAAGGCATCTTTTTCGCATCTCCGCATTCATCTCCTTATCTCTGCCTCTGCCTTTCCCCCTTGACTCTCTCTCTCTCTCTCTCTCTCTCTCTCTCTCGCTCTCTCTCTCTCTCTCCTTCTCTTCTCACTGTTTATCTGCTGCTCATACAGTCATTTATTTTCCTCTGGCATTTGTTTGGCTTCCATGCCCTGTGAGCACTGTTTAATTCTCCCCCACGCTCCCTCCGGAGAAGGAAGGGGTGAGGAGGTGGGTGGGTGGTGAGACAGGTGTGGGGTGGGGGGGGGGCAAGGGCAGAGGCACTTCATTAATCAATCAACCAGCTTTGAAAATTTACCTAATTAACGGCTAATTAGAGATCTGGGCAGAGTGCCAGCTGGCATCCAATCCACCTCCACCAATACGACCCCTGCGGTCCCCCAGATGACACTAGAGGTAAACACTCCTCCCTTGTTCCCTCCTTTGCGCTCTCTTTTATTAGTCTATCCATCCATGCGTCCACTCACCCGTTCATTTTTGCGTTCTCTGCAGAAACAACCGATCACGGCTGATAACTCAGACAAGCTCAGATAGCTTAAAGATGTCTCGATCTCTCGCCACCTGCCTCATTCCCATGTCGCACCATATGGCTGCCTGTTTGGCTTTTCCTTATGCGGTCTTCTTACCGGAGAAATATTGGTGGTCATCACGGCGTCCCGCAGGCTCTCAGAGGGCTCCGTCTCACCCCGACGATGGCTGCCACGGTTCTTGCCTTGTCCCTGCCAGCTCCCTGTGCGGGACGTGCTTGCACGCCAGGCCCGCTGGATCCTGGGAACATACATGGGCAAAGTATGTATGTTAGTGACATCTACAGCTCATAACGTAATTATGGCGGCCTTGTGGAAGGAGTCATTTTGGGCGGCCAGGGTTTTTAGATGTCATGTTCATTTTTTCTGCATATGTTGGGTGGCTGTTGGAGTATTTCCCAAGATTGGATGAAAAGAAAATGGTCTTATGCACCATATCCCATTTCTCACTCAACTTCTCATTATTTTCTTCCGAAACTTTCTTTTCTTAAATTAATTTCCTGGCCATTCTCAAACATCTTTTCAATCATTAATTCTTCATTTCCCTATCCTCAATATTGCTTTCTTTTCTCCCTTTAAGTCTTACACAGCTCACACACTTTTCTGACCTCTCCCCACCATTTTCACCCTCTACAGATCCCTCTCTCCACTTTCTTTTATCCCTGCAGTCACCCCAACACCCGGGTCCAGGATGGCGTGTAGGATCAATTACCCGATGGAGAAACACATTCACCTCCAGTGGAGCAGAGAGACAGCTGAGCCAAATGGAACAAATTGAATTAAGCCATAACTCCTAGCTCCAAAACCAATACCTTTGCCCCCTTCTTTTTCAATCCCTATTTTCTCCACTTTTAGTCTCCCTTTGCTCTGTCCATCTGTCCGTGTTTCCGGTTCCTCTGCCCTCTGTGTTAGTTCATCCTGAGAGTTTTTTTTGCTATCCGCCTCACCTTTCTACACCCCAATCCTTTTTATTCTACACAGAAACCTTTTCTTCTCTATCCTCGACTTTCAAGGAAGTGAAAGCCCGAGGCGGGAGCTGTCCTTCCATGCTAATCCTATAAAATCGTGGGCCCGTGTTTAAATAAAATGGCGCTAGGTGGTTCAGTGCACTCTGACCCCAGTCACACATTCATTCATCTCTCCCACACAATGAAAACAAATATTTTTTAAAGGTCATAGGTAACATGGGTGACACTCATTGTGAAATTGACTCAAAATGTAGAAAAGAAACACTGATATTTTGGGGGGAAAAGAAAACATGCAGATACACAGATGAGCCACAGGTGATACTCACACGATAGCCTTTATTTCCAGGTGCTGTTGTTGCTCACGACAACGGGGGCTATTGTCATCTGCTTCCTCACTCTTACGAAGGTGGCTTCTGTAATAACAACATAATAACAAGACAGATGTACAGAAATATGACGCCAAAAACAACAAACGCTGTTTACACCTCACCTTGTAAGCCCCAAAAATATTATATTTCACATGATAATGGAAGTCACAGCCTCATAGGCACTTCTTTAGGTCGCGTAAGAGGATGTCATGGTAGAGTTTACGTTCAAGAGTGCAGCTTTTTTATGGCAGAATAAGTGTTTTGCGTGATTATGTTTCACGGTTTTTATTGTCATATGCAAGGAAAATGTAAGGAAAATCACAAATCTCAGGCTCCCTCAAACAATGCTCATTGAACATTTATTACAAAAAGGGAAATCACACAAGTAAAAGCAAAATGAGAATAATACATAAATTGTGCAAGTTGACATATAGGGCTAAAATATAAACATGAATGAAATAAATTTGCGATAGACAGTATTGCAAGTAAAAAAATTGAATGTAAACAGGAATGGAGTAAATGTAAATGCATAGGCAAAGTACAACAGAACAAGGGCTTTATTGTCAAGTGTACCATCCTCATTGTAGATTGAATGCTGTTCATAAGATATGAGTTTTTTTTCATGGAAGAGTAGGGAAACTATAGTGTAATGTCTTACCTCTCCACCTTGAGAACTGCCTGCCCTCCACTGTGATTACAGTAGCGATGATACCTCTTCACTTCTTCCTGCAAAATGAAAAGCACCAATGTGTCAACAAGATTTTTTATTTTCTCCGCCAGGGATATGACACGGGAGGAGCTGTGCTTCGATAGCTTACAATAATAAATCAGTAGCATTTCACCTATGGGTAATCTATCCTCCTCCCAAGCGTATACAGTCCGTTTGGCAAAGTGACATAATGAAACCTAAACAGAGGTAAAACAGCTCCTTTTTATGAGTTATTTCTGTTGTCTGTTTATTAACCTTAAGAGTGGCAGCTGGCCTGGGTCGGTAAACATAGGCATTAATAATCACATGTTGGCAGGAAAAACAATTGTGTGTGTGTGTGTGTGTGTGTGTGTGTGTGTGTGTGTGTGTGTGTATCCTATTGCTGATGCATAACAGCATGCGTGTGCTCCGTAGGTGCCAACCAGCCAGACATCGGCTGCAAGCCAGGGGGTGAGGTCGATCTCAGGTGGCTCTGGGGCAGCTGCCATGCAGCTCAGTGGGACCAGACAGATGGATGTGCTCCCAAAGCAACCAGGCAGCTCCACTGCATCGCTAGTACTCAATGTCTCTGGGTGTTAGCTAGCAGGGTGCAAGCTGTGAGTATTTGTCCATGTTTGTGCTCAAGTGTCTTAAAGGTGTCAAGAGAAATTCAGCTCACTTGGAGTGAAGATAGGATTGGCCATTTGTACTTTCATTAATTCCCTATTGCTCAGACCTCTGTAACGTTAAATGTAGCTATAACTCTACCACCAGCCTCAGAGCTGAAGGCCAACCATTGCCCCGAGAAGTGTCACAGGGGGTTTGGGGGTGTACTAATTTAACTCTTTGTGTCCAACACAAATGAAAGGTTTCTATTCCATGAAACATTATGTTTAGATGATGATCAAATTAAAACTGACGATTTTTATGTAACTTGGGGGGGCTAACAGTCCCCCTCTTCTAGCCACTAGACTTCACACTGGACTTCACGACTCCAAATGAATGCGGCACCTTGTCTGCTGGATGTAAAATATGCAAATGTTAGCTATCAAGTTCGTCGTATAAACTTTATAACTGCTGCACCCTTGCTTTAACTTGCTTTGGACGACGTCTACCTGAGCAGAGAATGACGTCACGCTCCATGGCCGGCCGCGCGTGCGTCCAGTGCTGGGAATTCTGTCCCCTACCGTTATCGCGTCGTCGTGGAAGCCTTGTACCCATTCTCCACTTCCATACGGTTTATGTATGTTTTTTATGTTTGTTTTTTATGTATGGTTTTCCCCCCACCACCCCTCAGGTAAACACTGTTAGCTCCGTCAGCACTTTCGCCATAGTTTGCACCGTCGGCGCTGTGAGCCCCGTTATGAGCCGCCGGCTCGCCGTAAACATGTCGACGGGCCGCGGGGCAGCGCTGAGCAGCGGCAGTGAGCTAACCACTGGGGCACGCGCACGTGTAGGCTACCAACGTGCACTAGAAAGGGCGCGCGGCCGGCCCGCGTCGTTCAAAGCAAGGAGAAGCTCGGATAACAACACACAGTTATATAAGAAAGCAGATTCCATCCGGTCTGAAGTTCCCATTCCTTACATCAACACAATTCATATAAAGGTATTCACTCCTTTATACCTTCTGCCACCATCCTCCTCAAGTCTATGGGGACAAAAGTATCTACAAATCCTTTTTATCTTTTTAACTGACTTTTTTTTGTCTTAGTGTTGTCTTCATGTGCCATGGCTTTTATGTGTGCTAGATGTATGCATCCCACTATTGCATAACTAATTTACTCAATGGGGACAACAAAGTTATTGATTGATTGTCTACTTAAACTACTGATTGCACATTAAGAGTGTTAATACTATGATTAAAACAGGGACTATTACAGTAAATATTTTATTATAAATTGTTACAATTCCTAGGATTGCAACACTTGCTTGATATAGGCTACCTTGCATTGGTCATTTTCTGCAGCTGCTATCATTGTTTTCAATGTATTTACTATTACTATCTTTAGTGTGTTTAAAACCAACCGAACTGTCTCTGGTCTCTGGACCGGATACAATGCACTAAAGTTATATGAGAGCAATGCAAACACTGAGGGAGCAATACAACTGCAGCTGGTGACAGGAGAAATGCATTACTTGCAAATAAAGAGTACAAGACAATCTGTTAAATCAATAGCTGAGTACATGATTGCATAAAAACAGGGATATTAACAGAATCCTATTCTACTGGGCACACAGCTTAATCGCATTATTTTCAACATCAAAATAAGGGCAATCAATAGACTGAAAGGCTAGGGAAGGTGAAGGTAGACAGTCATACGCATAATGTCACTAAAAAATGAGAGAAGAAAGGAAAACAGGAAGGAAGGGGAGAGAAAACAACAACACATAGCAGAAAGTATGCTCCCCTCTAATTGATGAGTTATTAAAATCATAATTTCTCAGAGGCCTAGTTCTATCACGAAGATCGATGGCAGGCAGAGTTGGATGTCCACACTTACACCCCCGCCCGCCCCCGCCCGCCCCCGCCCCCTCCCCTCCCCACACACACACAAAAGCTGTTTCCTTGTGTTTGTGTGTTTGTTTGTTTGTTTGTTTGTGTGTGTGTGTGTGTGTGTGTGTGTGTGTGTGAGCGAGAGATGGTTGGCTCTTTGTGCCCTTCAGACTAGTGTGGTCAGAGATAAACTCTCACACACATGAAGCGCACACACACTGAGAGAACAAACACGGCTGCATGCACACACATACCGACACACACTGTCACATGTAAACACAGACACACACACACACACACACACACACACACACACACACACACACACACACACACACACAGACACACACACATCAATCTGATCTCAGAGGGTTTGATTGCAGCGTGCTGATATGCTGAAACATCTGGAATCGGACTATTGGCTGTTTGGCCTTCGCTCGACTGGCCGATCAGCCCAGGGAAATGTCCAATCAGGAGAGGAGCTGTTCCAGTGGAGATGCTTGTTAATCGTAACATCGGAAATCCATTTACATGCACTGTGCGTGCAAGGAGTAATATGGAAGTCAACATTTACTCTTCCGACTGAGCCTGAGTACAAAAAGAGCCCGCTGAGAGATAGAGGTGTTACTGATGTGTTCATGTGATTACATGATTTGAAATGCTATTTTCTCTTAGTGTTATGGCTATGGGGTAAAAAAAAACAAAACAACAACTGTACTTTCTACTGAGAGAAATGGATGCATTTTTCTCAAACCTTTCAATCATATTTGAGTAGAGAGGAAGCAGGAGACAGAGAAAGACACTCAGGTTGGGAGACGTAAATTGACAAAGAATCAAAATGATAACATTTTATTGACTAAGAGCTGCAGTGAGAAAGCAGTTTCATACTGATCAGTCAACCGTGTTTACAGACCTATACATTCTCGTAATACCCAGACTGCTGCAGTTACACAGCCATCAATACCAGGATGGAGCAGGAGGTTTAAACTGACCTATATGGCACAGATAAGGAATAGTGACACCAAGAAGGCTTACATCATGCACACATACAGATGAGAGGTTAATTTAATCCAGGCGGGCCCATTTCTTTGAGAACCATACATATTTATATGTATGATTCAAAAGAAATGACTCCCGTAGAAGAACCAATACAAGCACACACACTAGGGCTGCACCAGTGGCACTTTTTTTTTTCCATCAATGGTTTCGTCTAGTATATTCAAGAATTGTTGCACAATGCACAGTTCTCAGAGCTTAAGGTGACATCTTTAAAATGCTTGTTTTGTCCAACCAACAGCCTATAGTGTAGTATTCGATGATATAGAAATAGAGAAAGGCATCAAATCTTCCCATTTGAGAAGCTTTGGTATTTCTGCTTTATGAATGATGATTTCTGCAGGTTTTGGATAACTGATTACTTACTAATGCACAAAGAATATTCAATGAGTCTTTAATCCTACATGTGTTGAGCCGATGGTGGCGCAGTGAAGAATGTCAGGCATTTAAAGAGGTTGGAAAGAGGGTATCTGGGATATAAAATGAGGGGAGCGAGGGGTTATTAATAACAAGAAAGAGGAGGCCATACGTTTATTCTAAATTGGGTAGATGAAGAAGAAGAGAAAGACATCCCAAGAAGTGTAGAAGATGGGTGGGGTGTGACGAGGAGAGATGAAGGAGGTGTGAGAGTGAGAAAATGACTGTGTAGTCTATCAAAATGCAAAATGGAGCGCCTGGGACGATTCCCCCTGCTACGATTAACCAATGAAGAGCTGCTCTGGCTAACATATGGTGAGGGAGTGTGCGCACACACACACACACACACACACGCGCACGCACACAGTCGTTGAGAGGACTTCTTTAAGTGATTGACTAAGCTCTCTCATTTAGACCAAACCAGCCTTCCAAGACGTGGTAATGGGATGGGGATAGAAATGACTGCAACATGTATTTATTTTTGCAGTTTATTTTTGTAGTGTTTTGGAGGCGTGCATCTGTGCATCCATGCATATATCTTTGTGTATGTTTGGAGGAGTTATTGTGCTTTTTAAAAAGCGCATTTTTCGAAAGCATTGAACCAGAGCACAGATGCGCGCGTGCACACACACACACACAAACACAAACACAAACACACACACACACACACACACGCAAACACACAGAAGATGTATGTTTCTCCATCACATGACCGTGGAGAGAAGAGACATCTGACGGCGTGGAGGCTCATCTTGCTCCAGCACGGGTTATTACGACTCAATCGCGGAGCGTTTGAGTGAGCTGGCGCAAACAGCACTCAGCACAGCTCCGGCCCACTGGGGGAGAGACAATAATGCACTTCTGAAATATGACACCCTTGCCTGGCCCCACACTCCCACTATGTACATCTCTTTCTATATATTACACTGTATCTGGCTCCCACGGATAGTGTGGGGGAGCTGGTGCTCCCATGTCCTATGATAGGGACTGGATGACACCTGTGTATGCTGCATTCCTGCTCCTGTTGAGCACAAAGCGTTCACTAATAAACTGTTTACCGTATGTTGACTGAATTAGGAACAACAAGGGGCTTCATGCATGATACTGATTAATGATTTCAAGATTCCAGCTGCAAGTGCTGTGTCAACAATATCACCTGTACTGTATTTTTCATGCCTAATCCCATTAAACGTGACCCCCCCCTTTGGCATGCTGTTTAAATAAGCGCTGTGTAAAATGGTTAACAACAAGGCCTTGTGGCCGTAAAATTCAGCTGTCCCATTGATTATGGAGTAATAGCTGGATGGATTAATGTGTTTCTCAGGGGGTTCACGCCTCAGCAATGAATCTGAATCACTCACACAGACACAGCATGTGGAGCAGCCTCCATATCCAATAACCTGCATTTCTATCCTTATTCATATTTCACACGCCAATTACTGGTTCGTTCTTCATCAAGCTTCTTCTCATATGAACCTCCTGACATGCCGTCTTACGGAGTTAATGCTGGATCAATTTGAAAAAGTCATTTTTGGAGAGCGATAATGAAATTCAGCTGTCAAGTGATGCAGTGGAACCGGATTGGAACAAATCTGGAGTCAAGATGAAAAAGTTCCAGTGAACATGCAACGGACGAGCGAGCAAGCGAGAGAAACAGAGACAGAAAGAGAGAGACAGAGACAGAGACAGCGTGTTGAAGGGTTGCACCATCATAATATATTGCAGAGTAAGTTGAAAGCTGTGATGGAACAGTGCTTTCAGAGCTCATGCGCTCAATATCCCCAGCCGCCGATAATGCGCAACACTACATCACTGGCATTAAATATTCAGAAGCTCAATACAACCAGGTGAACTTGTGCACCTATACTCACCCAAGCACATTAAGAAAACATACAGATAGATTCCAGCAAAACTGATTTACATTATGAAGTCAAATTACAGCAAGCGCTCTCTTCAAACCAACTGTTTGAGGGTTTCTAAAACATGCATTATTCCTTTACATGAGCACTGGGCTCATCTTGAGGAGGAAGGCATGCCACCTCAGTCATTTAAGCAGCTTTACCCTCAATATTCCCTGCTGATTGTGAAGTCATTTGTAGCGGGAGGTACAGTGTGTAGTATTATAAGAGGGCTTTTCAGCTGCTGCCATGACAAACATATTTCAGAGTCCTTAAACCAACATGAAAAAGAAATTCCCCAAACCAAATTGAATTCAGTCAATTGTGCCATTTGAATGGGCCAATGAGAGGCGCAAAATTCAAAAGCAGTTAAGAATACATGAAGGTACGGGGAGAGATTTGGGTTCCACTGTCCGTGGCGCTGATACTTATCTGTTGTATTAATGGGGAATAGTTGCCTCAATGTTATCATATTACAACGAATCATAGTTCTCTTTAAAATGAATCTTTGTACATATAATTGGCTTATTTCCCCCCTGAGATGCTTTGCTTCTGAGCAGTACGAGCATCAATTACACTGCTCCTAAAAAAAGACCAGAAAGTGAATTACATCATTGCTGAAAGGCTCCCTTTACCAAAAAGAGAAGATACCGTCACCCCACAGCAATACCCTCCCGGCGAGTAATGACATAATCCAGTTAACAGTAAGAAAGGCTGCCTGTCGCCCTCCCCGGACTTACCTGGTTGTTAATGCACAGAGCAAGGTGTTTCCTCTCCCGAGCCACAGCCAGACTCCCGCTGCGCAGCCTCGCCTCCTCTCCCTGGTACATGCTTCTGGAAGGACACCGCTCAAGTTAAGACACAAAAACTCCCCCGAAAATGAAACATTGCTATCAGCCCTCAGTATATGAACAGCCTGTACTCATCCCCGTGCAGCTGCAGAGAGAAGTAATGCCATGCAGGATTGTATCACCCGTCAGTGCACGTCGAAGCAGCCTGCGCTGGGAGCTTCTCGTCTGTCCTAAATAAGCACTGTTGCCATACGTGTAGTGACAGGGATTAGTCGATGGATGTGACACTAACCTGTACGTGCCGTTCCTCAGCATGACGAGCTCTCTCTCTCTCTCTCTCTCTCTCTCTCTCTCTCTCTCTCTCTCTCTCTCTTTCCCCTTCGCTCGCTCCGCGGTCAGACAGAGATGAAGTGAACACTTTTAGTCGGGAGAAGCCGGAGAGAGACCACACTTGGAAAAATGCTCGCAGCCAATGGGACGCTGAGCGTGTGCGCGTTTTTATACAGCGCCCATCGCGCGCGCGTGTTGACGGTGTCGTTTAACTTGGCTATCGGGTCTAAACACAGCATCCATTATTCTGCACGCCTTCTCTCCGGGGACGGGCAACGGCATACTACAGTATCTACAGCCCATCATTGCGGGCTCATGAAATGCCTCACGGAGTGCTAATATATTTGCTCGTGCACCAGATATGGCGCTATAATGGTTTACATCACACAGGTGTGGGCTGGGAACAGGAGGGACGCACAAGTTGAACAAACACCTGCATTTGGTATTTGCATTTGGCACACGTCACCCGTACACAGCAGTTAGGTGAGCTGCAGATGGGAGAACAGGTCCATATATTCGTTTGCGTCTAAGTAAAGTGACGAGGCCTCCGAATTATCAAACTTTTGAATGGAGGACATCCAAATCTGTCCAGTGACTAACTACTACCAAAGGATCTTCCTGCCAGTGTCCTACAGCCTTGTGTTTGTGCTGGGCCTGAGTTTAAACGGCGCCCTGCTGTGGTGCGTGTGCTTTCGGACGCGCCGCTGGAGCAGCACGGTCATCTACATGACCAACCTCGCCGTGGCGGATCTCCTCTACGTGCTGACCTTGCCTCCTCTCATCATCAGCAATGCCATGGGCGAGCTGTGGCCCTTCGGCAACGTCCTCTGCAAAACCGTCAGGTTTTTCTTCTTCGTCAACCTCCACTGTAGCATGATGTTTCTCACATGCGTCAGCGTGCACCGTTTCCTCGGAGTGTGCTTCCCCATCGCCGCGGTGCGTCTCCGGACCAAAAATCGCGCCCTCTTCGCGTCAGGCACGGTTTGGGTCCTGGCCACAGCGGAGATTTTACCGACACTGGTCTTTGCGCACACGGGTGTGATCAACAACATAACCGTGTGCTTTGAAATGACTAACCCGGGGGAATTTAAAGTGTACTTCCCCTATGGGTTGTTTTTAGCCATAGTTGGTTTTCTCATCCCATTCCTCGTAGTCATCACCTGTTACTGCTCCACGATGAGAGTGCTTTATTTTAGGGCCGCGGACCGCATTTCTAACGCAACGACGACCCGTATGTGCAACAAGTCCATCTACACACTCTTGGTGGTGTGCCTCATGTTTGTGGTGTGTTTTGTGCCGTATCACATTTTTCGCACCGTCTACTTGTTGGTGAGGGTCTACCTGCCCGGAGACTGTCATCTTCTCAACGTGGCCATGATCTCCTTCAAGGTGTGGAAGCCTGTGGTCAGTTTCAACTGCTGCGCAAATCCTCTCCTCCACTTCCTGGGCTGTGACCGGCACCGTCAGAAGCTTTGGGCTTGGATGTGTAGGAGGACGAGAGTGCATCCCATCGTGTGTCTGGTGAATGTAGGCAGCACAAACAGGGCTGGAGGCTAGAGAGCATCTATCAGAGGTCTCTTTAATCCATAAGTGACTTTTATCACGAGTCAGTGGGTGGTAATAACAATGTACCAACACAGTCTATGCTGTGTTCAATAATGACTTTATTATTTCATATATAAAAAAATTGTATTTGGAAACATTCAGTCACAGACTTGATCTTTTTTTTATTTATTTATTTTTATTTTTTTTTACTTATTGCAACCTTAAAACAAAGGAATTAATAAAAGGAACTATAACTGATACGGTAAATACTGAGCCTGCAATGATACTGTGGCCAGAAGTGACGCACATTTGGGGGAATTGCTGCCCTCTGTCGTTTGCAGAGGGCTGAGTCTCTGAGAAAGACCCTAAAGAAGCATCTGCACCATAAAGCGTCATCCAATTGTATACGATACAATCTCCTGGACAACAAAATATTAATATTGTGTGGTTTCTATAAAAAGCCCACAGGTGTGGAGCAAACAGAAAATAATTGAAGATGGGTCCAAATATAACCTCCATGGTGGTAACAGAAACACCCAGAATAGTCAGTCATTCATGTGGAGGTTAAAACACCTAAAGATTAAAAGAGCGACAATTTCTTGTTCCAACGGGAGCAATGTAGAGAAGACAGCTGAATGAAGGGCATCATGTCAGGACACTCGTGTGGGCACGAGATGACAGATGGGTCGAGCAGTTGTCTGAGAGCAGAGAGGACAAGAAAGATGAGGAATAAGGGGGGAAAAGACTACACTTGAAGTGGAAGAGTTACTTTTGTTTAATTATAAAGTGTAGCTTTAACCAACCCCTCTGGCCTTTAAAAAAACAAATGTATTGCCAGTGTCAAGATCAGAGGCTGAATGAATTAATACATGGATTTCTGTTTGAATTGTGTCTAATCAAAAGTGATTGTGTGTGTGTGTGTGCATTCCTGTGCACTCAGCCTTGAGAGGAACCGGTTGCGTAAGCCAAACACAGACACGGGTGCTAGTCTAGCAGGGTCACCCTCTCTCAGTTTACTGTGTTGCCTTTCAATCCTGCAGGAATAATAAAGTATCCATCTTTATCATCGCTGAAGCCAATACCAACACTAGAATATTAAAAATAACCCAAAAGGATGAATCAGTAACAGCTGTGATGACCCTGCCACTCTACTGGCTGTGTCCTGTTAAGGGGTTTCCTGGTGGTAGGAGCAGGGACCAGCTCATCTGATCGGAGGCCTCCAAGAAGACTATTAAAAGCGAGACTTCGGAGAGTCTTGGTCTCTCTCTCGGCAGGGCCTGCTGCACCAGCCTCACCACAACTGTGTTGAAGTTGTATTCGCACCAAATAAAACTGTTTTGGGTCAAATGTCTGTGTGGCCTCCCTTTTTGTTGCCAGCATTGAGCCAGGTGGTAACAAATGGGGGCTCATCAGGGATCTTGGAAAGGTTAGTACTGAGAGATCGTTAAATGTAACTTTGTTAAAGGGAGTTTTTCCGCACAGAGTTTTGGGTTAAATCGTGTTTTCTGACCTGCTGTTGGTAGTACAGGCTTGTGAGTCATTTGGAACCCTTTTCCTGATAGGAATAAGCAATGAGGGGCACCAGCTGTCTCTCATTGACCCTTTTGTTTTTGTTAGTTTGTTGTTTTGGTGCAGTAGGTGGCTAGAGCAGTTGCTCAGGGGCACTTCCATGACCATCGAGGTGATTTTCAGCTTGCTGAAGGTTAACCGGGTTTTGTGCTTAATTTATCTTGCCACTAACCTGCATGAAGACTAGGGTTGAGTTACTCAGCTAGACCTGGTTAGGCAGTTAGTCAGAGGACTTGGGTTCCTTATTTAAACCAGCCTGTCGTTCTTTAGGTTTGTGGTGGAAAACCTTGTCTTAGTAGTTGTTTGTGGGAAAAGTGCCTCAAAGGTTGGTGTGAACTGGTAAAATGGCTTCCATTGAAGACTTTCTTCAGTCTCCAAATGAGGAGTTGCTAAGTTCTTACAAGAAAGATCAGCTCTTGAAATTAGTGGACCATTACAGTGTTGAACTTCAAAAAAAATTGAATACGGGTGAACTGTTGGCCACGTTAAAGGATCATTTGCTGAAGGAAAACGTTTTGCCTTTCATAGCGGGGATTGCGAAGGCACAGAGTTGATATGTTTTCAGAGGTAGCTTCCCCCGGGGTGAGCGAGTCACTCAAAGGTTCCAAGATGGCTCCTGTTTTGATTGGACTTGGAGTTGGGTTAACCTTTGTTCGTTTACTCCCTGTAGTGTCTCTTTCTGTCTGCGCTGTTTTTTTTTTCCTCTCTTAAATTGCTTCTCAGGTACCAAAGTTGCAGAGGGGAAGATTCTGGACGGTCAGGGTCGAGTTTGCCTGCAGGGAGGACCCCAATCTTAAGTGAGGGGGTGTGACGACCCTGCCACTCTACTGGCTGTGTCCTGTTAAGGGGTTTCCTGGTGGGAGGAGCAGGGACCAGCTCATCTGATTGGAGGCCTCCAAAAAGACTATAAAAGGACTATAAAAGAAAAAGAAATACTGCAGAAAAAAAGAGATTTTGCTTTCAAAAATGTTTGTTTAATTAAATGTCATTGTTTCATTAATACTCAGGTATCAAACGGGATTAACGTCTTTGATTGTACAATAGATCTTCTGTCATTTCTCAATCACGTCATTTCTTGTAGACCGCTCAATAACAGTTAACACTTGGTACTTTAACACAAACATCGTCAGTTAAGCAAAGACTGCCCTGCCGTCACATCACCGTAGTGCAAGTGAGCGACCGGTGAGGAGCGCGGCCCGATTCTGTCTGTGTGACAGTGTGGTCATTTGAATGTGCAATCGCACACAATTGTCCTCTTACACGTGCTGGCCTTTTTAAAAGAGGAACTTAACACCACAATGAAAAGCAGAGTTCTCCTCTCTCACTTCGCCTCTGAGCCAATGCATCACATCACAAAGTGTGGTCTTTTGCACCTGTAACCACCAAACAGTGATGGCACTGTGTGCGGACACCTCCGAGAGTACACTTCTACATAGTGGGATGTTGAACTTTGGGAGGTCATAAAAATGAAAAATCAAAAAAAATCAAGATTTTCAGCGGGTGTTGCTCTTAACATTTTGATGACATTTTCCCAACTGAGGTAGTGAGTGTTTATCAGCCAGTCCGCGACGCTGATAAGAACACGGAGATAAATGTTTTTTACATTACTGGAGTGGTGAGAGAGAAAACACAGTGCATTCATATTTCGCCTCACCGTTCGGATGAAGCAAGCAACAACTTGAGGGCAGTGCTTACAACAAGTTAATTACCTGAGCTTGATAAACGAGCAAAAGACAGTCTACAAAACATAATTTATACGTGGATCTGATTCTTTAAAAAGGTCACATTCAAAAGAACAGTTTGTAAAAAGTTTAAAACTGCTAATATCATTACACAGGGAAATGCATTTCAAAGTATGCCTTTCTATATTTCTTATCTTTTTTTTTAATCATTATAGTAATGTACCATTTGATGATGCAACAGAAAATAAATCTTTATGCACCCCCGAAACCAGCGAAGAGCAGATAAAGGAATTAGCAAATAAAAGAATTGAGTAATAAAGACTTAAAAAATAAAGAGCTATGCTATTTTTGAGATTTTGCACCATGAAAAGGTCAATGACGCATATGATTACATTGAATAAGAACTCACTAAGGAAAGCCCAGTAAGGAGGATTTTGGTTGGCAATTATTATGAATGCTGACAACTGATATGTACATTAACTGCTGAGTTGTCTGCAAAAAGACAAGTAACAGAGCACTTCTGGAAACAATTTGTAAAAAGAAACATAAACACATTTTCAAAACATGCACAAAATTACCTTATTTACATTTAGAACAATTGAATTAATATATGAATCCTATATAGTGAGTTGAATTAGCATGTCATAAATAAAGCACTATTTATCATAAATAGGCAACTTTCCACAGGATGTGAGTCTCATCTTTTTTCCGTTTAAAACACTTTGGAAGAAACTTTCAGTAACTGACGAGACTTTGACACGCTAACGCACAGACGGAGGGGAATAAAAACACACAGAGTGTGTTATTGGGGGAGATGAAGCCGATATGAGAGGTCAGAGAGGAACTGTGGAGTCCAAACTGAGATGTGTCATTTGTCAGTGTCCCGATAAGGACATAATAAGCCATGAGTACAGGGTTGGTTACGTAATAGCCGGGGGCCAGACGGTCGGTTCTGATGGGAAGAGCCACAGGTGACAGCACTGAGAAGAGTCAGTAGTGCAGTCCCGCCCAGCGGCAGTTGATTGACAGCTCTTGGGTGGCCATTGTGTGTTCCCTCATAATCATCATCAGCATCATCAGCATCACCTGGAAAATATCAGTCACAGAATGGACCGGAACATATTAGTCTGTATTTTCACACAGCATAAGCCATATATAACATATGGACTGTATGCACACAGATACATGAATAGAGGGACAGAGATAACGACAGAAACAGAGGTATCAATTCCTGCTCACTGTGACCGCTGTCATGCCAGTAATGAGAACAGGAAGTAGTCATGTCCCCCGAGATAACATGTGGTTTGGCCTTGCTTGTCAAACACAAAATAAACCAACCACAGGTGGCGTGTTACAGACATGCGACCTAAATAAACCTAACCACTCGGCCTGCTGATATAGCGAGCATTCCCTCCGCCATGCTGCAGAACAACAAGTCTTGTTTCAAAGCAGCCCATAATAGGTTAGGTACAACCATAAACTGACCAGATGAGACACAAAAATGAATCTCTCTCTTTAAATATGAATACTTGGAAACAAATCAACATTGACTGACGATGACAAACACACTGTGACTTATTTGCAGAAGGGCTATGATCATATTTGCTGTAACAACCACTCAAGAATAAATCCAATCAGGCAACATATCCATAATAACGTAACTCATCAACTCTTCACACTGAAACATGATGCTGCAACCGTGCATGCGAGTCATGTGATTGGACACATCACTTGACTGTGACGAGACGAATCTCGTTCAATCCTTTCAATGACTTATCTTTATCTAGCTGGACAGACAGATTAGAACAGAATAGAAAAGTCTACCAATTTCAGCTCAGGACACATCCAGAGTCAATTAGGGCAGGAGCTCTCACAAGTGTTCCAAAATATGCCTGTACCACTTGATAATATGAGTGGGTTGTTCATTACGTTTCTGAGATGCTGGTCGTATTGTTGAGTAAGTGGGTGGAAAAGCAGTGATGGAGGGTCAAGGGTCAATGCTACTCACTCTGCGTCTGAAGTGGCTTCTTTATGGAGTTTGGCTCTGGCTGTGGCTGACAGGTTCAAATCTCCTCCTGGAGCAACAGAGGGAGATGGGGAGATTAAGAAGCGAGTGAGAGGGGTGGTACGGACAGGAGTTTTGCTGAAGAGATGCCACAGGAGAAAAGGAATAGGAGCGGTATATTGGAAACAAATACATAAACTTAAGACAGTACGGAGGCAGAAAGCAGAAAGAGTGACAGGAGCAACAGAGTTCAAGGTTTCAGTCTTCTCTTACCTCTGAGGTAATCCACAAAGTACAGCATCACCACTGCCATCAGTGCAACTGCAAGAAATAAAAGGGGGAGAAGACAATGTGGAAAAGCACTGACATCGGCACTCTAAAGGGCTTAACAGGAGCTGGAAAGGCTGTCATCTCAAAAACACACACAGACAGACAGAAAATACTGACGGCAGATGCAGACGCAGAAAAAGACTTCCAAAACCAGGTATCCTCTGTTGTCTAGGATGGATCCTGCTGCCATGGCAATGAGCGCCAGTCCCAGGTTCTGGATTGACTGCATGCTGGCGGACGAAGGCAGAAGATCAACCAGAGCGTCAATAACAACAACAACAACAACAACAACAATAATCAGCCATAACCGGTTGTTTTAACCGTGACTATGTGAGCCATAACAGGTACATACAAGCCGTAGGCCGTCCCCAGCTGATGCTCAGGTACCACAAAGGCCACCATGGGCCAAAGGGCACAGGCCAGAAGGGAGTAGGAGAGCCCCAGCATGGACTGAAAAACAAGAGAAAACACACACACATTTCAGGGCTCTCTCAGAATTCCTCGGTAAGATGTACGATAGAAAAATACATTCATTCCATTCTTAAAGCAAAACCATGTGTTCAATTACATATTTATTTAACTCCTACTGATATTAAGCCAGATGTAAATATAGTAGTTTTTACATTAAATATAATAGTTTGCATTTAAAGAAATGAAAACGCTGATTATATTTCGGTCTACTAACGAAGGCTGTAAGTACACTCCACATTAAAACAAATGAGGTGTCTGCACAGCAAATCGATGGCTTTCCAACAGGGGGACAAAAATGCACAACTTTAAATTCACCTGTTTTAGTTCACCCATCTCGCACACCATTACCCAACAGCCCCAGTGAACGTCCTGACATTGATCCATATTGCAATTCCTTCATCCCACAACTGTTTCTAACTGTACAAAATAAGACTTTGTTGGGAGTATTCCCAAAAGGTTGCTAGGGGCATTACCATGGCGATCCATGGGTTCCAGAAGGTGAAGGCCAGCATCAAGTGAGCAGCGAGTGTGGTGACCACGGCAATCATTACCCAAACCACATTCCTCCCCGTCCTATCAACCATGAAGCCCAGAAGGGGAGATGCAGGGGCTGAGATGATGTACACAATACTGGGAAAGACAGAGAAGAGCGGTCATTTCTTAAGGACTGGAATACAGACAAATCTAAACGTTATACTGTAAAATTAGCTGGTTAATGACAGAAACGGGATTTAAGAAAATGGAGCTGAAAAAGTCAGTCTTTCTATTTGTGTTACGTTGCGTGGGATTTTAGTAGTGTAACATGTTCCCAGTATCAGGTAGCTGAACTTTTCTCAGCTCAAAACACAGATGTTGCCACACTGGAAAAATAATCTGGCAAGCCATCCATTAGAATAAGAAAGGAAATGTGAGATACATCAGCAACAGCAGACATTATTGGTCTTAGTGCCTTAAGGCAGATTGGTCTTAATGGACTCTGAGTTACCTGTTGACAGCTCTGGCTTCAGCTGGGGAGAAGTTGAATTTTTCAATGAAGAACACCCTGTAATAAAAAGACAAGGTCACATACTGCTGCTCAGGCTTTATATTGATGTGACCACAACAGCAGGAGAAATCGAGTCGACTCGTGGAGCAGGTAGCGCTCGTTCTTCCATACATTGTTTTCTGCCCAATTTGCATAACAAGTATTTGCTCTGTAAGCACTGGCCCTCAGTGGAAAAACCATGTCAGTTGCTAAGTGATTTGAGAGTGCCTTTCAGAGAAGGAAATGCAGGTTGTGATAGCTTCAATTGGTTTCTTTCACTGCAAACCCATTTGTCAGACCTCTTTCCATTTCTGACTCCCTCCCCCTCCCTTTGTGGTTCGATGACAACGCAGCATTGTGAGGTTGCAATGCCGAGTATTTTCCTCAGACACAGGCATCGTACTGATTTAATGGAGGGTCCTCTTGGTTTTCATCCATACCACACAATGTAGGTATCATACCACCCTGAGGTGAATTGTATTTAAGTACTGGTCAAGATATTTTCCATCAAGCACTTCAAATGCTGTTCCACCACTTCAGCAATTAGCATGTGATTTTAATATCTCAATTTTCTCTGTTGGGGTAAAGGTTTTGTAAAGAAAGTAGAATTACCGCCTCGTGGTTGTATTCCTCCACCAAACAGTGATGTTTACGTTTATATATCATGTCTGTCCAAATTATCATCGCTTCAACATTTCATCCCATCAGACATTTGAGTGAAAGTCATAATTAGCATATACGTTCTTGAGTTATGGCCAAAAACGTGTTGTTGGGTGGGGGTGTGTGTGTGTGTGTGTGAGTAAGTTTGAGTAAGTGTGAATAAGTTTGAGTAAGTGTGAGTAAGTGTGAGTGGTACTCACTGTCCCAGTCCAATAAAGGGGAAAATGGCGACATAGTAGCACACGCAAATGATGAAGATAAGCCACAGGTGGAAGGGGAAGTCTTTCACGTCTGTCAACTTGATCACCTCACCTATAATGCAAGATTAACACACATGCAAATTAGCTTAAGAGCATCATTTCCTCCATGATTGGCTTTTCTCACAAAAGAAGCCGTTAGTTCTGAGAGGAAATTATACATAACAATGGGCCTCATGCAACAACCCTCTCTTATATTATATTTAAATTTTCTGTGAAGGGAAAACAAGAGAGGTCAACTCCAGATGCATCAAATATTCTTAACCAAACCGATATGCCGGTGGCACAGCCTTCAGAAGCAATTTGGGGTTTAGTATCTTGCCAAAGGACTGCAGGACATCTTCCCATTAGAGGGAGACACACTCTATCTCTGATATCAACCCAGGGTTTTTATAGTCTTAATTGGGATTAATAGGCCCATAGTATTCATTTAGCCAATTCATTAAATAATTCAAATGATTATAATCACTCAAAACAGACTTAGATTTTTTTTTTTTTTTTATGTTTTAAAACTGACGTTCCCTGGCATTGGACAAACTATTTGTGAACTGTGAAGACACGATGTGCTTTTGGCTTTTGGCAAGAGCGCTCTCGACCACTTCGCAGGATTTTCTCTGATCCTATAAATCAAATGGGTACTAATAAAATACGAACATTTTGTGAATAGGAACCAAAATAAGAGGACATTGGTTCTCATATTGCTTCCTGCATGAGGCCCCCTGAATTGAGCCTTTTCCTGTCTTTATAAAAAAGCCAAACTCAAACGAGATAGTGCTGAGGCCAATGACCTGTCTAGACAGAATGGCAGTGTTAGGAACATAACAACAAAAACAAAAGCTGGCCTTAGAGTATGTCATGGTCCACACTGATTAAAGCATTCTTGTGGTTATTGACAGATGAGGGCAAAGAGGAAAAACAAGAGATAAGAAAGACACAATCTTAGAATACATTACCTGCATCGCCTCCTTCTTTGTGGAGGATCCTCTCTGCTCTTTTGTCAAGGAATCCCAAGATCAAGGCACACACGAGTGAAAACAGGCAGGTTACAGCAGCTAAGGAGAGAAAAAAGGACATTAAGGACATGAATACATAGAGACAAGAAGGAAAGTAATGACATTTAGTTATACTGATTAGATTATCTTAGGAGTTTAAATAAGGATGCCTGACGACCGCTGATTGATTGTATTGTTCATATGGATCCCAAACGTCCCGTTGCCGGGGGCGGTGGAAAGAAAGCACACAACTGCAAGGTGTGCAAAAGCGGAAGCACTTTTTGCACTTTTAGCAAAAAACTATAAGAAGTGACACTTCTTTCTCATGTGACTCATCTGCAGCAGCACTTTTAGTTCTCCATACCACTTCTCCCCGTGTATCTGCTGGCTGTGTCATCCGAGATCATTAGTTGCAGAGAAAGGATCGAGTATCTCACGCGGAGACAGAGATGAAGCACACGTAACCCAAGTCTTCATGTTTAACACTCTGCAATTTTCGAGTCTTCCCCTCTGGCCAAAGCAAAAGCGTGTAATATTCACCTATCATGAGTGATGCGCCCAGCGCGGTGTGTCCGGGGGAGCCGACGAGGTCTGCGACTTTGCTGTACACCCAGCCCATGATGTTCATGTTCACTGTGCTGCCCTTGAGACGAGAGAGGAGGGTGAATGGACGCAAGGCGTCAATGACATGGGTTTTGTATAGTAGGGCTCCTTCACCATGGCTACAGTCACACAAAAAGCATCAATATGTTATTTGAAAGCACGTTTAACGTTATGCTCCGCTGGTAGTGTCCTTACCAGGCGAGCCATGCTCAGCTGAAGGCCAAACACCAGATTGAGCTCTTTTCCTTTAAACCAGTTGACTGCATAGGTGTTCTGGGCCACGGCCAAGGACTCTCCTCCAATGCTGCCCAGGAAAAGAAAACAGAGAGAGAGGGCCGCGTAAGATACTCGATAGTACGAAGCCAACCTGAGGCTAAGATTTTATTTGCTCTGCAGAAGGTCCATGACTCATTTAGGGACACACTAGGCCGAGTTCTGGACGTTTAATGCAGGTTCAGAGTTTCTAGAGGGAGATTTCCTGAGAGTGCTCTGGTGAACGATACCGGATGAGTGGTGGTATCATACGTAAGGGTGCAGAAAACTAGCCCCTGGTATGTAAAGTTGTTTGATTATGTTCGGAAATTAATAGCTTTTAAGACAATGGCAAAAATGATTTGCTCACCCAAATATGAAACGTCCAGCTTCCATCAGCCAGAAACGATTCACTAAAGCTCCAGTAGCAAATATTACCTGTGCAGAGTGGAAAAGTTAAAACACAACAAAGAAAATGATCCAATCATCATCCCTTTTCTGTATCGAAAAAAAGAAGAAGCACATCAAGATTTATCAAGTTAACATACCTGTCCAACACAGACGAAGAGGGAAAAGATGATGGTCCCCAGCCTATAAAAAAAAACAAATTAAAGATAGCAAGCACAAAAGCTACACAACTCTTTCACTTTTACTTATGCTGAACATACTACATAACATACAAAATAAATGTGACTTATTGTTCTTCTTACCTGATGCCAAAAACCCTGTCAAGCAGGAATCCCCCAAAGAAGCAGAGCACCACATTGGGCCAAGAGTACCAGGCGTACAGCTGCATGAACTTTGAAGTGTTCAGGTTCAGGTCCTAGTAAATCCAGGGAGGAAGCTCATCAGAGTCTTATCACTTCAACCATTTTGGATTTTAATTTCCACCATTAAAATCTAGGTTGTAACATCTCTCGTGTAACAACTCTGGTGTAACAACTCTGGTGTAACAACTTTGGTGTAACAACTCTGGTGTAACAACTTTGGTGAAACAACTTTGGTGTAACAACTCTGGTGTAACAACTTTGGTGAAACAACTCTGGTGAAACAACTCTGGTGAAACAACTTTGGTGTAACAACTCTGGTGTAACAACTCTGGTGTAACAACTTTGCCTCTACAGAGGGTGACTTACCTGGATGACTTCAGATTGAAGAGCAGCCGGGTTGTCATAACAGAAGTAGCTTCCTGGAACAAATGAACTCCATTAACAGACGACATAAACAAAGCTACTGCATTTATTTAACTTCACGTGAGCCACGACACGAACAGCTTTCATTACACTGAATGTATTTGACACACACAACTCCACTATAACCAGTCAGCTCGGGGGAAAGCTGGGGCTCACTGTTGCTCACCGAATCCCAGGAAGCACATGAATATCAGGACGACCACTCGGTGGAGGAGGTGGCTGGGGTCGCAGATGGCCGGCAACGGTCGGCCGGGTCCGGCCGTGGACGAGCCCTCGTTGCCCAGCAGGCTCTGCCGCTCTTCATAATCCGCCATGTCCGTTTGTTTTGGGGATTTGCCGGGGGGGAAAAGTTGTCGACAGCAATATGCAGGATGTGGATCGATCACATGATCCCGGCAGGCATGTCACGTGGTGTTAGCCTTGTAGCTTGTAGCCCTGGCCGTCCGCTGTTTACGTCAGCGCGTGCCCGTCGACGCGTTCAAACCGTAGGCCCGATCCCAATGTGCACGTTGAGGCGCGCTCCCGTGGACTCCGTGAGGGTTTCGGGCTGTGCTACTGTTAGATGATCGGGTATGTTGACGGCTCTCTCCCTGACATGTTGAGCCCTTTATGAACCCTTTCCGTAAATACGCATTTCTGCAGACTTTGCCCCAGGGAATTACCCACAATTCATTGCAATGTGACGTTAAACTCGGGGGTTACCCCAACGTTATCAGTGGGAGAATGGAGACGTGAAAAGAAAGGTAAACAAAGATGTGTTCAGTCTGGCAAGTCACTCAGAAACATAAAGGATTAAAGATGGGATTTAAAACACATGAAATCAGAATTGAAGCTGTTTTGAGAAAAGAAAGAGTAGATAGATTATTTAAAATAGCCTCTCATATTGTGAGGAAAGAGCCTGGAAGACGCTCAAATCAGGGAGTATAAAATACTTTGTACACATATTTTGATGTTGTCATGGTAACGTGATATGTTGCAGTAAAGTGCTGTCCCATTCCTATTTACACCATTTCAAGGCCTTACAGTCTCTCACACTCAACCATCTACCAGGTGACGTCAGTAAGTCCCTGAGGGTTCAGGGTTTAAGGCCTTAGAGGGGACATTGGGATTGGGCAATAGACTGTATGGTTCAAGCCCAAGCTTTTTTATATGAGCCCGAGCACCTGGCAGGAGCACGCACAGCAAAAAGCTTTATCCATACAGAGTAGACGGACTGTTATAACATTGCCTTCCCTTGCGATGACAGGCGGATAGTAGTAACTTGAAAGAGTTCAGGTGCATTTTATGCTAAAAATACGCAGTTGCATTGCATTTACCAAGAAATACAGAGTTTTAAAAATAACGTATCAGTATCATATTATGATAAAGTACAAGGTAAAAGTATCATTATCTCCTAGTTCTGAAAAAAGTTTCCCAAACATGATATTTTCCTAAACCTAACCAATTAGTGTATTGCCTAAAAGAAAAGAAGATTAAAGCGCAACGGAAGATTTAATTCTGTCACCAATTTTGGCCAGGTGTAATCAAATTTTATAAAACCCCACAGAGAATTGTTACCCAAATTTGAAGATCTACGGAGCTTCTTACCCTCATTTAACCATAAAGTTTACTTAACGCCTTATTTTTGTATGACAGCCTGCACATTAGCGTACTGTATGGTACAGGCTCACTGCTCACATCCTGTTTTCAGCAGCAGCAAGCAGACATTTTCAGCAATCTCTGAACCCACTGTATGCTACCTGCCCAGCAAAAAACAAGTAACCTGTAAAGTCTGAAAACAGAAAACTGTAAATATATATATATATATATATATATACATATATACAGTATATACACCTACTAGTGGCCAAATCAATAATTGCATATGTTAAGGACATGGCTGGCTTTTCTTTCCTTTTTGCCTTAAGAATGTGAAAGTATTGCATGTTGTTGAGTTCTAGCTGTGTTTCTGAGTTTAACAGAAATATGTGTATCCGCGAAGATCCAAAACATACATTCCCCATTTCAAAGTCTTTGAGTAGAATAAGTCAAGCCTTTTCAATTTCATTATTTTCACTCACTGGAAGTTTTAACAATTGAACAATGTGTCTGTCAAAAAAGTCCAAGCTTTAATAAACTGCCTATATGCCGTTTCTCTGGGGCTTCAAGCCAAGCAACCCTAGAGTTTATAAACTTCTGCTGATTGGCAGCATCGGCATGAAGACATGGCAGGTATCTCTGAAATGAAGACTGTACCACCTTGTTTCATTAAGACTCATTAAACGCTCAGCCCTCACCTACCTGCCCCCTATTTGTCTGGCTCTTTTCTGTCCCCAACTTGTGTCTGTGCATACTTGTAGGCAACATTATCTGCAGGGTTTACTTAATTTCCATGAATGTCATTTAGAATTTCGCATAATTCACTACTGCGGGGTCATCTGTCAGAGGATTTAATCTGAGGGTGACAAACGGTCCTTTCTCTGGCTGCAGTCGCCTCTCCGACCGCTCTGTAGCTCATTAATTTCCTGCCCAAATATCAGCTTCTGTCGTAGCCGACAGAGGGTGGGATGGAAGAAGATCATATTTCATTATTACATTAATCAGACCCACATGCAGACCCAATTGTAAATCAGGTGGGAGGTGACATTAATCCTGCAGAACCAGTTTATGAATGTCCTGAAACCTGTCTTCTGGGCGTTGCAGTATTGGAAAAAGTAAATTTATTCCATCCTATATATTCTTTTCTCCTCTTGTTCAATTCAAAAATGTATGCTGCAGTGATGCTACAGTAATATTGTGAAAGATTATGCTTGCAGCTTTGCAGGGCGTTGTTAGATTTGGTTTGAGCAAACATCACATCTGCAGCAGGGCAATGTGGGTTGGCATGCAGTTCCTGTTAGGGTGTATCAAACATAATTATCAGAAGTGCCTCAGATACTAATCAACACCAGTGGTACAAAAAAGATAATCATCTGTATTCAGTGCTTAACCGAAGAGCAGCGATCACAAACAGCCCTCATTTTAAACAAATCAATTAACTATCCTTTCATTTCTTCTGCTGTTATATTCAACATTAGTTTGAGCATGTTATGGTCTACAGTATGTTCCATATCATCAACGTCTGTGTCGGCACTACTGGGAAAGAACTGGGAGATGGTGGTTTTAGCCTTCCTTTCTTAATTAAATGCCTTTGTTGCACAGCCACCTTAACGTGGCTAAGAATGTGTCTTTGTTTTAGATGTAGTCAGACTCATTTCCTTCCCCCTTAAAATTCATTTTGAACCTCATTCACGATAATCTAACCTCCAGCATAAAAGTTGAACACCATGCAATTTAAAAAATAGAAATTTTATTGTCATTGTTATTTATATTGCTCAGCATTTATAGCTGTATAGCCTCATTTTGTTTTCACTCTGTCCCTGGTCAAATTTTGCGTGTGCTGTAATCATTGGAGAACACGTGCTGTTGAGGAAGGGTGTTGTCAAGGGAAAGTGCAGTTTGAATGAGATAAGCAAAGAGAAGGAAATACAAAATGACAGTAAGCATAATTAAGGAAACACGTTGAATGACTTAGCAAACATTGGTTAGAAGTGCGTGGTTAGTCGTTCCCTTGTATCCAAAACAGCAGTCATTGTTGGCATGAAACTTCATGACCACCTCCAGACATGTTTGACTCTTTTCTGTCACATTGTCCATTAAACAGATTTTGATCACCTTGCATTATTTAACAATTTTTACAACTGCTGTCATTGAGATAAATGCTATTTACAAGTAAAATAACCTTTCAGGCAACGTCTCATCATGCCTTGACAGTTAACAGTTATTGATTTTCCATTGCACATTGTCCAGTGTGTTACTGTGGCATCCCATCACGTGGCAGCCTGTTATTTAGAGGGATCTGTGACATCTCCTGTGGAGTTAATGTCGCCGTGGTGGACTCTACGGCACTTATGTGGAGTTGCTTACGGCAGATTGCGGATGTCAGTCTTTTCCTAAACACCTTACACAGGAACACGTAGATGAGCGGGTCCAGACACACATTGGTGGCCGACAGCCACTGGGTGGTTTCTTTTGCGATGTAGAAAGCGTTCTGTGCCTGGCAATGAATTGCCATGCTGCGAGTCTGGGTCAATGTGTAGGGAACGCGAGCAAAGTGAAAGGGGGCAAAGCAGATGAAAAACACCCCCACGACCACAAAGACCTTTACTTTGGTTCTGCGACTGGAAGCTTGCGATCTGCTCTTTGAGGCTTTGTATGACTCATAAACCTTCTTGCTGATGAACGTGTAGCAAACCACCATCAAGGCCAGCGTACCCCAGAAAACTACCTGAAAGCACACGACAACAAAACATTAGGCAAGACTCACAGCATTTCTAATGTCTAATGTTTACCAGCTGTAGTTAAAGGTCAAATGCCGCGTTTTATTAATCATGTAGTATAGTGAAGTGTATTTAAATGTGCTAATATTTAAGGAATACACAGTACACGACACATTCTTCTTACTAAGTAGATTTCCCACAATTCCTTTATTTCATAGCTACCTGACAGAAATAGTTGAAACCTTCATGCCAAAGCAAGCCGGCAGGGCTCTTCATGGAGGTGCACTTCATTCTGTTTCCAATGACCCGTGGCTTCTGGTCACTTAGAATAACATTCGGTAATGCCAAAGACAACATGACTGCCCAGACAGTTGCACTCAGCACCTGCCCAACACGAACCCGCTGCAGGAAACACTTCCCAAATGGCCTTACTATCTTCAGGTAGCGGTCCAGGCTGATGAGGCCCAGCAGGAGGATGCTGATGTACATGGTGATGTAGAATAAAACCGCAGAGTATTGGCAGTAGAAGGCGCGTAGTCGCAAGGAGCCTACACCTGCATCAGCTAAGATTTTCAGAGGTATGGTCAGGGTCATCAGCAGGTCAGCCACCACCTGTTAATGAAGGAAGTTTTTTTTGTTGCTCTGTACTGACAACTAAATGTATAAAGCAACCCCTCCCCCCCCCATGTCTTACCACATTTTTTAGAAAGACCACAAATGTTGAGGAGCTGGGAATGCTGAAGAAGATCCATGCAGCCAGGGAATTCAGTATCAGGGCGACTATAAAGAGGATGCTGTATAGACAGGGGATCACCACAGTTGTCACACTGGTATCCCGAACACACTTGATAGAAGTGTTTGACAGGCTGTTGTTCATCTTCTGATCTTCGGTGGACCTTTGGGGGGTGAGGAAGAGGAGTGATAAAGAGAGTAAGATTGAGTCATAGGAATAATGAAAAGAGAGAACAGTGTAATATTTTGTTTCCAGATGTCTATGCAAGTTCCTTCTAGAAATTACTCAAAAAGAACTGCAGCTGTGTATAATTATGGGTTAATTTTTTATGTTTTCTTTCACAACTGGTTTTTGGACTTTAAGTTAGACTATCTAAGTTTCTTTCTGTCTGAATTCAACAACTAAAGATCACTTCCTGACACTTTAAGTAACATATAAATACTTATTTTCATACAAACGTTAACTACTTTGTAACTTCTACATTTGACCATAGTTAGAGAAGGGGTCACCCAGGACAGTCAATTCATAATGGTATGACCGCTTATTCAGTTTTACAGTTATAGATTCACTTAATATACAGTGGTGAAGGCACCCATCAACTAACTCTTGCATTTATTCATTTGGAATTCTCCTCCTGTCTGATAGTATATCTGCCCAGTGTGCTGTCTTTACATTGAAAACTTTAACGGCTTAGAATAACACTGAGGCCAGGAGCAGGAGCTATGGCAACTGAGATATACAATACTCTACATCCTTTGTCTGTTTTAATGCGCCAGCTAATGTTAATTAGGTCTGTCACAACAAATTCCATCTTTGTGCCCAGCTTAAAGTGGTAATCTACTCAATGTAGAAGATACTTGAAAAGTCAATAATTGAGTCTTACCTTCTTATTGTGTCCTTATCATCTGCGACTGTTGGGCATGTGAAGAATAATGAATTAAACAAAGAAAAACCACAGTATATATAAAAAAGGAAAAAGTGAAATATTCTCCTTTTCTCTTCTTATCCACAGGAAGGAAATATATCCAACAAAAAAAAAAAAACACTATTGCAAATCTCTTACTGTTACTTTCATTCTTTAAGAAGTACTTCTGACTCAAAGAGGTTTCCGCCAGTCTGTCTTTCTTTCTCTGTATTTCTCTCTCCCTGCCTTAAAGTGTGTATGTGTCATGCTCTTACAATGGGTGGTCTCTGGAGCTACTGTGTGGCTGTCTTGTCACAATCCCAATGAGTTTGCCAGTCTTCCTTCCTTTCTGAAAGACCCTTTCCTTCCTTGCTTCCTGTTTCAATTGTCTGCTGAGTGGCTTGTTCTGCTCTATGCCAGTCCCCCTGCCTCCGCTAGCTTGCGTCAGTCTTAGTAGCAGTTGACAGGCGCACACCAAAGCCATGGACTTATTTCTCGACACATCAAGAGACCTCCTGCACCCCACCACTCCACCCTCCGTCCTGCAGCTTATTTACCCCACCTCTGTCTGTCTGTGTTTCCTCATCATGAGACTCAGCCTAGGCAGCACTAACCACAGACACCGCAAAAAATATACTGCATATATTGTGCTACTTCTCATGAAATGTGGTTCCTTAAACTCCTTTACGATAAATACGAGCTATGCCATGACAGAAAAGGCAAGTAATTAACAAAGTAGTTGTGAAAAACGTTATATTGTAATGGTTTTTATTTACTACTAAGACAACATATCCACACATCTGTAAAAGTTTTTTTTTGAGATAGCACATATTGTCTTTATCAATGCAAAACACACTACGAGTACATAAAAAGTGATTGAACATTCCATTCCACTAGAAATTGACAGTGTTGCTTTCTTTATTCCCTCAATCAGAATGACATAGACACCTGTGGTTTCTACACCCACAGAGACTGAAAGCTCAAGCGGTTGCTCAACAGGTTGCTCAACTGGCATATACAAGAAGTGGCATTCGAAAGGAAAATGTGTTGAACCTAAAAGTTGTGTTTGAAATATGCAACACTGAGCAGACTATTTTTATATTGATTATAACAATTCTATAGATTTAGAGAAGACTTTACTTATTTTAATATATATCAAAAACAGACTTTATTCTTTGCAGTAACCATCCATGTTAGGTGCTGATTAGCATGCTACAAATGGAAGACTGGCCGATAGACACATTGAACATTAGCAAAATATTATTAAATACATGACCTATTTTTACTATCACAACAAACATTATATGACTTCAGTGTGAGATGCAAATGTTATCTAACTTAACTTAACTTGCTCTGCATGGTAGCCTCATTTACAATCTCCCTCCTAGAACTATTGATTGTGAACTTGCAGAGCTACTATAGAACTATGTTTTGCTGACAAAAAAACAAACAGCATAATAACAGCACCCTCTTGTCTCATGCTGTTTATCTCACCCATCCTTATTGTATTTCCTGTTAATGGTTTTCAAACTATTTAGAGCGACTCTTTAAGAAGACACGAAACAGCACAGCACAACTTCATATTAATATAAATGTTATGATAGAACAAAAACAATCTAACAATAATCTGACTTTTAGTCTACAAAATCTTCAGTAACATCTGAGTTTAGTCCATAACATAGCATCTTCATAACCTTTATCAGGCTGGCAAAGTGCCTGCCGCTTTGTTTGCTGACGCTACTTTGAACGAGACAACCACATTTTTCATCATAGACATCAGTTTCTCCTTGAACTCCCGACACAGAAAGACGTAGAGAAGTGGGTCCATGCAGGTGTTTGTGCAGGCAAACCAGTAGCCGAGGTCCTTGGCCAACCTGATTTTGGCAACTAAATAAGAGCCCTTGGTATGGGAAGAAAAGTTGACTTGTTGAGATGTGTATGCGATCCTTAAAATATGGTACGGTCCGAATACCCCAAAAAACACAATGAGGACTAGGAAAACACGTAATTTGATCTTCTGCTTTCCCTGGTTGTTGCTGCTGCCAGATTTTCGAAAAGACTGGATAACCTTGTTTGCAATGCAAATGTAGCAAACTACAATGACCACACTGACAAACCAGAAGAAAGCATTTAGGCAAATCACTGTCATCTTATGGCTGATAAGTCCATCCGGTCCTTTCAGATCCATACAAGTCTTGATCTGTGTTATATTGGCCATTGATTTGTTACTTAAAATCATATTTGGTAAAGCTGTGGTTCCAAGCAGTATTACCCAGACTAAGCCTGACATCAGTTTGCTGAAGGTCAGATTCTGACCAAACAACTTGTTGTGGGGCATCATGATCTTGAAGAAACGGTCCAGACTGATAAAGCCCAGCAGAGCGATACATATGTACTGTGTACTGTAGAAAATGGCACTGAGATAACACGAGATTATGTATATTGTGTTTGACGCACCTGGCAAGTTTCTTGCAATTTTGATTGGGATGATCAAGGTCATAATAATGTCAGCAGCAACTAGATTTTTTAGGTACACCACAAAGTTGGAGGTGGCCTTGATGTGCAAAGAAACCCAGGCGGCAACACCATTCAGCAACAAAGCTATGGGGAACATCAAAAAGTAAAGAGCAGGGACAACATCTCTGTTGTAAATTGAGCCGTCCGAGTCCGAGTCATTGCGAGATGTTTGAGTCATTAGCGTCGCTGCACCTGAGGAGAATGAAAAGTTGCAGTTTAGAAGCAACATTTCATCTTGTTAAGAAACATCATCTTCATTTTGCTTTTATATTTTATTATCATGCTCTAACAAACAAACTGTCCCACTGAATATGTGCAATATCATTTGACAGTTGGGGATTTCAATAGTGTCCGATACATAGAAATAATTCAACAGCATATCATTGGGGTTAATTTGGTGTTTTTTTTCACTTTCTCCACTTACTCTTTTGGTAACTGTCAAATGGAGGAATCATAAAGTCACCCATTATCTGTCGCTTATTCCAGGCAAGACTGCAGACCAAGCAAAGCAAAGGAAGGAGCTTGTTGTTACTGTACATAGAAGGGTAAATAAATAAGTTTTAAGCATATTTTGATAAAAAAACATTTTCCATTATACATGTACATATACATCTGTGTCCCTAATTTTCCAACCAAAAAAGTAAATAAATGAATTAGTATAAATACACATGAATACAAATTCAGATTTTATTAAGCAGGGCTTATAAGTTTCATTGTCCTGGCAAGACTGCTCTGGCTTTTTTTTTCATTTTTTACTTTAGATAGATAGATAGATAAATAATTTATTAATCTCGCAAGGGGACATTTCTCCAGTACAGCAGCATTTTTACATACAGGTAAGAAAAGAACAATATATACAAAAATAGAATAGAAGAAGAAGAAGAAGAAGAAGAAGAAAATAAGAGAAATGCACAATATATACAACAAATAGAATATAATAATAATATTAAATTAAACTAAATTAACTAACAATTACAAGGTAGCGTGGATAAACACATAAGTAATTCAACGAAGGAAACTATATTTTTTGACACTATGTAAACATGCTATGCTTGTCTTGTATAATGACACATTGTGTTAGGTGTTTTTCTTTCATAAAGAAAATAATGATCTCAGTAGTTATCTTTGTCATCACAGATTAATCTATCATTGATAACTACCACATTATGAACACATTTTGTTAATAAGATACATGTTGATGATAACTTACAGTTGATGACTTGACTCTTCTCAAACACAAAGCTGCAACATGGACCCGTGTGACAGTATACTGAGATGGTAGGTGTTTAAGAAACACTGTTGAATTTTCCTAGAAAACAAATGATCGTTTCAGCTGTGATAGAACTGCCAACTTATCAGGACATATGCAAAAATAGGAAAACCTTCTGGTCTTTAGAGAAAAGCAAAGCAGACGTCATGCAACACTACTGCAGTGTAAACACCACTTAGAGCAGATGGGGTGAAAGTTCGGATCCAGGAGGCCCCATGCTTCCGTTGGACCACACATAAACCTCAGACACACATCACCATCTCTGTCACACCTTTAAGATGAAGCTAAAGTCATTTATGTTTTTTTTGTTTTGTTTTTTAACACAATCTTTAACCCAACCTCTCTTACATGTTTAACTTCACCAGCTTCTGACTCATTAGCATAGCAAATGTCCCTGGTATAGACGTGCCTTTAACGCTGAGCATCATTTGGAGGGCTAAATACACTTCATTTGTTTCCCCACTCAACAACCTTGTGTTGTTTATTGCTGACAGAGGAAAATACATTTATATAATAAATATGAGTGCAGGTGATGCTGTTTGATTGCCTGGTTGACTGATTGCTTGCTTGATGGATTGCACACCTTTCTGCAATAATTATAGAGCTGATTCTGTAGCCAGAAGTGCAGTGGCATCATCTGACCAAAGGGTGGCCTCAGCTGTTAAAGCCAACAAAAAAGTCCCACAGGCCAACAGGAGCTTTTTCTTCACTTAAACAAAGAGAGTGCAATAGCTGCCAAGAAGATTTATTGTATAGGGGGTGTGTTTTAATTCCTTTTCAGTCAAACTAATTGAAAATCTTTGTTATATGGTAATTGTGAGCGAAATTATTCTTGGAGTGTAGTCTAGAATATTGTGGTGACCAACAAAGTGGGTGGTGCATTGGTAATATTTAATTTCACTTCTTAGCACTTGCTATTTACAATACAGCAATAAACACGACAATATTTTATTAATTCAAAGTAATGACATCATTTAATGAGACAATGAAAAACAGAATACAAGAAATTTATTCAAATAAAATCATATCTGGCAACTGAGCAAAGCACTTTTGTAGGGAAGCTATTAAATTTGGATTTACAAGAATCAAAAAGGAAAAGATTTATGTGACCATTTATTTCAGCCCGTGAAATAATAGGCCACAACTTTGTAGGATAAAGTTATTGTTCTTTTGTGCAGCAGAAAAAATAAAAGACAGTCCCCATTTCCATTCACTAATAATTGTTTAAGACCAATAAAAGTATTAATGATGATAGGGATGATTTACTAATGCTCATATTTCCCCATATATTATTTAATCATTTAAATTCCCTTTTAAAAACCCATAGGCTGTATCTGCATTGACCTCTCACAGAAAAATTAACAAAGGATGACTTCACACTCAAATCTACAACAATTACACCTCAATATGGAATTAAAACATAGTGTTGGATTGTGAAAACTTGAAAGAAAGAATGTACTTAAATAGACATCTATACACAGAACACCGCATGTGCAGAAAAGACACACATATCTGACCAGTGATATTTAACATTGTATTTGTATATTCAAATAGTGAAACCCTTTTCATTTAGAATAGAATAATTAATTTGCTGACATGTCTTTGTGTATCCTATATGGTTCTACCTTGTTTTATAGATGCTAATCCTCATTAGGCCACTGAAGGGCAGTACAACACAGAATTTAAAGATCAAAAGTTTCTGTTGGTTACTAAGGTTCTCTTGCTGCCATAATATAAAACAACAGCCTAATTTGTGACTAAGGACATCTTATCTATCTCTAACTTCTCAAAGGTACTTATTACTTTTGATGATGGATAATTCTTCTTTCTCCTGTGAAACATCCTCATTTTCACCCTAACCCAACACAGACCCCTCTCGCTTTCATCATATCAACCAGTTTCTCTCTGTACTCCCTGCACAGGTAGATGTAAAGAAGAGGGTCCAGGCAGATATTAGTGGTAGAGACCCACAGGACGGATTTATGGATTATCACGACCCACAATTGATCGCAGATTTCAATGTCTAATATTTCATATAGTGTGAATGGAACACGCATCATGTGGAAGGGCACAAAACACACAAAAAACACAAGAAGGATAATGAAGACTCGTAGCTTGGTCTTCTTCTTTCCGTCACTGTTGTTGCTCCCGGAGTTTCTGAAGGACTGCAGGACTTTCAGGGTGATGCAGATGTAGCAAAACACAATCACTATGCTGACAAGCCAGAAAATAATCTCCATAGATAGCACCACAAACTTGTGAAAAGTCACACCAGCTGAACTTTTCAGGGACATACAGAAATCTCCTGTTACATTAACAGGATCCTGGTCTGTTAGAATGAAAGTTGGGATGGCTGTACCGCCAAATAACAACACCCAAACCGAGGAGGACGTTACAAGACTGAAGACCACGTTTTGTCCCAACACCATTCCGCATGGTCTAACAATTTTGAAGAAGCGGTCAAGGCTGATAAGACCCATCAAAGCGATACTTGTGTACAAACAGCAGTAGAAGATGACAGTGGAGTAACGGCAAGCGAACACCCTTATCTCAAATGTGGCTCCAGGTAGCATGCTAGCTGCCATCGGCAGGAGTGTCAGCGTCATGAGCAGGTCAGCCGCCACCAGGTTTTTGAGGTACACTATGAAGGTAGAGGTGGACCTGAGGTGCAAAGACACCCATGCGGCTACCCCATTCAGCAGCAACGCAACGGGGAACAAGAAGAAGTAAAGGGACGAGATGGCCACATCTACGGTGTCACGGCTGGGAGAAGCACAATCAGAGGAAGAGGGCTCTGTGTTGTTAGACACCATCATGCGATCTGAAAAAAACAAAACAAACAAACATACAGTTGTCAAAGAGAAACTCAACATGTTTTGTTTTTCTAATCCTGAACTGGTTTACACCTGTGAACAGCTCATGGGATGGGAGTATCAGGCAGTTCTGTAAACCCTGTTGACCAGACTCACATCCAGATCTTTTGCTTTTGATTTATATTTCTTAACTACGTTCCAAAGTGTTGCAAGAAAATAACATCCAGTTTTAGGGAAGAGGGGTTTCAGAGTAAATGATGATGATGAGGTGAGTTTTACTGGAATTGGCCCCTGCCTACGACTCGTTTGAAACTACTACGGCTCTACAAGCTTCCTTCTTGCCCAGTTGGTCCTGATTTGCATTTTCCATTATAGTTTAAAAGACAATTTGTTACTATAATTTGGTTTTGAATGCTCAACCTGAGCATTTGAATGCATCCTGGATGCAGAACCTGACACTTCCACTTTTGACACTGACTAGAGGAAGTTATGCAATTGTAGGATTTGTTTTCACCATGCTCAAACAATTGATTTTTAAATAAAATTTACATAAAGGCGTACACAGAAGCTACCAACCTCTAGAGACTGATATAGAGTCACACCCCTTTCTGTATCTTAGTTGCTTCAAAGCTTCTTTAATGTCTCTGCTTCTCTTTGTTTTGTTTTTTTCTTTTGTAATTGGTTCAGATTTAATATTTGTAATCTTCACCTCATCAGTGTATTTAGCGTGTACATTTTGTATAGTCTGTGTTAAATTTAGATATTAAGATTTGATATAATATAGAGAATGGGCTATGACAGTTATAACAGTGGCAAAAGAAATGTAATTTTAATGGATCCGAGAGAGAAAGATGAATTGAAGCTGTTGAGCAATAAGCCTTTAACGTAGGACAGTAACATTTTATGTGACATATAATTTTAAGATTTTTCTTCCCCTCCACATTTTGAGAAAGTTCACCGACCAGTTTCTCAGATTAGATACAGTTGATCAAATCATATCAATGTGATCACACAGAATATTCTTCTAACCAATAAGAAAGCTTGATTTCTTCAATCACCTCTCAATTTAGTCTGAAAAAACAAACACTTTTTTTTACTAAAAAGTTGTGAAAATTAACATAATATCAATTCACTCACCAGCAATATTTATGTCCGTCAATCCCCACTGTGCAGCCTGAGAGATTAATACCTTCACAAGATATTTCACCAAAGTTTGTCCTCCTCTTTAACCAGAGAAATGCAAATCCATGAACAATGAGGACAGAGGATTCAAATAACACAGATTGTGGCAAGCAATATGTTTTCAGGCTATGTTGAGTTATTCTCTGTCTTCAAACAGCCAATCATGGTTGCTTTATTTCTATCGGTCTCAACATTGAAAGATGTGATGAAAGTTTTCATTTTTAACAGTGAAATGATAGAGATCATTTAGTAGCAATGTAGCTTTTGTTCGTTATCTTCTTTTACCTCATTCATGCCGACGGTAGATTAATACATTTGACAATAGCAAGCTCAATTATTATTGTAATTGAGCATTTTTTCCTCTAAGTACATTACCAGCAAGAAGTAGATACTGTAAGTGAATTGGATCATATATTATGGCTGAGTGAGCCATATGGGGCTTTGTGAAAAGTACCAACCTCATGATAGGTCAGATATCACACAAACAACCGATAATGAAAGTATAATTTTATCTTTATTTCCCTAATTGTTGGTTCTTTATGCATTTCTGTAATACTGGTAGTTCCCAGTCTGTGTGGTTGTAACAGAAGGCACACAACCCAGTCATTTGGAAAAAAAACATATTCTTTAGAAATACTTACTTACTTATATAGATGGAGATCATTGTAAGCAGCAAAACTAGAATAAATCACAAATGTATGCAGATGTAACAATTTAAGACATTTGCATGCTATATGATTATCCGAAAAAATAATGCTAATACAGCGAAACAGCATGCAACAATAAGAGATCACTGTGCATTGAAAGGAGATTATTTGTAAAGCTTACAGGTAGACTTTTTTAGAGGAATCCTGTGGATGTAGATTTATTTTGAGTTTGTGAATTAATGTGTCACATTTCTTCTTTTCAAGATCTTAAAAACAGAATAGAATCTTCATGTTGTTATGAAGTGAAACAGAGAACTGAAAGAATAGCAAAGACAACATGCCAGTGTTGGTTCTTCAGCTTTGACAGTTAAACTGACAGCCGCACATTATTTTCTCTTTGTGGCAATATTGTTATCATTACAGAATGTGTACATTCAGATAAGTCTTCATCATGTCCAGTGGTTTTATGCACAGCCGGAAGAGTCTCTGAGAGCGGTGCTGCCTGTATCCGTGTCTGACCCTCTCCCTGTTAGCCTGCTACAGGAACCAGGAGGCAGCTGCAGGGCCTTGAACAGGGTCGTCCTGAAGGACTTACAGAGGAAGAAGTAGATGAGAGGGTCCAGAAGAGAGTTTAAGGATGAGAGAAAGAGCGTACTTTCCTTCAGCTGAAAAAAGAAGAGTTTGAGTTTACAGTCAAAGAGAACCCCTCTGGTCTGGCTCATGGTGTACGGCACACGGGCAAAGTGAAACGGCACAAAGCACACAAAGAACACAGCCAGAACCAGGAACACGTTTGCATTCATTTTTCTTTTGGCCTGGTGGGGTTTCCGAGTTGATGCCCCACTTGGTGCTCCACATTTAGTCCCTTCACTGCTCGGGGCCTTAGTGCGGGAGTAGGATCTGTACAGCTCTTTGGTGATTAGAGTGTAGCATACTATCACAGTCACCAGGTTGGCCCAGAAAATAACTTGACAGACGTGATTTACCACCTCATGCCAGTACAGACCAGCTGCTGTCTTCAGGTCACTGCACTTGGAGAATGAAGACGTTGGGGTCTTACTTGTCAGGATCACATTGGGCAGACAGAGAACCAGCAGAAAGGTCCATATGGCTCCTGAAAGGACTTTGCGACGGGCCAAACGTGCCATATTAGTCCCCCTGAAGGGCGTGAGGGTCTTTCTGCAGCGATCGATGCTGATGAGGCCAAAGAAGAGGATGCTGATATACATGGTAAGGTAGAAGAGCACCGAAGAGACCCGACACACGAATACACGCAGCCCAATGGAAGCCATGTTGGAGTCTGATAACACCTGCCGAAACACAACAGAGTCATGTAAAAGACTGAACACAAGCGCAGAGAAATTCAAGCCAAACTGTATATTTTATTCACAAGTTTCTAGTTAGCCACTATTTATGAATTCTTAACTAATTACTTTGTTTTTGGTTATTTATCTGATAATGCTTTATTACTCAATCCTACAGGACACTTACTTGATCTTTTTATCAGCTGGGCAGCTCGTGCACAATCCATTTATTAATTGATTATCAACATGTTAAACAGCAGAATTGATGAATTATTGAAAAAAAAAAATCTTCTTAACATTTACAACTGCAGATGACTTACATAGTTTTGCTAATGGCTTGTAGAGTTGATAAACTTCTGACCCTTAAATATTGACAATCATTTAATAACTTAAAAATTTATGTTTAATACCTCTTATTAATGAGTTATTAACATTCATACCTACATACTTGATGGCTTATGAGAAATTGAGGAACTCATGACCTTTTATAAATGACTCAACAGAGACTTTTCATAAGCTAACAACCAAAGTTATGCTATTGTGAATGAACTATTACCAATCTATTAGAAATAGTTTAACAACCATTACTAAAGCCATTAGTTACAACTTAGATACAATTTAAAGTTAAAATGTGCCTCATAAGTTAATGGTACCATTCAACTACACCTTGAAAGGGAAAGTGAAGGTCATGATGACATCTGCAACCACAATATTCTTCAGGTATATTATGAAGTGAGACTTCGATGGGATGCGAAAAAACACCCACACAGCCACGCCGTTGAGTAAAAGTCCCACCAGGAAGAGACAGGAGTAGAGAACAGGGAAAACCACCCTCTTCAAAACGTTGTCACGGGAACAAGTGATGTTGGTGTGGCTGGGATTGCCAGGGAACAGGGGATATGTTGTATTTCCCTCCATGTTGTCTAAAAAATCCAAGAGAAAGATTCTCAGATTTGTAAATAAAAAAATAAAAAAAACACTTGAACCTTGAAGTTAAGTCTGGTACGCTCATGAAAAGGTGAGTTCAATTTATGTTGAGATGTGACATAATATAAAAAACACTCAACAATATAACATTATAAAGCAGTATGTATCGCTGCTTGATTACATTTACACTATTAATGGTTTTCATGTCTTTATGTAAACAGTAAATATTAACATTTGCACAATACATACTTAATCCCGCTTTAATATAATAAATACAATTTAAGGTTTTGTAACTGACCTGTTAATTATGCTGATATGTCAGTGAAGTCCCATCAAAATCCCAGTGCAGTTCTTTGGTCCCTCTATCTGATACTGTGACACTGACCATCTGTTTTGCTCAAACAGTTTCAATGTTGCAAACAAGTGTGTGTGTGTGTGTGTGTGTGTGTGTGTGTAGGTTAGTGATACTTCACAGGAAGACTTTTTCTCTTCCTTCTCCTTTTTCATAATTCCTGTCACAAAGGAAGGCTGAAGACACAAAGCTGAGTTTATTGTATTAATTGACCCCAAATGGCAAATAATGTGTAGCAAATAAACACAAAGTTAAACATAAGCAAAATACATATTATAAACAGCAACAAGGCACACACCTACAGCATCTAGCTAATTTAAAGGCCACATTATCTTCTGGGTTATTATTATCTAATATTGACAAGTTATTTTGGAATAAAGCATTAAAATGCTAGAAATATGTGACCACCCCATGCATTGCTCTTTCAAAATGTGATTCACATAGCACTAATTATAGTATAGCACTAAAGCTAATGTGTTCACACTTTCACTTCTTCTACTTTTGTAACCAGTATTTTGTAATCTGCACTGCTTCTGCATTGTTTTATATGGTGTCTGTTTTTGTCTTCTAATGTTATACTATACTCAAAGGCATCTAAATAAATAAATCTACATTTAAAGACATGTACAACCTGAGTAAAATAATTTGGTCATCTTTTAATGTTTCTTATTATTGGATGCATGCATTGCATCACACTAATTCGGTTGATTTGGTTAATTTAAACGTGTTGCATTTGAATGTGACTGATCAAGATATTCAAAAAGATAGGGAACTACCAAAGGTCAGGGTTAAAATGGATTTGTCACATAGTGAGTCATATATTCTTACAAAACATTCTTTAGTTACAGCAAGCACACTCTGAACAGTCTCAAGTGCCCAACACAGTTAAAGCTTGAGACTTTTGATACAATACAATGCAAACATACAGCTTGGTAACATATGGCAGTAAAACCTCCAAGGTGGAAAAAATATGAAACAGATTTTGGCAAATGCTGCACTGATATAAAACTTTCCCCTCGCTCCCATTACCATTCCGATTTTTTTACCTTTTGCCTTCCCAGGTCACGCTGGTTGTAATATTTTCTATCAAGCGATGTTTTAGGGATCTCTAAAACATTAGTTCCAATTTAAAGTGGTTTCACACTCGGACCATATTCTCTTAGAAACTTTGTGAAAGGGATGTTAAACACACGAAATGTCAGTGAGTGACCAGCAATTATGAAGTATTATAATTCGTGACCTAAGGCATTATAAAATGCTTTCTAGTAAAGTTTATAGTATAGCACTAAAACATTATGAATATGCATGCGTGCCGACAATTTTAATTAAACAATTCTACGAGCAGATTATAAGGACCGATTTCTGTTGTTGCTATCTACTTCTCTGCTCATCACATGACCCCGGATGGCCTTCTGCCCTTAATTCTATTGAGTGCCAGCAGTTAGAAAGGCAATGCTGCAACTTCCTGTGTCTGGTGCAAGATTGGCAAAGTCAGCAGCATTCACTTCCTAAAGAAATGTGTATTTAAATGATTAGTCTGAACATTTGCATACTCTTGTGGTTGTTATTACATGTATAGCTCAGCCTATATTTGGTCATATACACTGTACGTGTATATTTCCCAATCCTCCATATTTACATGCATTCATGTTTCCCACAGCTGTGATCTGCACATCTGGGTCTGATCAGGCCTGTGTCAAGCGTGCACTGTCCTGGAGAGAACTTGACAGCAACACTCGCTGCTTTTCATTTTAAACTAGTCTAACTCCTGTCTTTATGGTCACCTTTCTGTTTTTATACTTTTCTCCCTTTCTTTTGCCTCCATTCCTTGTTGAATGTCTGTGATTTTCAGCTCAGGTCTGAGTTGAGTTGGTCAAACGGTCAATCAGCTTCATCAGTCTCTACGTGTCCCATCCTGTCCATTCTCATGAACGTGATATCTCAGGAAGTCTGGAGGAAATTCAAATTTGGCACAATTGTCCAGCTGGTCTCAAAGATGAAGTGGTGAGATTTCGGTGGACAAAAGTCAAAGTCACTGTGACATCATGTCCGTCCCAATCTTGTGATATCTTGGGAATTTCTTCCAATGCTGCACAAACATCCACATGAACTCAAAAATGAAGTGATCAGACTTTGGTGGTGAAAGGTAAAAAGTCAATGTCACTGTGACCTCATGTAAGGCCTATTCTCAAGAAAGAGATATCTCAGGAATGCTTTGAGGACATTTCTTCAAATTTTGGCACAAATGTCCACCTGGACTATATGTACTGATTATGATTTGGTGGTCAAAGGTTAATGTGACCTCAAGGAACATGTTTTGGGCCGTAACTCAATAATTCATATGCTTATTAAGACAAATTCACACAAATGTCGAAAAGGATAAAATTCTGAAGTGATGACATTCTGGACAGACATGTTTGTAAACCGTAACTTGACTGGTTGCCGGAGGCATTCAACCGCGAGGAGGTAATTCTAGTTCTCCTACCTCTTGTATACATTTTCAAAATGATCATGAATGATTTGCACAAAGGCATAATCAGATAGTGTGTGAATGCATAGTTGCAGACACACATGCAGACACAGGGAAGGCTGCACTAGATTCACAGTAATCCTCATCAGCTCCCTCTCGGACAGACAGGAAACAAAAAGAACGTAACACAAGACTTGACTGAATTTCCGTTTAAACCCCTCTAAGCCTACCTTCTCCTGTCCTTTTTCTTCTCTGCTCTATTTTCCTCACCACCCAGGTCATTCCTCGACCTTTAAGTCATCCCTCTTACTTCCTCCCAATCCCAGACCATAAGCCTGCTTTAAGACAGCTACTGACTTTTTCTCATCCTGTGGTGATAATGAAGCTGCAGAGTGAGGGGGAAAACCTAATATCCCCTCTGTGCGTGAGGTATTGCTTTAAGTAGCCCTGCTTTGAGCAAAAATGGCCTGCCTTTAAGTGGCCTTTGGAGGGTCTGTTGTCACAGCAGTAAATATGAGGTTTAAGGAAATGTAACGGAAATATAGCTTGGTGTTTGAGGCCAAACAACAAGCTAATAACAGACACAGAGCAGGAACAGCTGTGGTCTGAAAAGCCTGGTTGATGCTGTTGAACTGTGACCCCTGACCTTTAGAAACAGTCAATGGTTGATCATTTTGTCATCCTGACAGGTAGGAAGACGTAAGACAGGAACTTCTTACCACAGAGAAAGAGAGAAAAATACAATAATAAAAAAAAAAAGATATATATATATATATATATCCAGGGTGGTCCTTGTTTGTGGTTTATTTGTGACTGTATTTGTCTTTATGTAGGAATGTTTACATGTATACATTTCCATTGGCCGGTTCTCAAATTAGCTGCTACTTGCATATTTGAAATGTGTTGGCCACACTTTGTTGTAAGGTTTATTTAGCTACTGCTGGTGTGCTGTTCAGTCTAGATTCCAGCAGGTCTGCCTCCCATATGGTCGTCCACACCGACAAATCTAAAGCAGCTCATATAGAGGTGAGGAGAGAGATGGCTATAACTAAAGAATAGTGTGAGCCACAGTATTTCCAGCTTTTATTAAGGATGAAACCACATTTGCTGTCATGCACCATTAAGGTGTAAAGCATCATTTGACGCTGATGATGAAAATGTATTGAAATGGTTCATTTGTCCTACTATAGCTGCTAGTTTTATTTCTTTTGGAGCTTTGTGAGGGCTCTACTGGTAACTTCTGACTACAGCACATTCCTTCAATTCTCATGAGCCCAATGTGTCCAGTATGGGTGTGATGACATATTGCATCAAAACTGTAGCTGGCTCCTGCACTTTAGGTTCTAATGTAATGTGGTTGATTCCATCCTGAGCTCCAGTTTGTTGCTCACATAGATGTTTTTCTAGCAACTGCTTTTGTTTAGGTATTCTTTCAAATCTTTGCTCATCTCTTGGGTCTGGCATATGCATCAGTGAATGACCTACTAAACACTACCTGGCTTACAGAAGTGATGTTTTGACAAACGCATCCCTTAAGACTAACATAACATTTTATGGTAATTGTGTTTACCTTATGCATCCAAGTTGAATACAAAATCTTGTCATTTTGAAAAAAAAATGAAGTTGCACACTGTGGTTTTGTCACTATCTCACCCAATTTTACAGTTATTCTCAGGAGTGTTTCAGTGTCTTTCCACTTATTGTTTTGGTTTTACAGCCTATAACTTTACTGTTTTCGTTCGCCATCACTGCTCATCAGTGTTGTTTTTGGCTGCAGGAAGCAGCTCTTTTCTGCTAAACATTTCTGATAAACCCACTGTATGCCAGCTGCCCAGCTAGTGAGCATAGTGCAACAATAAACAGCTAAAGAGCCAGATATTTCTCTTAGGAGTTGGAGGAGACCAAAACAGACAGAGCATTGGACAAACATTGGACTTAAATTTGTGAGATGGATAAAAACACGATTTCAAATGAGTGCTAATGTTGATCTGTGTCTATTGGATTTGTAAGTAGGCAACTGTTTCCAAACAAATTCACCATATCAACTTCATAACATTAGCATATTTGTGTTAGCAGGTTTTTATGCTTCTAAGTGGCAAAAACAAAATCTGTTAACGCAGGTAAATAAATCTGTAACAGTGTGACGATTGTCATAGTAATTTGTGTGCATACGCACAAACATTTTACAGTGACAAATCAACTCAAAGCACTACTACACAGTAGTGAGGCAGTAAGATATCAGCTTGGTAATAAGGAAAAACTCCATCTGTGTCTACAATTAAACCAAAGTGGGAACTCTGGCACCTGTCAGCATTCCTCTTTTACATTCTCATCCAGGTTGTTGATATTTGTTTGATACTCCCTTGCCCTGCCGCATGAGAAAGCAGGATGCAGAGCTGTGGCATGAGAATTAGAAAAAAGGGGGACAACAGATACCTTTGAGAGGCTGGCCAGTCTGGGATACCAGGCATATTTGACAAGGTGTCTCTATATGCTCAGCAGAGACCTGTGTGCACATAGAGGGCAGTAGATAGGCCAAGGGACAGGGCAGAAAGTGTCAGCTTCAGTTGTTAACCTCAATGGTGGGGAATATATGTGGAAAAAGGTCAATGTCATGTACAAACAAGTAAGGAAGGCACTGCTGTTGATGCAAATGGCCTAAACATAAAATCGTCTTTCTTCATGTGCAACTAAGGGGTATGCCCTGCTACATGAATTCTAAAAAGCCCTGACATTTCTGACATGCTGGGAACACATGTGTGTCGCTTGAAACAAAGATATCCTCAGCTTTTTCTGGAGACTGAATTAAAAACAATATGCCAGAATACAAAGAATGAAAACTAGGAGAGGGAATATCTAGAGGAACGTTCATGATCCAAGTAGGAAAACATGACTTCAGTAGCAACCAGTGAACTCAAATCAATTATGAGGGTCTTTTCCTATGATGTCATTGTGGTATCTGAGGTTGCTTAGTGCCATGAAGACATTTATGTAGAGCAGACAAGCTGCAGCAGGTGGTCTAAATGATGGCATGTACATTAATTGACTTCACTTGGTGTGCAACTAAACCTGGGAGTCTGTTTTCAAGTTTAACAGAGTGATGCAAGTGAGTCTGTTTTAGTCAATTGGACATTGCGGTATCTTCATTACAGATTTTCATATTTAAATTCTAAATATAATTTAATCATCTGAGTTTTTTAGAATTACATAATAGATACCATGATTAGAGCTGCTGCCATCTATTGGTTGCCTGTCAGGATGACACACTCAGGGTTCATAGTTGCTGATTTGGCTGAGCAATATTATCTTAGAGTGAAGATGAAGTTGACAAACAAAATCTGAGTAGTCGCAGATCTTTACTTTGTTCTAGATATATCAAAGTTCAAAGTTTAAATTTGAATGTGTGAATATATGGTTGATATATTGTAAATTAAAGCAAACAGATACTTAGATTGACAACTACAGCTTACATATTTATAGCAGTAATGGAAAATACATTCCTACAAGAACATCTCTCTGAGAGAGAGAGCATGCATATAGAATGAGAAGGCTTTTTTTTGCAAGCTGTCAGACTCCTGCTGTGATCTTTTTTATTCATAGGTGTTTAATGTTTCCTCAGACGTGTTACAGCTCCTCCATATTGCATCTAAATTACACATTGGCTTGACTTCAGAGATGGAAATTCATATTTTCCAGAAGCACAGTAGAAGTGCTGACAGTGAAAGTGTCTGAGTGAAGGAATGCTATTTGTGAACTCTTGACTGTCTTTCACAACAGCCCTCCAACTTGAGCTTTGTCTTCTTGCACTGGAAACAATGAAATTTAAAAAGAAAATATGGAAAAACAGTCAAACAGGAGAAAAAACAGACAACCTCATTACCAATACAAGAGGCATAGAGAGGAATACAAAAGTGTTCCCTCGCCTTAATAAAGAGGTGGGCCTCAATTAAAGCTGATGTGGTGATGTTAAAGCTAAATTACGTTTAAAAGACGTTTCTTTACCCTTAAAGGCCTTCTGACTTTTGTCAGTGTTACTTGTGATGTGACATACATCTTTATTAATTCATCACTGAACCTAAAAAGTTTCCTGGAAAAGCTAAACCTGTCAGACAGGAACATCCACCTCTGCTGTAAAGTAGCAGTGCCACATTGTTGATGCAGCCTAATTGGGTGAGCTGGCTTGTTTAAAAGCTTTTCCCCCCTTTGGGACTCAATAATTTAGAAGTGCTTTGATGTTTTTACTTTGGTTATTGAGTAACTGAAGTGAGGAAGGTTAGGTATACAGCAGTGGGCTCCACCAGCCCACTCTCTGGACACAGTTATTCTCTGGGGACCAAGGGACCACATCTGCACCCAATCAGATTGGAGAACCCCCGCTGATGTACTTCCACTGCCCTCAGGACAGAGACTGAGGTTATATGGTCTCATCAAAAAGTGTATTCCAAACGTTATAATATACATGTGTGCCATGTTGGATCTGTTTTTGTTATTGTATTTATTAGAACCCTCTTACACTTGGTGGTTGCAGTATCAACTTACTGAAAGGTTTGAACAATTTATGGATAAAGTCAGGTGATTTATGAGTGGACCTTTGCCCCTGAACCTGGCTCTTATACCTGGCTTAAGTGCTTAAAGGCTCACTTTTCACACTTCCTGGCAATATCTGAAGAAAAGAAAGGCCTTGAGAGCTTTCATATATAGAATCCCACTGTAATTCAACTATTGATTAAAATGCAAGTGCAGGAGAAAGACGACAACTGATACCTCCTTACTTTCCTTTCCCTTACTAATAGCCAACGTACAAGCTCACGCCAGCAAAACTGAGTCCTTTCCTGAGAAGCACTGGTCCGAGAAACCTGGACCCAGCATCACAGCATGACAGGTCCTACCGAGAGAGATGCAAATATGAATCTGTCTTACTTGTGGCTAAAAGGTGGATGTGTGGATTCTGCAATGCTGGTGTGAAATTCCAGCATCGCCACAGGTACTGTGAGAGACACCGAACTCCTGTACAGCAAGCGTGTGTGCATCCACACGGCCGAGTGTGTAACGGAAAGAGATCCTTTGATTGTTTGAAAAGACTTTTCCACCTATAGGTTTGGATAGCAGCAAAAAGTAAGCAAGCGCTCCACTTCCTCCTCCTGAGGACTTTACTTGCTGCCAAGTTTGCTGCATCAAAGAAATAAGACAGGCTCTCTGAGCTAACAGAGAATAATTGTCTCAGACTGCTGTTGGTCGGCTCCCAGCAGTCCTCTCTTAAGATCTCAGGTTCCATGTTCAGGCTTCTAGCATTCTAGTTTAAGTATGGAATTCATACCACAGACCAAAATATTTCTCACCCTTCCCTGGTTTCCCTCCGTGGACTTTATCCTTCCTTTACAATTTTTCTCACTCAGCTCTAATGTTTCTCTTTTTTTAACAGTCTGTCATTACTCATATGACAACACACACTGCACATGCTTCATACGTAGGTATGAATTCTTAACTAAGTGAAACAATATACAATCTTCCTATAATGACAAAAAACAAAATGTTCTATGTACCCAGCAATTTCTTTTTTAAATCTGCAATAACTGATTTTTGGCAACTTGTATAAACACTGACATATTTTTACCTTTTAATATTGATGTGGCAAATGTGATAGCATTCATTTTGAGACATGTTTCTGGCCACCTGGTCACATCTATTTTTGTCCAGAAAGATATATCAGCCAATATTAGCTATATTTTACTATCAATATCAGTCTTGAACTGAACAATCCAGTATCATATTGAGAACTAATACTCATTGAAATATAAGGGGCTTTGCTGTATGAAGTGGATATCTTTCAAAAACATGAAATGCTAGACAGGGAGATATTCATGAGACTTGTGTTTCAGCAGCAGAGAGGCAAGTAGAAACTCTGACCTATTGATTGACTAAACAGATCTGGTCTCCCATTGGTCCCTTGAGTGTAGATGGACAGCCTTGCGGCTGGATGGAAACTTAGAATACTAAGGTTAGAATAGCTGGTTGAACAAAGCATCTATTGTTAAATATTTCCTTCAGTTTGGCCATAATTTAGAGACTATGTTGAGGTAAAGACTGTATTGGTGATCTAATATTAAGTACTAAGTTGGCAGCTAAATCCAGATAAAAAAGTAGAGTGACATGCATGTAAAAAATCAACAATTTGCATCCAGGAATTGTAACTTAAATTGTGGGTACTCTGAGTCCCTTAGGAAAGTGAACTGAGGGGTAGTGAGGACAAACTTCCCAGCAAGAAATCATTTTATTTTGTGCAGATTCTTTTCTGTTCTTTCACAATCTGGCCAAGGAGTGGCTATACTTTTACCTAACTCATCTGGTGTAAAAACAGGTTTTGTTTATTCATCTTGTGAAATGGTTGTGCAGCTCTCCATGTTGAGATGTATCACTTTAACAGATGTAATCAGAAATTGAGTCCAGAAAGGAGAAGGGAGTCAGCTGAGGTGGTTCGGGCATCTAATCAGGATGCCTCCTGAGATTCTCCCATTGGAGGTTATCCGGGCATGCCCAACTGGTAGGAGACCCCGGGGAAGACCCACAACACGCTGGAGGGATTACATCTCCCAGCTGGCCTGGCAAATGTTGCGGGGGAGAGGGAAGTCTGGGTCAGCTTGCTTGGCCTGCTGCCACTGTGACCCGATACCGGATAAGCGGAAGAAAATGGATGGATGGATGGTTCAGAGGTAAAGGTCTATTTGACCTGGTAAAGATAAAATTCCCACAAACACAAAAAGCCCACACCGCTCATTTCAGTAGCTTATAAAACCATATTTGAAATAGTACGTATTTGACTTCAACTCTTTCCTTTAAATAGCCAAGAGAAAAGGAGCCAATTAGGGAAATCACATAAATCCTCATAAATATCCAAGTTAGTGGATGTGAACTCTTGCGTTCTCCAAACATGAATGGTGCGAATGATGAACTGTCTTTCACAAAGATGACACTTAATTAGTTTTATTTGTGTATGGTTGTTGCCCAGCTCACATATGAAAGCAGTTTTCTCTCAAATCAGGGAGCAAGTAACCTGCATTCCAAAGTTTATGGAAGACAATTCCCTCTTTCCCCATATCTGTCTGGGCCATAACACATTGCTGTAGACTGGCTCTAAACTTTGGAAAAAGTTGTAGTTTTTCCAAGATCTCACAAATTGATTTATTGGAACTTACACAATACTCTTTTATGTGTCTCCAGCTTAAGATACAACTGTTAGCTTGTTGGAAGCCACTTTAAAGACTTTTATATATCTTAATGAGAAAGATTTTATACTATGGCCCATAAACAAGTATACAAATAATATTCAGATAATTAATTAAGTCTCTACCTATATCACATACAATGTATTTCATTTAAATTGTAACTTTATATACAATTTATACAAAATCAATTCCTTTATTTGATGTCATTTTCAGTTTTCTCTTAGTGACACCATTATTTATGAGGCCTTGCAAAAAGGAAGTTTTAGCCTATATTGAAATGTGCATCATTATAATGTAGGTGATTCACAATTGCTGCAATTTACTGAGAAATTGGTACCAGTTGTTGCCCTTAAGGCATAGGGGGCTATTTGTCTTAATGAATGCCCTTTAAAAATGACTTTAGCCTTTAGTGGTTAGAGAGCCATCATTGCTGCAGTAATTATTGCATCAAAACAATCATATACAGATTCCTATTTTTAAATATATGTCTCTGTTCCCCTTTTCTGTCTCGACCCCCCCCATCTGTTTAATTTGCAGGAGGGCAGTAAAGTCAGCACTCAATCACAAACAAAAATCAAAGGCTCCCCTGTGGGTCTAGAGATATTTTCACAGCTGGAGAGTTAAAACTGTGTGTCTGGAGCTGCGGCTGGAGCAAAAACCTCCTCCTGTAGAGTGAGGTAAATCTCAATAATCATAATGGCCTTCATTTCAACAGCGTTATAACAGCCAGTTTTGTGTATTTTTTAACAGGGATGTTTCATAAATATATGATGTATGTCTAATTTAAAACATTTTGCTGTATCAAATAGTAAAATAAAAACATTTAAAAAGTCATGAACTGTGTTTTCTTTTTAATTTCATTTTGTCTCCCATACTTTGATAAAGTAGATACTACAAATAGATATACATATACTGTATTATTACAGATTAGCATAATGTATAACATTACTGTAAATTCTTGTGTACAACACAATAACTTGATAGTGTGTTTATGACCAATGAACTGCAATGCAAATAGACATAAAATAATCTGCTTTCGTAATAAAAGAAAAAGTATAAGAAAGACATCAGATGTAAAAGCACTGCACTGTCCACGCAGATATGTATCCAGTGTAAAACAAGCCTCATATATTTTTTGTCAAATCAATTTTCTTCCACTCCAAATTTAATAAATTGGTCATGAAAAATATTTTACTGTCTATTCTGCCGGATGTTTTTTTCCATTTCTTCTTAAAGGACAAAGCAATGTGTCATGACAACAACAACTTCTTGCCAATGTAAAAGGTAATTAAAATCCTCTTCGGAGTATTTTCTTTCTTTCTTTTAATCTGTTACACAATTCATTCTCTTTCTCTCTATGTGCTGTAATAGTATACCTATATGCGGCCAGCAACGCCTGGTCAGAGAAATTACTTTAAGTTTTACTCTATGCAGTGGCGCTTTTGCTCTCATGAGAACCACCCTAAATGAGAACCACCTATGAATTTCCAGACCCCCAGTTCCAAAGTTAGAATAACAACTTTCTTGCCCCAGGCTGGGTTTTCCAGTTAAGAAAAACATTACTTTCCCTATAAAATGTCTGTTTCCTTTCTCTTCTTGTTTGTTTTTCAAATCCACATATGTCACATTTTTAATAATATTCCACAAACCCTCACAAATCCACATGTGAGAAAACATGCACTGTACCTCACGAACACAAGTGACTGAGTGTCTGTTAATGTTTACATTAGGGTATGCCATCGTCCTCTCTCAGTCTTGCCTTTTTCTCACAATATCTGTACATATGTGATCTTTGAGTCTGTACCCAGGTGATTCTTGGCCAGGCACTTGTATGTGCCAGAGTCTGAGGCTTTGGGCCTCTGAATGATAAGTGTGCCCTGAGGGTGGAGCAGTTCGCTACCCATAGGCCGGCCCTGTTCTGCCGCTGACAGAATTGAACGATCGGGCAACTCCCAGGTGATCTCAGGCTTGGGAATCCCAATTGCAGCACAGTTGAGCTGGATAGGTGTCCCGGTCACTGCCCTTACACTGGGAGGTGGCCCTGATGTGATTCGTGGAGGGTAGGCAATGATAATAACAGGGACAGTGAGCACAGCCTCTCCAGCATTGCTCCGAACCCTGCAAATGTAGTTGCCTCTGTCGTGGAGAGTTGTATCCTCAACAATCAAAGTACCATTCTCTAGTAACTGGTAGCGCCCGAGGACTTGAGGCCGAGTAAGTGTGTGGCCACTGGGAATAGTCCAGTGGATTTTGGGTCTGGGACTCCCATCAGATAAACAATGAAGGAAAAGAGGTGCTCCAGATACACTGCGTATGATGCCCCTAGGCTTTGTCAGGATGTAAGGCTTCTGACCGACATCCAAAATTATTAGCTTCTCTATGTAACCCATGAAATTCTTGGCACCACAGCGGTACTTCCCAGCATCTTCTTTGCCAGGGTTGTAGATGACTAAAGTCCCATTTTTAACTAAGTGGTGGCCACCTGTAAACCGTGTTCCATTAGGCAAAGTCCAAGTGATTGCCGGCATTGGGTATCCATCAGCAGAGCAGTTTAGAACTATGGGTTTTCCAATCCCAGACACAATACGTTCGTTGAAGGGGTTCTTGAAGATCGGCCTCCTGAGTATACTGCTCACCTCCAGCTGTACTACCATTACTGCCTCTCCTCCATCATTCCTCGCCATGCAGATGAACTCAGCTGTATCAGTTGGCCGTATGTTACGAATCTCTAATGTCCCATTATGGTGGACATTAATCCTGCTGCCATAGTATGGTGCTGTCAGAAAGATGTTATCAGGCATAATCCAAGTGATACTAGGCGTGGGATTGCCCTCAGCCTTACAGTCTATTAATTTCCTGGAGTATTTAGGAGCTACATCTTTGATTACAGTCCTGTTCTGCCGGTAGCCATTGATCACTGGTGGATTCCCTTCTATATCAAGCTTGTAGACTTTTCTGTTTTCTCCAGCAGGATTTCGAGCCATACAAACATACTCCCCAGCATCAATAAGCTTCACATCCCTGATATCCAGGGATCCATTGACGTGCATAAGGTACCGTTCATTAGATGCTGCAATGATATCGTTGGTGGGGAGCATCCACAGGATCTTTGGTTTGGGCTCCCCAAGTGCTTCACAGTCAAAGCGGATGTTCCCTCCAGGCTTCACCCTGCCATATGTCTGGCTGGTTGGACGTATCCTGGCAGCAGCAGTCACCACAGTGATATGAAAATGCATCTCATCTTTGCCCACCTGGTTCTCAGCATAGCAGGTGTAGTCTCCTTCCTCTGACATACCAACCTGGAGAAGCATAACACAGTCACGTAAAACTTTTGAAAAGGTTTTTATGTTTCATTAAGGAAGGTTACATGACATTGCATACCTGGTTTAGATGGAGAGTTCCATTGTCAAAAAGTGTATAGCGCCGTGCTCGTCCTCTCCCACTGCTGGCATCAGACTGAAGAGCGCTGTTGACCACAGTTCCATCTGGTAATCCCCAGGATATCTCTGGCTTTGGTGCTCCTGAGGCTTTACAGTCAACCTTAAAGTCATTGCCGTAGGGTACCTGCTTCTTTCCATAGAGCTTTGGCTCTATCTTGGCTGGCTTCATTGACACACTGACCTTCATGAGTTGGAGATCATCACCAATCTTGTTTCGTGCCACACAGAGATAGTCTCCAGCATCTTTATCACTCACAATGCTAACAATAAGAGTGCCGTTATCCAGGACCTGAATTCTGCTGCCCATCCTGCAAAGATACATGACAGAACATTAGAGAGACTCAGTATTTGGAGAGGACAGAATAAAGCCTGATCAAAAACAAGTGAGCACCATTTATGGTATACATATTGTCACTGTATGAATCTCTTAACTGTTAAAGAAACTGTTATTTAGAGAATTCTGCAAATACATTAATTCCTGGGCTATGCTTTTTGAGATCTATGCTAGTACTTATTGTAATATCCACCGCAGAGTTCATATAGTAATATCTCTGTTTGTGTGTTGTTACTAACGTAGCTTACAAAATGTTGCTGTTACACATCACAGTCATATACATAATAACAAAAAATTATTTTCATATTACTGCATAAAAATAGAGCTTGTTCATCAAAATAATTCACAGGGAGGATCCCCCGGACCTATTTACAGTCGGATAAGCCTAAATTTTTATCATGTATTGCTCTGCTCATCCGACATTGCATCCACATCTTTTCCATTTCCTCGGCTGCCGTCCAAATAGGCTGCATTTTTATTGACCTATACTAACTGTCAAAGACTTCACTGTTGTTTCCAGATAAGTGAAAATTTAGAAGCGTATGTGATACATATAGATAAGGAGGATGTGTTTAAAATTGTAAAATCCACCTGATCAATGCACTCACATGAGACTGCCTTATGTTTACATTGGGCCAGCTCATGGAATTCAAATGCCCACCCACAGATTTATTTCTGCTGCCAAGTCTGCATTTCTGCCACTGATCGAGACATTTTTACCTGTGCCATTGGTCCACTACAGCTTTAGAGGGCAGCCTCCAGATGATCCTGGGCTTAGGGTCTCCTGTAGCTGAACAGTTTAGTCTCAGCTGGTCCTCGAAGAACAACGCTGTTATGCGCTTTGATGTCTTCACTATTTGAGGTGCAGACTCTTGCTTCTCTACTGTCAGAGTCACAACCATTCTCTCTGAACCAGTCGAACTAGTCGCAATACATTCATATTTCCCGCTGTCTTCTAGAGTCACATCCTTAATGTGGAGGGTTCCATTCCCATACACTAATATCCTTGTGTCACTGGCAGGTCTGTTATTTCGTACCATTGACCCATCATCGAGGACCCAGTGAATAGTAGGCTGAGGGATGCCTTGGCCAGTGCAGGGTAGCCACAAGTTTTGGCTTACACCCACTTCAACCTGCTGCCGTTTCTCCTCCACGATACCTGGGGGAGCTGCCACCACCTGCAGTCGGACTGTAGCAGTATCGGCTCCAGCTGGATTACTGGCAATGCATTTGTAATGACCTCTGTCATAAACAGACACCTGCTCAATGACCAGAGTCCCAACAGCAGATACTGATACCCTTCCCTTCTCTGTGTTTTGACCCCTGACCTGGGTTCGATTGGCCAGGATCCAGGATATCATGGGTGTCGGCCGACCCTCTGCTTTACATGTCATCTCCACATTGTTACCTGCATGAGACTTTATATCACGCATTTTTGGCTCCAGGATGCGTGAGGGGTAGGCCACCACAGAAAGGGTGACAATAAGTTTATCTGATCCATGATCATTCTCAGCGAGACAGAGGTACTGCCCACGGTCCTTAATGTTGGCATTCTGGATCGACAGTGTGCCATTGCTCAACACCTCAAACTTTCCCATCTTACCCTTAGCGGTAACGGTGATACCTGAGGGAGAGATAAAAGGAATTTCATGTAAGAAACAATTCAACTTAAAAACATTTTAAAACAACATTTACAACTTTAATGACACCAATACAGATTCAAAACAACTACAAAAATATCAACTGTCATGTTACTTCTTAAAACTAATTTCCCTACTGTGATTTGTATTTACTTACAATCTATGTTGTTTATTTTGTTCATTTTGCTGTTTTATCATTGTTGTTATATCTGCCAGGAGGATCATGCGATCGGTTGTGTGTGCATGAGTGTGTGTGTGTATGCACCTCTGTGTCCGTCTACAGCTAATCTCACATTCTGCTGCAGCAAACTGCATACTATTTTGGGTGGCCAGTTATGGCTGCATGGTTGATAACCTCTCGTGGTTGCGGTGACTCACACTTTCTCAAAACACCTTTTATTGCCTGATTTATACTGCCACTGCCAACATATGCTACAAGTGCAGGCAGTTTGGTCAGTTTAATTTAGTTTTTTGGCAAGATTGTATTAACTGTCTTATACGACTACTTCAAGCCGATTGCGTGAATACATCACCGCTTGTTTTTGAGTTTGAATGAGTTTTACGAAGCCTCACATTCCATCAGTGCCTAGGCAGGGGGTTACCAATTCTTGGTTGTATTCATTTAATCACACAATACAGCGGTGGTCGATGCAGATACACCTGGTGGAGATCTGAACTATAGTCAGTACACCTTTTTAGTTGTTTGTGTTGTTACTATGTTACTAAAATACCATATAAACACACAATAAACGACACAAGTTTATAATAACACAGACGAGTAAACAAAATTGCTGTAAGACAATGTCTCAACAACATCCAGTATTTCAGAACCTCTTTGTCAAATTAAAGAATATGAAAAAAACTTAACGGCTGCATCTCTGAAATTTCATTTCATTCCTACATTTAAATCTAAAAATGAAAAGATACAGTTTTCATCATTGTTTTTGGGTTTGATTTTGTTTTGTTTTTCAAAATGATGAAAATTAATGAAATAGTTTTTGTACCTGTGGTTGAGGCGAAACGCGTCCAGGTTATAGCTGGCTGAGGGTTTCCAACAGCCTCACATGGCAGGAAAGCATCTGAATTGGATAACACGGTGAAGCTGGCTGCATTACCTCCAATTATCTTTGGTTTGCTTGTCTTGACCTTTGTAGTGGGTTCAAAGCCAGCAATATTGGCACTTGTAGCTTCATTGCCAGCCACATGATTATAGACACTAGAGATGTTGTTGTATGGGGCAGGGGTGTTGGTGTATCCCTGCACAGCTGTAACAATGGTCACTGTGTTAAGGCCTTTATCTGCACTGTCTCTGGCACCAATATTTTGTACAGTAGGTCTGATTCTCCTCACTGGTGGCCCACGAGTAATTTGATCAGTGTTCCTCTGTGTTGGCGGTCTGATGTTGCTGTGGACTTTGGTCCGAGCTGTTGTGTAAGGCCCTTTTGTGGTGATTGGCATATATGTGGTGGTAGGGTTAAATGTGGTTGTAGAGATCAACTGTGTCTTGGTTGTGGTATATGCATGTAAACCACTAGATGTGCTCCAGTCAAATTCTTCATATAAGTCAGTCTCCTCCTTTGATATTTGGTCAGTGGAAACAACTACTGGAGTTCTCTCCTCTTGCCTAGATGGTGTGTAAAGGGGCTTGTAGCGTGAAACAGTCACTTGCGATAGTGTGGTTGTCCCCATTGTAGTTTCCATAGTTGTGGTTGAAGCCTCAGTTGTGGTAGCAGGGCGTAATCTAGTGATTGCAGGTTTGTTGAAGGGTCTCCTGCCCCTAAAGGGCTTCCTTCTCCGCCCTTGTCGTCCTCTTGACCCATCAGTTCTCTGTCTGATTACAAACCAATTATCAGGTAGTCCCCCAGACCCAGATGATAACGCTTCATCAGGATTTTCAATTAAAGATGGTTTGACAGTAGGTGGGGAAGGTAGAGTCTGTGATTCTGGTGGTGTTTCAGCAGTCGTGGCAGACTTGGAGTAATAGGATGGGCTGGTAGTAGTTAAATAGTGAATCCTGGGTTGCTGTGTTGTGAACTCAAAATCTGCAGAGGAAAAATAGCCATTGTCATCATCTAATGAACCCTCTTTGCTCCCTGTGTGTCTGGACGGGGACAGAGTCTCAGGTTCAGAAAGTGAATTTGCGGCAGTGGTGGGTGCTTGGGTGGTGGTTGGGGTCATTGTTGTTGTCTCAGCTGTTGAGGTTTTCTGGATGATGGAGGGCTTCCTCAGCCTGCCAAGTATCTTTTCTCTCTCTCTGCCACCAAACAGCCTGTTCCATGGAACTCTTCCTCTAATAACCTTTGAGACGGTTGTAGTTATGGTCGTCGTGGAGATTGATGGTTCTTTATTTGTTGTCAAAAGTGGATCAATTGTAGGGTTAAACTCAGGGGCATCAGCAGAGGTTATGTAGCCAGTGGAAACCTCTTGCCTTGACTCTGTATGGGTCAAGGCGGCATTTGAAGTGATGTAATAGGTTGTGGTAGAAGCTGCAGTATTTTGTGTAGAAGCAGGTCTCTCTGTTCTATGTAAAGATGAACTGGAGGAAGCTGTTGGTGTGACCGGCTGCTGATCAGTGGTTGCTGTCTTCTTTTTGTCTTCATCCCAATTGCAGTCTGAGGGAAAAAATAAATAACAAAAGGAAAATGAAACACAAACACAAACAGTACAAAATATCACATAAAGAAGCACACACTAAACAATGAAGCAATAAAAAAAAATAACAATGGCTGTACTTGCTTAGAAATCAAACTGGCTTACTTGTGGTCAGTTCAATTCTATAAGGCACCGTGGCATTCCCTTCCTTCTTCGATGAGGGATTTTTAAGTTTATTGATGAAGGACTGTATGTCAGTGATCCTGTTGGGTTTAATGATTCTCTTGCGGCCTAAGACAGTTCTCCTACGCCCCCATCCTCTGCTGTTTTTTCGTGGTATGATATGGATCTGCTGCCGGGAGATGATGGTGGATCCTGCAGGTAGACGTGGGGATTTGATTGTTTGGGTCGTGTGGAAGGTTATCTCATCTTGTTTTCTCTCTGTGGTGGTGATGGCTGTGAATGTTGTCTGGCTTTCTGGGTCTGTGGATGTGTGAACAACTAGCTCCACTGGGCTTGGGCCATCCCTCATTGGAGTGACATGGGGGTCTGTGTGAAATGATAGCGCCACACCAGTGGACGTCTCTGGCTCTCCAGGTTGTTCTGCTGAGAATTGGAGATGAGTTTCTTGTGACGTATCTGTCACAGTAAGTTGGAGGGTGTCTGGGCGCCTGTTTGAGCCCGGCTTGGTAGTTCTTTCCAGGGCATAAAAATCATTTGTCTCATCAAAATTAGAGAAGCCTGTGTTCCGTGAAATTGTGTGGTATGGTGTTACTGCATCACTTTGACTTTCCTTCCTTTCTGTTGGATGGTGTGTGAATGTGGACTTGATTGGTGTAGAATCTGACTGCATGTATGAATCTGTTGTAGGTGTATTTGTGTTTTCTGTTACATGACTTAATTTAAAATTATTGCTGACTGTGGTTTCCAAATCAACGGTTTGACGTGCCCCCATTGTTCCAATGTTACTACCATGAACTGTCTGTGTGGTAGTTATAGTTTCAGGCTGCCTGTTCTCTTCTCCAAATAGTGTGCCTTTCTGTGGATTGCCTGTTGTTGGTTTGACTATTATTGGCACAAAGTTGGGATGATCTTCATGAGGATCCTCACCAGAGCCGATTTCACTATCACCAGAAAGACCAGTGTTTGAGTTTTCATATTTTACCCCCTCTTTTTCCTTGCCAGTCTTTATTCTTGACCCATCTTGAGCCTTTTTCATAAATTCAGCAAACTGCAATGGGTCCACTTTCCTGGAAGCTTTATCAAACACCCTATTACTCCAGATGCGTCTGTTGGTGATTGGCCTCCTCCTTCTCTGTCCCAGTCTACCTCCAACACTTACTCTACCCTTTGACCCGAGTCTGGGGTAAGGTCGATCTGAGGTTATGGTCTTAGATTCCTGACTAGTTCTGTCAGAGGGACTGGAAGAAGGGATCTCATTGAGGGTGATTGTGTTTTCGGTCAAGCTAGGGTCAAACTTGTCCTCCATTTTTTCCCCTGATCCCTCACTATCCAAAATGGTCACCTTTTCAGCTGTTTCTCCAGTCACTGTCACCTGAGACACGAGCAGATCGACTCCCAGATAATTAGAGACCAAACACCTATAAAATCCCCTGTCCCTCAATGTGAGCCCCTGAATTAGCAAGGTTCCATTCTCAAACACTTTCCTTTTCCCATGAGACTTGTCCAATACTGAGTGGTCGGGGAGTACCCACTGGACTGAGGCCTCAGGACTTCCTGTGGAGCTACAGTCAAAGAACAGATTTGCACCCAGTGGCTGTGAGAGTTGGACACCATTGACCTCAGCTTCTTCCACATCAGGTGACAGGACTGTCACTCGAAAGGCAAGGATATCTGCATCCAGGTAGTTTGTGATGATGCACCGGTAGAGACCTGTTTCTGAAGCATCTGCACCCCGTAAAGTGAGCATCCCCTCAGCAGTGATTATGAGCCTCCTATCCTCACTGGAGTAAGGAGCTCTGACCTTGCTTCCATCTGGTAAAATCCACTCCAACAAAGGCTTTGGGTCACCCCGGATTTGACAGTTCAATTGCACCACACCACCTATGTTAAAAATAAAATACATATTTTACTACAGTAATTCTTGTCAGTAGATTTTTATGCATCAGTTAAGAGTTTAATTATAGGTAAATGTAGACTGAAGTGAAGGTCAAATCAGCAATTGAGCATTGATCTCTAATTCCCACCTGTAAGTACAGTGTGCTCAGTCTTGGTTTGGTTATCTCGCTTGATCATGGTCCAGGAATAGCGGCCCCTCTTAGGTGATGTGTTTTCCACACGTAGGTTGACCATTGACTGGTACTTAATGTGCAGAGTAGAGTAAGTGGTAGTTGTGCGGTCAAGCTGGAAGCTCATCTCTCCCTGCATCAACCATTCAGGGAAGGCTTTAATCTCCGCCTCAATGTTTGTGTGAATTCCTTCCTCTCCCTCCTTTGTTTTCATCTGACTATATCTGTACACCATTTCTGGGCTTCTAGACAGCATTAAGCCTCTCTCGAGTGTCATGGGAGAGTCACTGTAGGTGGCCAGTATCTGCCACAGCTGCTGTATGTGCTCATAGTCAATGTTACACACCAAATATGTAGTTATGCCAGCGGTAAGCACATTTACATTGTTTCCCTCCTCCTCCTCCTCCTCCTCCTCCAAGGTTTGTGTTACGTTTTCAAAAGTAGAGGGCCTCTGGACAGTGCAAGATAGACTGGCATCATTGTGAAACTGGTCGGTCAGGTTCATTTGTATGGATCCTAATGGGGCAATGAAGTCCTTGGGGGAAACTGGAATAAAGTCCCCCTCATCCAGGCTGATGTTTTTCTGCTTTAGATGGGGTTGGATCCAGGGTTTGATACAAGTGAAGGCATCACCGGAGAGGAGGGATAGAGGTTTGTTGTGGTAAGGGGCTGGATTTTCACAAACAGGACACAGCTGGCCTCTTGGATATCTCCTGTCTCGCTTGCATTTCAGCACACCTGGAAACATTTAAATCAAGTTGGTTGCATGTAAGAAAAGAGCATTTACAGTTTCCACATTATGGGCCAGCCAAACCAAAACTGATCAGTAAAACTTGTGAACCAGAAAAGATCATCATCATCCAGAACTACAACTTATGAGTTGACATTTACATTAGCCATGTCATGACTGGAGTATATAACTTGTGTTCCTTTGTATCTTTAGTGTTTTCTGTAGCCCTCAAGATGAGAAGACCCATGGCTCCAGTGACGTCTCTGCACAGATTTATATGTTTTCCAACTTGGATGTGCCTTTCTAGCTTTGGATACAAACCCAAGCACTATTTCCTCACAGGAGAGTCTGAGTACAATAATCAATTATAGTACTATTGCTATTATTATTATAATAACTATTGTTACCAACAAGTTACCAGATGTGAGTTATTAAAGGTGCTAACAAATGCAGCTACACAAAACTTTTTTGCATATACGCACATGAAATATTTTAGATTAACAAATAGGTGGTTCTCTTAACACACACTCCTCACCTGTGTTCCTCTGTGCCCACACTGAGAACCACTTCATACGACAATCACATGTCCATGGGTTGCCATGAAGGAAGAGGTTCTCTAACTGGCTGCATCCTGAGAAGATATCTTCAGGCAGAGTGGTGAGAAGATTTTCCGACAGGTGGATGTTTCTCACGGAGGACACCTTGAACACCTGGCTGTGTCTCAGTGTGATGAATGTGTCTGGGTGGAGCTGCTGGAGGTGGTTACCCTCCAGGTGGACGAGCTGTAGTTTGGTTAAGCCGTAGAAAGCCTCTGGGCTGATGAACTCAATCTGGTTATGGTCCATGTGGAGTCTTTGCAGACTATCCAGGCCTTTGAAAGTATCTTTCTTGATTTCCTTTACTTTATTAAACGACATCTTCAGGACCTGTGAGAATGTGATTGAGAAGTTGGAGATGTTTTCAAAAGACTGTTGACTTGGCATTATCAAATATTATTTATTATATATTATAATAACACCCAACAGCACATTATTAATGCAATGAACTGTTGACGAGAAGAATAATTAGAAAATTGTCTATTTAGTCTGGAAAAGTTTGAGCAAACAGTTATTGGAGGGCATCCTTTATATAAAATGAATAGAACTGGGATGAAATGCAACCCACTATGAAAGTCCACAATAATGCTCTCGTTGTGAAGCTTGTGGTGTTTGATTTTTGTGAGGACTGTGCAAGACAGAAGTTGAGGTTTCTGAGTTTGTAGCTTGTGGTGCTGATGTGCTGTGAGTGCTGTTATATTGTATGTTTTGTCCATCAGTTGATTGTTCAGTTATTTGAACATCAAACATCGGTGGAAGTAAAATTGCCCATTGTTGATATTTGTGTCATGCATGTACAAGTATTGAACTGAACCACGGGCAGGTTTTTCACACTACTACATGCTTTTGATATTCCAGTACAGCAAACTTGTATATTCCAATATTACAAGAAAGGCTGAAGTCTGTTCATAAGAAACTGACAAACGCATGATTTTACCTGTAAAGACTTGAGATCTTGGAAGACTCTGTCGTAAATAGTGTGGATGGTGTTGCTATGCAGCATCAACAACTCTAAATTCTCAAGTCCTGAAAGATCATTTTCTCTCAAGACAGTTATACTGTTGTACCTAGAAGCAGAGAAACAAAAACAGACTTCAGCTCATTATATCAAATGTACCACATACTATTTTATGGAAAATGTTTGATTTAAAGCACATTTAAATCCCTGTATACCCACACACATGTATTTAATTACTCTTCCAGATTAGACCTCTGCTCAGGTTATAGATGAGAGAGCTATACTGGTACACAATGGAGGATGTCATCGTAATGTATGTTCTTACAAGAAACGTTTAATCAGTGCAGGTTTTTATACTGATGTTACTGATTCCAGCAAAGCAATTTAAGTTTAACTTTTTTTTAATTAATTGTGATATATATATTAATATCAACGTTTTGTGTATAAGGATCCATCATTACTATCCAACTAGTAATTGCGTTAATGGAAAATGCATCTAAGAGGATTTTGTTTGGAGTATGGAGATACTTGCACTCCTTGCACTCCCACGTAGGTGTTTTGAGTTGAAGTGATGGATTAGACCTCTCCTCAGGTTTAACTTGGGTGGGGTTAGATTGGGATTTCAGTGAGGTCCCCACAGTTAAAGTACAAATAAAAAATATAAGAATTTATATCACAGCAAGCTAAAGGTAAAAATCTAAACTAAGGTTAGCTAGCTTTATGGTAATTATCATCTGAATTTTTATTTCAATTTGGAGAGTTACTTACTTATTTTACTACTAGTGATGGCTTACAGTTGTGTTAGTTTAAACTCTGAAAAAGCAATACCTGACATTATTTTCTTTGCAATGTTGCTCCTGCTTACACAGTCAGTGGTTTAAATAAATCAACACAATCCTCCTCTCGAGTAAATTACCTGCATTCTCCAATCTGTTAAAAGCTGGAAAAAAAAGCGGAAGCTCACCCGAGGTTAATTCTTTCCACAGCTGGCTGGATGTGGTCAGGTACTGCGGTCAGGTATCTGAAGGTACAATGCACTTCAGTGGGAACGCTGCAGACGCATGATTTGGGGCAGTCACCGCTCGTCGGCAGCGCAGCAGCCAAGAACAACAGAGCGTTCAGCAGCCACCTCCGCTGGTTTGGAGCGCTGCAGCCACGCGCACTCATCGTGCACGGGGATGGGGGTTCGGCTGCACAGACAGTTAGACTTTGTCCTGAACCATTAATGAAACCCACCTGGAAAGAGACGCACAGCATTAACTTACTCCAAATATGAATAAAATAGTAGATAGATAGATAAAGGATACCCGATGGAAGCAATTAGGGCAATTTATTTCTATAACTTTGCATCATGTCACTCAACCTTTTACAGTTCGTAATATTTGCATATTAATATATAATTATTCAGATGAATGAAATAGGTATTTTGACACAGAGCACACACAATAAATTACCCATGCTAAATTGTATACAAAGATGAGAACTATTCTCTCATTAGGCTATACCAATTGTAATAACAACAATATTGTATTGATACAAACAGGGGAGAAAAAAAAAATACCTACGGGTTCCTTCACTGCTCTTGAACATCCGTAGAAAACTGCTGCACTTGTAATGGTGTCAAAATCTGATCGGAAGTGTAAAAGTATCACATCCAGTTTCAGTAGTTCTTCAGTTTGATTCCTCAGACGAGTCCACTGTGTCCGAGATGCAGAGGGACGGGAGTCATTTCTGTGTGAGCGCCTGCAGTTGAGCGCACACTTTGGTCTCCTCCGCCCCCCTGAAATCTGCTCTAAGTTACTCCTCGACTAACTGCAACCATGGAATACTCGGGGAAGTGGTCTGATGGGAATACCACGCATCTGATTGACAGTTAAATGTTATAAAAAGCAGAATTGCTGGGGAAAAGCTTATTAATTGCAATTCTATTTGATTTATTTGTGATCAAGTTTCAGAAGTAGGTCACCACATTGTTTTTCACAGATGCACATCTTAGGAGAAGATAATGTGCTTGAGCTTGGCTTGTCCACACCACAAAGGGTTAAACTCTGTGTCAAATGAAAGCAACATTCAGTCATGATGGATAAGGACATGTGTAACAAATTAGGTCAATAAGCATTTTATTTTCTTCTTTCCCACAAAATGGCCCATTTGAATCCATTGTTTTTAATTATGTGTTTTGCTTATGATGAAAACAACAAACTAACCACCATTCCAGGAATACCGGGATCAGTTTCTTTTTAGGTTTTTTTCAATATCCAATCCTTTTGACTGGTTTGCAGATTTCTAAGAGTCCCTCTGAGGCCTTGAATCCACATATTTGGAGGCAAAGACTTTTCCTTTGCATGCTGATGTTAGTGGTATGTGCAGTAACTGTGTCAGATATGTAGAGGGCAAGTCTGTCTCTTTTTGACTTTTACATCCTAGACCTTGAAGTCAGTTTGTATAAATAATGGTAAATTCAAATCCGGAAATCTGAAACACAAACAAGGGTAGAGGTACATTCGTATTATATATAAAGCACCCAAATCCTTAAATTGGCAGATAAAATGTTAAAATGTAAACAACTGACTGATCTCCAGCTTACATTCTGCTTGTCTTTCTATTTGGGTGACTCACTTTAACTGTTGCCATCAACATTTCTGAGTCATTCAGTTGTATATAGTATTCATGAAAAAGCTCAAGATCTCTTTAAATCATACATTGTGTGTTTTAGCCTCCAAATATTATTCATCCTCACAAAGCTGCTGGTTCACCACATCCTGCTTCCACACCAATAAACATCAACAAACATACACACACTTTGGACACTAATACATGCACACACGCACACACGCACGCACACACACGCACGCACGCACGCACGCACGCACGCACGCACACACACACACGTTGGTGGACTAATAATTTGCATAGAATGGGCTTGACAGGGATCCCTTTCATCAGTTATTTCAGGGTCACAGGCTTGTTCACTTGAACATCTGGACAACACACCGACACATGTGGACAACAACACCTCCTCTCTTCTCTTCCTCACTGATGCCTGAATCAGATTTTTGTCTCGACGTGTCATGTTTCTCTTCCAGAAACCAAGAAGTACAATTGGTTAGCTCTAGCTGTTGTTACTCTTATTAGTGAAGGGCAATGCAACAGTCACTAGGTGTAAGACATTCTCGTAAATGTGTTACTCTTGATTTATCAACAGTGATGAGAGGGGATTATTAATCCTATGTTGTCAGAGACTTGTTGACAGCCACACACGTGATTCAGTTACCAACTTTCATAAACGTTAGGGATTCTCTAATAATAATCTTAATACAAACAATACTTAATTCAACTAAGCAGGATTTCATGCTTATTTCTAAATCCCAAACAAAGTGGATTTGTTCTGCTAATTGAGCATCTTATCTTAGGACGGCACATGGTAGAGTTTATTATGTCTTGATCCAAGTCTTCATTAAAACAGAGGAGATAAACCTCTTTGTGGAGATGTCAAGTTGACCGTGACAAGAGGCTCAGAGGGTCAAGGAGATGGTGGGACGAGCATAGCTTGCAACAGGCTTTGTGTCCGTGTTTTAATGTGCATTTGTGGTCGGTACGAAATGATTTGCTTGTTTGTGATTCTGATGATCACAAAGTTGAATCTGGTCCATCGTTTTTCTTGCCAAGGAAACTGTTTCCTTTTAGCTTTAATTTACTCCAGATGATGGACTACTACAAGGGCAGCTGTATTATTCTTCAAGCTACAATGCATACAAGTTTAAATTTGGGATTCCTGGTGTTTTTTAAATGTCTTTGATAATGCGGCATGTTGTTTGATAGTGGGAAATGATAAACTGATATTGCTCTCTTCTTCTCTACTCTCAGTGTTGTCTAAAGGGAGTGTGGAGGAACAGGTCAGCTGTTAAAAGTCACAGCTAGCTGGTAGGCTCTGAGGAATCTGTAGACACATACAGCATTGGCCTCAGTTCCTCACACTCGGTTATGACTGGGGGCCCACCTCTGTGGGAGGCGAATGACAGGAATAGTGTGGTTTGGAAAAAATATCACCTTACATGAGACCTTCTTTCAACATCCTTGACATGTTTTTCCTCATGTGTGGAATTCTCTGTTAATGATTCTGCACAACTAATGTTTCTTTCCTTCACATGTATTAATATTTCTGAATCGACACATATAAGTATTTGTAATCTGAAGAAACTAATTTCCCTTTAAGTAAACTCATGGTTAAATTCACCAATTGTTGCTGTAAAAACGTAACTGAGTCCCTAAGTATCTAAACTGACATCCCATTGAAGTTTAGGCATCTAAACATCAGTTTTAGGGCTGCAGGATGTTTCACAGAGTGGTAAACAAAAAGAGAATAGATCTTTCACAGTTTGTATAGAGAAGCATAAGCATCAAAGACACTTTGTATATTCAGTACATGAAGGGAGGAAGGCGATTTGTTTTGTAGGCCCACATTTGGATAGTTTGCAATAGGGATTACAAAATGCAAGAACAGCAGATATAAGATGGCAATTTATGGACCGATAGTCTGGATTTGTTTTTTCTTTACTATGAAGGTCCTTGTACAAATGATGCAGGAACAAATTCAAGCAACAATTTAGTTTCTTAACCGTTCAGTCAACCATTCCAGGCCCGGGCTGGAAGCTGTCCATCCACCATTTCATCCAAAATGTATTAGACTTTTTAAATAAAAATGTATTTACCTTTTCCACACAATTTGGAGCATACATTAACAAAGTAACTATTTCATTTGATGATGCAATATCTGATTTGGTAGAGTCACATGTAAAAATCCATGTTTGTGTGATTTCGGGAGTTGACGAGTGAAGTGACTCTTATCATAGTCTACCTGACATCCTAAATTGTTCAACGTGTGCTCCTCTATGACTGCAGTTCAATCAGGAGAGACAAGTCAGATAAAGAAAAGATAATTGTTTATTATTGACAGATGATATGTGATGATAAAGTCTTGACAGAGTCTTTGGCGCTTGGACTCTACAAGGAGATTTGTAATCGAGGGCCCTGAGCAGCATCAAGATAGATCCCCCCGTGGATCCCAGACACTGGTGGTGGTGGCTGATGAGGCTGATGGAATGATGAGTTGATGAAGCTGATGGATCTGCGAAGACTGGGTGGAGATGGGGAGGTGGAGGGGTAACAGCAACATGAATGAACTGAAGGTAGAGAGAGACAGTCATATTTAAAAAGAGACAGCAGCAAGATGAGAGGCTAACCATGTCATTGTTTTGTTGTGCTTATTGGATAGAAGAGACTAGCTGATATAAACAGCTGATATCATGATTGACAGGCCCGAACCATGACAGCAATGAAATTATGAGTGAGCATATGTGAGGATTGAATGACAGATTATTCAAGACTATACAAGAGGATAGTCTTCCTGACTGAACGTACACGAGAGCTTCATTAGACTAGTATACTACACTAGCATGGACAATTTGTTTCTTCTTTGTGGTTGTAGCCACGTGTCAAATCGATAATGTGGGTGTGAAGTCCTAAACTAATACAATGGCTCTCGACGACGCTGCAGTCACAAAAAAGGACTGCACGTGTTTGTGTTTGGAATAAATTCAGCCGTAGTCTGTCTTTGTTTTTATCGGTATTGTGTGTGTGTGTGTGAGTGTGTGTGTGTGTGTGTGTGTGTGTGTGAGAGCTTGTGTGTTGCGTGAGTTTTAGAGTGATCTAATTCCTGGAATTCAGTTCTGTGACTTCACTCCAGCACACACTCTGACTCAGGTTGCATGGGCTCTTAACAGTACTTATGAAAAGGAGCCCAGTTGACACGTCTGATCAACGTGACATTAGTCAAACATGTTAACAGCTGTTTGTCGTGAGTTTGATGTGACCTTTGGCCTTTTAAGGTCATGCCATGACTATTGTGAGACAGGGAGGCTACAGAAGCTCACAATGTATCTGGCCATGTCAAAGAGATGTTGTGTACTTCTTTTTGCCTCATCGTGCATTATCATTTTGGTTTCCTAGAACTTTACTTAATGATAAAACAATACTATTAATGCAGTTTTTGCAGATAGGTGCCACTATTGATGATACAATGTTAAGTCTCGCCACATTAAACAAGGTCACATTTGGTTTCTGGAGCAGTTGAAGTTCTGTGGCATGATAAAAGGTACCTCAACAGCAGCATTGTATTTGTTTGCATTCTTTACTTATTACTCATTTCAAAAACTTTTCCATTACAGATCTTGAACTTATTTCACAACAAATGACTGTGATGGTTGTTACCCTCAGAGATTTAAAAATAACTTAACAGTAGTTGAAGTTATTACAAACAGAGCAAGTGAACTTCAGTTTAATCTAAAATATGCTTCGATAGGACAGTTTGGAATCAAACAAACAAACAAACAAACAACTGGTTATTCAGGTTTTCAAATATTCTAGTAAATATTCTTACAGTTATGCTTCACTTCTTGCTCTGGACATTTTGCAGGAGAGTAGTTTAAAAACCATGTCCTAGTTGCCAAATCATGCATAAGTTATTGCATTTGGTTGACAATTTGATGCAAAATAATGGTTGCTTTGAAGTAGTAGTATTAATACGTAGTGATAGGTCTATCTACAAATATGATTGCAGTATTAACCTGAATATATTACTGTCAAATATTTGTCTTGGAGTTCAGTTTGAAATGTTCCAATTCTGTGGTTTGGAATGTAAAAGGACTACATAACAAATTCTAGACTTAAAATGTGTTTGTGATTGAACAAGCAATCTGACACATCCTGTAGCTTTAAGAAACATGACCGCGGCTGACAGTCATAGTGTGTAACAGTTAACACATTCTTATTCCTCTTGTGAATATGTGTGTGTGTTTGTTTGTGCACGCTTGTGCATGATCACGTGTGCTATTGTGTACATACATGTGAGGCTATGCAATCAAAATCAATGGAAGTGATGTATGTGTCCTCTTGGTGTGTTTGCATGCATGTACTGTATATTTGTGTGTATTACATGACCAGCCAGTATTTGTCTAAATATGTATCCCCTTAATACTCTACTGCAGGATTACTGTATGAGTCTCATATCTATTTTTTGTATCGTGGACTCACAAATCAGTCAATGGCCATGGTACTGTAGTATGTCATGCAGTGTGTATGGATACCCTTTTACAGCTTGAGTCTAACTCATCTGCTTAGCCATAGTTCCACATGGCTGTTTGGCATTGACCTAGTCCTTGCTGATTTTCTAATATATAACTGACTGTCATCTGTGTCAATGAGCATTTCAATCACAGTGATGGTGAAAAATAGTTGTTGCTACACAGAGGATGCTCAAGATAGAGAGAACAAATGCTGGAGATTCTGTGCAGGCTGCTTGATGAGTTTATGATGGATCTTTGTTTTCCAGCTCTGAGATCAGTGGGCTATTTTCATTGTAAGACTGTAATATCAATGTCAACTGTGTGTTTGAGGGCCAATGCATATTTTAGTCTTCAAGATGAAGACAAAACAAAAGCAGATGATTGGATTTTGGCCTTAAGACTATACAAAATAACAGAGTTTATTGGTTTATTATAGAATTGATTTCCTATACGGCCTTGGCAAAACTCAGTTTGACTCTGGCTTCAGTTATCAGCATCTTTAGCTTACAGGGTTTTGCTTCTCAGTATGGGGGTGAATTAACTTATTGCATTCTCAGAAGAGTGCTCTGCTGAACTGTGCTGAATTTAGTCATGTTTCTAAAGTCCCACACACAACGTTTCCTTAATCTGGCACTGAGTCTTCTGGCAGCAGCAGTCAGTGGACTAATTACAGTTTGCATGTGTGCGTGTGTATTTAGTTAGGACAGATATTAACACAGAAAGTTGTAAACAATACTTTTCCCCCGGTATGTGTTGCTAAACTATACATTTTGCCTTCCACTTAAAGTCTGCTTATAAACCTACAAGGTGTAAGAACTGTGTTTGTTATTCCTACTTGTAAAGCTGAGAAACATAGTCAGTGTAACTGCTGCAAGTGCCCAAGATTGTTTGTGGAATTTATACTATTGATCTATTGACTACATGATCTTTGTGTATGACAATACAAAGAGAGTAAAGGAAAATCAGACAGAGTGAGAATAGTTTTTGCTCACTCAAATAATTCAGTTATTAAATAGCACATGTAGTTGGACATTCAAATTCTTCTTTTTCTGTCAATGCCAAGAAGGTGTTACATCTGTCAAACATTATCAGCGAGGTTGTGAGACATTTGCTTAATGTATTGTGTAATCTGATAATGAGAAATGAATCTGTGTTAGTGTACTGTATGTGCACACATAGCCTGTGGTTCCTAACATGGGGGAGGTTATAACCTCTGCACACAATATGGTTAAACATATGAAGTCAGTTAAGTCTTCAGCGGCCATGCACCCACTGCTCTGTATGTATTTTCGGTGCATGCATGCTGATCTGTGTACATCTTCTTTAGATCTAGCTCGTAAATAATGCACCGGCTTAACATGCTCAACCTACTCTCTTTACGGTTCACATTCAGCAAAACACGACAGGACACAATGACGGAGTGCAAAGCGCAAACTCTCTCACGTAATAACTATTTGGTCTTTCCCCCCCTCTTTTTCCCCTGTCTTTTTTAATGCTTCTCTTCTTTACTGCCGACTGGAACTTGTGAGTCAGTTTCTGATCAACTGCAAGTTATTTCGACTGCAGGGGGCAAGAAAACAGATCAGCAACTCTCATATTTTCCATTCACCTGCTTTACTGACCATTGTTTCCACCCCCTCGTCTCTCACACCTTTATTCATTTTGATGTGGTTGTTGTTTGAGTCTTGTGAAAGAGGATATATATATATGTATTTGCGTCTGTGCCCACTGGTTGAGGTGCAGTAGTACGCACGAGCGTGTTAGCGCATGTGAATCTGACCTCACTCTTGGTATGTATAAACATGCCAGGAAAACACAATGTCATTCCGGAGAGTTGTAAACTCATATGTTTACTGTTTTGTTTATCCCTCTGATTGCAGAGATCGGGTTACCACGGTAACCATATTCAACAGTGCTACCATTCTGCCAAGTCAACCAAAACACAGACCCTGAAAAGACATGCAGTGATACAAGTTGCAAATCTATTGATACAAATATCACTGAGATGTGACCAATGTCAAATTTCAGATCAAGTGAGCCACTCTGTTGTATGACTTAGCATCATCTTGAAGCAAGACCGAATAAACAATAAATTGCACTAATATCAATAAAAGAAACCTGCATCCAAAAACTTAATTTTAATACACAGTACTAATTTCAATCACTTGTTTGGATGAATATATTTCCCAGTGCAATTACCCTGCAGGCATGTGATCTGGCAGGTGTGGCAGGACTCAGCGGTGCACATTATCTGCCTCTTTTCTTTAAGGGCTGAGTGATTCTGACGCACAGGAGCACTGAGCCCGTGCTTCTGTGCTTCTGTACGTCAGAATCACTCAGCCCACCGCTGGGCTCTGAGCTTCCTGTCATGTTTAGTGATACCAGAGGTTGCAGCCATAGGCCTCACTGACTGAACACGAAGAAAACATGACAACATATGTTTCTGATCTGGGTGACCCAGGACTGTAAAAATAAAAAAGTCCCCTGCTGCCTTTCTTTATACCAATTTATTTCCATGCCTTGTGATCCTTTGGGCCCAAATGGCCCCAATAAAAACAGTACATTCCATGAGAGCCATTAGAGGATATCAAGGTCCTGCTAGAAGTCCCGTATGTCCTGCTCACTGTTTATGACCATTCTCTTTCATCTGCACATAGATAAAATCCCCACATTGAACACACGTGTAGTTCATTTGTTGAAGAAGAATAACATGAATGAAAAAACGGCTCTCCCTTAGTTGCATGAAATAAAGAACATGATTGCGTCAGAATTTCACAAACGCGAATAAGAATTTAATAAACTTAGTAACTGTAGTTCATAAAGTAGATAATTAAAAGAATGCAGCAGGATGCATATCGAGTTGAACATTGTTTTGGAACAATTATATTGCGATAATCATTTCAGTGCTAATGGAATAACAAGAAAGATGTGGACTTCCTGACCAACATAAATTGTAAGCTTTAATGACAGAAGATATGCGACTGATCTCTCTTCTATCACTAAACAATGAATGGATTCCAGGAAATCTAATCCTCCTCTGCAGTGCATATGCAAACATGATGTGTGTAAAATGATGCAGCAGGTGAAAGTAACGGGAACATTTCAGGATTATATTCTTCTTATTAATGGCCAGGCTAAATGATGATTATATATTAATACAGGCAGTGTATTTTTTAGTAACATAATGCTGGCAAAGCATGTGTCATTATACATCAACAAGTTGTAAGTGGTGTAGTTGCCCGGTCCAAACATTCCCGTTCATAGCGAGCCAAATGCTTTGGGTTGTGGTGTTGCTGCTTGCAGCTTTCTCAAGAACCGCTCATAAATTTCACACTCAACAGCACTTCCTCATAGTCAGAAACACAGTTGAAATACATTACAAACATTTATTGCGATGTTTAGTTGTGAAAGATATTGAATCACGTCACTATTTGAACTCATTGTACCCCAAAATAACTTACAAAAGGCCCCCAAAGCCCTTGAAAAATCAATAACGACCAAATATCCCATCAGCATTATTACTGATTTTAGATCGTTCACTGCTAGAAAATAAGCTGTGATGTAAATTTAGTGCACACTCCTTGCAAAAGTCCTTACAGACGCTGCTAACATATTTTATGTGTATGAGGGACCTGGTATTCAAATCATCCTTACACAGCCAGGGACACTGTAATGATCTCAGTGTCTCAGATGATGCCAAAAGGCCGTCAAAATCAAACATTTGGCTCATTTATCTGATCCAGGCCCGGTAGGTCTTCCAGTTTCTCCGTGTCCTCAGAGCAGGCCAAGATTTCTGTCACAGGAACAAATCTGAGTGCTTTACAAGTCTATCTATCATCCGTCTAGAAACCTCTAAATTTAAAAGTCACAGAAGTCTAAAAGGAGGAGGGGATGAGTCAGCCTGTTATTCTCTATGACCTTATTTCTTACTGAACAAAGGAAGTGATACAAAAGACAGCATTGAACAGCAAAGGCAAGTTTTCACGTTTCCACCCTCACATGAGGGAGGCAAAGACAAAACCTCCCCTTTTCTGACTTATTAGTTCGGGGGGCATTTCAGATGATGGAAACTGACGTATTGTACTGCACTTGACCTAGTACAAGACAAAGGTAGTAGATTAAAGAGTAGAAAATAACAGAAACAAAACAAGAAAAGAAAAAAACAACCGGCAAGTCTGAGAGCAGCCAGCAACCAGTCGTCTCTTCAGAGCAGTCTCATGGTGTCTGTAAAACCTGCTTGGATGTTGCATCATATTTTGGCTTGAAATATTGGAGATCCTTAACCTCCTGGGCCTTGAACTGAAGTGACCCACCGCTGTGGAAATCAAGGATTGCATCAATTTAAGCAATGCTGTACTTACTGTTTGTATCTATTGATACGCTTTTTGTTAAAGTTCATGAAGTGGAGAGCTATAGCAACCCTGAACTAAACATTCTTCTTTTTTGCCTGGATGCCAATTCGTTGTTAAAACCTGGTGAGGAAAGAAGAGAGATTAGGATTGAAAGCATGTCATGGGGTTGACTGTGTCCAGTTTTTTTTCCATATACCATGAGCAGAGGAAGGATTGTAACTCGTCTCAAGGGAGTGATTATCTAAATCACTGAGCTTCAACTCCTCTGCTATGGCTTGCATGTTGACTCAAACTAGCCCAATTGGCCGCCCTAGCGCAGTGCTATAGCACACATGGAAAACATGGACCTATCAAATTACATTATTTGTGGATAATGTTTACTATTTACATATTTTTTTTACAGTAAATAGTAAACAGCACTCTGCTTATACTTTCAGATAATTTGGTCAATTCTGGGAAATATTTTTTGAAAGAAAATGAAAATAAGAAAATGATCAAGCTAAAAGTGACTCCGCCATCAATAGCCACAGTTGTGTTACACGTGTAGGTGTGTCTGATTCAATTCGTCTCAGCTCTCCAGTATCATGACTCTGTTTTTTCCATCTGCTCAACTCAGACAGAGAACCAGACTGCGGAAGTCTACTGAGTAGTAGGCAACATTTAAAGTGAACATTTAAAGGTGAAAGAGAAGTGTCAAGGGGCAAATGTATGTTACATGGTATGGTATAGTCATTAATGGTGACTAACCTGTGTGTCACTGCATCTATCCTGCATGCCTCCTCCATCACTCACACCGTGCTTCATCTGTTTTTGATTTGGGACCAATTCCTGTCCTTTTTATTTGTGGATGTGTATGTGTGATTACTCATTTTAAATCTGTGCACAATTTCCCAACCATCTGCCCACTACTGTTCATAGTACATTTCTGAGCGCTTTATCATTTGTGCGTGTGGATGTGTGATACGTAAGCCACAGTGTTTGGGGGTGATTGACACACCTTTGACCTTTCACCTAGGTGTCAGCAAAGCAACACACATCACCTCACACCAAAGCAACTTTACGCACCTTTTTTGGGAAGCTACAGACCAGGAAGTCTGGATGAGTTGGTTTGTGTAAAAAATACAAAACTGTCCAACCTCTGCTCTATTTGTAGGTTAACTAATGTAGAAGCTCCCAAAATGTCTATATAATGAAATCATGACATTACATTTGCTGAGTTAGCTCTTCCCTATTTGGGTATAAATGCGTGAGTCTCATTGCGCCTAACATTTTATATAGATTCTATGTTTTTGGGAAGGAGATACTGGAGACATAATTGTCAGGGAGACCGAGTTATAATATAATATGACTTCTCTTTTTTTCATTATTCTAAGCTTATGATCAACTTCTGGAGAATTTTTAAAAATGAATTAGCATCTAGGTAAACCATGGATATTGTTGTCTACCAAATTTTTAAGATACAGGGTTTTGACCTGACAACTGCAATATGTTGTCAAATAGATGCATTGAGGTCTTGTAGCAGTTGATTTAGGTCACAGCGCCATCTGCTGGAATGTAAAGTTCAACAGCTACACATGGACTGATTTAATTGACATGTATCTAAAGTTATGCTTTTTATTGCAACATGACTTATTATTTAAAGTTAGTAGCAATGCATTACAACTGCAGGTTTTTTTTTAAAGCAGTTTGTAGCCTACTATATATGTTTAGCACATTTCACTGTCCCTGTAAATTGTGACAATGTGTTGAAATTATTTGCCCAAACTGTTTTTCAATGTTTGTATCTATTTTTGAAAAAACAAAAAACATACAAACACACAATATTGGGACATACAAGAGTCAGAAAATTATACAATTATTGTAGGTGATAAAAATGACATCCTGTCCAGGTATTTGAACACTCATCCATGATGATAGCCTGTCTCAATCAATGGACTCTTGTTGAAGAATTACTTTATAATAAAAAAAGAAATATTATTATATTCTGGAATAGTGTTGTCCTTTTTTGTTTTGTTGATGCAAGCAGAGGGTTGATAATGACAGAGGGTAGATTCATATTAAAACATTAAAACATACATTTTTGACAGAATAGAGTAAAATATAACACATTCAGGTAAAATCAGTGGTGCAATGGAATTTAGTACATTTACTCAAGTACTTTACTTAAGTACAGTTTGGAGGTACTTGTGCTTGAGTATTTCCATTTTATGCGACTTATACCTCAACTACATTTCAGAAGGAAATACTGCACTCTTTACTTGCTTACATTTATTTGAAGACTTATAGTTACAAGTTTATTTTTACCACTCCACTTCCATCCTGGTTAAAGGATAAGACAAATGAAGAGGGTAGTGTGCGGGAGTCCAGGATGGCATTTTAGAGATGTGAACAAAAATGTACGTGGGGTCAAGGCACAATAACACATAAGTGTGCATAAAGCTCTCACCATTCCTGAAAGACAAAATGGCTGTGACATTTTGTCGTTACAGTGCAGCAGACTCTCGTTTGAATATCTCTAAAAGAATGTCAACCTCACCAAACCATTCCATTGTCAAGTATAGTCCCATCAAACAATTATTTTTACCAACACTTTTAATGTGAATGAGTTGTCTTGTCAATGTTTAACCAAATACGAATGCCTTCTGGCATCCTTGTGTCTGGTGATAACAGAACAAATTCACGTGGAATGGGGTGAGGGGCCAACATTCCTTATGACTAAAGTATTGCATAGGCAAACTACTGATAAAGAGCTTATCCACTGCGTTTTCCTCCACCCAGTCCCATGATCATGAAGTACAGTGTGGGAATAATAAACCTCAAGATATTTACTGCTGCTTTCATTGAATAACATGTGCACATGTGCACAGTACGGAACGTACAAGGCTGGTCTAGGATCTTCCAGACAATAATTTTCCTTAATGGCTTGAAAGGGAGGTTTAAGTCGAAGGGAGAGGGAAATGGCAAGCTGTATCTGAGCCACAAGTTTAAAGTCCTTCATGAATATTGTTATTGTTTCATGCACTCTAATCTGTTAAAGTGCTGATGCCAAACAAAATGTTTAGGTATTTTTGTTTGTTGTCTGTATTGATTTAATGTGTTGATGTAGTTCTTCGATGGTGCTGAAGAACAGTTTTATATTATGTCATATAATAATTGTCGTTAAATCTAATACATTACTTTAGATATTTGGTGATGTATCATTCATTTATATAAATATGTTTTGCCAAATGAAAGTTGTGGTGGTTTGGGGATCTGTTGGCACTTTTAAGGATAAGGCTGGCGTCATTCTATATTTTTTTGACAGAATGTGCAGTCTATAACTCTCTCTTATGAACTTAGATCCTGCACCTGTGAGGTTGATTGCTGATTTAATATTGTGTTTGCCTTTTTTGGCAATAGATTGCCAATCTTTGACTTGTGTTCATACGGTAATGAAATCACTGGCTCACCAGGCAACACTATGTAATATGATACTCCTGGGATAAACAAGTTTGTCATTCACACCTGTAAATCTCAGACTCTCTCTATGCAGGGCCTGGCACCCGGATACAAAATAAAACAGTACAACCTAATGCAATGTCATTGTTTGCCGTGGTGGAGCTTAGTCTCCAAGAAAGAAACACTTCAGTACAGTCAGTACAGTTGCTGATTGAGATGGCATGGAAAAAAACAGTTTAGTGGTAATTTACTAAAGTGTGTAATCACTGTACGTCAGCTCCTGCAATTATAAACCTTCCCCTAACAGTCATATTACCTCTATACTTGTCACAAATTGTGATTTCCATGACTGACGATGCTAGGTTAGAGCTAACTGCGTCAAGCTCTAACCTTTCTTTCATCTGGTTTTACAACAATTAGCAATTGTATTTACTATTTCATTTATTATTTATCTCAATGTGATATATTAATACCTCAGTTAATTCAGTAGTTGGCTGTGACACAAATAGGTGCCCATACTAAGGCACACAAAGTTACCATGACAGAAGAACCAACGTATTGAAAAACAAGCACAGGCATGGGAACATGGAGTAACTTGAGATGCACGATTGCACGGTATTTTGGTTGGACAAGTGACAAGAGGATGGACCAACAACACAAGGCCAACTGCCAGGCTCATAATTATAAATGGACAGGTTGTGGCTCTGTTTCTGGCCTACAGCATGAAATGAAAGCCAGTTGGTTTACTCAGTTTATCCACACAGGATTACTGTAAACGGATACATAGATGAATAGATCAGTTATGACATGGAAAATAAACATTTTTCAATCTCCCTATTGTAGTTTAATCTGGCACAAGTCACTTTAACAGATATTCAGAGAATTTGCGCAAACTTCATGGATTTGACTCCTCTGCATTTCTTGTTTAACACAGATACTGTTTCGGTATTATCTCTGGACCAAGGTGAAGTAGTTTGATGGAATAAACATGAAAATATTTAATCTTTATAATCAGTATTCTTTGAAAACACTGTATCCTCATGCATTGCTATTTTGGAGGGTTTGGTAAAGATTTTTATTTATTTTCAACACAAAGGTCTGAAATGTCTTCTTATTGCTTAACTTGGATTTGAACAAGCGCAATAAACACGAAGATGTTTTTTTTCCATCCATATGGAGCGAATCCTGCATGGTGGTTTAGGCAGACTGTGCGTGTGCTGCTACACTCACACATTATAGTCTACTTGCTGCAACACCTATCCAGAGTTACTTTGTAATATGGAGGTGTATTTCAGCCTTCTTTTTTTTCTTGCTTCACTTTTACACTTACTTTATCACATCAGAACTTCTCAATATCAGCTGTTCAGGGCTCAGGTTAAGTTTGCTGCTCGTTGGGGATGACAAGACCGAATATTGACTTTATACATACTTTCCATTCATTCCATTGGCTGTCTGGAAAAATGTGAAGGTCTTCAGAGAGCTTCTGCTTATCAGAAGTGAGGGTCAAAGGACAGAGGGTGTTGCTGTACAGATTGTAAAGCCCCTTGAGGATAATTTTCCATATTGTCTTTATAAATAAAATTGACTTGACTTGATATGCTTTGAGTATTCATATGTATTTATACACATGCATGATCATGGCTTTTTTTTTCTGCTGCAGGTGGGATACTTTTATGAATTTAATAAGATTAAAAGAAGAAACTCACAAAAGCTGTGCACAAATGCATGATTATCCACATGTGTTCAATAGCTCTCCTCCCTGTTCGCACATGACAGGACTGAAGTCAGCCTGCAAACGTTTTAGCTGGAAATCTGTGGGATTTAAACACATGGAGGGGAAGATTACTAATATGTTTAATAAGAGTTGTGCATGCAAAGGGAGCCAGAGACGGTAACGCTCTAATATATTTGGAAATGTTAAGCTCACGAGATTGTTTGCACAACTGCTCGGGATTGTCAAACTCAAGTGTTATATCAGTTGAATTTAGAATCAAGTGCCTGCAAACGCCTTTTGTCATGCAGCCAATCTACTTTCCCTCAGCAAAGCTCCATGAATTAAAAGGTTTGCACTCATACGCATCACTGGAAGTGGAGGTCTGGATTGAGATCCTTAATTATAAGAATTTGTGATGCCTCTGTAGATGTGTTTTAAACTCGCACAAACGCGCACGAAGGAATGAAACATGGCCAAGCACTCACTTTAACACAATCACACAGTACTCCAACTCCTTGTCTGAAGACTCAAACGCCTTCTTTGAGTCTTCAGACATTTTTACATCTGCTTGAGCTACCCCCACACGCAGCAGGGTGATAGGCGGCCATGTGGCATAGCACTGCACAGCATGGCTGTACCTAGATGAAGACAACATCTTCACCCACGCACCCTCTGACACCGATTCTCCCCACTGAAAGGACGCAAGTATAGTGAAGAGAGCTCCATGAAAGATTTACCAACCAACTGAGGTGGTCTCCCTTAGAAGCTGAGTGGAGGCCGGTGGTTGGAGGCGAAAAGGAGGGAGGGAATTCCAGAGAGAATCCCGGAGTGTCTGAAGTGTAATTTTGTATTCAGAGAAGAGATTTAGTATTCTACTGCTTAGCACTGATCCACCTCTCAGAGGCATTCACCAAGCCTCCGTCACACCCTGGATCCTGCAGATTGCATCTCAATAGAGTTTGATGGCTGATGGAAGGAGACACTTGCCTGCTCCGAAACACCAGCCAATTACAAATTCCAGCATGACTGAGAGATGGTTTGAAATGATCAGAGGTTAACACAAGGTCACATGGAGGCATGTGGTTTAGGTTTCTGAGAAATTTTCCTGCAGAGATGTAACAAATGTAGAACACACTGTTCAACAAACTCACTTCCAAACTAGAGAATGTGAAGTAACACTAACAGAGCCCTCGCCATGACCAAGTCTGCATTATTTCTTCATCTGAAAACAGGAGGGCCTGAAGTTTACTTTATATATTTGAAACCCTCTGCTTTAAGATAATTCATTGTCCTTTATTCTATTTAACAGTGTGAATAGATTGAGGGAAAGTTCCGTAGTATGCGTCAGAGTTGATGTCATCTATGAAAATACTCCATGTGTATAGAGTTGTTCTAACAAGCTTTTCTTGTTGTAAACCCTGGAATGGATTTGGTTTGTCAGCACTGGTCCTAGCCACCCATGTGAGAATGAATTCTGCTCGAAACAACACTAGACTCGTGAGGACCTGTCTCCCGGTTTCCCACACAAATGTCATGTTGTCATGAGTGTTGTACTTCCTGCATTAAGATATGTGGAGCAAAAATGTAAATGATATCCCGTAGTAAAAAAAAAAAAAAAAAAAAAAACTCTCCTGAACTTACAACGTCTTTGTCAAACTCCTGCAGCACTAAATCAGTTGCTCCTGCAGGAGAGTCATTTCCCCTCCACAGTCAGTGCTGGCAGGAAACGAGACATCTCATCTGGCTCTGCCACCGATAATATAATTAGCTTAGGCTGCCTTGCAACCATAGCTGTTTAGCTGCACTAGATATATGTTCCTCTCGTTATAAGGACACGTGCACACTCCATACCCCACTGTGCACACTCCATACCCGAGAACCACAGGCGGATCAGCACAAGACGCCCGCCTCGTGCAGCGCACAGCTGACACTTGTGCATCATAGATCTGCAGAAAAGAGAGTCATGTGTGGCCGATTGAAACGTATCTTTACGTGGAAACATTGGGGGTGAAACAAAGTTGAATGCGCGAGCAACTGTTGTTTTCCAAAACCATGATCGTTAAGTTGCATCTCGGTAGTTTTAAAGTTGAGCAGCGCGTCCCGTGTCCGCTGTAGGGCTACAACACGGTAAGGAGGCACCTGAGGAATTCGCGGCGCGGGCCAAGGTGGGACGGTTCTGCCTCGTGAGTACACCGGGGGCGCGCGCCATGTCTCCATATCACTAACACTTAATTTAATTCTACGGCTCCGCGAGGCGGACATGCATTACGGAACGCGCGCGACCAGCGAAGAAAAGCTCCGAACATGCACGCCGATATCCATCAAATGACACTAAACACGTGCTGTCATATTTAGCTGGTCCGGATCCAAATTTAATTCCGAGCGTAAGCTTTGTCGCGCACCGGAGTGACTAACAAGCGCAGCGAACAGCCTGTTTGTGTTTGCACCCTGCAGTCAGCTGCTGGGCACGCACGTTGTAAAATGAGGTTTGGAAGCATCATTTTAATCGTCGCACTCTGCTCTTTTACCGCTTATTATATTTATGAGCCAATTCCTGAGGAAATAGAGGAGGGATGGAAACTCATGCTGACCAACTCTTTCTTCAGAAGTCTCAGCAACCTGGTAAGGAAACCTAAAAACAGTATTCTTGCAGGCTATCTTGACATTAGATCGGCTGGTAGCCTACTGATATTTACTATCTAGCACCGTGGGTCAATGTGCACTTATTTCTTATTTCAGTTTAATACATGATTAAGTCATTTAGCCACATGTCTAACCACAAATACGCAAATGGTCTTGGTTTTGTTTGTTCTCTCTGTAAGTAAGGTGCCAGGTTAAACGTTTATTGTATTTTGCTGATGTGGATATACATGCTTGTTACACCAGATTATGTCAGATGCTAATCCATGTGTTGTAGAGTCCTGCTCACCTATTCTAATAATAGACCCTACTAAGTAAACTCCACTCTGTTTATGACAGTTAGACGCCTGTGGTTTACTGTAGCCCATACGACTCTAAATGCTTAGAGTACTATATAAGTAAGTACTGTTACATGGCTGTAACATTAGTGTAAACATGAGTAGTGGCTTTGTTTTGCCACACATTTAGTAGTTTGAGTATGTGTAAAGAAATATTTCACACTGAGTGCAGAATTAAGCCAGTGCTGGCAAATGCTTTTAATAAAACAGGACATTGTTATTTGTATAACAGTATTACAGACACGTAAGGACAAGACTGTCCCCATTGAAACCCATTATAATCACAATGTTTTGATCCCACGGCCATAAAAGCATAACATCATGCATATTATAATAGCAGGCTTTCAATCTAGTGCTCTGGCTTAACAATTGTGTTATTTCTACTATTTTCCAACACATTGAGTCATTTTCTCATATTTGCCCTATGGAGCAAACACATACTATTTTCCTGATTTCCCTTAGGGTTATTGCTGCTGTATTATGGAACACTGCAGTGTTTGATGCAATGCATCAAAACCAATGTTGTTGCTAATCATTTACATAGCCCAGACTGTGAAATGGCAGTTACAGAAAGTAATCACAATTTTGCATTGTTGTTTTCTTTCATGAAAAACAACAGTGGCATTGCTCACAAACTGGCATTTAGAGGGTTAACATAATTTTTTAATTATTATATTATGATCAGGACAGAAGTTAGTTAAAAGATCTAACCGAGAGAAAGTGGAAAATAATATTAATATATGGCAGTTTTTTGACATGGACATTTTTGTCCCCTAAGGACATCAAAGCAACATTTTAAAGGGATGCACAGGGGTCAAATGATTGATTACCTGATCACGGTGTAATTGGATTAAGTGTTACATTGTGCATAGTTGTTACTTTTGGACCATAGTAGGACTTATATCTCTTTCTGTTACAATCCAAATATTTTATATTTTAGTTTTTTTCTCAAACTTGTTTTATTAGGCTTTTTTATTTTTCACTTTCGCAAATGACCTTTGACAAAGAGAGCGAGAGAGAGATTGTTTTCTCGACTGACATTGTGCTTCGCTGTACGTAGTGCTTGCAGTGGATGACTCTTTGAGTGTGTTGTGTTCACAGTAGAAGAGCATCAGCTGCTTAGCCTCATAAAAGCCACGGACTGCCTGCCTCATCAGACAAAATGGAGTATGAGTCATGCTTTTATAACTTATCGTGTAGTTTCGACTTTTAAAAAAGAAATAACTCTAGGGGGCTGTTGACATTTTACCAGGCAACATTCACATGACTAGTCTCCCTCACCCTCTGTAATATGGCCTCGTAGTTTAGCATTGTTACCCTTTGTGCTTTGAATATCATGAGCTTCGGTTGAGGTGATTGTTTACTTAGGATAAACTGCCTGCAAACAGCTTTACTGTAAGTATCAGACATAACACTGATGGCTCGGGTTTGACGAACATTAACCAGTTCTGCAATGTGTCTGTCTCTATATCTCATGCTGTCTCTCTGCTTCACTTTCCAGGCAGACCTCAGTGAATTACTGGGGCTGAAGGACTATATGGGGGTTATGTACTTCATCACCCTGGCTGAAAAGGTAGTGCCTGTGTCTGATGAGCATGTCATGGTGACCGAGGAGAAATTTGATGGAGTGGAGGTGGTGCTGTACCAACCAAAGCAGAGAGGCGGTGACGCTGTGCTCAGGAGAGCTGTCATATACCTGCACGGTGGAGGATGGTGTCTGGGTAGTTCCCGTAAGTTGATAGGCTGGCCTGTCTGCTCCTTCATCACACAGAATAATGACTGGAGGAAAGATGGATAGATGGATGGATGGGTAATACATATTCTTGTGTTCATCACACAGTAACTCTACAGCTATTGTGATTATATATTATGAACAAACTACACAAGGCACAGCGCTTTCCAAGTTTCCTGAGGAAATAACACCGTCTGCTGGAGCGGTGGGAACCTCAGAGGGTGGTTACCCTTGCTAATCCAAAACGTAAAGACATGAGTGTGCAGGCAGTTTGACACATCTCATGCTGTTGTTGCAATCTGTTGAACGGCTGTAATAATTACAGTGACAAAGATCTTGCCAGGAAGCAGGTTTATCCCTGTTACTGCAGTGTAACAGTCATGTAAGGTGATGTGTGATTTCGGGAACGAATGGATAACAATGATTGTGATGGTTTGTGTTGCTTTAAAGTCTCTGTTCTGATATATGTTCTCTGTCTATGCAGGGATGAGTCCATATGATCTCCTGGCCAGAAAACTTGTCACCGAGCTAGATGCAGTGGTTCTGTCTGTAGAGTAAGTATTTCATATTTTATGGCCAGTTCTATGCAGCTACTGTAATATAGTGCACAAACTGCTGTTTCATTTGTATTATTCATAGTTCATACTGTTCCCCAAACTCTTTCTCTCAGCCACTCACATAAATTTCTGTTGCCGTATGAGCCTGTCCTCCCTCATTAGTCACAGGCTAGATGGAAGTGAGGATGCAGTAGAGTGAAGCTAACAGGTTTTCATTTGGGTCTCGCCAATGCCTCTCCCTGTTACAGCTACACACACTGTTTTTCTTTGGCACATCCTGCTCTAACTCTGCCTCTCAGTACTGTAACTTTCTTTGGCCAATACTCCCTCTCTATCCTCTCATTCACGATTTAGTATTCACTTTTAGCTTTAGCAATCAACAGTTATGTTGAAAGTCCAGTACGCAGTCATCAAGTGATACTTCCTTTTTTTTGTTATGTGTATAACGCGGTTGTGCTTGTTGACACTGCATATTTGACATTGGGGGGTCCGTGTATTGGTGTGTGAGGGTTTTGCCTTTTTTTGCCTCATCCAAATTCCTGTCTGTAATTTGTTGATGGTTGAATGAGTAATTCTAGCAGTTCACAATCTCAAAGTCAGCCATGTGTCACATTTGGCTTTTAGATTGAATCACAAAACAATCCAGAACATACAGCTTTTAGCAAATGTATGTAATGGACTATTATTTCACGAATGTTTGCAGTTGTTGCAACACTTGAAGTCAGCAAGATTTTGAGGTTTGTTTTTTAAACAATAAGTTAGTCACTGTGTGTGACAGATATGACTCTTTATAGGTCTGAAACACAGTAATGCATTTATCAGCGTAGTTTGATTACAGGAAGAGACAGTAATGCATTATTATTTGACCACATTTGTTTAATTATACACATATAAGTCCAATATTTTTATGGACTTATTTCTTATCCCAAACATGGACAAATGAAATGAGAAAGCTGACCCGCTTGTGAATGTGAAAACAAACTATTTTCAGAAAAAAAACAGTCAATTTGCCCTTAATCTGATGATCTGGTTATTCCCTTAAAAAAATCTCAAAGTTTATTTTCCATGGCTCAAAATGTTGTCTGTGCATATGGCCTTCAAAGTTCATGTTTATTTCTGCTTCTGCTTTAATCTGCACCTATCTGCTTTTCCAGGTACAGACTTGCCCCTGCTCACCACTTCCCTGTCCCATATGAGGACGTATACCGTGTGGTCAAACACTTCCTCCAGAAGGGGGTGCTGGCTACGTACTCTGTGGACCCAGAACGCATTGCTGTGTCTGGGGATAGTGCTGGAGGGAACCTGGCAGCTGCTGTCTCGCAGCAGGTACTGAATCTGTGTTTTCTTTCTAGTGGCAGCTCTATATTGCTGGTTCACATGTGGAACCAGAAAAACCTGTATGAAGAGGTGGCATGATGCAATGTTAATGAGCCGGTTTATAATAAATAGTATTGTATTACCATGAAGAAAAGAACATGGGCTCTTTGCTGGTTCTGATGTGATCACTAGTGACCAACTATAGCCTATCATGTATGAGTTTGTTTCAACTATTCAGCAGGTAATTACATTTATTTTAAGCTGATTTTTCTGATTCATATTCACTAATAATAAGTAGTACAGTTTCAAAATAATTTGTACTGTATGAATGCCACAACATAACATTCAGGCCACTCTTAATCACATCAATTACTTTAGGGAACTGGCTATTTCATGGAGAAAAAAATAAAAATAAATAAAAGGAGTAAAATGTACTGATTTACAAGGGCTGGGATTCAATCACACACAAGACCCATGGTGGCACATTAAAGAAAAAAAAAAGAAACTACATTTTTATCAATGAATGTGCAAAGAATAAGCCTTAACAAGGTGAGGAGTTTAGCTCTCTTAAGTTAATTTCTTTGGAATTTATTTACGTAATAGTGATTTAGGTTTAGGTTAGTGGGAATTCTCTAAAACTATCCTCTAGCTTTAGTACAGTTTCACACACAATACAAATACTTAGAATGACAAGACTATGCTTTGTTGTATGCAGGTATAGTGACAATAAAGTTGAGCCGAAAGCACTACTTGCATCACAATGACTAAAGTCATTTCTCTAGCAACTGTGACATTAACCCAAAGAGCTAGTAATGGCTTTAAAGGACGTTGCATGAGTTTTCTTCTTGTACCCATGTGTGCTCATTATATTTGCTCTGCAGCAGGAGCCTGTTGCTGCTAGCAAGGAAGACCAATGACAGCTATAGTCAGGTTAAAATCCTCTGCTTCCTGTACCTCAGCTACCCCAGATAATTATAATAGGGCACAGGAGTGACATGGTTCAGGAGGCAAGGAACAGGGAGAAAGGTATCCCCTTGAACATCAGAAATGTGAGAGCCATCCTATACCTATTCTGGTTGAACACCTTTACGACCCATACCATTTCGCCTGCATTAGAGGCTGATAAACCCCAACAATTGGTCAAGCTGGAAAATTGGTTAGTCACCATAGATCTGCAAAATGTCTACCCTCATGTTCAACTTTCCAGATAAATTTCCCTTTTGTTTTCCTTTTCAAGGACTGGCTTTAGACTACTAAAGGTACTCATGTATTCAATATGTGTGCACGCAACTCTAGAACTATTGCAGCGATGGGGAATGAGGGTCTAAAGCTGCACATAAGCGAACGTTCATGGATAGCGGCACGTTTGTGTGTGTCTTTGTGTGTGTGTGTGTGTAGCTTTCATGCTTGTGTGGACTTTGGGTAAAGCGTTTGCGTCCACTAGGAAGCAGTGTCACGTTTAGCAAAACACAATGTAAGACACATACGTAGAGACAAAATTAGAAGGAAAAGAAACAATTTCCCCACAGTGACAGTGTAAACAAACCACTACATTGTGAAATCTGATGGCTCATTCCGGGTGATGGGCCTTGTGACATACAGTCCAGTTGACACAGCTTTAATGCTGTCGGGGGTTGGAATCAACTCAAAGAAAACCATCTCATATAAGCCAACAGGTGCACAATGTCCTATAGAGGATCTGCATGGGGAACTTATGGTGTTGCACCATGGAGAGTAGCTTATCCCGTTTAGTGCTTCACTTTCTAGGCCTACAAGATTCTGGAGCAGACATCACGTCCCTGAGCACCCTATTAGTAGACATTTGGCAACAGCATTGTATTCATGAGTCAGACATCTGGCCGGTAGATAGGGATTTGTCTGTTTCTGGGCAAAAATCCAGGGCACTCACTGGTTGACACTGTTATTAGGGTGATCCCATTATTCCCCCATCGACTGTATTTAAGAAATGGACATGCAGTTCACCCTGACGTTACCCATTAGTTGGTGGACTGCCGTTTTAAAGCCTTGAATTTGCCATTTTGGCCATCGCCATATTTTTGAGTGAGCCCATACACTCATGTTTACAATGTTTACTGAGGTAATAATTCAAGTGAGGAATAGGGTAATTTTCTCATAGACTTCTATACAACTTCGTACTTCTTTTTTGCAAACAAAGGAGTCGCCCCCTGATGGCCATTTGAAAGAATGCAAGTGGGCCAGCTGTATCATTGCGCCAATCTAGTTCTAGTACTACATCCATGAGTCAAGAGTTCTCAACAGCTCAGTGAAGAGATACACAAATACAGAACACTGGGGGTGATGCAATTCTTCCTGAACAACAACCATGACTAATACATGTAATCAGATAACGCTGGGTTATTTCTCAAAACTTTCAGCCCATATTTAATTGGATTGGGATATACTCAATGGAATTTTCTTTAAATAAATGCCAATATTTCACTGTCTCTCTTCACAGTTACAAAAAGAGCCTGGACAGCAGGTTCAGTTGAAGGCCCAAGCACTCATCTACCCTGTACTGCAGGCTCTGGATCTCAACACGCCTTCCTATCAGCAAAATCAGGACATGCCCATTCTGCCCCGCACCCTCATGGTCCGTTTCTGGAGTGAGTACTTCACCAGTGACAAGGCCCTTTTCAGAGCCATGATGGCCAACACTCACAACAACCCTGAGTCTTCTATCCTGCTGAAGTTTGTCAACTGGAGCGCCTTTCTGCCAGAAACATATCGTAGAAAATACAACTATAGTGCTCCTGCTGTGGTGCAGGGAGTCGGAAAAGAGGGCGTTAGCATTGATGGACCATTTCAATCTCTTGCCGACCCAAGGGCATCACCCCTGCTGGTTCCAGACTCTGCCTTACGCTCTCTGCCCAAGGCCTACATCCTGACATGTGAGTATGATGTTCTCCGAGATGATGGGATCATGTATGTCACACGGCTCCGTTCTGCTGGTGTTGAGGTGACACATGAACACTATGACACAGGATTTCATGGAGGGTTGATGTTCACCGTGTGGCCGACTGACTTCCTGATCGCACGTCGTATGACAAACAACTATATAAAATGGCTGGAGGAAAACTTGTAAAAAAATGTATTGACTATCAATATTCATTCCAACTTTTTCCACACAATGCACCAGTGTTTGGTTAAGTGCATTTCTTTCTCATCTGGTGTTCAAGTTTTCTTTTTCTTTGCTCATGGTACTTTTCTGTAAATATATTGAGAAATAATCAACTTCTTCTGTTTTTACACTAATGGACCACATTAGATACCAGAAGGAAACAGGATTTTGAAAAGAATAGTGCTGGTTGGTTCACATAAGGTGGTTTGAGTAGAACCCAACACATATGACACCATTATATACTTGATTGTAGTACAGTATTGTGTTCATTGTCCACCAAACACAATACTACCCATAGAGATCTGAGGGAGAAAATCAAACTGTGGAATATCACAGTTGTCAAAGTTGTCATGTTGTGGACAGTTATGTTTTTTTAGCTGGCTAACTGGCCTTTTGTGGTGCTGCTCATTCTTGTTTCCCATCACAAGACCTTCGACCTGATCTTATATTGCATCAGTATCAATATTGTAAATTTGCAAAGCATGCCAAAAGAGAAGTTGGAGCTATCCTATTTGGGGTTTTAAGAATCTAGAGTAAATCTTGGCAAAGGAGGAAAGGATTTTCACAAAAGCAAAACATGATTAAGCCAAAGTTAACATTGCGTGCAGCTGATACTGAAACCTAAGATTGTTTAGATGTGTTTTTAAAAATATAACTCCTGCGTAATGGTTCCTGACATTGCGTCAACGATTGGCAAGTGATATGTTTAACTACAGCAACACTGTTTTCCACAAGGAAAGAACAAGCCCTTAGTTGTGTAACTCAGACAAATGTGGTACACGGGGAGGTGCTTGTTGGTGTGATAAAAGCTTTAGATGGAAGAGTGAATGTTATCTTCATCAGCACAACATCTAATTACATTTAGTTTAATTTCCACATCCATAATTTCAAGTCTTTTTGTAATGGCTGCATATCATGGTGTAGCATTGTTGCTGGTGGCAGATTTGATAAATTATGATAAAATAATATCAAGATATGTAACGATAATGAATAATTCAATTATGATTTATAAACCCATAAATTAGTATAAAAGAATGATGGTACTCAGCTTACGCCATTAGCTACCATTAGTTTAACTAACAGAATTTAACAGAATGTTCAATTTTGGACGCCACCCAATTTTGGAAAAATAGGGAAAACTTCAAAATTTTAATCAAAACCTGAATCTTAATCTCAGGTTTGGAACGGAGTTCTTCTCAAAGTATACAGGGACCTATTATTTTACATACACACAAATCAAATGATCAAGTTCTTTATAAATTAAATATTTATTGGACGAACTACATACTAAACTACGAATGAATAAACGATAAAATAAACAAAATGAAGTGGATGAATAAAGAATATGATGAACACTACAATGAATAAAGATGAACACCAACTAAATGAAAAGGATTACATGTGACCAGGTAGAATCAGCGACTCATATCATTGATTGATTTCTATTAATTAAATCCATCGTTCGACGTTCATACCTTAAATTTAGCTTCAAACATTTATGCACTGTTCAGCAGTTGAGAGTTTATGAAGCACCAGGGAAGATTTTAAAGCACCTTTTATATTAGTTTTAATTTTAATTTAATTTAGATCTTTAGGTCTAAGATATTTCTAGCGAAGATTATTTTACTCTGTAACTTACATTAATTTGGATTAGGAACATCGAACTCATTTACATCTGGAAATGGTTTTGTTTCACCTGACGGCTGTGATGGGCAGATGGGAAGTTAAGCTGCATGCAATGGCGGCTGTTCCTCCTGGATGATTGTTGTTTGTCAGAAAATTCCTTCCCTCATATGTTGTCTTGTGCTGTGGTTGAGATGCAACAATTGTCCTTAAGTTGTTTGTTACAATTAGAAGCTCTCTGTGTTCAGGAATGTGAATGATTGGAAAACCACAAAGGTGGGGTCATAAACATTGTAGGGTCAGCCGTAAAGGTGTGAGAGCCATGGTTGACCCAAAGTCCTATCTTGAGTTTGTTTAGGCACATGGTAGATTGAGTAACCACTGTGTGCCCTATGGGTCGTGAGAGCAGTTCCTGAAAGAAGTATTAGTTCAGATTGTGTCATAGACATTTCCGTTTTATAATCTCTCGGTTGATGTCCGCTACAAGGTTCTACACACAATAATATTTCATGAGCCACATTCCATGAGTAAAGATCATGCTTGAACAATGTACACACTTCACATTCTCACACCTTGCACACACACATTTTGTGATTGAGCTTAGTTGAGTATGATTAAGAAATATGGCAAAGAGAGGGATAATGTCCAAGAGGGAATTTGGGCACATCTCAAGTCTCAAGTGAGCTCCTTATTATAGTATAATAAGATTTATAGGGGTGTATGTGTGTCTCCCCTTCTTTGTTCAAGTGTGATTGTATGGTAGTGTGAGTAAACAGCCTTGCATTTAGTAAATTTGACCTTCTACATCAGGGGTATTCAATTAAAATTGAAAACAAAGATCCGAACCTCATAATGTCCAAATTGCATTCTGTAGCCTACCCTTACATCTATCAAATAATTAAACACTGTGCATTTCCATATTATTTCTAATAGGGTACTTTTAACATACAGACACACTGAATTTATATTTTAGTTATATAAAAAACAAATCTCTATCTATAATGAACTTAAGGCCTACATTTCAAGAAAAAGAAAACAAGACAGAATCTTCTCAATAAAATGAATAGAAATTGCTTCTTTTCTTTTTCTTTTTTTTTCTACATTTTCCTTTTCCGAGAGAGAGAAATGGGTCTCTGACTGTCAATTTCTGTCAATCAGGAGAGACCAGTCAAATAAAGAAAGGATAATTGTTTATTATTAACAGATCATATGTGATGATAAAGTCTCTACAGAGTCTTTGGCACTTGGACTCTACAGGGAGATTTGTAATTGAGGGCCGTCTGCCCCGACCAGCATCAAGATAGATCCCCCCGTGGATCTAAAACACTGGTGGTGGAGGCTGATAAGGCTGATAGAGTGATGAGTTGATGAAGCTGTTGGATCTGCGAAGACTGGGCGGAGCTGGGGAGGTGGAGGGGTAACAGCAACATGAATGAACTGAAGGTAGAGAGAGACAGTCATATTTAAGAAGAGACAGCAGCAAGATGAGAGGCTAACCATGTAATTGTTTCGTTGTGCTTATTGGATAGAGGAGACCTGCTAATCTAAACAGCTGGTGCCATGATTGACAGCCCCGAACCATGACAGCAATGAAATTATGAGTGAGCATGTGTAGCATAGAAGTGATTGGCAGGTGTATTTGAAATAAATTACGGGCTTGCAAGAGTACGGTCTTCCTCAACAAGCGCTATAGCTTTATTAGTTTGAACCTTGGCTTGAATGGAGTTAGTGCCATTCTCACATGCATAAGTACTCGTTGTTGAACTTGGATCGCTACTTGGTCTTAATAATGTTCACAACGGTAAAAGCTGTCTTACAAATGTAATGTAATGTAGTGCTACTCAGGAAAAACGCAGTCTGCAACCAGAAAGTAGTCTAATTTGCTTCATGCTCCCCGCTGTCTGCTCACATCTCTCTTACGCCGTTTTTCTCTCGAGCAGACTGTCTCTGCACAGCAAACGGTTGACTTAATTGGCTCATTTGAGTAAAGCTATTGCCGTAGTAATTGGATTAGCCGCGCCTGCGGCCTATAGCTACGACCTTCGGTGGAAAAAAACAACGCTCTGTAGAGATTATTATTTATTCTCATTATTTAATCAGAAACTGTGACAGGTCCTTCTGTACGATCCACTATTTAGTGATGCCCGTTCTTCAAATACAAATAAATAATCTACTATATCTCCTAATATATATATATATATATATAGATATCTATCTATCTATCTATATAGATAGATATCTACATATGTATAGATATCTATATAGATAGATAGATATGTATATATCTATCTATCTATATAGATATCTATCTATATATGCCTTTGTATACTGTTTGTAGGCAATCCCACAAAGGCTGCTTTGTTAAAGCAAGTTGCCAGAGTAAGACCAAGTGCCAGTTTTATTTAAAATGTGTAACATTTAACTGGCACGAAAACTGTATGCCTGTTTCTATTTGTGTAGGTTTAACTTCAGTTGATTAATCTTCAGTCAACTATTAGTCCCTGAACCTCTGCTCTAACAATACTGAGAATAAATGTGGTTGCCAACAGTCATATGAGGTGGCTTGGAACCTTATACTTGTCTCTCCCTTTCATCTGCTTTATCTTTCTGCCTGTGGGCGACTTCAACCTGTGACTTCTAAGCACATGGGATGGCTATCTAAATGACAAGGAGGCAAAGGTTACCAACAAATAATCCTTTGAATGAATGTTATTTAATTTCTCACTGTTCTTTAAGCTTCACTGTTCAAAAAGAGTCACAGCTGATATAAAACACCTGAAAGTCACCATTGTTCAGTCATGTTTTTTTTATTTTTACAAAGAAAATACAGTATCACATAAAGTATATTGTAACTTGTAACTTTTTAATTAAGTAAGTTATAACTAAGTTATCAGATACACTTTGCTCATTTGCAGAAGCACTGCTACATTCTCAACTGTAAATATGGATTTTTGGTTTGGAATTGCTCTTGATGAATTTATGATTTGCATCATTTTAATTTCAATGTTATCTGTCAATAAATTGACTTGATCTGTAACTATTGATCATTTTGCTTGTGCGTGTGTTTGTGTGCAATCACATGTTGTGTAAAGAGAGCAAGACATGCTATAAGACAATGGCGGAAAAAGAGGAACGGAAATGTCTTGTCATCCTACATCAGCGATTTTCAACCGCTGTGCCGTGAGAGATCGTCAGGAAAATGTCCAATTTCACTTAATCGGTCCAAAACAATATTATTTAGTTGCCGCAAATAATTTGCCATTGTTGAGCGTCTGAGCCTGTAATATAGTGTCTGGCCTAGTAATGAAATACTCTTCCAGGCCAGTGGGTGGCAGTAGGTAGAGCAATAATTACCCTGTTAATTTAAAATAGTAGAATTAAATGATGCGAGGTTGTGGTGAAGAACGGCGATGGAGAAATATTTCAAAAAGAAAAATGCAGACTCTGAACTACTGGTCTCTGGGCAACCGTCTAACCAGAGGAAAAGCCCAGTACGAGTGGTGTAAAAAAAAAAGAAAAAACTGAAAGTTATCTTTCGTTTGGATTCACTTTCACCGATGATCCGACTGCACCGATTCCGTTATGCTTGGTGTGAAAAGCTATCAAACAGCGCCATGGTCCCAAGCAAGCTGTGACGTCATCTCGAGACGAAACACCGTCACTTAGCAACAAGAACAGGGACTATTGTTTTCGCCTTCGCACACAAACTGAGAAACGGGTAACTTTTATGAGGAAATCCACAAATGTGTCTGAGAAAGCTCTCAAAGCTCTTTAGTAGCTGAACTGGTGGCTGTCGTGTTTTTAAATACACATAAGACGTGAGAACAACTGCTCTTCATTGTAACTCTTTATTCCACGTTCCGCGTGCTGTCTCCCCGATACCGGCTCTGCCCCAGGCTGTCCTTTTCACCTGAATCCCCCCCTGGGTCCTAAGTCCCTACACGTACTGTTTCTTACATCCATCAATTAAACATACATGAACATCAATGTACCAACATATATTTATAACAAATACCACAGTGGCCAAATCAAAAAGCCAACACACTGTGGCAGAAACATTAATACTACCTGCTGCAAAGCCATTGTGAACAAGATGCATTTTGTAACTTTTTTGGTTGTTGGTGTGCTGCGGGATTTCTTGTAAAAAATGTGCCGCAGCTCAAAAAAGTTTGAAAAACACTGTCCTGCATGACGTTGACAATATATTACATATAGTGAAAGTGAAGAGGATGATATGCTATATTCTGTGTTGACTGACTCAGATACAACAAATCCACTTGCTGCCACTAAGGCGAAGCAGTCCAGGTTGCATCAGTTGTGTATTCATATATATACATATATATATATATATATGTATATATATATATATATATATATGTATATAGCCGAGGGAGAGTACACAGTTGATCTGCAAACATACTGCACTACCACTAAAGACACTTACCTACGTTCTATCCGAGAGGTTGGGAACATTTTTTTTTTTGTTCTCTTGATAGCAAAGACGATGATGCATGAGTGCGAGCAAACCATTTATACAAAAGGAGGATTCAAATAGGTCAAGCTCATTCATGTTAAACAAAACACTCCTCGCCTCTGAGGGATAGAGTGGACTGTATGTGCTACACTAACTACGCTTTTCATATTCTTCTGTTTACTGGTCTTGTGTGCAGATGTGCGTACATGAGGGCTAATAACAGTGACGTGAAATGGATTATGGAAGATGATTCCTTGAAACTGTTAATAATGCATAGTGGTTTTGCATGGATTATACCAACATACAGTATAGAAAGTACAAATACTTACTCTGTTCACACACAGGAATGTGAGTAAGCATGCACATACTGCTAATGCAAATATGCACTTTGTGTAACATGATTCTCTCTCAGGTTTGGTGCAACACTGTTCTACGTTGAGGCTTGGAAATAAATCACGTAATTTTCAAAGGTCAAACACTGAACGATTTGAAGCCAAAGCCAGTCAAGGTTGATGGATTTCCTTCATTAATGTTGAGTCTCAGACAAATAACTTTTTTTGCTCACATACATTTTGTTCATCTCAACATAATCACTGCTTGGAGTAAGTGATTTCTTTAAGAAACCACAGGTTTAAAATAAAGCAATCTACCAAAAAACCTGGATGAAGACCAAGTACCCTGAAATGCCCTCATTGGCTCTACCTGAATTACTAAATTATCTTCACAAAATGTAATATAGAGCTTTAGGTTTTCTAATTATCCTCAGATGAACTTTTCTGCTGCTTTTTCTCATCAACTTTGTCTGAGTACAACTCCTCTGGCTTTTATATTAGGAATCCTGAAACGCGCACACAGAACGCAGCCCAATATTTCACTGTTGCTTCTTTTTTTTCTTTCTTATTCCAGGAGAGATGCTAATGTTAATACAATGAGTAATCAATCATGGTGTGATTAAACAAGAAAGCCCTATGAAGTTTGATGGGGATTCAGGACCTTAAAAAGCATCAAAGGTCACTGACTGTCCAATATGAAGGAGGTTTTCATGAGAGCTGAGATCTCCAGATGATTCCAACTTTAGACACAGATTTTTAATTAGAGTTAGTCTTTCAAATCTGAATGTGAAAGACAAGGAAACATGAGGAAACTACGTACTCTTGTGATGATGGTGGTGGAGTTATTGTTTGCAGGTGTGTAAGAACTCAAATTACGCATGCATTCTTACACAAACATATAAAGAAACAATAAAACAAACAATACACACTATATTCTACAGTAATAGGATACTGACTACACACCCTTCCAAACCCTTCATTTATCCTATTAAGACCCCGATACTAGCGAAACAATTCCAATTTAAATTATGCTGATGACTTAGTTGAAAAGGACACAATGTAAGGTGCTTCATAACGCAGCAAGTTGGGGTCACTTAAGTCCATGAAAGAGATCAAATCATAAAACAGTTTTCCTTGACTGATTTTCAGGATAGTCCTCTTTTAGTATGTGCTAAGGATAACACATACACAGTTTTCAATGTTTCAGTTGTAGAATGTCCCATTTAAAAAATGCAGATCGGAAATATATAGAGTGCATAAAAAACAGCTGAAGTTCTCAGAAATACTCACAGACAACAAGCTATACACGTTTCACATTACACAGGAACAATTATGGGACAAATCCACCGAGCATTGGTTGGCATATCACTGGGATTTTATTAATACCGGTATTGAATGGATTATTATGGGAATGACAAAGATGTACAGAACTGATATTTGGTATCCACTATCTCACCGAGAGATTTTATCACAAATCATTAACCATCCTATAGAAATAATAAGCAGCAGCCAATTATTGTTAGTTGAGTTAGGTTTAGGACATGCTTTTTCAGAAAATAAAGATACAAATACAAACAGCAACTTATCTGCACATACATACTTACATACATGCTTAAATAGAGTCTTACTATAAAAAAAAAAGCAACAGGCTCTGGCCAGATAATTCTTTATAATTTCTTTTTTATTTATTTCAGCATAAAACTTTAACAAAAGACATGTGAAGATGGAGCTGAGTATGGCTGTACTATCTCGATGTGTGTCTCATTTGTAGGTACTTTGTGTTGAATTTGGTCAGGCTGATTCTCTTTGCTGCTGCCTCTTCCTGACCAGTTTTCTGAGCTTAGCCAATAGGAGCTGTCTGAACTTGTCACCCATGAGGAAGTAGAAGACAGGGTTGATGACACTGTGCAAGAAGGCCAACGGTCTGGTCACGATGTACAGGACCTCTATGTACATCCTCGTGCACAGTTGCAGCCCTGCCCAGGCCTGCTGAGATGCTATTCTGACATTTCTCAGCACATGGTAGGGAGTGTAGAGAACCAGAAACATGATTGCAACCGATGCACTAACTCTGAGAGGCCGCTTGTACGACGTTGCCCTGCGTTGCACAGCCTTTTCCTGGGCACGGAGCAGATGTGCAATTTGGTAGGAGAAACCACAAAGTCCAAGCAGAGGGAGGAAGTAACCGGTCAAGGTTAGCCCCAGGCTGTAGCCCAATGGATTGATGTCTCCTTTGAGGCTGGCAAAATCCTTGCAGCGACTCCAGTTTCCGCTCTGAAGGTCGTGGACCATCAGTGATATCATTGGAGCAACTTCCACATTGACTGCTAGCCAGCTCAGCCCTGTCACGATCAGGGCTGCTCGTGGCTTCAGCAGGCAGTGGTTCTGTGTTGGGTGTTTTATGAGCAGGAAGCGATCCATGCTAAGCCAAACCATAAACAGGATGGATGAGTAAAGATTGACATGCAGGACATAGCGGTTAATAATACATGCATAGGGACTGGTCTCTGATTGGTGATTTGCATAGAGGTATGAGAGGCGTGGCAGTGTGCAGAGGAAAAGAAGGTCGGAGACTGCCAGGCTGAAGAGGTAGATGTTGCAGCTCTGCCACTTCGGCAAACAAAATATGTAACCAAGTATAACCAAAAGGTTGCCAGGGAAACCAATGCAGAACTCGATGCCATAAAATGGTGACAGGTAGTACATCTCCAGCACGTCATCAATCTCTGTACAATTGACCACCTGGAGAGAAGAGAGGAGGAGAACAGAACAAGGAGAAAATAGAGACGAGATCAAGGTAGGGAAGAGGAAATAAACGGGTGTGTAATAATAGAAACTAAGTCCTATGAACTGTGAACTTTAAGGACAAGTTTCCACAACAGATTTAATTTAAACTAATTTTAAATTCAGAGCTTAACACATTCACGACAACATTATTAAGACTTACCATGCTGTAGTTCTAGTAGTTGCTGGAAACGTGAGTAGAGAGTGCAACCATGAGCAGGTGCAGCCACTATCTGTACACTGAAAACAGTAAACACGGAGTTCTGAGGGTGATGGTGCCTTTAATATGCCATGGCTGAGAAAACACGCAGGCAGTTAGAGTACCATTTGCATATTAAATATGGAAAGATTATGTTAACCAAACAAAACCTAGTAGAAGACTTGATAGGTTACTGAATAACTGCACACCCATGCTCTGTCTGGTTACTTGGCACCCCAGCTGGTGTATTTATTAAAGTGGATATGACTGGTTTGCATTTCGAAATGCCATAAAAACAAGTCATGCATGGTCATGCATTAGTTAAATGTCTGAAAAACATTTGAACTTTTGAACCAAATTCAACCTGTTATCGACTGCTCCAACAGCAATTTTAAACTTAATTTAATGTGCAGATGCTAATAAATGAAGACTGGAAACTACTGTTAACAACTACAGTAACAGCAGTGGCACAGCAAAAAGTATAAATATATATTTGTATTTGTCCCCCAAAGCGTATGTCTTTCAAGACTGGACAATATCCATCTTCAATATGCTACCTTCATCTGTCAGATGGCTCAATTGCTGATCAGACAACCATCCATGTGTCAGTGAAACAGCATTGAGTTCAACTGTGCCACCAAAGTAATTGTAGCATTGCAAGAGAGTGCAACACATAAATCATATTGTTTTACTTCACTGAGGACAGCCTTTGATGCAAACCCTTTTATATTGCAATAGCGAATAGGCTTAGTTAGACATGCCAGCAGTTTATAGTTGGCCTATGTTTTAGTTATCTACAAATTACATTAGTATAAATGTGAATTGGACGATAATTTAGAGAATAATCAATCCCTTATTATTATAAAGTTATACTTACAATCTCCCAAGAGCTGAAGAATAATTCTGGTCCAAAGCAAAAATGGAAAACTGCACTTCAAAAAATGCTCAAAGAGAAAATGTTGGCAATGAGACTTCAACACTTTCCGGTAACAATATTGGTAAATGACTCATTTCTCATTTCTCCATCACGATTTGTCGTGACGTAATAATTAATTTCCATCTATCTTTGTAATTACCACAAGCGCTTTGAAGTTCCCTTATTTATTTCAGTCGACGCAAACACGTTTCCTCTCTTGTTTTCACACTTGATGTCTTACACTAAATGTTAGAATGATTTAAATCAGCACATGTTTTTCATTACCATTCACTCTATACAGCAATTCATTTCTCGGTAGCGGTGCTGGCAGACCTCTTGAGCTAAGTCACAAAGATGTTAACCAACAACGTGTTGCTGTCTTTCTGTGTTGTGTGGTGTGTTGTGAACGTGAAGCAGAAGTTCGATGTACTGCTTCTTTGAAAACAAGGGCACATTTTCTCTCGAGTTCAAGGCAATACGCTTTCTTTGAAAAATGACTAGCTCCCATTCAAAGATGTCATTATTTTGTGTTATGACCTTCAGTTTTCAGAAAACTGTAATTTATATGTATACGAAAGGAGAAGTGTTGCATTGTGAGATTTTTGAAAATGGGAATTCATGAATTTACATTGTGACAGTTAAAACTATGGTGCACTGAGCAGTAAACCATTTTGTATATAGAACTAACGAAAGCTTTTAAATCGGATATAGTTGGGAAGAAAATACATTATTATTATTTTATATTATTATATAAATTATTCCTTAAATCAAAAAGATCTGTACTAAGTGATATTCAAATGTGCAAAAAAATGGAGCCAGGCCAGAGTCAAAAAGCAAAAATATAATAAAGAGTTTTCTCATTACACACTAACTTTGTTCCAGTATTTTGACTTATTAGGCCTAACATTCTTGAAACCATGTGTAATACATCACCTACTCAATGGTGTATGCAGTGCACCTTTTAATCATAATCTTGTTCAAGACCTTCACTGGCTTATTATAGGAATCTGTTCATGTGTTAATGACAATAGAGGGTGTAGCTTTCTTAGCTAATCTCATCCAACTGTTGCTCAACTCTCAACAGTGTGGGAGTGTATCTCCTGCAGATGCCGCCCAAACCTGATCCCCTTCTTGATTGAGAAATCTTCACATGTTCTCTCCACGTGAGAAAGGAGTCTTAGAGCGATTAAAAACCTGCATTACAATGTTCCTGTTTGTTATTCGATATCTGTTAATAATGTGGAATTAAAACTATAATTAATTCACTTTGCTTTGGAACACATAGGCAGTTCACAAAACATTACCACGATGTTGACTTTCATTTTCTATCTGTGGTGTCAAGCGCCTTCCACCTGGTTGGATAATACATGTTGATGATGTTTCTTCTGATAGGGAGCCGACAGTATATTTTGGCAACAAAGCTCATATTGTTGGTCAGCCTTCGCAAAGCACATGATCTACTGCTGCGAGACATGTGAGCCAAAGTCACGTTAGATTATTATTATTTTTACCTTGCCCTGCAGAGATGGTAATCTTGATATAAGAAAATGGACATATCCTTAAAAAACTCCTCGTGGGATGATAGTGGTTTGTTAGGTCATATTTTGCTGGGATCAAGAGTAATCTTTCAGCATTCCTGTGCTTCAGTGGTGCGCGGATTTGTTCTTGTGGAGCCCAACAGTGGGGCGATTGCGCAAGTCTTATTTTGAATACTGACTTGGGTTAGCATATCCTTTTGTTTGTATGATTTATAAAGGATGTGTGATCATGTGTGAATCTTTAAATAAGATAAGATAAAACTCTATTGGCCTTCCTCCACATTACCCAAAACAAATGTTCGTCCAATATCAACCATGGAAAATTCTCAGACCATCAGGCAGTGCTCTCTTGGCTCTGTCTTCTATCATTACAAGACAGCAGGATTTATGGTTCAAACCTGCAGTTTACCTGAGACGTGCCGCAAGGCTAAGTTGATTTAAGGACACAGCAGATCTAAAACATTACTTTTTGTTGTTTGCTATAACTTACATTGGCTTAATGTTTGACACAAATTACATTTTCTTTGTTTTCTCTAATGGCTTTGTGATATGTAAATAAAGTTTGCCTCCTCTTGTCTTGTCTCACTTTGTTCACAGCAGAGTTCAGCACGTTAACCCTGTCTGGGAGAGGGAAGAGAATATGCCTTTGGTTGAGTCAGACAAATAATCTACAGTCAGAGCCAATACGTATTTGGACTGTGACACAATGTTTTCCTCTTTACACGACTTTACACAGATTTGGAAATGACGCAGTTAATATGTAGTTGAAGTGTAGACTTTCAGCTTTAATTCAATGGATATAACAAAACTATCGCATTAACCGTTTAGGAATTACAAAACATTTTACACAGTCCCCCACATTTTCAGAGGCTCAAAAGTAATTTGATGGCCAGGTGTGGCCTGTTCCTTTGTTATTTCACGAGAAATTAAGCAGATACAAAAGGTCTGGAGATGATCAAAAATGTTGAATTTGCATTTGGTAGCTGATCCAGGGAACTCTCAGCATGAGGACCAAAAAGGTGTCAATGCAAGTGACGGAGGCCATTAAAAGGCTGACAAACTACACAAACTGAAACATTAGGATTGACCAAATCAACAGTTTGGTACATTCCTAAAAAGAAGGAATGTACTGGCAAGCTCACCAACACCAAAAGGCCCAGAAGACCATATAAGACATGTAAAGTAGATGTAGCAGCATTCCTTGGTGAAGAAAAACCCCTTCATAACATGAATACTGAGGTCAAGAATACTCTGGAGGAGGTAGGCGTATCATTCAGTCTACAATCAAGAGATGCCTTCATGAATCTGAATACGGAAAGTTTACAACAAGGTGCAAACCACTGGGAACACTGAGGAACAGGAAGGCCAGATTAGACTTTGCTAGAAAACATCTGAATAAGCCTGATCAGTTTTAGATGAAGGTTCTTTGGAAGATGTAACCAAGATTAACCTGTACCAGAATGATGGGAAGAGAAAAGTGTAGAGAAGGAAAGGAACGGCTCCTGATCCGAAGCAAACCACATCATGGGTTTTACATGGTGGAGGCAGTGCTATGGCATGGGCTTGTATGGCTGCCAATGTAACCGTGTCGCTGGTGTTCATTGATGATGTCACAGCTGATAGAAGTAGCAGGATGAGTTTTGAGGTGTCGAGGGCTCTACTATCTGCTCAGATTCAGCCAAATGCTGCAAAACTGATTGGACGGTGCTTTGCAGTACGGATGGATAATGACCCAAAATATACTGTGAAAACAGCCCAAGAGTTTCTCAAGGCAAAGAAATGGAATATTCTTCAATGGCCAAGTCAGTCACCTGATCTCAACCCAAGTGAGCATGCTTTTCATTTACTTAAGATAAAACAGAAGGCAGAAAGACCCACAAACCAGCAGCAACTGAAGGAGGCTGCAGGGAGGAAACTCAGCGTTTGGGGATGACTATGGGTGTAAGACTTAAAGCAATCATTGACTGCAAAGGATTTTCCTCCAAGTATTAAAAATGATCATTATATTCACTATTATGTTAGTTTGTCCAATTATTTCTGAACCTCTAAAAATGGGGGGTGGGAGGGACGACTGTGTAAAAATGGCTCGAATTCCTTATCAGTTAATGCCATATTTTTGTTATATCCTTTGAAATAAAGCTGAAAGTCTACACTTTAACCACATATTAACTGCGTCATTTGAAATTTGTGTAAAGTCGTGTAAAGAGGAAAATAAGAAAAATTGTGTCACAGTCCAAATACTTATGGCCCTGACTGTAATCTCATATCTCAATCTGAATAAGTGTTTTTAATTACCATTTTATATATCGAGAGTGCCCTCTGGTGGCACACCACACAAATATATATCAGTCTGAGTGCTGCGAAGAGATTATTGTCATTTCACACAGGACCACTCCTCATGACTAACTGTTGTCTTTATGTGGCCAGCCTGTGCACGTCAAGAGGAGGATTATGGAGGTTTCTCAAGTTTGAACAATTCAAAGTGACTAGCCTGTGGACTTGAAAGTCAGAGTTCTCGTCTTTTGTAGAATTATATGTCAAATCTAACCTTAAACTCTATGCACATTTACACCATTTGGCAGTTGGAAATGATAAAGAGAGACTAACAGTTAAGCAGTTCTCAGTATTTATGTTGTCGGTAATAAAGAGAAAAAAACATACGGAGCCCAGGGGCTGAACAGACACTCAGGATTTGAACCTCCCAGTCACCAAAGAGTGTGTCTCTCATATATTTTTGATAGACTTCATATGACCTTCAATAATGTCTAGCCCTGCAGAGAGAGTCTGGATATTAGCTAATACATCAACCCTATTACACCCACTAGTGCCATATTTCTTCACATCGTAATTTCAGACATATATGGCGTGACTACAGCAGGTGGATTGACTTAAAACTAAAGAGTCATAAGGCGTGTGTGTGTGTACATGTGTGGGTTTGAGCTTATGGGGTGGTGGGTTTGAGATTCTTAAGAATTACAAGCTACGACTACAATGCAGTACAGAGTACACTAAACCAGTGTGACCTTATCGAAAGCTTCATATGTCAACTGCTTGTGACCAGTTCAACCAAAGGGATATTTTTCTGTGTTTTATTCATATAATTGTAAAGAAAAAAAAGACTAAAGAAAAGCTTTAAACCTTTGTGTAGCAGAAATGCTGTTGCTGATTTTCTCTTCTGATATTCAGCGATCCCAAATATCGAGTTGGGAACCACTGCACTAAACTAACTCCCAAGTGTACCATTTCATTTAAATTTGAATGCAGTTACTAAAAAGCACAGTAGCCTTCTGGCACCTGTATGTGTTTGAGTTGTAAGACAGGTCTAAAAGGAACCCATAGAACTATACCAATTACAATCCTCATACAAGTGAGCCCCACCATAAAGGGACATTGATGGCAACTGTATATGAATTTGAAATACCAAACTTATTCTGTACATACTAGCCCTGACATACATCATGTGATACAAATATAATCCAGCAGAGGGCTGTATTAGCCCAAAACTCAGATTGTGGACTCAACTCTACAAGTGTCTTGTCTTATGTTTGAGGAAAATGACATTGGTGAAGTTATGTAGCTAAAGAAAATGTACAAAAAACACCTTATTGTTAGATCAAATTAACTGAAATAATGTCGGAATGTTATGAATTAATCTGATGGATTAATGGGGGAATATGAGAGCAAGTCCTAATTGTTGCCAGTTAAATGGAAATTAAGTAAGAAATGAAAAGGAGAGACAGAATGAAAACCAGTGAAATAGATGACAAAGCTGGGATGGACTAGAGGGTGGAGCTGTGCCAAACAGTATGTCACAGTTTACTAATCATTTGTTTAGGTGTGTGTGTGTGTGTGTGTGTGTGTGAAATGAAGAAATGAAAAGGTGATGGAATGTATCTGCTAGTTTCACTTATGCTCATTCTTCCCTCCCCACTTTAGATGGGCACACACACACACACACACACACACACACGCACACACACACACACACACACACACACACACACACACACACACACACAGAGAGTAACAACCTAAACGGGAGACCAAAAAGAAACACCAAATATCAATTTTGCTGATAAAACAAGATTAAATGATTGGGCCTGACAACAGTATATGGGTATTATATTAGACCACTAGATTGTCATGTTAACACATGTGAGTGAGTGTGTGTCTCCTGCTGTCAGTGAATGTTCCCGTCAGCCCCTGGAGCTTAAAGTGTCCCAGTTCTGCAAGGTGACACACTTATAGCTTTATCACTACTCTGCACTAATTATCAACGTGGTTCACATTTGACAGTAAGTTAATTGGATCAAGGCCGGCGTAGAGTGTGGGCTTATGAGTGTTTTAGTGTGTATCACATGAGATGAAGGCATGGAAGTAAAGAACTGCATCTTTTTACTGCATAGGGCTAAGGTTGTTGAGTTACTTGCAGCACACAGCATCCTAATGCTCTCTGCATTATCTGCGCTGTCTTCATGGCCTGTCTCCTCTGCGCTTTTGAGTTCTTAGTTTTTATTCTTTTTAGATGTCTCTCTCCCCCATGGTCTCTTATCTCCCTTTATGATCATTTCAACCTTGTCTCACAATCTTTTTCAATTCTGTCTCCTTTGTTTTCTTCCAAACTTCAAATTCCAATATGTTCACATAGGCTCGAGTCAGAGGGTGTTTCAATTATTCATCCAGAGTTTGTTTGAGGAGCAGTCAAACTGGCATGCTCAGACGGGGGTGAGATTCAGGGCTTTCCCTCTCGTCCCATTCTTGGGGTCACAGCCTGGCTCGGTTATGCAAACTGGCTTAAATATGTCCTTAAAAGCCCCAAAACTGAATGTTTTACCACGTTTCCTATATCTGTTTCAATGTCTGCCGGTGTTCTTGCCAAAGCTCTTTTTACTACCGTAGATAAACATATTACAGGCTTTTTATGGGATGATAAGCAACCACGTATAAGTAAAGTGATGCTACAGAGACATCGATCTCAAGGTGGCCTTTCTCTTCCGAATTTCAGATATTACTACTGGGCAGCAAATATACAGAAAATAATATACTGGATCAAGCTCCCTCAAGTAAGCTGGTGTCTAAATGAAGCCAAATCGTGTCCATCTTCCTCCCTTCTAGCATTGGTAACCTCTAGGCTACCCTTCCCCGCAAGAAAATATTCATCCAACCCTATAGTAATTACGACATTCAAAATTCTGGCACAGTTTCGCACAAAATTTGGCTTCACAGATTTATCTACTATAACCCCCATTCATGAAAATAGATTGGGAAAAAGAACTTGACATGAGAATACCAGATTCATTTTGGGACCAGGCCCGAGTTAGGGTCAATAACAGCTCTTCGTGTGCACGGTTAAATGTACTGCAATTCAAGGTACTGCATCGCCTGCACTACCCTAACTCCAAACTTTCTAAAATATACCCAGAGGTAAAGGATACCTGTAATATATGTCACAAGTCACCAGCCGATCTCACACACATGTTCTGGTCCTGCCCCCAACTGACAAATTACTGGGACACAATATTCAAAGTCCTATCAGAGTCCCTCAATCTAAATATTTTACCCGACGCCTGGATGTGCATTTTTGGTGTTCAGGGGAACGAAGCGCAAACGTTAATGAACAAACACAAAAACATAATTGCGTTATCAACCCTCTTGGCACGAAGGAGAATCCCATTGGATTGGAAGTCCTCCTAATTCCTTTATGTGGTTGAGGGACCTGGTGTTCTTTTTAAAGTTGGAGAAAAATCAAGTTCTCACTGCGGGGACATCCTGAGAAATTTAAATCTACTTGGGGTTCAATCATACAATACTTTGATAAATTGAAGATTCTTTCATTGGATTCATAACTGTTTTCTGTTGTCTTGGACGTTTTTTTTTTTTTTTGTGTTGTAATTGTTGTTGTTTTCTTTCCCTTCCTTGAATTTGGGGGAGAGGGGGAACTAATAATAGCAATAACTTCTAAAACTCATTACTTGTTTCTGTTTTTCTGTAATACCCTCCTATAACCTATTTATTTACTTTGTTTATACTTGAGTTATCAATACTGTAATGTGCTTTTTGACAATTGAGGCAGTGTGATTTGTTCTATGTCGGGGAGGGTGGGAGGGAGAAAATGAAAAATGACATGTGCAATGTATGATTGTATACACTTTTGAGAATAAACATAATTTACAAAAAGAAAAAGCCCCAAAACTGACCTTGTTTTCGTGTTTCAGATGTGCATGGACATACTGTCCAGTTAAACATGATCATTAGTTGTGGAAATACCCAGCTAGCCTTTGCTCTTTTGGCCAATTTACAGTTTTACTTCAGTGAGAGAAGCAGTTAAGTTCATGCCGTTTCATCTGTGTCAGAGACACTGTCAGATGAAGTCCATGTCCTCTTCCTACTGACTACTGCGGACACAAATTAAAACTCAACTCTAATGAAGGAAGCAATTGTCAGACTTTGGCATTTAGCATTATATATGGAATGTTTCTTATACAGATATGTACAGATATTATTTATAGCTGTACATAGTAGTCACATGTTTATGTTAACCTTGTTCAGCTTTGTGGTACCTGTTTTTAGCTGCATGTCTATATCTGTGCATGTACATTGAGAGCTTCAATACCGGAGTCAAATTTCTTGGATGTGTTCACACTTAAGGCTGATGACCAGAATTATTTTCCTCATAATATATTCTACATTTGGCACTTTGACATGTTCAAAATATTTTGGGGAAAAAAAAAATCTACTTTAGAGCCCTGATGAAAACTGACAAGGTGACAAGTCAGCTCACAAGGTGATGAAACCGTTTGACAGGAAATGTAATTAAATAGCCAGGTACCCCATGTTACACTAGTCCTATAGGTGGTGTGGAACATTCATTCCCCCTCAGTTTGAACCCTGTGCCTCCTACATATCTTTTGGCGTTCTTTGCCGTGCTATGGATCTTTTTCATTTCCAGTCACGGCAGCTCCAGAGGCTTGTTTTACACACGCTGGTGGTGTATGCTGCGTCAGGCTTTCTCAGCGTTACTGATATGATTGCCTCTGCTGTCCACTGGGACATATAGAGTCAAAACCACCGTCAGGTCAGCTAAACGTCAGCTAATCGCTACGCTAGTCACTGGACACGTTGCAGAGCAAAGACTTCCTAGTCTCAGCAGGGTCTAATATGTAACCCTGCCATGTTTTCACTTCAGCCTCTGATAGCCAGCTCTCAGGGTCAGTCAAGCAACTAATGTCATGCCGTGACTACATCCAGACGCTTAACATTTGTGTGTGAAGCTAGTACAAAATCTCTGCTCTGCATATGAAGCATGGCTAGTGTGCATTTACTTTTCCATGCAGTGAGCAGTCAGAAAGCAGCTGCACGCTTTTCATTTTCCCAAACGGTGGCTTGAGTGAGTCTTTGTGGATTTTTTTCACAAGCTATGAAACTTGTTTTCCCGCATTAAACCGACAGCTGTGTGACACACAGGGGTGCGCTCCGAACTGCTACATCTGTGTGTGATTGGCCGGTGGCGTCCTTGTCAATGTTCACGTGAATCGCTACCATTCATTTCGACAGGTGGCAGTTTGCACATTTTCTTTGCAGGAGTTACTTTCCGAGCAAACGCAAACACACACGCACACGCACACACACACACACACACACACACACACACACACACACACACACACACACACACACACACACACACTTACTTCCTTACTTCAGGGCCTTTTCAAAGTCTTCTCTTGTTTCGTTTCTTTACTGGCATCACCAGGTTTTACATATGAGAACATTACCACACCGCAAAGAACATAATAGCCCTCCTGTTCCACGTCTTGACTGGATGACATCATAGCGCTGCTGTGGGGAACCTGGGAGCCGTAAAACAGGTTATATTATGTAAAACACATTGTAATGGTTTAGTAAGGTTAGTAGAGACAGTGAGCGTCTTGTAAACCTCTGTGGTGATTGCAAAACACAGTACGTTGCTCTAAACAGCAAGGGGGAAAGTACTCTTTATACCTCGGATTTTCAAGCACACTTCGCAACACATCAGCTCTCTTGTCACTCCTTTTCTGTGAGGCCTGAATCGGCAGCTCTGTCAGTTGACAGTAAAGCGTGGGCTGACGACAGAAAACTTCCCATCGCAACACTGACATAAGCCGTTCGTTCCTCCTCTTTCTCTTTTCTATTTTCCTCCCTTTTAACATCATGTTAGGGTTTTTCTTCCCTCCCCCCTCCTCCTCATTGTATTCTCTTGACTTGCCTCTGTTTTGTTTCCTCCCATCCCACTATTATAGCGGACACAAAGAAACACAGCTAGAGTTTTTTGTTGTTGTTGTCAGTTACAGCATTTGGACCAATGGCTTGTCATATCCACTGCCTCCTAATTGGTGTCACAAGGTGTCAGGGGGCCTGGGAGATCTCGTAGCACCACAGGGCCCTGGAATCCGTCTCCACACTCCAGAAAAGAGAGTTTGCAATAGGAAAACAATGCAATGAACGGTGAAATCAGTTTGGGGTTTTTCACTGTAAATTTGGCAAGATCAAAAGTAGTATAATGACTTAAGATTTGTCACAAAAGTAGAGTTAGTGGAGTTGACACAATAACATCTAAATAACCCCTGACAAATTCTAAATATCTCTCCATACCATGTCTCAGTGTCAGATGTGGAGAATGAGGAATTTTCCCTGTGCGGCTTGTATGTATTGGCACCAAGGGACAGGACTCACTTTGCCAGTCATTGTCAATGTGGTCAACAGTTCTCCTAAATAACACACCCACAGGAATTTGTCTCAGTCTGCTCGGTTTTTAAAAAAATAAAGAGAGGAAATAAGGAGAGATTTAGAGGTGCTCACAGCACGAGAAACACTAAGAGTTTAAATGTTTGTTCTGTGGTCGAGAAAGGTTAACATGTTGTTTTCTCATATAGAGATTGTGAGTGTATGTTGCTCTGTGTTTGTGCATGTGGTGGAGGTCTTCATGTACCTGTTCCAGTGTTTCCTCATCCTCATTTCTCATTTCACATCTGCTTCTCCTTTCTTCCTCATTGGTCAGTCGCTCTGCCATCTTCTCCTCACTCACTCCTCCCTGGGTGGCGATTATGCGTGGCATGATACTAATGTCTCAACTTCGTGCACTGCTGCACACAGACAAGGGAAAAAAAACAGAAGGAGGGAAGCAGTTTCTCCCATCTCTTGCTTCCACCCCTGCTCTCTCTCACATGGCCTCTCGCAGCAGGTAGATGGGGTGGAGGTCTCGCACTGTGACATCACAGCACTCTGCTTGTCTCATGGCGGCTCAGGTTTCAGCAATATGGATATTGGTTGGCTGACTCACTGTCCTTGAATTATGTTGTGCTGTGAAGGGGAGGCTGCATGCCTATGTGGTCAAGGAGGGATGGATGTAAATTGGATTTTTGCTCAGATGGAGATAAATCTAAAATTAACCTGCATACATTCTCTGCTCTCTCCTCTCTTGCTGCAGTTCCTCATTTGCTTTGTAATTCAAAGCACTGCCTTGTCGTTTCACCAAAGTCTAACCACCTTAATGCCTGAGCTTTAAATTCTCATATTCCAACATATTTTATCCATACTAGCAGCATGGCTTTAGGGATGGAAATGTGGATCCACCTCTCTGGTCCGGAATATCTCAACAACAGGTCGGATTGCCAAAACCCTTTTCACTTTAGCTCAACCTACATTTTTGGCTTTTAGTAAGATATAACGACAGCTAGTAAATGGATTACTTTGAAATATGTCTCCCAACAATATTATTAAAACATTGATGATCCCTTCACTTTTCATCTAGTGCCACCATGAAGTCAAAATATGAATTTGTCCAGCCCATTGAGTTACCTGTAGAACTAATGACATCTAGCCTAAGCTGCACTTTATGTTCAGGGCTAATTGGTATACATGTTAGCATGCTAAACTCAGATGGTTACCATGGTTAGCTTTATGTATTGTGGCAGTGTTAGCATTTAGCTTAAAGTTAAGCCTAATGATGGCATTCATGAGTCATTCGTGTAGCTGTAGACTTATCTATGGCGTTCCAATTACTATTTTTCTATTAAAACTCTGTTGCCACCATTATGATTATATTACACCTCCTTTCTGACTCCTGAACTAACCTCTATGACATCTCTTCCCATATATTCCTGTGTAGAAAACAGCCCCCATTTCCTGAAACCTCAAACCTTTGAATATCATCTATAGGTTGCTATGAACTGAGCTTTTGTCAGTGACATAAAGGTTAAGAAGCTGATAAATAATTATTATTAGATCCTTTTTACAATGTTTGGATACAGACTCATTATCAGAGTTTTGTTGGCTTTATTATTTCACTCCTACTTACTGGGATAGGGAAATGTATACAATGTATATGTTTTTCCCTTTGCCTCTATAGGGGGACACTCACACACATACACACACCTGGACCGGATAGATGGGTAGTGCTCAGGAACCACAGTGATGTGTGAAACAGATGTGCTGCTGATAGGCAGCATGAAACAAAGAGGATGAAGAGGATGATGATGAATGCACTCTGCAGTGGAGATGGAAATGGTGGAAATGCTGCAGTAGGGCAAGGACGGCTTTTGATTCAATTCTAAGGAGAGCTACCCAGATTTCATTAAACCTGAGACTGCATTCTTATGGAGAGTGTAAAACTCTCCTCAATGAACACAGCGCCTGAGATTTCTCTTTATGGATCTCATTCTTCTCTTTCCCCCATTTTCTTTCTTTTCTTCATTTTTCCCATCACTTCTTTGGCAGAGCTCCAACACCTTTTTCATTGGCCTGCTGACTCTACACACAGCTTTACAACATTCCTGAGCAAGAATCATGCCTCCTCCTCACCTCTGTGTACACACTACACCTTGCCGCTCAAAGGCTCTGATAGTCTTTACAAAGACCTCCCTGGAACATCCCTGCCCTTGTGTTGCTTGAAGCCTGTTCAGTATTTAACCACAGCCTCACAGATTACAGTCTTTACCTCCTGCTCTGGTTATATTCCTTTATCTGTTCTGTGTAAACACTGCATACACATACAAGTGTGCACATGGTCAGCCACATTCTGTGTTTATACGAGCGGGGATGGAGGCATGCCGGTGGTTTAAGCACTGTAAACACGTCTTAAACTGATGTCTGCTGCAGTGTGGGTGATGTCATCCCATGTGCGGCCTCAGCCAAGTTCAACATTCTACGCATGCAAGCGGTGAAGAGGGTCATCGCACACAGGAAAACATATGACCAAAAAAAGGCAATCCAGCATTGGCCGTGGCATCAACAGTCTGGAGCAAACATCATTAAGCTAAGAACTGTGACTAGCAGAGCAAAGAATTGAGTTAGCTCAGACAGTCAGCTTTCATCGAGACTCATTAGGTTACAGCTCATTCTTAGGCCTGGCACACAATTGCCTCTGCTGTTTTTCTTTGTATTTTCCCCTTCATTCCTTTGTAGCTTCCTCTTTCCTTCTTCGGGTCTCCGTACTTTTTTTCCTGTCTCTCTTTCTCTCTCACACACAGAAAAAGAGAAAAAAAAACAATATTGACTCTGTAAAGCACAATGATTACTTTAAAACTAATGCTGTGGCAGACTGCAGCCTGTTTTCACGTCAATGACTCACTGTGAGAAAAGGGTAAGAGTTGTGGATGGCAGGCTGGTGGGGTGATATCAGGGGCTCTTATGGAGGAAGACCTCTGCTGGTGGGCTTGGTGTTGCTCTGCCTTAGAAGGCTGCGGTTGGAAGCTAATGGAGCAAATGGACCATTCAGAGATGAATGCACAAAATATCTACCTACCTACCTACCTACCTATCCATCTATCCAGCTATCCATCTATCCATCTATCCATCCATCCAGCCATCTTTTCTTTCTCTTCAGCTTTGGAGAAACATACAACATGCATAGGCACACGCACACACATTTACTAACAAATGCTTGTCAGCACTGTGTGTAAACGAATAATTCAGGCACAATGCAGCAAATTCCAAACACGCATGGATGCTGTAGTGAATTCCAATCTGAAATGTTCATGTCACTGTAATATCTTTTCATGTTGTTTACTCATCCAAAACGCATGAATATGTTTATTATTGGTTTGGGCATGCGTACACAAGCACACAGGAAATAGGACACGGTGATTGGCAGAAATCTATCAAGTCTCAAATGTTTGCCGAAACATGTGGGTGAAACAATGAAGATTGTTATTAGAAGTTACTTTAATTTAAGCTACAGTACATGACTACATTATGCAGCACTAATAGGTAGAGTATTGTATGGCCTATTAATAAGAAATCAATGCAGTGATCACGTTGTTATTACCAGCACTGTAGGGTAATAATCTATTGGTTGATACTGTATATTTAAATCCCACTGCGTCCACGAAGACAGCCTTTGCTCATGATTTCTCTACCGGTTTTAAGCATCTTTCATTTTCTCCCCAAATATTTTCCTGTCACACACTAAGGCACAGCTTTCCTCACAGTGCGCCGAACCACCATGCAAAAAGCACTAAGCAGTAACTGTGTCTCAGTTATGATATTGGTAATACATGCATGGTTTTCTTCTCTTCTCTTCATTTCATCTTTGTTCTTGTTTACTCTAATCAATAATAAGCTGAGTAATGTGCACGGATTTCCTAAGATGTATGGGTAGTGTAGTCCCCAAGAGTGTCTGTCTCAGTGTAGGTCTGAGCTCTGGGCTCCCTGTCGGGGTACTAAGGGGATTGGATATGCTCTGCTAATGCTATTAGTGTTGCAGCTGGGGATTACTGTCTCTAAAAGGAAAGGGGAAAAGGGCGTGAAAAGTGAAAAAACACTGCGTTGGGGGGTATGTGTGTGACAGAGGTTTGCATATTTGTACACATATACAGGAGAGATTAAAAAAGGGATATTCAAGCAGACTATTGCACGCTAAAAAATATATTAAGTCACTGGCTCTAATGCAAAGTGTTGTGTGTGCTGTTTTTTTTTAATTTAATTTGGCCGTTAAGGTACTCCTGGGATTTGAGTTAATTAGTCTATTAAGATGGCCAGCACCTCTTAGAAACAGACTTATTTTTAGCCGAAGGAGAGATAGTTGTCATGATTAGTGTTTTTTCAAGAAGGTCAAAGTTGAAATTTGATGCTGAAGCAGAGGTCTGATCCATTTAGACTGTCTTGTGTCAGAAAAGCCTAAAAAAAAAAAAGTGACAGTAAAGTCTCAGATTAAATACATTTATTGTTGTTGGAGCACATAAAGCATGCTCCATTTCTTTTGTTACATTTTCACCTGAGCGACGACTTAGTCCTCTTTTACGCAGTGTAAGTGATATTACTGAGCTCAGAGGAGATCTTTGAAAATGAGAATCATCTTCAGCCAAGATAAGGTGCACTCGCTGACAGCATGAGTTTCAAAGGTCAGCATCTGTTTTTTCTGAGCTGAAGGTATCTTTATACATCACCCCTGTAAAAGAACACATGGAAGATAAGCAGAATATTACAGTGTAAGTGGTGGACAGGCAGGACTCCCCAGCTTGCCTTCTGGGTTGATCTGCTTTGTGAATTGGGCATCTATATAACCAGCTGCTTAAAAAGGGTGTGTGGCTTCAGGGAAGGACATTCAGACTAGAATAAAATAATAAATAAAGAAGTGTTCTAAATCATTAAAAAAAAACATGGCCTTATGAATATGTACAGTGTGTGTCGAGGACATCCACCACAGGCGATACTATTTCACGAGGCATTTGTTTATTCAATCAAACAGAAAATCTCGATTTCATATTGCCTCGGGGCTGCTGAAGGAGATGTTTTGAGGTTTTCTCACCGCAACAAAAGTAACAGTTTGATTTTACCAGTCAAATTTCGGTACAAGTACAAACAGTAGACATGGGTCATGTACATTTGGAATCTGTTTCATCATCTGTCAGTGATCCGATTGTGTTGCATACTCTTCTCTGATAGTTTTGTTCATGCATCTCTAATTGTCTATTTATCTCCACATAAACACAGTGTTTAGTTTAGTTTATGCATTAGTAGGCTACCATACTTGCTGATTAGTTTAAAAAAGTATGTACATCTCCTCCAACAAAGCGTTTCATTGCTTTAGCTGTTTAAACTACCAAAAACCGATATTAAAACCGATATTTCTGTTTTCCACTGTTATCCCTCACCTTCTCTCTCTCTGTCGTAGCTTCTCTTTCTCCAGCTCTCTCTGATAATCATTATCCCCCCTTATCACACATTTCTGCATCTTTCAGCTAGATTTTCCTTATGAATATTTAACAACAGTAAGTCACCAAGGGCAATCTGCTGAGATTTGTTCACTCCCACCCTGTTTCATGTGTATGCATGCGTATGGCTGTGGGCTTCTGGTTGCATGTGTGTGTGTATTATTTATCGGTACTCTCCTTTAGGCAGGGTCAGGCATTTGGATCAAACTCAAGAGTAACCTATGTTATCAGAGATGTCAAGATCTCGCCCACGTACAGAGCCTGACCTGTAGATTAATATGCAAAGTGTTTTGGCAAATATTACTATTCATTTTTGTGGGGTTTTGAAAGAGAATGAAGTTGAGTTGATTTTCCTCATTTCCACATACTAAGTTACAGTACGGGCTCTTCCTGCATTGTTATGTTACTGACTGTACTCACGCAACACACATTCAGTCTGTACATTGCACTCTGGTTGAGCAGAAAGCATATATAGTATACACACAGCAGACACTGCTACAAAACAGACACGGTTGCAGCTACATTGCACCATTCTGTTTGAGTGGCATTCACAAGGAATTTTCTTCTATCCATCACTTTTCAACAATTCACATTATTGTCCCAACAATGGAGTGGCATTCATCTGTGGAACGCAGTCAGGAGCAGCAGTGCTGAACCGGTTGTCAAGGTGACAGTCAGAGGACGGTAAGCATATTTGACTGCATGTCTTTAACTGAAACAAACAGAGGTTTTAGGATGTCTATTAAATATTGGCTTTCTGATTTCACAGTCAACCTATTGTCTTACATTATCATAGCTTTTTAGTTACTGTGCTGTTTGGTGGCCTGTGTGTTGACTAATATAGGTCAAGGCTCTTTCCTTGCCCCACATTAGTGAAATGTACTCCCCACTTTCCCATTGAAGGTAGGACAGCACATTCCCTGTCCATCTTCCGCCACGGGCTAAAAAATGCACCTTTTCAGACTACATCTCGACACACCATGCTAGCATGTCTCAGTTCTTAAAGGAAAAAACAACAACTTTAAGCATTAGTATTGTTGCACTGAACACTTTTAGTTTTGGGTGGCACTTTCAGTTGTTGATGATATCCAGCTGTTGTTTCTACAGTAGTTTATTAAACTTATTGTAATTCACTTTGGACTAAAGCACTAACCAAATGTAACGTGAAATTCAGTGTTGGCATTTCACGGTTAAAAGTAAGGTTTTCATAGTTTTTAAGAGATTACGTGCGTTAGCTTACTCCTGGCTTCATTTTAAGGGCTTTATTTTATGTGGTGTTAATTTGGGAAGGGTTACTGGTTTACTATTTATAGGTCAGTTGTTTCAGTTTGCTTCCATGACTTACAGAAGCTGCACTTATCATTTCATTGGTGTTGTGTGGGGAACTTTCTCAGCCTCAAATACCACCAACTTTTAATTTAAGGGTGACGGCAACATTTTGGCATTCTGTTTTGCTTCTTGCCTTAGCAGGAAATAGATTGCTGTATAATGTTTGCCTAGGCCTCACTTTGAAAGGTTATGGATGATGCATTACCAATATTACTCTACAACAGACCATATTGATACAGAGAGGACTGTTGCTAGTTTCCATATGACGGAATATTAAAAATAATTCAACACTGTGATGTTTCCCATTCTGTTTGGTGTGAGTCTCTCTCTGCAGGACCAGACTGATTATAACAGACTTAGACATTGAACCCCTCACCCATCCCCACTCTTTCTCTCAGACAGAGATGAGGGAAGATGAGTTTAAAAATAAATGCGTAAATATTATCTTACTGTTAGATGCACCATTTGAAAATCCTGTTCAATCTTACACCAATAACTGGAACTCAAGTCTTGCATACTGTAGTTCTGCCGTTTACAGATTACATGCGAGATACAGCTCTTTAAATAGAGATTTGAAATGTGTTGCTGTTTGGATGCTGAATGTAAAATGTGTGTGATGTGTACGGTGCTCACAGCAAACAAATTGAGCCTTTAGAAATATTTTGTCCAAAAGCTAAATTAGATAATAGCCATTACTTCAAGTGCACCATTTAGACTTCAGAATCCATAGCTGCATGTGATCATGAACAGGAAACTATTGATACCCATTGCAACAGAATATTCTCTCTGTGTTGACTGTCCTTTATTTTACATGCAAAATTATATATTAAACAAAATATCCAACTTGCCACTACAGTCTTTGCATCTAGGTAAACTTAATTTGAACCCATTTCTGTTAGACAAAAACAGACATCACTGGATCTCTTGAAATGGAACCTGTCCCACTCCCTTGTCTAAACTGGGATTTCTGTGTTTACTAGCGCTACGAATAATACAGACAAATAATATCAACTTCAAACTACTTCCAGCACCGTAATAGCCTACGTTGTTGCATGTAATAATATGCTAGGTGTTTTTAACCTTAAAAAAATAACATAATCTTTATTTGGACCTTTTTCTATGGTAAATAACAGACATGAATCATACATCAACAGACAGAATGATAACTTTGCGTTCTAATATAAACCGGTATGAAGTTATTATAACTAAGGTTCAGGAACAAGACCACGCTTCACTCCCCCACTAATCTGATGAACAATGTCTTGCTAATTCCACCACCTGTACCTCATTAACTCAATCACCCATGCAGACCTGTATACAAGTTTCTAACCCTTTGCTAACACAGCCCCTGCGGCTCCGCCTTCTCCTGTGGGTCCTCCTCCTTTATCTCTTGCGTCAACCGCTACCATTGCTGCGCCACCAGTTTCCAAACATACTACATCCTCTTTGCTTTGCAGGCTGCAGGTTGCCTCCAACAGTTCAACCAGGGCACCTACTGGGGGATCTTGACTTGGAGTTCTATTGCCGCATGTTCGTGGCTCTCTTCCCTGGCTTGCAACCTAAGCTGGGCTCCCCCTCACCCAGCCACATTGACTCATCAATGCCCCATTACCCTCGTCCTTTGTTCCCTATTTATGGCGTGGTCTTTGTTAGTGAAGCAGGCAATATTTTAAGTGTCACAGTGGTTGTGGTTGTTTTCGAACTACTAAAATTAACAAATAGCAGTAATTGTTTTCAGCCGGCTACTTCCTTACTGCACGGATTGTGAACCAGAGGGCACAGTTTACAAATCCGTTTGCACAGATTTAAGCTTTTTTTTCACCTTGCGACCCTAGAGGGGCTCCATAGAAGGCTATTGGTTGTGGTGAGAATACAATGGTGCACACAATATTACATAAAATTGGTTTCTGAAAGTATCTGTAGAATAACAAATCATTATCATTTTAAGACCAAACTAATAATTTTTTGGGCAAAATAACCAAAATGTTAATTATTGCCAATATCTTAGATCCCACAGACTCCCACTGAGTAAAGCAGGAGTGTTTTTTCTATGGCTCAAGACTTCCGCTCCTGTAATGCAGCATGCACACAGGAATATTGTATGTAGGACAGGACTAAAATTAATTAACACTATCAGAAGGAGGCATGTACCTACAGTACAGGTCTAAAATCCAAATCTAAACCCATGTGACAAAAGTCTGAGGGTAGTAATAATTACACCAGCAGTTGAACCACCATCATTATACATAAGCCTAATCAATGGTCATTGCGCTTAAGGAGAGCTGCGATGTTGTTAATGAATTGTTCCAATGAGCGGTGAGCTCTGTGTGTGCGTGTGCACATGTGGTTAGTTTTAATGTCTCTAATGAATAGATGTGGCACACGAAGCCCGTGGACACCTGCTGTTGCCATTAGTCCCAAAGCGCACACTAATCACTGTGGCTTTCAAATCTGAGCAAGTTATTCACTGTCCCTAAAACCCAAGAACCCTTCAGAACATGGAGCAGTTATGAGGGTGCAGTGATAGCTCGTTGACTTATATGCTTCTTCCAGAGGCAAAAGAATGCCACAGAAAAGTCCCTTTTATTGATTCAATGCAGTTTTCTCTCACGCAGAGCACTGGACGCCTGGAAGAGTAGCTTTAACTTAGTGGCACATTCTCTGCATATCTAAAGAATAAAGTAGAACAGCAAGTATGAATGGACAAACAAGCCACATACCACCATCTGTTGCCTCCCACCTTGTCTATACCTTACTCTGCTCCCTTTCCCTTCCGTTGCCAAGCTCACTGATTAAATCATCCTCGGAAGAATGTCGACAATCAATGTTCAGTGAATCCCAGTTCCTACCTGTTCCCATGGCTACTGGGAAGACAGAGAACTGAACTGTGGGAGATGTAGTGTTTTAAACTGGTCTGACTACTCAAGTTCTTTCTGGCTCCAGTGGCATGGTGGTACCTCTCATCTTGGTGTAATTATAAACATGTGTCATGCATGTTTTGGTGTCAGATTTGTGTAGGGTCAGGTAGGCTGGTAGCAGAATGGGGCAGTGGAAGACAGCGACAGAGGGGAAGAGACAGCGATGACCGCTGAGAGACAAAAAAACAGGAAGACTAGATATTGAAAGATTGAGTGTTGGGGGTTACCAGTGCGATGGCTGCGCTGCAGGACTCAGCTGTGAGCTGCTGATTTACATGGCCTGAAGGAAAGCCACGGCCTTCCACCCACTCCGTCGCCATGGGAGACGGTGGACAGGAGGTCTCGTCTCCTTTTCTTCCTCATCGTCATTCCCTCTCCATTATAGTACTCATCCCTCTATCTCTCTTTCCTTCTGCCTGTCTCTGTTCATTTTTCTGCCTGTCAACTACCCCTTTCTTGATAACCCACTGAGCTCTTATTATCATTCTGAATCAGCCACCAAATAACAGTTAAAGCCAACCTCCAGGAAGGTGAATAATGATGCAAATTGAAATAATTACGGCAAAGTGGGCACAGTCAGTCGCTCTTTGTGTCTTTCTGCCTGTATGCATGCGTGCACACTTCCCATTCATTTCATAGGTCAGTCCAGCTGTACTTCCCTTGTTGGTAATGTGACTGAAATGTGTGTTATCAAAGGGTTGCAGGCCTCAGTGCACTAGCAGTAGCAATGGAGAGTAGGAAAGAAGCCACAAACAAGAACTATAGCCCGCTTCCAGGAACCACCACATCAACCCACACACTCAAAACCTCCTCACACACACTCAAAGACATACACAAGCGTAGAGATGCATGTGCATACACACACACTCAGTGTCCGTCTCTATTCCCTCTGCTCTCTTTATCTCAGAGGGCAGGAGCAACAGTTAGTGATCACATGACTGCAAGTGTCTCTCCTAATTTTTGTGTTGGCTGATTAGCTCGGGCTCAAAGTAAATGCAAAAAAGAAGTAGAGGAGTAGAATGCATGCAGTTAGTTCACTTTTTCACTATTTAAACATAATACATTGGGCGAGAGCCTGTAGAGATACAGGAGTGAGAGGGTTTGGGGAGGGGGAGACTGTTGCTACGGCAACCAGAGTCGCGGCACTCGTCATCATGAGGCTTCTTCTGCATTGTGTGTGTGTGTGTGTGTGTGTGTGTGGACACAGCTTGTGAGTTCACCCTCCTCTCTCTAGACAGGAGGCGAGGACATCCCTCTACACAGTGCCAACAGAGAGAGAGGATCGAGAGATACACATAGCAGAGAGAGAGAGTAAGAGAGAGAGCGAGAGAGAGATAGAGAGAGAGAGAGAGAGAGAGAGAGAGAGAGAGAAAGAGAAAGAGAGAGGCTGAAACCCCATAATGCACTGCACGCTGCAGGACTGAAGTCGTGCAGATTCATCAGTTCCTGTTCGGTGGGATTGTGTGTGAGCGCACACACACACTCGTACACCCAGACCGAGTGCAAGTGAAACACACAGACAACCAGGCAGGTAAGGCAGCTTTTCTCTGACCGTGCGGGCAGCCACTGGCTTTGCAAGATGATCTGTGTGTCTGTGTATCTGTCCGTTGCTGCCTCTTGAGAGGAGGAGAGGGGAGAGTTGCTCTGGAGAGATGACAGGGTATCATTAATATTTGACATGTTAGGATTCCGACAACTTCCCTGCCTGTTGCTAGTGATTTTTCTTACTTGAAAATGTCTGAGTTTGGGATTTTTCAAAAGCAAAGATATAGCTTAGAGATTTGAAATATCTGATATGCATTTCAATATGTGTGTTAGTTTATGTCTGTCACTGGCTTTGTTTTTCAGCATAGTTTTTCCTCCAGCTTGCAGATAGTGTTTAACTGTAGCTGATTTGAATATGCTGGGAAGGTTTTGCATGGACTTACATTATGGGATCACACTTTCTCATTCTGACAACTGTTTACCTTTTCATGTACATTGGGAACAGTCCAGCAAATTTGGTTATAGAATAGTTAAAGATGTATTTACATTTTTAAAAATGATCAAACAAAAGCATTAGGAATTCAACGGTAACATGGAAAGTTTAGCTTTAAAGGTTTAATCTCTAAAGAGTTAGTTCATGTTGCATTACTTGCTGATATGCTCCATGTAACACTAAAGTTAGATACATTATGTTATTTATATATAAGTATGTAAGCCCAATGTGGTCGTTGAAAACAATTTGACCTAATGATGCATGATAAATTGCACTTAAATTAAGACGATCATTGATGACGCGTTTTGGGATTACGTTTTCAAAGCTCTCAGTAATTAAAACTTAATATACAGTAGTTGGTCAAATTGGTCATACTACAAATACTTTAATAAACTTTGGCTGTTTTTTTTTGTTATATACTACATGTTGTGCCCAGTGACACCAGTGCAAGCTGATCACTGGTTAAAGGCGTGCGTGGCTTCTCCTTTGCGGGTCAGTTTGTGGTTTAACGGCCAATGAGGTTTGTGACCGTATCTGTTGCACCAGAGACACAGACAGGCTGGAAAATGTGATTGCAGGAGCTCAGAGCAGGGACTCTTAAACTTTATTACCTCAGGACACAATAGGAAATTTCCTTCCTCCACCCATGGGAGTCCATCATGAAATTATGTTTTAACAGTCATGTGGAGACACAACAGTCATAATTTACATGTCCGTAGAACTCCCAGAAGAAAACTTTTAAACATACGTTGTATTGTCTTTTAAATAAAATACAGCTCAAGGTAATTTAATTTATATTACCTTTAATCAAAGTCTCACAAGAGCTTCGAGATTGTTTTACTTGTGTGTCTTGCACCTTTTGACAATGTGTATAATATGTGGATGCGGGAAGCTGTTTATGCTGAACACTAACAAACTATGTAAAGTGGTTTTGCGGTTCGGGAAATGAAATGCAAAAAAGACATAATGCAGATCAGACAAAAAAAAATCTTTTAAATATTCAGTTTGTCTCCATTTAGCTCTGAGAGAGTATGGCTTCTATCTGCACTTCCCTGCACAAATCCACCTGTCAAAACTCAAAATGGAGAGGCTCCTCTTTTTCATTATGGATCCTTTCATTAATAGTCACCCTTCACTATCTGTGTTGCAGCATGATATAATTATCCACCAGAAACCTAAACGACAGTAGCATTTATATATCTGCCTCTGCTTTGTAGTAATTCAGCATTGGTGCTCAGGAGACTGAAAGCTGTGTCTGTATACAGACACACCTTCATCTGGGTATAGAAGGCCTTCTTTAAAGTGAGTGCTTTAGTTCAGGATGCAGCCGGAAAAAAAACACTGACCAAGAAAAAGAAAAAGCAGAATGATGCGTGTCAATCTTGTTTAAAAATAACAGTGGTCTTACCAGAGCTATTTTAGTGGTGAGTTTAGGAGCTTTTTGACCAATGGCCATTCATATATTCCACTACTGGTCTGTAATAGAGCTCTGTGTTAACAGATTCCCACACTTTCCACTGAGGTCACATCCCCAGAATTGGTACCAGAACACAGAGCTGTTCTGACCAAGAAGAAAGACGTCAGAGACTCTGCAATCATGCAGCTTTAGCAGACTAAAATACTACTACGACTAAGGCATCTGTTGTTTGAAGATCATCTGTTTAATTATTGTACCTTGAATACTCAACAATAGAGCAGAGGTCTGTTATGAATGTTGAAAAGCTCTCAGACTCACAGTAGGTCGCCCTGCTAGATTTTCCATTCGGTAAGATCCTTCTCCAGGTTATAGATTTTCTTTATTCTCGGTCCAGTTTTGGCTTTGCTTGGCAACATGTATCAAAGGTGATATATAGATCCAGATCTCCTTGTCTAACTTTAACTCCTCCTGTCTTTGTACTTTTTCCTCAAATGTTTTCCTCATTCCTGTCATTAATGATCTGGAACACAAGGGACACATGTTCATGGATCTGTGGCCTTGTTTTGATACGTGAGTACGTGAGAGACACTGGCTTGCGTTAGAAAGCGGTACCTGGAAAGTCCTTTTCGCTCTCTCCTTTCTTTGTACACAGACATCAGCAGAGCAGTGAGCAGGAACCTTAGTGTGCATTAAATTATCTGCAATTGCAGCAATTATCTGCAAGTCCAAAACCTTTCACTGTGCCTTGTTTCTTCATGTGTCTCTCCTTTTAGACTAGAAGCCTGCCGGTTGGAAAGTAAATTTACTCAAGTACCTAGGTATGATTCTGAAGTAGGCCTACTTGTTATTTACTTAAGTATTTCCATTTTATACTACTCTGCACTTATACTTCACTCTGTCTCAAGGGGGACAAGTGCTCCGCAGTTTCATATTGTAAAACCGTATATTGAGAATTTACGACATAATGCAAAGTAAATACAACTATAACACTTTTAAACTAGTTTACATTTATTCTGGCCACACTTCAACATTGGGATGCTGCTTACGGTGCACGTGGAGACACAAATAATAATACTCTAATTACATGATGTAAAATAATATACTTAAAACATTGACAGGGTCATTCTGCCTCCATAGTGAGATTTTACTTTTGATACTTAGTACACTTAACTTTTCACAACTTTTTACATAAAGCTTAAAAACAAAATATCATAACAACAATGACTATGTGTAATGTGAAACATTTTGACTCATAGAGACAAACCCATGGAAAATGAAGTATATTTTATTCAGTGTTTGCTTTCACTAAAGTAACATTTTAAATGTGGAATTTTTTGATTATTTGTGGTCTAGTTTTAATATCCATGAATATTCAAATTCCATCATAATACGACATGCACACACATGGAGACAGCTTCCCATTCCCAATTCAGCAAAATCCTGGAAGACAACTGCAGGGCCTTTTTTGGGCACACACCGGTGACTTGTCAGCTCTACAATCTAAATTCCATATTACCGCCGTCTGTCGTGCGTTGCTTTCACTCTATGAACAAATTGATAAATATTTATAGAAGCTGGAGCTAAACATTAACACTTAGAATAGTACGGAGATCCATCATAGGTGCTTTTGAGGGCAGGCTGCAGGCTGCCGTTCAATCAACACCTTTCCCTTTACACACACACCCCAATACAGTGATAAATTCCAAACACCCTGATATATTGCAGCCACAAGTCAGTGATGTGGCTCTGAGTCACTTGGTAACACCCACATGACACATACACACACACCTCCGCAAACACACACACACACACACACACACACACACACACGCACACGCACACGCACACGCACACGCCTCCACACACACGCACACACACACACACACACACGCACTCACGCACTCACGCATGCTCACATAGACACACATGCACCTGACATAGTGTTTGATGGAGTTAGACGCCATGGCAACAGAGCTGTGACTCTTGCTGTCCTGTGAGTGGACTGAAGCTGTAGAGGAGGGAGGAGAAAGCTACCAGCTAGCACAGCTACACAAGTGCAGCTATTATTATTCCCAATCTCGCCCTCACTATTCTCTGCTTGTCCTTTTTCACTTTAACTGCTATCTACATGCTGCCTTTCTGTTTATCTTTCCCAAGTGCAATATAAATGGCTGTAAGTTGAGAAAAAAATAAAAAAAACTTAACCAGAGGAGTAGAGGGGGCAGAGGAAGTCTGCATGTTATACAGGCATGTATTTTCATCGATTGTGCAAAACCTGAGACATCTGAGGGAATCACGCTGATTCTCACAGCCGCAACCAGACAGCACTCCGGATTTGTTGACATATTTGAAAACAGACTAGGAACACAGACGAACTGAGAAACAGGCTGGACAAGGTAAGATGAGGAACTGACAAAGAAACACAGAATACATATACAAGGAGAGCAGGGTGATTACACACAGGTGACATAAATCAGAGCGAAGCAGACAATCCCAGAGGTGGGAAAAGACACAAAGGCAAGGAAGTAAATCTAGACATGACACAAGTGGAAAGTGAACTTACAAAATAAAACAGGAAACTAAGCAAGAAACCCAAGACCATCATCTCACATTCCTTGCACTCTCACTCGCCGCATCACCCTGTTTCAATCACAAAACTGAACGATTAAACTCCCCCTCTATTTGTTTTCCTCCCTTTAACACTTTCTTTATGTTTTGTTTTTCATTTTTTCCCCTCACAGTTAGTTCACCCCCTCTCTGTTCCTGTCAGACGTCTTTTATAAAGGTAGTAGCAGAGGTAAGGAGAGCGGGGGGACGGGGAGGGGTGGGGTAGGCTGCAGGTGGACAGGTCTCACAAACAGCATCTGTATGAGATTTACTGCCTGCACATACAGATGGTGGCGAGACTGCGAGGAAGAAAAAGGAAGAGAGGGAGTTGTTGGAATGGTGCAGGTGAATTGCATTTGGGTCTTGGGTAGAATTTTCACGGTCTGATTGTCAGCATTTGTTAACATACCCACATGCACACGTAGACGCGCATTCTCATGCAGTGTGAAATTGTGGGAACGTGGCTGTTGACAGTGGAAGTTTGTCTGAGTTAAGTTCCCCTGCGTTTCTCTCCTCCCTCTTTTGCATACGATCCAAGCGTGAGCTGTGAAAGGTGAACTTGCAGCCTGCTGTGGATAAATTATGTGTGACATGTTTGGCTGCGCTGCCTTAAATGGAGACTGGTGTATCTGAATACAGTAGGGCTCTGCCAAGAGGGAGGGTGGGAGAGAGAGAGAGAGAGAGAGAGAGAGAGAGAGAGAGAGAGAGAGAGAGAGAGAGAGAGAGAGAGCGAGAAGGAAGGAGGAAGAAGGGGAGGAAGAAGAAGAGGCAAGGGAGGTAAAAAGCAAAGGAAGGAAAAAAGGAGAGAGGAGGGGGCAGTGACAGAGGGCGTGAAAGGGAGGAGAGCCGCGAAGCAAGCATGAGGTTTCCACTTTTCACTCTCCCCTCAGCAGCAGTCAGATGAGTCCTTGCAGAGATACAGTAAGTCTTTGCTGTTTACTCTGTGCATGTGTGTTACTTTTGTGTTTGTTTCGACACAAGACTCAGTTGTCCCCTCTTACATTTTCTGCTCTGTTTTTGCCATTTTATTCGTTGGATTTTTTACTCACCATCTGGATGTTGACTGTGATGTGTTTGAGTGAGTTATATGTCTGTTTGAGTGTGTGTGTTTGCACATATGCAGATGGAAACCGTGCTTCACTGCTAATGTGAGGTAGTTTGAGGCGGGACAGTTTTAATGTGGAAAAGAGCTGAGAAGACAAAAGAATGGGTAACGTTGGTGTGTAATGTTCTGCAGAGTAGTTGGTTAGCACACACTTATGCACAGAGACACACACACACACACACACACACACACACACACTAACACATACCCTTTTCTGGCAGACTGCTCTGTCTCTCTCTCTGTCTCGGACTCCACTGGAACCCATGTTGTGTGACTCCTACTGTTAACACTAAAGATATGCACTCACGTTTATGGATGAATGAATCAAAACACATACCGACTCTCTCAGACGCACACATACATGAACAGCCCTGCTCTCCTCCCGTGTAATGACTGCACTACTGGTGTTTACACTAAAGCTGCCCTCAGGAAATGATTAAACTCCCGCTTTACCCAGGCCGTCTGTACCAGTCTGACACACACAAACATTAACAGACGGGCTACATGTGCACACACAAAATCATCATTGAAATTTGCATATTGTAGAAAGGCCCCCCCCAAAAAAGTAAGTTTATCTTTTAAAGTTAATCTTTTGATAAAGTTTGTCTTTCCATTCGGAAAGTAAACACATTGTGTTTAATAATGCTGTTGTATTTCTGTCAATCTTTCTCCAAAATGTTATGAATGTGAGCAATATTGGCAGTATGGGGAGCAACGACATTACAGATTTATAAAGAGATATGCTTATGTGTATGCTGCTTTCATGGAGAAAATAATAGAAGAAACATTACTCTCTGTTATTTTAAATTCAAGTATTAGCAGGGTTTGTTTGTTTCGCAATCAAAGCTTAATTACTGAAATAAGTTAAAAGTATATGAAATGTATTAGCTTTGGGGATCAATTCATCTTCAAATAATGCATGACTCATTCGCAATTTTCCCTACATTTTAGACACCTGCACTCTGCTGTGAGCAACTGTGATCAGAGCTCATGATGACAATATTCCATACACCGCTTATGCTTAATGTAGCTTCATCTTCTTTGACCTTTTCTCATTTGCAATGTTTAAAACTGATCTACTGAAAATATAGGCCTTTTTTATTACATGAGTTTGCACAGTTGCTTACCTTCATGAATAAGGCTACACTTTCTGTAGCTACATACTTGACAATAAAAACCCAGCAGTAGTTTGCTGGTGTAAGACATTTTCTCCAATATCATGGTAAATCAGAGCGAGCAGTGAAATTAAAGTGATTTAATTTTGGAACAGAAGACATCCCGTTCCCTGAATGTTGATGGGAATTTGCGGGTGGCCCAATGACTAATATGTATGGTGGATGAAATACTGATGATTTGATTTGTAATAAAAAGCATTTGTTATTTACCATACCGATGCTGCAATATACACAATATAGCTATATACTCCATGTTGTTTTGAGTACACACTCTTCTCACAAACTGATCTCAACACCTTTGTATTTCTTTCACAGTCTCACTTCCTCACCCCTCTCTGTCTCATGCTCTGTCTTTCTGCTTTTATTTTATAGCTCACTTTGTATTTCTCTTTCGGTGTCTGACTCTCAGTGGGTTTGAAAAAGCTTCTCTGCAGATCAGAGCAGGCAGATCTACAAGGTCATTAGAGTATGGAACAGCGAGAGCGTAGAGGCACTCTGATACATAGGCTACTGAATTTCACAGCATACGACCCTAACTAAACAACTGCGTGTAAGACAAGAAAGAGACTCTAAGGGAGATGGAGCAATGGTGAGAGAGGAGGCATGGTTACCTGCATTTTACTGTGTTGATTCTTGAAAAAAAATTCGTTTTTCTCTGTATTTGTCCTCATTTATTTTTTCTCCCCCCACCTTCTCGTTTCATCGCCCAACTAATCTGTCCTTTAGAAGTGATGTCATCTCCCTGCTGTCCTCAGCAGGCACACGGCAATCTGTGGAATGCAGATGAGTGGTGTGTTTGTGTGTGTGAGAGAAGATGAGTGTGTATGTGCATAATGACAAGAGCACCCAAATACCCTGATTTACATGATTCAATTGTCGAAGAAAAAAGAAAATGGGGCGGATGCTCTGATGAAGGTGACAGCAGGAGAACCTGAGTGGAGATGACTTTGAGTCTCAAGCCTCAGAAATTCAGCACAGCGCGTATAACTGGCAGATAGACAGTCGGTCACTCAGGCTAATGGTTAGGGGAGACCATTTGGCAAGTGGTAAAATCACAGTGAGTCAGTCAGTAACGTATGATTGCTGTTTTTTCTGCCGTCTGTAGAACTGTCACTGGACTAATGCACACTAGTGGAAGATGTAATCTATAGTAAATACAGTTGGCTCCACGATGGAGCCCTCTGTGATTTTCACAGATTAAGGTGTCAAACTGAATCACTGGTCATAGACAGCTGAAGAGTACAGATTATCCCCCATTTGGCCAAATGCTGCTCCGATGACAAGTCAGGGGTTCTGCAGGTGTGTGTGTGGCTGAGATGTGGAAAACTGATTGTAAATATTTTCTTTCAGGGAGGTATTTCCTGATTTGATCAAAACTCAGTCTGCGGAATGTGAAAAATTCACACAAGGCCAAACCATTAGCATCATTCATCTCCATCAATTGAGCTTCACAGTCTTTACAACAATTCTGCTATATTACGCTTTTCAACCATTCAGCTTCCAATCGGTGAGCTGCTGTTACTGAACCGTCTCCTGTCAAGGATTTTCCACTGTCATAAATTATTCTTGTCTTGCTGGACTTATTGTGTCTCTCTGGGTCTGAATCCTCTCTCTCACTCTGCTCCCATCTCATTAAATGCTGAATACCTCCACCCAGTCTTTCTCAGACCACGTCACCTGTTCCTCCCCTCGGTCTACTCGTTTGTCCGTCTGTCTTCCTCGTTTTTGTCATTCTCTTATTCGCCTGTCTGCCTGCATGTCTCAATGTCGGTCTAGTTTGGCATGAATGTGAGAGCAAGCAAGACTAAATGAGAGTAAAAAGAAAAGACGTGTGCATACATATGTGTGTGTGTGTGTGTGTGTGTTTGCCTTTTTTCATGTCTCATAAAGGCCCCCGTGCTAGAAATGTCACATGCTGTGGTGGTAAATTTACACAAGGGAGCTTTTCCAAAGGGGCCAGTCTACTTTTTCACCGGCAACTGTCGGCCTCCCTTCCACCTATTACATCTATATCCCTTGGACGTCTCCTTTCCATCACTCACTGTCTGTCCCTTACCCTGTCCGTCTATCTGTCTCCCTGTCTCCCTGTCTCCCTGTCTCTGTGACTTCTCCTTTTTCAATCTGCCCTCCCACCCACCCACACACATATATACTCATACACACACCTGCTCCATTGTTATTCCTGAGAGAGGTAGACTGGTCTGGCAGTGGGTTGGTTTATGTCCATGAACTCAGTGACACCCTGCCACTGCATTACATCACACTGGCGCAACCACTACCAGGTAGCCTCACTGCAGTGAAGATAAGAGTATACGTTGTATATATGAACAAAATATATGCATACATGCACAATCCATGTATTTGCCCTCCCTTCCTACCACACACAAACAAATAGGCAGCCCTGTATCGAAACTTATATTGTCTCACATCCCTATTCATGTGGGTGTCTTCTCAAACGGTCTCCCACCCCGTCTCTATATGCACGTCAGGCTGTTTAAACACTTCCACTGATATCACAGTGCAGACGACAGCTTGCACACGTGCCACTTGACTGCCCTCGTCGTCTCCCCTCCCCTCTTTTTGTCTTACAGCTGAAGGAGGGAGTCATAGATCGTGCGTTTATGTGTGTGTGTGTGTGTGTGTGTGTGTGTGTGAGAGAGAGATAGAGAGCGCGCGCACAAGGGAGATAGTTGTGCGTATGCATACATATTACTCATATGGCTGTGTCCTGAATATCAATGCACTGACTGACCTTCCATCTATCTCTGTAGTTGTGTATCCTCTGTGGATGATGCAGATCTGCTGTCTCATGGTTTGTGGTCAATACTAATGTGTGTGTGTGTGTGTGTGTGTGTGTGTGTGTGTGTGTGTGTGTGAGTGAGAGAGTGTGTGTCACAAGCTAGGGAATGGAATTAAGTCTAAGATTACCCTGATGGTACAATCTGTGGAAACAGCGTGGTAATGTAGTATCGTTTCAAAATGACCAGCACTCAGGCGGAGACTGTCGGATCAGATCTCAAGCTTGCACGGGTGGGATTGAGCATTTGTTGGACAAGGTTCACGTGTGAGCATTATTAATACCCCTGTCCCCCCTCGGCAAGGTATTTGAGCTCATTAATGTCACTGAGTGTCACTCAGTGCTCCACAGGCATTTGAAGTAGGAAGTAAAACAGATATACAGTAGATTTATGGAGACTAAACACAGTATCATTGGCAAAAGTAAAAATGGATATGTATCCAGCATCCATTATTCACTGTCATGTCTATCATGAGTTTTCCTAATGAGCCCTTTCATTATCATTAACGGGGATGTTATATAAATCTTAAATATTATTCGTATTTAAAGAAACAAGCAGGACATCGCAATAGCTGGGACCACGAACAGGCATGCATCCATGCATACATTCATTCACACCCAACCACGCACACACACCCACGTGCACGCACACACACACACACACACCCACACACCCACACACACACACACACACACACACACACACACACACACACACACACACACACACACACTGACAAACAATTGACCTACAGGCAAATTTCAGAATCAGAGAAAGAAAGTTGTGGTGGGCACAGCTTTGTGGACCTATTAATCGATCAATTTTTGTCGACCAATGGACAAAAATGGAGTTGCTGGTCACGGCTATAAATGTTACACTTCTCTTGGGCATCCTTTGTTATTACAAACTTCCAGATGCAATTATGCCTTCCACAAGAATCTACAACAAATGATTCATGAGTTGTATTACAGGGTGTGGCTTAAGTATATGGGGCAGTGCTATCCCACACCAATGAAAGAGGAAATATCTGCTGAGATCATTGATGACTCCCACAAGAGTCTACGACAAATGGTTCATGAGTTTGGTCATAGTTATGGATTACTAAGAATTACTAAGTGTAGAAGTTACGTGGCTTTTTGTCATAGGCCACCCTCACTGCTACACCCCCTTTTTACTGATTGAAATTAACACAAATACTGACCTTCACTCCCACACAGTTGATGTCCATGTCAAATTTCAGCATCCTTGGGCAAAAATTGTGGTCGCCAAAGGATAGGGGAATTATTTGTGGAACTACTGACTGACAGAGTAAGCTTTAGAGCTGCTGTTCACAGATATAAACCCTAAGATCTCTCCCTGCTACGAGGCTTGCTAGCCTTGTACATGCATTTTAGCATGTTAACTCAACATTTATGTTGGAGTTTTGCCTGTACTTCTGTTTGTGTAAGATAAATAAATGTAAGATTGGATGTTCCGCTCCAATTCATTCCTACCAAACAATGACGACTCTTGAAAGGGTCCGTCAGTGAACATCATAGTAGCTTGGCTAAACATCTGCTGTTACCATACAGTCACAACACAGCAAATAACACAGCACTAAATTACCAGTGATCAGAGTCAGCTGCTTTGTATTCATGTTGGAAAATGTTGTCATCAGGGTTAACTTTGCCAGTTTTCAATTTCAAACTTTTGTCAGACAACCTCTGAGGCTCCAGCTCACCTCCTGGCCCAGATCAGCCAGCTGGCAGTCAGCATCTTTCTGTCACAATGCTGGCATAAGAATAAAGTGAAAAAAACAAGCAATCAAGTACATAGGAAACTCACATAAAATAATCATAATAAAATAAAATGAATGTCTCTATCTACCCCCTCCGCTAACTAGCCACAGTTCCTCTAGCTTCTACAGCACAGTGTCCATCCATATTCTAAGCTACAGTAAATCGGTATGTACTATCATGCGATGGGCAATTTATACCAGCATGTAATTTTCTACTGTGACATTCATGTTCATGACTCTTGTATTTTCATTTTAGTTTGGTCATTTCTACTGTGATCATTCACTTATTCCTGTCAACATGAACAATATAAGACTGAAAGCAATGTTACATTTAGAGTCACACCTACATTAGTACTTATCTTCTTTTAGAATTGCTGGTTAACCTTGTTCGTCCCTGATTTATTTTGCTGTCAGTTGCAGTGGGACAGTAAATTAATGAATTTGTCACTTTTATTATTTATACAAAGCAGTGACAATAGCTAAAATGTTAGCAGTCATGCCATTACTGAAATGCAATATTCTGCATATTAGTGCAAGAAATTCAGCAGCTCGAACTAATTTGAGCAGCATAGGATACATTTTACCATGAGCATGGGCAATTCTGCAGGTCATGGAATACGACTGAAAAAATTGTGTGAAAGAAGTGAAATACACTTCGTCATATGTGTCATCAGGTAATATTATTTTTTGGGGGATTTGTTAGTCTGTGACCCAATTGATGAAAATGAGATTGGAAAATATGGGTCAAGGAGAATATCTATCGGCCATCAAAATGTCAGGGCCAAGTTCTATTGACCGAACATTGTGTTATAATAGGATAGGATGCAGTTTTCATTGTCGTCAAGAAGGTTGCCGTTCTTTCCAATGCTGTCAAGCCTCATCAGTGAGCAGACCTTCACTTGACTGCTGTGCCAGATAGAACAGCGTAGAGTTTCTGACACAAAAAACACAGAAAAGAAAGTTACATATTTGGTTGATACAACAGAAAATGACTTTGCTAAATCTTTCATTATGTTTAAAGGATACTCTTTTTATACACGTGAATTAAATCCAAATAATTTGGTGAAACAAGCATTGTCTCTTGCTATCGCACCATCTGGACTAACTGCTCTAGTCTCATTAACGGACAGTGTAGGTGTCTGGTGGGCGATACTGTTCAGATGTCATAAAGCTCTTTTGAAAAATTGGTGTCTTTCATATGATTTCTACCATACTGCTTTGATATCAGGCTGAACCTGACACCATTAACATCTTTGTCCATGCCTTAAACATGGGTTCCCTAGTTGCCGTGGCAATGAGGACCTTGCAGCACATTTCCTTGGTACTGCAGCATGAGGTGTTGTTTGAAGAAGGAACGAGACGGAGAAATAGAGGGGGCTGAGACAGTGGGCGAGACTAATAAGGACAGCTACTATTAAAAGATGAGCCACGTTCACAAAGTTGTTTATGTCACATGATACTTGGAGTGCAACTCAGCAGAAGGCGAGCAGATTTCTAAGAAGTAGAGAGATTTGGGGAGTGAAAAAGTGGAAAACACTGAAGCATATGCGTGAAGAGGAATAGAAAAGGAGAACAGGTGGGGATCAGAGAAAGATAAATGAAGAGGGAGGAGAAATGTCAAGATGGTATAACAGCTGGAAACCAGTGGTGCTTGGAAATAGAACAAACTTCTGATATTTCCCTACCCTACTTTTCCCTGTGATTCATACTCATATATACCTGTCAGTACTCACCTTGTTTTTCCCCTCTCACCACCAGACACCGACCTCTGTCCCTCACCCACTTGTACTAATTGCTCCTGTTTACCTTCCATCAGTCTTCACCTGGCCTCTATCTTTCCCCTGCCACCACCTCTGGTCTCCTTTGCTCCATTTGTCTCTCACAGACTCTCCCCCTCTCTTCTTCCTGATGCTCCTATCAGGAGAAAGGGCAGCTCAGGTCATATTTAGAGGATATCCTGGCCAGTCTGTGATGCGGTGTAATACGAAGCGGCCAGCATCTGCTTTTTAATGCTGCAGTCAGCGGCCTTTAACCTCTCGCATTACTGAATTCCCCCTCCCTCCCTCCCTCCCTCCTTTCCTCCCTCCCTCCCTCCTCCCCTCCCTCACTCTTTCCTTCTCCTTTTCTCTCTTTTCAGAAGGTGCAAAAGTTACACCACTGATCAGCCATATTTCCGAACATCCTATGGCAGAAGGCATAAAAATCAGATTCTGAGCCCTTTACTGATTTGTAACACTTAAGGAATGTCTGAACCGTCAACTTGACGCCAAAACAAACAAGACCTTTTGGTTGCTAGACAGCAAGTCCAAGGGCACTTTTACAGATCAAAGTTTACACTGCGACTGTCTTGGGGAATTTGTTTTGAAGCAGATTGTTTCCTCTTAGTTTCCTGCAAGTTTTGACTATTGATCTCTTGGGTTCACTGTCTATTGTGTTTAAAAGGTCAGCCATAAGAAATCAACCATGGAGGAACCTGCTTTCTTTGCTTCATCTTTCATCATTTTCTTTTCTTTTCTGGAAGTCATTCAAGGTGAATAAATGGCTCCCGTCTCTGGCCCCTGTTCGCTCTACTTTTCCTCATATTTTTTCTCCCTCCCTCTGTAGTTCTCTCAGATGCAGAGCTCAATGTGGCTTGTGTTACCAGTGTGAAGGGCCCTGCCATACATGAAAGTACAGCTCCATGTGACTTGCACCAAGCACATCATGTTAATATATCAAGCTTCAACAGTAATGAAAAATATTTGTTGACAAAGTTTCCAACCAAAACAAACTTGCTAGGATATAATTTCATCAAAACACTAAGACTAAAGCTAAATAAAAATTTACACTGGCTCAGGTAAATTAAGCAAAAAATGTAGTGCAGGATTTGCTTTGAATAGTATTTATGTAGAGAATGATGAACATAATCCATATTTTGCCATGGACACCTTAATTTGGTAAACTTCCCATTCGTGTAGCTTATTAAAACACATATATTGTTTATGTAATCGGTTCTAAACAATCAGTAATTCAGCAGCTGTGGTGTCACTGGAGGCTAAATGTGTGTGTTTTTCCTGGAGAGTTGTCATAGCCATGAAATAATCCAGAGTTTGGCCAAACGAGTGGCACCGTTTTAGTAGACGGATTAGCACAGGATCATGGCTTCCTTTAAAAGAGGAGATGGAGACATGAACCCCGGTGACACTCTCGGCATTGCACTATGCTTTGTACGGACCACATGGCAACAGCTGAAGTGAGTCCCGAGTGAGACAAAATGTTTAGCGAAGATTTTATTGTCTGTACTCTCAATGAAGTGTGTGTGTGTGTGTGTGTGTGTGTGTGTGTGTTTAGTGTGAGTTGGGCCATTAGGAGGTTGGGGATTGCATACTGTAATATTCCCAGCCTTCTCTACCTTCCTTTCCTCTCCAACTTATTACCTTGGCTAGTTGATCTGATGGTGTAATAATATCTCCTGCCTCTGGCTACGGGAAATGGCCACATGCATTATTCACACATGCTAAGATGCTTATTGATGACTCCTTTATTTATATATTCCCTCAATGCCAGAGTAATTTTTCACATTTTTTACCCCTTAGTTTTAATTCTCTGTTGTGACGTGAAGCCTCGTCTAATGAGCCTCACTCACTCTCAAATGGGTTGTGCTCATTTGATGGGAATTTAGTTCAGGCTTTTGGCACAAGATATAACCATGTGAAGCTGGGTCTAATAATACATGTAGGTGGAGCCCCATTCATTAAATGTGTTTTATTTGATGTCAAAGCTCACAGCGGCTCATTTTGTCATAGCTGTTTCCACTGGGGCATCACCCAAGTGCTGTGTGAAATTCCACAGAAAACATAATTCTTTTGAGAAAACTAGCATGACATTGCCTTGCGACTCTAGGGTAAGTTTGTCTAATCTAATTTGTGTACATTCTCCAGCTAATTCCTTCTATTTCATTCATGCAGTCATTGCAAATGGGGCATATTCTCTTTGATGTCTGTGAACGGACTTCAGTGCTACTGGATGTTTAGTGGGTTTTCTCTCTAAATCCACATTTCCTATTTGAGCCGTAGCTTCTCTACAACAGTAGAACTGTGGTGAGCCATATTTCCGGTCCAAAGCTGGTGCTTTGGGTGTGTACGTTTTTTTTTGTTGTTGTCTGGCCATCTTTATGACAAAGGTCATGTTTCATTTTCCATCTCTCTCTGCCTCAAATACACACACATTAAAATAAAGGCCCTATTAAGCTGTTCAATGGTGGTTTTGTGTTGAATTTGTTAACTCACAGTACAATAAAGGCGATCCCCTTTTTAAAATGCATTCATGATTTTCCTGCTTTAGAAATATATAGATACAGTACATGAATACTGTTGATTAGATACTACCTATTTACTATCAGACAGAGTCAGGGACAAGCAAAATTATTTCTGTAAAACTGAGGTTTATGTTTGAACCTTTGGGAGTCCCGCTCTGCATCCCCAAAATAGGTTATTTTGCCAGAGTTGTGCTTCCTAAATGTCGACAACAAAGGTGACGAGAGCAAAGTCACATGTTGTTCACTCACCGGTCCGCAGGCTGCTGTGACTTAATGAATCTATCTGACAGTAGACAGAATGGGTTTTATAACGACTATGACTGAGAAACTGGATTTAATTGAGGATAGGTTAGGTCTGGCTTAATAACGTCACCGATCTGGAACATTTGATTGGTGGATCTCTAACTGAAATAGAGGCATGTCTTTTTCTTCACGTGACGGACAATTGAAAAACACAGCTGAAACCCATCCTGATCAGCGTAGACTTAAGAAAATCTTTAGCATGACTCAAATCAGAATGGCCACAAATATGAAATTAAGAAAGACTGGAAAATACCAGAATTTCCCTTAAACATTCTTGAGATTATTTGCATTTGTTTTTTGCAATTGTTTTTATAGGTCGTCCTGCTTTTATTTGCATGCACAAAATGCCACTTAACATCTGGGATTTAGCAGTGCAATATAAAGAGTCATAGGAGAGGTCAGGAAGTGAGTAAGAATAGGCAATGCAGAAGACAAATTTTGCCACTCCATATTTTATGCACTGGTAATGGTAGCCCTCTCTGAATTCTCTGTCCACACCACAGTTTTCCTGCCAGATACAGTAGACTGCCCTGGCCTCTTTATTGAGCACACACACACACACACACACACACACACACACAAACACACACACACACACACACACACACACACACACACACACACACACACACACACACGCACACATACTGCCCAAGATATCAGCTTTGGCCAGAAAAAGTAGTTCACGACAGATGTGACTGGTTCAAATAGGAGAAGAGAGCATGACACATAAGCAATCAATGTTTAACCAAGGGAGTATTTTTCACCGTATTCGTTTCCTTCATTCCTCGCTTGTTTCTCTATTCTTTCATGCTCCTCTTTCTTTAAAACCACCATTTTTTTTTTGTTTCCCCTAATCATCCTCTGTTTCAGTTTAGGATTTATTTTTAAGTGTCGTTTTGGAAAACCCTGGCATCCAATTCAACCAAACAGTAACCACTGAATGCAAGCAACTTATTCAACATCATTCATCATTTTTGGTAGTCGTCAAATATAGTTTCTGAAAGTGTTAGACAGCTGACTGTAGATGTTGGTTCTTTCCATCAGAAAATGAGCAAACAAACAAAAAACTCAACAGGCAGTGTCAGCCTAGCAAACACAGAGCAGGACGTTCTGTTTTTGACTCCAAGTAGGCTTCTGACAATGGCAGATCTGTCCATAATTAGGACATACAGCTGTCAGTTCAGAGTAACGAGGAGTAACATATTCCTCAGCCTGCATGTTTAAGGATAGAGCTACTGTATGAACAACTGGGATACTTGAGAGACAGGGGGGGGTTGCTTTATACAAAAGTCGTATCTGTGCAGAGCATATCAGCATACTCATAAGGGCATTTCATCTGAGTGTGGGGGCCTTGGCAGTGATGTAACCACATGTGGGATGTCGGGTTAAGGGCACTTACTGTAAGCATAGCAGCTGTAAGAGTTTTGGGGGGCAGTCTGTTCTTTCAACATTCGGATGTGAACAGGACGTGTTTGGATGAGTGGATTTAAGGAGCATGCAGGAATGTGTGTGGTGAGAGAAAAAAAGAAAACAGCGATATGTCACATTCCTTTTTTTGTCTCACATAGTGACCTCCTCTAGTCCTCTTCTCTCTCGTCTTAACTGGCCTCCTGACAGCAGTGATGCTGGAACCATCTAGCCAGCTGCTCAGCCAATTCCAATCTTATCAGATGTATAACTCATGAATTGATACTTTGATACTCAAACACTTTCTCATTTGTTATTGATGCCTATGAAAAGGGTACACTGTAATCTATCAGGAAAGGATCGATTGCAGTCGTTCTGTGAAATGATGGCTCATTTCGACATGTTTTATAGAGTTTAAGAATTCTTTGTGAAGATGTAAAAGTCTGTAATAGTGTTTTTTTATTTTTTATTAAAGGCTGATCTGTGCAAATTACAATAATCAATCAAAAGTAATTACTATGGTATTATTACACTTTAAACATTAGATTATCATACACTACAGTCAGAATTTGCATTAATTATCAATATCTTTGCATAAAATACTGTATGTCTTTGGGACACAAACACATGCATACACCGAATTCTTCCCACTTTCTTTCATATTTTTCTTCTCTGTCTCTTGCTCTCTCGCTTCTTCACTGTTGTCCTTTGAAACAAATTGCCTTTGCCGGAAGGCGTGAGCTTTAATGTTAGCAATATGGTGTTTGATTTGATTTTCCAGCTGAGGGTCTGCAGTCTCCGTGAGGGCTACCGTGAGAGAGGATTTGCAAGAGAATGACACGGAAACACGTTTGAATGAAGCTGTGTGTATGAATCCAAATGTTAGTGTATTAACCTCGGCGAGTGTGCTTGTGCGTGTGCGTGTCAGTGCGTTAAGCCCTGCTCCACTGACACTCTTCCCTCCTCCACAGAGAGAAGTGCCTTCTTTCGGTGACCCCTGTGGCTGCGCCTCTTCCTCTGTGCCTGTCCATGTCTGCCGGAGTTGCCAGCCACAGCAGAAGCCCCAGGACCTCCAAACCTGTCGACTTAGCCACACTTCACACCACTGACACCTTCCTCCTTCCCTCCATCTCCTGCTCCGTCTGCCAGCCAGACCTCTCTCCATCCATGCCACTCTGCCCTCCTCTGTGGAAGTCAACCACTCCCCCATCATCTGCAGACAGAGCCTGATACTGAAGCCAGCTTTTATTGGCTCCTGTGAGCAGAAGGAGTCTCTGTGCTGTCCTGTCCACCACAGCCTTCTTCCTCGTCCTCCTCCTCCACCTTCTGTTCATCTTTCCCCTTCTTCCTCCTCTCCTGCCTGCAGTCCTGCATCTTTTTATCATGGGCCAGCTCAATCGATAATGTGTTCTGCCATTCATCTCATCTGACAGTTCAGCCGAGGAGCGAGGCGATAGCCAGAACAGGTGTGTGTGTGTGTGCGTGTGCGTGTGTGTTTGTGTTTGAGAGAACGAAAGAGAGAGATTACAAAGCAAACCCCTCTGGCCATCACCAGCCAGGCCCTTGGTGACGGGTGCTGAAGGATTCCTGTTACAGCCACAAACAGACTCTTAGGATGGGCCGCAGGTGGTAGGCGAGTCCCAAGCCTCACAGGCCTCAGAATCAAATCCTGGGGACTAAAACCTCTTAAAACTAGCTTTTTCCCATGTCCTTTACCTATACTTTCTCATCATTTGCCCCAGTGTCATTAGAGACATACAGTGCAGACAGACATAATTGCATTTGCTGGATATCTATTCCTCTTATCCGCCCCCTCCTGCCTGGTTCAATATGGCGATGAATATGACGCAGATCCGGGACACAAAGTGGCTGACATTGGAGGTTTGTCGGGAATTCCAGAGAGGAACGTGTTCACGACCGGACAGCGAGTGCAAGTTTGCCCACCCTGCCAAGAGCTGTCAAGTGGAAAACGGCAGAGTCATTGCTTGTTTTGACTCACTCAAGGTGAGTGTGACAAACACCTGTGATATTCATTCATCACTGCCCTGACTTCTCTTCTTTTTTTTCTTTTGTTTGTGTTGACGAACATCATCTTCAGGATGTTTTATGTTCTATTTCTGTTTTTTTGGGGATGCCATACCTTGTTAGACCTAAAGAGAGGGTGTCATTGGGGATTCAGGGCTTGATGCAGGGGAGAACAGTCTGTGGTAAGTTGTAAGGAAAAGTATTTCTTTAGACACAAGGTTAAGCCATGGCCGAGGGGTAGATACATACTGTATGTGTATAAATACTTTTTTGTACTTTTTGAGTGTGCGTGTGTTTCTTATTAAGCTGAGATGAGGCAGTAATGGCATTAACATCTGTGAATCAGACTCAGAGTTTCCTTCACTGGCACATGACATTAGCGCAGGACTGTTAGTTGGCACATTGCTAAAGTCTGTGTGTGATCGTCACATCAACAGGCTGAATATATAGAAGTAGGGCAGCACACTGTGTATTTCATGTTGTATATGAGTCTGCGAGTATATGTCTCTGTGTTATTTTGAGGTCATGCAGCACAGTGGGGTGTTCTCAGAAGGCTCTGTAATTTACTGTCTATTTTTGCCCTGGCACTGGGACAACACACTCCCACTATGCAGACCCCCCCCCCTCTCTCTCAGGGAGGGCGGGGGTGGGGGGGGGGGTGGATCAAACAGTGGAGAAGATGGAAAGAGGGAGGAAAATAGAATGGACTGGGTCGGTGCGTATTCGTTGCGGCAAGAAATGTTTTCCTGATGCTCAAAGGCACAGCTGATTAGAATGTCTATAGTGTCAGTAGACTGCAACGAAATGGCTTGAGTTTCAATATTGAGTGAGTTTTATTTTTTATTTTTCTGTCACGGTATGTGTCAACCAACCCTGTCTCTTACTAAATTTAATTGAAATGCTACTGTACAAGAATGCCAGTGATAATAATCTTGTCAATAATTATGTTTCCTTCAAACTCAATTGAGCAAACACAGAAGTTGCAGGAAGGTAGTTTGGGTGGATGATGAGACTTTGACACCAGAGACTGGGGTTTGAGTGCTGAGTCACATGAGTGGTTGTTGTAACAACTTTACTAAGTCAGGGAGGTTTGTGGTTTTAATTAAATTCTGAACAAAACTAAGATTCTACAGCCACAAACAACAGTTTGTGAAGCTGTTATTTATGTCAGACATCGTGTTTAGCACCGTCACCATCTTAGTTTTGTGCCTGCTAACATTTGAAAACTAAAAACAAAGTACAACTGGGGCTCATGAGAATTAGGATACTTTTGCAGGTATTTGGAAATTAACCGAAGAATTGAATAAACTAGAATTTGATAAAGCTGAATGAAGGGTCAAGGAATCCCTAACGTTGTTACAATTCATCCTGAGGGGGGCATGGATGTTCAAGCAGTCAATACAATAGTTTTTTATCCATTTCAGTCAAAACCACAAATGTTGTATCGCGGCGGTGTTAGAGGAAAAGTGAGGCGATTATTAAACCAGTAGTATTCTTCCTCTGGAGACCATGTATGCACAACGTTTGATGGCAGTTAATTTAATAGTTGAGATACTTCTATCCGGACAAAATTGGTGATAACATTAAACATTTGATAACAAGTTGATAAAAAAATCCTCATAGTTAGTTTCTCTCAAAATGTGTTGGCTAATTTATGAACCTAATTACTCAGAGTCAAAGTAACATGTCAAATAACTAAAACCCAGAAAAAGAAGAAGAGAGTTAAAAAAATGTATATGCTATAAGCAACACATTATCTCACATCCCTTTGTCATAAACAAACGCTACACTGTTCACAGTTGTGGATGACCATACACTGTGAATATACATCTGGTCCCACTTTAAATTTACCACAACAGTAGGAGAGTGTGTTACGGGTCAGCTGTGGCTGCATGTGTCATGGCTGAGAGCCAAATATGAACACTGGTCTTTAGTAAGATAGTATATTATGTATGAAGATAAATACATGTGCATTTAGCCAACATATGTAAAGTACATGTCACAAACACAACATGTGCACACACACACACTCTGTCACACTGCGGTATTTCAACCTGCGGCCTCATTAGTCCAGATGCTAATAAATGTGTCAGATACAGCGATATCAGTTGAGTCAATCTGGATATTTTGGCTGAAGTTAGAACAATGATTCTGGAACTTATAGTTCTGTCTACCGTGTTGTGCACATGTCCTGTAATTTATCTCCTATCTAATTGGCAAGCAGGGTGTTATTCGTTGAAACTGGAGACCAGAGCTGGAAGTCAGTCAAGCCAGTCCAGGGGATTTCTTGTTAAGTCAGGCACCATGTTATTACAGTTCTGGGCTGCTTGGTTGGAGATCCAATGGCTTGGGTGGGTTTGGTTGGTACAGGTGAGACAGGAGTGGAAAAAGGGGGGCTGCATCGGCATTGCATGGATCATGAAAACAGACATGAAGGCTGAGCCGGGGAGGGTGAGAGCAGGCGCGGCAGGGAATGTGCGAGGAGGCATAGCACTATGCTCAGCGCCCTTCCCTGCTCTCAGTGCCAGGGCATTCCACAGTCCACCTCCCCTCCATGCCTCCCTGCCTCCCTGCCTCCCTGCCTCCATGACAGAATGATATATCTGCTCTATCTGCAGATGAATTTATAATACATAGCTAGGCATGGAGAGAGGGGCAAAGGGCTAGGGAAGGACAGGCAGGAGGATGTGAAGAGAATAAAGGGAGAAAAGGGATGCATGATGGTACACGTGGCTGCGCACTCCTGGACAATTTGGCTTACCACCCGCCCCTCATTCCTGTTGAAATGCAGGCCGGCAAAGGAACAGAGGGCCTGTAGCTGGATGAATAGAAATGCATCTGGATAGCTTTACCTTTTTTGTCTGTCTCTTTGTATTGTACCGTCATTCTTTCTCTTGTTTTATAATTGCACTTTGTTTTGTATATTTTTTATTATGAAACCACAGTTGTTTGCCAGTTGTTCTGTATATACTGTAGATGTCTTTCATACATACACTTCATTCAGTCATGCAGTGTTATCTAAATAAAATGTCAGCTGCCTATGTAGTGGAAAGTTCCATATTATGGGTGGTGTTAACAGAGGAGTAATAGAGGTGAACAGGAAATAAGTCAGAGGCACAGACTGCAGGATTGGCTGATATCACAGAGAGACTGAGTCTGTAATCACAAAAGTAACAAAGAAAAGTAATCTGACAAAGACGTGAGGAAACTGTCTGAGTACATGGCACAACTTCAAAATTATTTCACATGAGTGCATATTTACTCATTTAGTATTAGAAGAAATATAGGAAAAGCATTGGGGTTATTCGGGTTGATGGAAGTGAATGGGTTCATTTTGCATTATGACAGCTGTATTATAACAACTACTTCATCAGTCTTGTTGTTATCAACCTGTGCACAGACCGAGTAACTAGAGACTTTCCTCACCAGAAAAACGACAGGATTGGTTGTTTCTTCAAATGCTTAAAGCTACCTATTCATGTTTTGCTGTCAGCAGTCTACAGGTGTGTTTACACAAAACTTAAAGCAAACTTTCCACAATTTTTTATTTGCATGAAATTGGATCAGCAAACATTCATATGTCTAAACAGTTTTTTGAAGGCATGGACAAACAACCAATTTTGGACCTTTTGGACATTTTAAAAAGGAGTATTAGCTTTTCCTTTTGGCTCCTGCCACAGGAATTCAGCAGCATGTTGCTATTAGCAGCTGGAGACAAAGCTGTTTTCATTGTAAGTGAATGAAAAGCAAATCTGGGGGTGTTTAGGCTGACGGAATATAATAAACTCACCATTAGGTAACAGGTGAGAGTGTGCCAAAGAGCTGCAGGAGCTCCCCTACAGCATGCTGGACTGGCTACTGATGGCCATGCTGAAATTGTCTCAGTTGAATTTGCACTTAATTTCTCGCCATTAAGATTTTCAACCTTTTTATTGCAGCACATTCTCACTCCAACGCGTCAAATACTGCAGTTACTCACGAGCTTATGGTGCTCAACGTACCCCAGTAGCGACAGTTTTGGACATGTCAGGGCTGATGGGTCAACATATGCTCGTTACAAGCATAGTGTCTTTTAAAAAATAAACTTCTGTCTTCAAGGTTTCGGCAACAAAACCAATTGTTAGGTTTCGTAAAAATAGTGAACTTGACATTAACTTCGATGACTTACGACTCATGTGACGAGGTGAGTGACTTACGAGTCACGACTCACGACTGATATGACGAAATGTCAATGTTTACTTTATGTTTCACACAGGACACAAATAGCGGTGTACTAAATGAAAGTCCTGTATTCGTTTGACCGCCATGTGTGGGCTATCTCAAACTTTACACTCAGTCAAGTGCTCTGAGCGTGTAATAAAGATGCTGGCGTGCTACACACACTAAAAGACAGTGAAGAGCACTGACCATTGTATTTGATGCACTGGTAGTGAGAATGGGTTGTCTGTTGACATTTGAATATTCTTCTCTGCTGGAAAATCTTGTCATAATAGGAATCTACTGTAATTGTTGTAAGCCAGTGTTCTCCATGAAAAGAAACATAAGAGTAAAGATGGTAGGTGAAATATTGGGTGCGTGGAAATCCATAGAACCCCTCTAAGCTACCAAAATGTTATATTGTTAAATATACATATGCCAACTTAACTTTTTACTATTGGGAATGTAGGAAGAATATAGGAATATAAGTTTTGGGGCATGGTTGCTATAATTGCTGCTTTCCTGTCTACACAGATTTGTCTTTTGTTCTGATTATATTTTTTGCTCTAAATAGAGATTTGTACTCTGTTTTAACATGCAGTCTAACAAGCCCACTCAGGAATTACCAATTTACTTATTTACGCGCTTCAAAGAAAATAACATTACATGAAAAACTTCAAAGTGGCCATGGATATGAATTAGTAGTTATTACTTGAGGGCGTGTGATGATTAAACGCTATGTATACTGTTGATATACTTTCTGTCTGACTCCCATCGTTTTGTTTGTTAAAGCTGAGCGGTTTGAAAGAAAAATGTTGCATGGACTTGGATTTTACTATTTATTTCAATTCTTCACATGAAAGGATAGGGGTGGCAATTTGTACATTTTCACCAGTAATCAACCTCAGTGTCCTCCAGCCAGTAATCAAGATTATGTTCTGCCAAAAAAAAATATTAAATCTCCACAAACTCCACACCACAAAAGTATAATAATGAAACACTGCCATTACCAGGTACAATAGTCATTTTACATTCAACATGTTGTGGAAATAATTTGTGTATAGTGGATAGGGTGCATTTACTAATTTACTATTTACAAAGCTTTAACCCCATACTAGGTCTTTTTAGTATTCTTTTCTGGAACTCTGATGTTGAGATTACTTGTCCTGAAGGTCAATATACTGCAATTTCATGTGTGGTGTTATTAGCAATGCAGAAATGTAATATTACCACAATGGCACTCCCACTGTGTATTTTCCATAGAATTTAGGAGTTTGTTATAGTCTTGTCTCCACCTGCTTAACTGATGTGTGATGATACAAAATTCCATGATGGTTCTATGTTGGAATTTACAAACTTAGCAAATATTGACACATAAAAAGCTGAAACAGCATATGAAATTGCATCCAATTTATATTTTTTAATTGAATAGACTATAAGGAAGTTGAACTATACTTTCTTGAATTTGCAACTTTTCCATGCCATGTTGTACACCAACAAATTTGAAAGACGTGACTTACAGAAGTGAACCAGATGTTAAGGTGGCTGTATTGCATCAATATGAAAAGTTTTTAAAAGTATTTGCTTCATCACAGTATCTAACACTCTCATTATTTTCTGTCTCTCTTTTTTGTACAATGGTTATGTTTAGAAGTTAACAACTGGAATAAATACAGTATGTCACATTCACAATCTGTCAGTAATTAAATACTGCCTTATGCTTGTGTTAATTTAACATGTATTGTTGGTGATACACTTTTAATTTATGCTAATTACACAATCAGACAACAGAATGACAAGAAAGTTTCCATTATACCTCTTTGTTTAGAGTCAGTGAAACAAACGGCTCATAAAGAATGTGTTTGATAGAGAGCCATTGGTTTGATTTAATCCGGTTGGCTCATTGTCAGAGAAAGTGTTTGGTTGTCAGAACGAAAAAGTTCAACAGTGACAAAGTAAAAGTTCAACAGACAAAGACAGAGAAATACTTTTATAGTTGAAGTACTAAAATATTTGTAAGAGTTTTCTGGCCAGTGTGGCGCCTGCCTGTTATTAACTGAAGACAAACTTGCCATATATTTGGTTACCCGGGAGTGATAATTTCACACTCAGTTCACCTGCAGTGGCTTAAAGGTGTCATGTGAAGACTGGATCAGTGAATTGGACAGTGAACAGTTGACCAGACATATGCTGTTTCAGGCTTCTTGGCCATTTAGCAAAACACGTAGTCACTTAGACGTCAAATACAGTGCTCAGCTCCAGTTTGTTGGGCACTACGAGACACTCTACAGCCATGTTCTTTACTGAAAGGCCTATAAAAGGTGCTGAAGAAAAACTGTGTTTTTGAAATATTTTCTTGAAGTTGTATACGTTAAAAGCACTATTTCCCTAGATGCCGAAAAAGGCTCAGGGTTGAAACCTATATCAACATTCAAAAAGTAGCTATCAGTGTGGCATGAGTGTGGCTTTGGTTTCCACCGAGTCTCTTTTATGTAATGACTCATCAAACCCAATCAAAAGCATATATACATAGATAAAAAAATAATAAAAAAAAGACTACCATGTGGGACATTATTAGAGAAGCACATTGTAATTAAAAAAAGAGACGGTCTTTTTATATTTTTTTTAAAAATTCCCCAAAGTACCTGAATAATTAATGGAGGTTTAAAATGATAAAAAATGAAAAATCAACTCTGCATCTTTTGTAAATGTGATAATGTACTCTCCGAAGGAACAGCATTAAAATATTTTAATATCCAGTATGTGTTGTAAAACACCAAGTATATTCAGAAATACGTGACTACTGGTCACTGCATTTGGGTTATGAGCAGCACTTTTTTTCTCCTGTCAGAGTGGTCAATATTTATAGGCTGGGTACAACTCGCATACACACATCCACAACCAGACATACATTTTCACAGACAACCATGAGCTAAGCAACGCATGGTGACCTACATATACAGAATACTTCAGAGTCCTTGAAAAGACCCAATGCATGTATAGGGTGAGTGGAACAGGAACATGGGGGGAGGAAGGGGTGGGAAGAGAGAGAGAGAGAGAGAGAGAGAGAGAGAGAAAAAAGCAAAGAGAACAGATAACAGGAGAATAGGAAAGGCAATATGTATTGAGATGAGAGCCCAGAAAACAGAGGTAGAGGTGTGTGTGAGTGTGTGTGTGTGTGTGTGTGTGTGTGTGTGTGTACAGAGGGATGCAGTATATTGGATAAGAACTCTTTGAAAGGGAAACGTACTCCAACAGTGTTAATCTGCTCAGTATCTGTATTCCACTGTCATGCTCTCTGCTCTCATCCCATTCTCTCATTACCTCTATTAATCTGTCTCTACTCAACCCATCCTACCTCCCCACTCTCTACTTTCTCCAGTTCTGTTTTTTTTTCTCTCACAGGCATCCCAGACACGTTCACATGCAGAATTTAGGTTGTTATGTCTAAGCAGTATTAACCTTATTGCTCTCCAAAACCTCAGTTGTCTCTGTCAAGACAACCATGTGAGGAGAGAGTTTGAATTTATACCTTTTGGGGGCTGTTTAGTGAAAGCTCGCTTTTGTGCACGAACAATTTTGGCTCAGGGTCGACAGAGGGCCCAAACAGAGAAAAAAAAATACTATTTCAAATTTAGTCGTCTCATTGTGAAAGTGAACATTTTTTCTTCTGCTAGAAATTCCAATACCTCAACTCTGAGTATCTCCTGCAATTCCTAGTTCTATAGCTGTGTTCTCTTTTCAACAACTTTTGTGTATGAATGTAACTGTGGTGAAAACACAGAATTTCATAATGACGTTGATTTAGAAACTGTCGTGCCACTTAATAAGGCCAGCGCATATTCTTAAATCCAGTCAGTAGGTTGACTATATAAATGTCAGGTATATACACAAATAATTGAAACTTTTGAGGTATAAGAGGACAATCAGGATGTTTCTAAACATTTAATAATGTATACTATTGCCATGGTTCGAAGCTAGTTAGCCTAGCTTGCTGAGATTAGTACTAATTCCCACTAGACTCTCTATAGAACACTTAAGTAGAGGGCCACTCCAAAAATAAAATGTTTACCCAATGAGTGCACAAGTCAAAAGAAACATCAAAGATATAGTCACTGATTTCCTTGCTAAACTCCTGTACTCATTCTAACTGTTATCATCTAGCACTTTGCAGATCTGTTCATAGAATACTTATTTTGTGCCTCACTAAATAAGATACACCATACCTGCTTTATTACATAGCTTAGCCTACACAGGACATTATGACAGAAGACTTTTCACATTGCAATAAAGTAAGCAGTGAACACACAGCCAGCAGCTATTAACATTGTCTGGCTCTATTCATGAGCAAGTTCTCCCTTGAAATGTTTCTCTGTCCTCAGAGAGGCCACCGTTTCTACATCCATCTGTGAATATGCTGCCTCAGCATAGACACAAACACACACTCACACATCCATCTTTAAACATGCAGCATCAGCATGGAGACATGACACAACACCATCAGAGCCAAAATACATACAAGGGCATGCAGGAATAGCCTTTCACCACATGTAATCGTCTCTCTTTCACCTTTTGGCACCCTTCATCCTTTCACTTTAATCCTCCACTTATCAAACCGTTAATGTTGCCTCAAACGCTGTTCATGCTAGTTTCTCTCCAAATAGGACAGATAGTTTTCTCTCATTACACCTGTGTATTCGTATGAGGTTTGAGGACCCTGGACATTTAGGAAGTCTGAAGGTAATATCAGCATTTCTGCGTGCTGAGTCGTGATGTCCCATTGCTATTGCTGCTCCTGCTGCTCCTGCCGTTGTGAACAGAATATCGAATCAATTATGGCCTGATCCATTCCTGTTAGTCTGTCTCAGCCCCCTTTCCACCTCACCAATCTAACTCCCTGAGTTCTCCACTGCCCCCCCCCCCTCCCCCACCCACCCTACCTCTCCCCACACACCTCACCGTCTTTCGACTGCTTTCAAAGTATTTGTAATTCTTTGAGAGTGATGCGGTAAAGCAAACATTTTAATTAGATTGCATACACGTAAGGTGTACAAGGGTGGAGGGAGAAGTAGATGGAGAGTGGGAGCAACCAAGCATTAGTTCACCCTGTCTTTCCTTGCCTCAATCTCTTCTTCCCCTCTTTCGGTCACTGACCCTCTGCTCTCCATCTGATCTCAGGAGTTCAGGTACTAGTCGCACCGCTCATGTGTAATCCTCTTTACTTTCAACCCGGAACAAAGCACACAAACTGTTACTCTCCATTGCAGTCACACACACACATACACACACACACACACACACACACACACACACACACACACACACACACACACACACACGCACACACACACGCACACACACACACACACACACTGATCTCAGTAAAGCAGTAAGAGTCCAGTGAAATCTTGAGCATTCACCTCAGGTAGGTAATCACGTTAGAATGGCTCCGGTGCCTGGTTAATGGTAATGCAGTCTGCAACAGGCTGGAATTTGGAGGCTGGGCAACTTCCTCACGGCTGTTATTGGGCATTTTCAACGGATTATGTATGCGTGTGCCATTATGAAAGCCATTGCGTGATAGCTCTCGAATCATGACGTAATGGAACGATGAAATTAATTAGAATGGGATAGGAGAGAGTTTGGATGATCAAAGTGAAGCCAAAGGGCTGATGAGTCAAAAGGGACCTGAAGCATGAGACACAACATGTTTACTTTATAATCATGAAACCACAAACTTAACATAGGCTACATAAATTGTCATAGAATCCCTGACTTCTCCACCCACTGTTCAACATAATGAAAAATATGCTTGTATATATACAATTTGTTTGCACGAAGTCCAGCTTGATTTATTCAACTAATGCAACTCAAACCATTTTAATATTTACACCAGACACATTAATATTTTACATTATAAACAAAATTAGATTTTAGATTTGTAATTTGTTTAAGTTTCGCAAATGTTTCTTTCTGCCGAATGACCTCCATTCCCGAGGGAGTGCAGTAAACAAGGCTCGACTGAGAACGACTTCTGTCTCTGAGCCTGTCATTACCATGTTTGTTGTTTTATTCCCCCCCCTTCCCTCACCCCCCAACAGTTATTAACATGCATTCATGAATTTACTCATTGCCCCCATCACTCACTCCTTTAATTAGAAAATAATCAGAGTTGGATGAGAGGTTCATTAAATCTCATCCTTGAGAGCCATCAGCCGCAAACACGGGAGTAGGATATTTATCAGGCTTATGAAAATAACTCAGATGCCTCCTCTGTTGAGACCGAACATTGGTTTGGAGGACAGAATCAACGGATTTAGACAGAGCAATGGACTAGTGATGAAGCCAAAGAAAAGAAAGGATTGTAATGGAAGGGAGCAATAAAGTGTACAGAGAAATACAGAAGGCGAGGGAGTGCGGTAGGGGGTGGAAAAGAGAGAGAGAGATAGAGAGAGATTATTAGAGAAGTGCTAATTAACAGAAACCACACTGTTTAGCAGCACTTTGTCTCCATGCAATATTGATCCTTCATGATCAGCTTGAAGCGGATGTTTTTTGTTGCTTTCAGCTCTTTACCTCTTTCTTCTGACAAAAATGAATACATCAACTCTGTATCACCGTCACACAGCGACTTGTAAATCACATTTGTATTTATTTCTTTGTCCCGAAACATGCAAGTCATGCAACTCTGCAGCAAAAACAAAAAAGCTGTGAAATAAATGACCCAAGTAGCCAATTTGGTTTGAGGAAATGCCTGCTTCAGTAATTGCATCATCATGACATTAAATATGAGGCAAATAATGTGTCTGCAGAGACAGGCAGACAGGAGGGTGGTGTCAGCATGCAGATAAAAGCCAGCAAGGAAAAGAGACGGTGCAGTCACGACATGGAGTGAGAGAGAGAGTGAAAGAGTGATGGATGGCTACAAAGACAACAAATGGTGTAACATGGACAGTGATGGACAGATGGAGAGAGAAAAAAAGCAGATAGATGGTGTATGGGTGGGGAGAAAGTAATAACAGAGGAGGAGAGCGTGGAAGTGAAAGGGAGTCGTGTCAGTCGTCTGTTCAACGCGCGCAAGATTGAAGAATGTCTGTAATATCCCTTTATTGTTATGGTGCATGTTGCAGGGCTTGCTATTGGACATTGTAATTCTTCAAAAAGGCTATAACTGGATTACAGCGGTATCAGGCTCAGCCATCAGAGAGAGAAACAGCAGCTGTGTTGTGTTGGGTCTGCCGACAGCACTCTGTCTGTCACCGTGCTGGCTCTCACTGCAGCTCTCCTGCTGATATTCAAAGTCTAGACACTGCTACATATCACAAAATATGTGATCTAAATGACACAGAGATTACCATCAGAGCCTCAGTATTCATGCAAAACAAATATTTAGGCTTCAATTCAATTTCAGGCCACATTTTTATCTGACCTTTATCTCTTTTTATTTTGGCTCCTGATATACAACACTGCTTTTGCGACTACATACAGTACGTGGCAGCGGCATCTTCGACGACGGATGAGTCCATTTTGAGAGAGGCTGAGGGAAGGTGATCACCCCGCTCTTTGCTTAAGTGGTACAAGCCGACTTTGATCAATGTGGATCGATGCGGATGAGAGTGCAGCCGGATGGCACGACGTGGTGATGGCCCTCTGCTCTCTGTGTGTGTGTGTGTGTGTGTGTGTGTGTGTGTGTGTGTGTGTGTGTGGGGAGGGAATTGAGACGCATGGTGTCATGCTTTTCTACATGATGTATTGCACCAACAAAACATATCCTTAACCTTTAAATGACTCCGTCTCTGTCTATTATGTCTCCTTGTCTCTCACTTTCACAGGAAAATGTGTAAACCTCAGCATGAGAACATCAGTAAATTGATGGATCTTACATTAAATTCTGGAATTATTTGTCATCCATTTCTTGTTCTATTGTTGTCCTTGTTTTGTTTTTGTTTCAGTTTTTGGGTCAGGCTTCAGTTTGAGGATTTTTCTGCTCTGCAGTCGTTGGTGGTACAAAGGATTACATGCTGTAGCTGTTTATTTCCCTTTGTGCTTTTTAGCTTTGACGGTGTGTCTTTTAAAAAGGGAAGTGTGTGCCTTTAGCATGTCTGTGCATCGCTCTGTGAGTGTGTGTGTGTGTGTGTGTGTGTGTGCTTGCGGGAGGTATCGTCACTTTATGGAGTAATGAATGCTAATCCTCTCTTATCTGCTTTAACCTCAAGGCAATGACACTAGCTGCTGATGCCAGTACAGTGACACCCGTCGTTGGAGTAGAATAGGAGTGTGTGTGTGTGTGTGTGTGTGTGTGTATGTATGTGTAAGTGCAGACACATAGCACGTGTGCATGCAAGAAAAGATGTCTCTACTGGTGTCTGACAACCTTCTCCCACTCTGAGTTGAGAGCTTCAGGGTGCGGTCTAGTGATTATCTGCCATGTCCTCCATGACTCATCAGAAGTAGAATAGAATAGAACATTCCAGCCCTCTGACTCTCCTGCATCTGATCCTGACTCGTTTCATCTGGAGAAAAATACATTGTCATTTGATACTAAATCCCTCATACAATCACTACACATACAAAGCAGGCACATTAAACATGTCTGTGCACTCATGCGGCTGTGTCTTGTTGTTTGTGTCCACTCATGCACGCACAGAGGGCAGCGCTGTGCCCGTTTGCCAACAGCTTTCCTATTGTTTTCACGTTGGAGTCACTTAGTGTAGCCGTTAAAGATCACAGCACAAACCAAAGGCAGATGCCAGTCTTAATTAGTGAGCATCTTTTGTTCGTTCGCAACTTCATCTTCTACTTTTCTTTTTCTGTATTATTTTTTATTTATTCTCTTGATGAACACAATGATGACAGTGGCTTTGAAGCAAATAAGAAAGGTAAGATGTAATACAAAATTAAAAAAAAAGAAGAAAGAAGAAAGAGGTCTATTCCCATCAACCAGTGAGGTCCATATATCTCCAGAATGAGCATTACAAAGATGGGCAGAAAATAATTAGGCCTGAAAGCTGTTGAATCCTGTGTGCCTCTTCACCAGTCTTCCATTAAGACGGTTTTAATGGGTCTGCTCTCTGCCTGCCTCCTTGGCACAGTGAATGGAAGATAAAACTGAATTAAACTAAATTTCGGTGATTGTAAATAGCGAACGCTTAGGCTGAGAGTGAAGGAAAGATGAAGGCAGAAAGAAAAAGATGAAAGGATAGATGATGGAGGAAGAGGGTTAATTGAAAGAGAAATAGAGAAGACAGGCCAGATCTCTCGGGCTGTGGTTCTTTCGACATCACTATCTGTGTGGCCGTGTGTGTGTGTGTGTGTGTGTGTGTGTGTGTGTGTGTGTTTGAGGGGAGATAGTGTTGTAGACCTAATAAGAACAAAGCTAATTAGAGACTTTGTCTTGCACAATTCCATAGCGTTCCCACAGGAGCCAGGACAACACTTGCCACCTATACTGCACCCTCCAAAGAGAGAGAGGCACTCTCTACAAACTTTTTCATTTTCACTGTTTAGCTGATTTTACAAGCAACCGAAAAATGAACAAGTCTAGGCCATATGCTGCTGACTAGGTTACTTTGACATTATATTTAATCCCTTTATTTTTTTAAAGATAATTGTTATGTCTTTGGCTGGCACCTGCCCAATATGCCTGACCCTTTTCAATGTGTTGCATGTATGTGATGGTTAGACAGTTGAGGTTCTATTTCATTTTTTTTGTTGATTTCATTTAGTCAAACTCTGAGTTAGGAGACGTCTTTTTGTAGTGTGTATTTATTTGATTTAAGCAGCATCCTGGGATCTTTTATCCTTTGTAGTACCCATCAGTTGTTTTTTTATTTGTAAAATCAATTCAAATAAATAACTTATGAAATCCATCTGGTTATTTGTTTCTTTGCTTTTAACTAGAGAAATGGGTCGTAACATTCCTGCTGACTTTTCGGACCAAGTGGAATGTTCACTTCCAAAGCAGTTAGCAACAGTCCTCAAGTGTTCTGGGCTGCCCCACTATGAAAAATGCAAGATCAGATAAATAAGTTCTGTTTTACTTAGCGAACAGCAAACACTACAGTTCATCAAACCACTTATGGCAGGGGTTCTTAAACTTTTTGGGTCCAGGAACCTGTTACAGGGGAGAAAATGTACCAACCAATTTACTCCCTCGTTATTGTAACACCGATCAAGCATATGCTCACTACAATTTGTATTCTAGCTATTGGAACTATTTGTATTATAAAACCTTTCAACCTAAATACTTCAAAGCTGTTTCATAGCAACTAACAGAAACACATTTTGAACTTAAATCATGTTAATACTACTCATATACTAATATATTATCAATATAACAAGGTAAAAAACTGTATTTGGCTCTATTTTACTTTATACTTCTCAAGTAATTGATCTTAAGAGCTTTCAGAACACAAACATTAGCAAGACTGGCATAGTCCTAATAAGTCCAGATATACAAATTTACCAATCCAATGCTGACTAAGTAAGCGCTTCATCTTAAAAATAATGAACTTATTGCTTTATGTCACAATTATATATATTTCTATTGGCCCAAAGTTAGCATGGGTGTAATGGAATCAATATACTTGTTTTATTGGTGGTAATGGTCCCCACCTGTAGACATGCCAATTTTAATGATACAGCAACATATTTTGCAGAGTTCTGTTAGGGGTCTGTTAGGGGATCGCACTTAGGGATCCAGCATTTTGAGAATTACAGACCTATAGGATTTGATGATCACTTTACTGGCCACACTAATGTCTCTGTCCAGGTTATGTTATTTCACCAAGTGCTTTCCTTTTAACTCCATTCACACAATGTTGAGGGGGAAAAATGGGAAAACCTCCTACTATTAAAAAATTGGCAGTATTGATTTTGGTATGAAAATTTTGGTGGAGCCACACAATAGTCATACAAGAAAATGTGATGCTATCCAAACATACCATAGATATTTCACATCAAACCATAATCTCACAACCAAGCGCACAATGATTTAGGGGTAAAGTGTTAAATCATACAAATAATCCACACGAGTCATCACTACTGTTGTAACGTTAACATAAGTACAATATTTATTTCTTTAGCTAGCAAGATGTGTACACACTTGCAACATTAAACTCAACCAATGGGATGCTTCTGGGAGCCCTGGCTATCAGACCCCATTTTGTCGGTCCAGAGCTATAAGTGCAGTAGGGCCAGTTCTGCCATGCCCCACCAAGCAGAAATGTGCAAACATTTTATTAAGTAGATAAAGTTGAGTTTGCCATAATTGTGTCCTAAATAAAGAAAAAGCCTATGATTTATTCTGTACAACAGTGCTGCCACGGGCCACTAATGCAAAAACGCAGATGCAAATTGCGAGTGTTCTAGCATTTTCCCAAGATGGTAACCCCCACTGCTAGCCACTTAAATAGACAATAAATTTGCTATATTACATATTTGGATTGCCTTGCTTGCACATTGAAAATGGGCTATATGTGCATCCATTATCTATACCAGTCTATCACAAGGCTAATATAGAATGACTTACAAAAACACATTCAAACCCACAAGAAATTTAGGAAATAGAGATCTAGACCTCACACGTTTGCTGGGGTTTGAAGACATTTTGGTTGGGAGAAGAGCTAAAACAATATATAAATTAATTGATCAATTGAATTTACATCTATTGGTTCATCTTGGGCTCTTGGAACATGTGATGGGCATTCATCAATTCATTGAAACTAATGGAAATATTAATCAATCGAAAGATTAATCCATTTATGGGAGGCAGCTATGAGAACAAGTGAACAAGCCTTGTGTTGCAAAAAAATTCTACGAGCAATGTCTTATTAAGATTGGAAAAAAACGTCTTGGGCAGCAATTACTTTTTTTATATCTTAAAAGATTGACATGAGTGTGGAGTGTGCCGCCTCTTAACCTAAACTCAACCAGATTTTCAAACTAAAAGGGTGTTAGTAAGGTTGCTCTTATTTATTTTGGTGTCATAAATAATCCACTTTTTTATTTTCCACCACATTACTGATCATGAAAAACACTGATAACCACCATAAATCACTAATCAAACAGTTAATTATTAGTTTAACATGGGCTACTTGAACCAGACATGTCAGCCATGTATAGTAGATAACAAACATAGCCCAGCCCAGCTGACAGTAGCAGAGTGCTGCCATGATGGCTAATGATTTTGCCCCATCATTAGCTCCCTGTGGTAACGATTTTGTACCCTCACCCATCCAAAACGTGCTAACACCCTGCCAGGCTAAGTAGTGCTTTTTCATGCTGTAATTGGTGTTTTGGCTAATTGAGCACTACTGCTAAAAGCTTTCCACGGACTGGACGTCATTTGTGACGTGAAGGAGCTTCACTTTGTAAGCAGTGTTTTTCTGTGAACTGATCAGCTGTTTTATTTCAGTTATAGTTTGATCTAGCTGCGTTGGGTCGCCTCCCTCTGTCAGTGTCAGTGATTCTTCTGTCCATATATCTATCTTCGTCGTCTCAAAGGCTTATCCCTCTGCCCAGTTAAATGAGGTTTTAAGGTCATTAACTGATCCAGGCTATTGTACTAATGCACCGGGGGTGTTCCAGATTTGATAAATGATTGGAAGGAGATAATGAGACTTAAATAGACATCTGGTATTAGCAGTGGCACACGGTGAGAGAAGACAAAGAACACTGGATGTTTTTCTTCCTTTGACTTCAAAGAAAAAAACATGTTTGTCATCAGGTTGACTTCCTAACATTTGGCATAATGGGTCAGTGGTTTCCAGCTGGTGTGTATTGCTTAATAAATGTGCTGTATTCATGTCTGTGTGTGTGTGTGTGTGTGTGTGTGTGTGTGTGTGTGTGTGTGTTATTGGCCAGTCTGGCAGCACTCTGAGTCCTCAGACAGGCCGTTCTTTGTGCTGCATCTGATGTCATAATTTGGCTGACGTATGCTTGCTAACAGGAACCTTTGGTCAAGAAAGTGCATGCTTTTGTGTGTGTGTGTGTGTGTGTGTGTGTGTGTGGGTGGGGGTGGGTGTGTGTATGCTTGTGTATTCTCATCACGGTCCTCAGACAGACAGAGTTTTCTTGATTGATGTCGTCTTTGGGAGCAGGAGGGAAACAGGGTGCCAATGGGAGGGAATTAATAATGTACACGGGTTTGGAACAGTGGCGTCCGGACTTGAGCTCTACAGTTGTGAAACTGGTCACAGTATTCGGTAGTCTGAGGGGAGTTCAGACACAGCGTGTGCAGAGAGAGAAAGACAGAGAGAATGCAGAAAAGATCAGAAGCTCTTGGATTATGTGTGGTTAAATCAAAATGAGTCATTCTGGATGGGGAGATTAAAAGCTCATTTAGAATCAATGGGTGATTACTGGAGGAAACGTGAAGAAGGGTCTGATGGAAAGCAATGCGCTATTCAACCCTAGGAGGATGTAGGTATCTGCCAGTAAAGATACTGCTGAAATCATACGTACATACATACTTCTTTGATTAATATTAATCTCCCTCTTTCTGCTTTCGTACCTCTCTCCTACTGGCTACCACTCTCTTCTTCTGTTCTTGTTTTTGTCTCTGTTGCTGGTCCATGAGTGGAATTCTGCCACAGGTTTTATTCTCTGGGATTCCACAGACACATCTTTCAGAGAGCTGCCATACTACCACAGGCAACAAATGGTTTTAGGTTTTGATCGTATTGTCCCACAGCACAACACACACACACACACACACACACACACACACACACACACACACGCAAACAAAGTAAGTCAATGACTTCATTAACATGTGACTCAAAGTGCCTTGACCCTTAGTATTGCAGATACTAAACCCCTCATTTCAACAAGTTGGATCAAACGGATGAAAATAAATCTTGAGAGACAAGAGAGATAAAGAGAATGATGAAAATGTAGGGAAGAATAAAAAATACCGGGCATCACAAAGAAAAGGAGTGACAGAGTATCAGCAACAGATGGTTCATGACTGTGCAAAACCAGATATATAAACTTAAATAGTGAAGTTTAGAAACAATTTTATGCTTTTAGTATGCCTATGTATGAGGGAGAAACAAAGAAAGAGAATAGATGGATAAATGGATGGCACAATTATAATAATGACCTGCATTTTAGCAGAAGAAACATGTTAAGATTTGCCCTCAGTATTTTCAGCATTAAGATCAATCTTCTTTAGTTTACGGTGTCTGCTCATCTAACCCAGAAGAATATAATCATATCTTGGCCAAAACTGTGGTCTGTTTCTTGTAACGCATTATGTACAATTACAGACCCTTATCCCTCATCATTTTCCCAACACACTGCTCTGCTGGCATACTTACACTATGTAGAACTTCCACAGGCATTATTCAAAAATGTTAGATGTAATAAATAACAATATAAATTTATTGATGGGTTTTATTCTTGCCTTATGATAATTGTGGTCATTTCCAATGAAGTGCTCTTTCGTGAAAATACAGTGAATAATGCATAGTGGCATAACTGAAATTGATTCATTAACTCAGTACACATTGTAAACATGAGTTTATGGTCTCAATCCCTAGTTTCAAGTATTCTTCAATACAGCATGATTTAATTTAGTAAATTGTGGTGCCACTTAGAGTAAAACTCCATAAAGCGGAGTATACTTTAGGGCGGGCTTACTGTGATTGACAGGTCGCTACCACTACCAGAGCCGTACGGCGTCTCTATGTCACTCCTCCGCAGACTAAATATGGTGACTTCCGTTCAATTGTTGCAAAAAGTCAAGATGGCGACGGCCAAAACGTCAAACTCAAGGCTTCAAAACGGTAGTCAACAAACCAATAGGTGATGTCACATTGACTACGTCCACTTCTTATATACAGTCTATGATCTTTAGCGATTAAAAGCTTCACCACATTCACCAGCTATCACAAATCACGTGTCTGTCTGCTGTCTGGTGTTTGGCAGGTAGAGTTCTGTGGGTTTGCTTCAGGTTGATAAGTGCTGAGACTGAACTAATATAATAAGCTGAAAGACACTCAAATGCTCCGTTTAGCTGATGATTCTCTTTGGGTTCATCACTTTGACCCTCTCCGTACACATTACAAAGTAAATTGATCCCTGACTAATATGAAAATACTGATTTGAGCTGCTTTAAGATTGTAGCGTGTCCAGAGGGTGGAAATTAAATGGTTAACAAAATCCAGTGCCCACTGTCCTGCTATACTGTTGTTTTTATGGACGGCCTCGTTGATGTAACCTCATCATAGAGGATTATGTGATCCTGATTAAAACCATGTTGTTTCCGAGGTCAGAACCCGCCACATGTGCGATACCTGAAACTGCAGGGAAAATGCTGCAGTGGTAATTGAAGTAACTCAAGGTTAGGACACGTATGTGTTTGTGTATTAGCCATGTATATGTAGGCACCTGATAATTTAGCTGTATTGTTCCCATTATACTGATGAATTAATAAGCATTAAAAACATTCTGCCACCCAAAACTTTGTGTTATATCCTCTAAAAAAAGAAATAAGAGTTAATGTGTGCATGTGTGTCCAGGAGTTGATTTATGGCTGAAAGCTATCTGGTGTAATGAGGCCAAGGTTGATTTATAAGCGCAGAATGCCCCATTCCCCATTCCCCAGCGTGTACATGCAAACACATACACTTAAGATTGGGTGTGTGACAGCTGGTTCACTTTCTTTTAATGGCTTGCCAATTAAAAGCCAAGTAAAACTAGGCTTTGCCACAGCCAAAGCCTGGCAAAAATGAATTGGTTCAAATTTCAGAATCTATATTTGGTTATGAGACTACCGTATGTGGAAGCTGTTTACCAAAACCTTCCCCTGACACGTTAAATTATGTTTTGTAGCTTTAAATAAGGAACAAATACAATTTGTTTGGTGCAAAAGCTGTGAGAGCACACCAGTCCAGGCAATCACCTAAAAAGGTAAGATGGGAGAGAAACAGACAGGTAGGAGACAAGGAGGAAGACGAAGCAAACGAGAGAATGCGTGAGAGACAGACGTATGCAGTCTGTTAGCATATTAGCGTCTAAGCGGAGGACAGGCAGACAGGTGAAGGAGGAACGGAGTTAACATGAGCGGAGTCTGGTAGCCATACGCTCTAAGCCAGAGGGAGCACTGCTTTGGATCAGACAGACTCACCATTAACCTATACTGACACTGTGTAGACAGCGGGGGAAACAGCAGAGAAAAAGGGGCAGGAGAGACATTAGCATCGCAGGCAGTGATCGGTGGGGACTTCATGCAGGATTGAATTGTTCAAACAACAACACAGTAATAGATAATGGGTCTATTGGCGAAAATAGAGGGGTAGGCAGATGTCAAGGTGCTGACCTTTCTAAATACGGTGAGGTAAATCCTCATCACTACAAGCATAACAATTATGATTTTGCCTTCATCCTCATGAGATAATGGGTTCACACCTGTCTATCTTCAAGGAACTAAATATTCTACAGTACCTCTTTCAAAAACATATTAATGATGATACACATAAACAGTTATCCTCATCAGATTGCATTGTATTGTATTGTAAGTGATTCGACCCCACGGTATTATTTCTACAACTACAACTGATCCGAGAAGATAACCACATGAAATTATCTGTGGGTATGTCACAATACTAAATGGACTTGTACAGCGCCTTTCTAGTCTTCCAACCACTCAAAGCGCTTTAACAATTTGGGATTCAGCGTCTTGCTCAAGGACACATCAACATGAACTAGAGGAACCAGGGATCGATCCGCCGATCCACAGTTGCCCCTACAATGAGACACCTTTCAAATTACACAAACACATTTGATCTATTTTATATACATAGAACATATTGAGTAAAGCTGCCTTAGTTGCCCGTTGTAAACCAATAAAGAGATTGCCTTCAAAGAGTGCTTGGGGTATTTTATGTAAGCTCTGCATTGTCACAGTTAATCACACACACATGCACAAGCACACGCACAACCACAACCACAAACACAAACACAAACACTGGAGTTGACGTGCTAGAGTCTAGTCACCCAGGGGGAATGTGCCTTTAAAAATCAAAAGACATTAACCAATTAGCACTGATCAATAGTCACAGCCACACAGGGATGAACCAGACTAGGTGCATTGTTAATGTGTGCCTCGGCCAATAGGCAGGCTGGGAATACTATTACTCTCAGCTCTCAGCCAATGAAAAGGCTGGGAGAACTCTTAACATTCTGCTGCTCTCCAATGCAAAGTACCTTTCTTGCTGTAACTAGGCAGAACAGGCTGCTCAAGGAAACAAAAGGGAGAGATGGAGAGATCAAGACAAGGAGAGGAAAGAGGGGAGGTGAGAGGAATAGAGGAAGAATGGGACAGTGCATGTGTTAGGTTGCGAAAGCAGGTGTCATAGTGGGCTGCAATGGGCAGCAGGTAATCTCACTGAGATAAGCATGACAACCAACCTTTAATTCCCCATGGGAGGTGGTACTGTGGAGTTGTCCCAGGGTTGTTCTCCCTATCCCCATGTAAATAGATTTATATAAAGGACTAATGGGAAGATATGGAGGGAGGATGTATTTTGATGGGGGAAGATTGAGACGAGGGAAGACGAAAGAGTAAAAGCGACACGGTCATACTTCTACTTTGCACATTCTGCACACAGACCCGAATATGTTCGCATGATCCCAGCAGCACCTCTGCACTGCAACTGTTCTGTATTCATGATGAGGAGAACAAATATCGGCATGGGGCTTGGGCTGTGCAGGGGATTTAGGCAGGAGGGAGCAAAGGAGAAAGGGAAAGTAAAAAAAGAGGAGGAGATATCTAAAATATTACACCTATCTGGGGGAGTGTTCACTGGAGCAGGCATTATGAGAGTGTAAATTACATTCCCTCCGTCTCCCCTTTGACTGCTGGCTGCTGGATGAATATATTCGCCCACAGCTCCGAGCACCCAGACACACACTGCACTGCCTACAGACACTTGCAGAATATCAGATGAAGTCCCATGATGTGTTTATGTTATTGTCACAGAAGTGTCATATCGATCTGGCATCACTTCTCCAGCCTGTTCTTTTCTGAAACGATGTAAAGTATTGACTCATAAGTCATTTGTCTCAATTGGGAGGAGATCAATAGTAATTCACTGGGCCATGTAAAACATCCAGTGTCAAGTGGGGCAGCTTCTAAGGTGGTAGGACGGACGAGAGCCCCGGTCTTTGCTAATCAAAATTCCAAGAACAGTGCAGCAGAAGTTCAGTTATAGTTTTTTAACTTCTTTTTAATTTTCTGTCTTTATTTTTACTCAACAACCGTTATAAAGATTTCTTTGTGGTCTGGTGGTCTGACAAAACACGCAATTTAAAGATGTCAAATTAGGACGTGTCAATTGCGGATATAAAATGTTCTGACATTTTATAATCTCAATTCACAAAAATAATAATGATGATAATAATCACAAAATAAGCTAATAATTTTGTCTATAAAATAAACAAATAAGGGCCAGATTGATGGATAATCAAAAGTATCCATATCATCATCGATGGTACCTAGAGAAAAAACGGGAAGGTAGCGAGCGCACAGCTTAGGTCGTAAAGGGGGAAACGAAAGCAGAACTGATCAGTCTTTACAGCAAAGCCAGTGGCAGGCCCAGATGTCAGGGATGTTAGGTCAACGCCTGCTAAATCGGAGGGCAGACACTTGAGTCAAGGCTCATTACTTCTTTACATTAGACAACAGTCAAAGGAAACACTATTCTAATTTGCCTCTTTCCATGTCTCCATCCTCCCTATCCCATCTTCTTCTCTTTCGCCCGCCTTGTCTCCTCCTCCTTCCTCCTCCTCTCTCACCCAATCAGGGCCGCTGTTCCAGGGAGAACTGCAAGTACCTGCATCCTCCCCCCCACCTAAAGACCCAGCTGGAGATCAATGGAAGGAACAACCTCATCCAGCAGAAAAACATGGCCATGCTGGCCCAGCAGATGCAGCTCGCCAACGCCATGATGCCAGGCACACAGCTACAGCCAGTGGTGAGAGGGCACGTACATACACAGCTCACATGAACATAAAGAAAAATAGATTACACTCATTATCTACACACATGGCTTCATTCTTTTAAAATATATCTGGATTTATTTACAGAGCAAGAACTATAAATAAATGTTAGCCCCAGACATAAATGGCACAATGATTTACACCGGATCTTTGAGGTTTTACGGGACATAATGGCTCTAAATAAGATAAAAAGAGAAATGTCAGAGTATTTCTGATGCTCGGAAAACATGTTATTATATTATTTAGAGCAGTTTCTTTTCTAATGATTGCATATTGGGGAAATTCGTTTTGAACCAGAGGGCTCAGAGACCTGCAATTTTTACTTATCCTATTATGCTTCATAACCCAGCGCTGTTTGCAGGGCATCGGTTTTTAACAATTGTTAACATAGTTTTTATGGTTAAATACAAATGTAGGATGAATTAGGCTAGAGAATGAAATACAATTTGTGCACGAAAAAAATACATCACATCCAAATTTAGTTTGTTATACCTGGAGCAAAAGAGACAAATTCAACTACAGGTTTCTGTTTTAAGCAACAACAAAAAATAACAATTTCGATCAATAATTACATTTTTATTGGATTTTTTTCATTTAAAGTCATAATTGGTTAGTGAACTCACGAACTCTGGCAGGTTGCTGGAAATATGTTATGCAGCTTAAACTGTGGTTTGAGAGTGCCTGTATCATGCTTTATACGCTGTTGGGTTTAATTTAATTGCATATGTTAAAGGCAAAGTGGTTAATAAATGACGGCAAAACATGGGTGCAATCATATGATCAACTTGTGGCCTGCCCTAAAAATGCTAACAATGGTTTTGACCCTTGTTGCCTTCATTCATGCCTTCATTCATACTTGCCAAAATGACCAAATCTATCCTTCAACTTTGAAGAGTCAGGATAGCTGCATAAAAATTATTGTTCAATTGAAGCATAAACATTGAGTCTTGACCAAAAAAAACCTCCAACAACGTAATGTCTGCCTTCTCTCAAATACAATGGGACTATCTGGCTCTCGGCTGGATCAAAGCGCCAAAAATAAATTGAATTTGAAAAACTAAAACTCAACAGCGTCTCTTTCCAGAAATCCTGACTCGGGTACTCAAGAAAATCCACAGACCCTGTAGTTATCACTTGCTGCCTACCATGAAACTTTTGGGCCGAACTTCTCTTTAAATGATTAATCAGTCATTAAAATAGTTTGCCGATTAATTTTCTGTCAATTGGCTCATTGATTAATTGACTAATTGTTTCAGCGCAAGTTCATTAATATCATGTTAGCCCAGATTAATCAAGCAGTGAATGAACAACGTGGACCGGGCATCAGACACTGAATTCTTACCATACAGTGATCAATAAAGTATTATATTATCATCACGTAACACACCCACAAATCCATGAATGCACACACACACACACTGACGCAGTACATTACATTAGAAAGGGCTCTGTGACTGTGCTGCATGCTCCACGGAACTTCAAGGTGATGGCCGGAGCTCCAGTCAGCCAGCTCAAATGAATCCTTCCCTGCCTGGTCCACGAGACCTTACAGAGTCAATGAGACCTGTCAGTCAGGCTTGAAGTAATTCCTCTGTCGTCTCCTCTGTCCCTTTATGTTTAAGTGAGAGCAGTGGAGTGAATTTGTCTCAGACTATTCAAAAGAGCTTCAGATGCTGCATGCTTGGACACACACGCGCATGGACACTTAGCCGATGGCTTATCACCCTTATCTGAGGAAGAGGGGCTGAGTCGAGAGGCCCATTGAGAGGAACAGAGGAAACCATGAAAGGATTTAAAGAAGCAATATATCTCCCTGGGACTGCAAGGCCTTCCCTTTCTGTTTATGTCATGGGGAGAGAGAAAGTAAGGAGAAGAGAGGATGAGGAAGACAGGCTGACAGAGAAGGACACAGCTGAAGAAGAAAGGGAGGAACGAGTGAGGCAGGCCGAGATAAATGAACAGAGTAAAGACAGGTTGGTAAAGTGAAAGAGATAGGACGACAGCAGTGAGGAGAGATGGCTTTAGACCTGCACTACAAAGAAAAGTCAAGAAAACAGAGCCATGTTGTGTGCAAAGGGAATAAAAGGGTAAGATCGGGTACTAGCCTTTCAAGGAATCAGACTTTATTCCTCTATCCTTCCCTTGTGCCCTTAGCTTAGTTTCCTGCCCCCATCGCTGGTATCTCTACCCAATTATATCTGCTGCTCTCCTACTTTTTTTTGTTTATAGCTGGCAACCCTCCCTCCATGTGCGTAGGAGAGTGCTTTCATTTCACGCATGGAACAGTGCAGAGGGTGAAGTAATTAAGGCCCCCACAGCTGTCTGTGAGTGATGGTGCTCGTGATGCTTTTTATTAGAGAGTCAACGTCAGCGGACAGCCCACATTACAATTATATATATCTACAGTAGCATTTCACTCACTCACGCGCACTTTTGGTGTACTTGTGTGGGGCAGATGGTGAATAGAAATAAGTTAATTAAAGCCATAAAAGCCACAAGGGAATTCTTACGTCTGTATAGTTTCATGTATTTCCATGTTTGGGGTGAGCAGGGAGGTAGGCTAGTGTTTAAAATGGTTGCACCAAATCCCAGAGTGTGAACAGTATAGATAAAGTACTATAGCAATCCAACAAATCTGAAGTCAAGACGCTTCCCAATGATCAAATTTAATGGACTTAAAGTACTTGTCTGGTACAGACATTCAGAATCTGTGACATATTTCAAATCAAAATCTTAAAAGAGTATTTTTTTAAAAACTAAATAAGTCTCCTTCTTCAAACAAATAATTCAGTTGATAAGCAACAAAACACATTCTTGCTCAACTCAAGACACTCAAAAGGTTTGCTGCCTTGATATGGTATGACCAATAGCTCAGTTTAGCTCATGTTGGAAAACTTTAGATACATAAAGCTGTGCAATAACATGAATTCAGTTTGTGAATTTAGGATTTTTCTACTTGTGTTACTGTTGGATTACATTTACCATTATCATGTCACTTGTGGCCACAGTGGAGACTATTCAGGAAAAGTCTTGCTCATCTCGCTTTAAATTGCAATTTTCAAACTCATGTGTCTTGTATAATGTTTATTTCACTCTTCTTTACTTATATAGTTGTGTTTATTTTTTTACTTTTCATTGCCATCCTTGTCTTATTGTTAACAGTTATATCTAAATCAATGTAAAGCATCATGCCATTCTGTTTCTAAAGGTAATGTACTGATTCAGTTTATTTTCAATTTTATTATCTTTTTTTGGCATTGTGCACATTTTACCAAAAGTTCTATTGCATAGCATAGGAATAGCTTTTTGGTCAAACTTGGTACTACGACATAAAAATGTGTGGCAAATTGGATTATTGTACAACTTTAAAGATTGTGCCATTTATGCACTCTGTGGACAAACAATTTATCAAGCTACATGTTGTAAATATGGAATGCTTTGTAAGAAATACCATACTAGGCATAGTAAGAAATTGAAACAGCTTTAGCTGAAACTATTGCTTTTGATATTTCTATTCAACTCTTAGAGAGCAAGTTGAGTTATTTGGTCTAGATCAGAGGATACCCTCATAGCATTCTGTTGTCACATATAATTGTGATCATCACTGCAGCAACACGAACTGCTGACAGGAGACACGCAGTGTGATGTTTTTCTGTTCTTACTGTGTAAATATGTTCGGTTTAACATAACTGCTTTCAATCCATTACGATTGTGATTTATAACAATAATCTGCAATGTCCTATCATCATTGGCAACAAATCAATGCCAAGTGAAGAGATATTCACATCACAAACTTCTCTCAGGATGACATCAGTGCATTGTTACAGCCTCATGAGTCTTTTCACTGACAACATACAAACCTTGAGCTTCAAATATCTGAGCACCTTTAGAAAGATATCTCTTTTCCAGAGTACCTTGTGATAGGACATCATTCTTCAGACATTCCAGAGGGGAGCAATGAAAAAAATTTGAAAGTCCACGCTGTTATTCTTGATTTTCTGAGTCATCCCAGAGCAGTGAGGAGGTTTTGTGAGGAATGTAGCTGTCCACAGCCCTGGCTGCCGCTGCTCTATTACTCACTGTGTCCTGTTGGCAAGGGCTCAGGAGACAATCCTCAGACTGGGGCTGGGGTCAGGAACGTGCAGGGAAAACTTGCACTGTGCTATGTCAGCTAGCATACTCCTTAGCCTCATTGTCTTTCAAACTCCAGTAAAGCACATACAGGCAGTACATTTGTGTACAGTATAGCCCTTCCTCCCCCTTCCAAGCTCACACAGCTTGATGCCAGTCAGATTTATTTTCAATCAGGAGAGACAAGTAAATGAAGAAAAGATTATTGTTATTTAATTATTATAAAACAGATTATATGTTAAGATCAAATCATGACAGAGTCTTTGGCACTTGGACCATACAGGGAGATTTGTAATTGAGGAGCGTCTGCCCTGGGCAGCAGCAAGATAAATCCCCCCGTGGAGTCCAGACACTGGTGGTGGTGGTAGCTGATGAGGATTCTGCTGAGACGGGAGGCTGATGAAATGATAATTTTGACGGTGATGAACGGCCGCTTAACAGCAGTATTACATACTAAAGGCAGAGAGACAATCGTGTTTAAAAAGAGATAGCAGCAAGATGATAGGCTAATAGTGTAGGTGTCACTTGGATAGAGACCAGCTGATATCATGATTGATAGTCCCAAACAATGACAGCAATTATTGGGATTAATTGGGATTATGAGTAAGCACGTGTGAGGGCAGTGAATGGCAGGATGTATGATAAATAAACTACAGGCCTAAGCATGCAAAAGAAGTTTCTCTGATTGATTGCTAGTAAGTAAAGAAAGAAAAGATGACTTATTATAAACAAATAATGTGTGGTGATGAAGTCTTGACAGAGTCTTTGGCGCTTAAACTCAACAGGGAGATTTGTAAATTGAGGAAAGTCTTCCCTGAGCAGCAGAAAGATAAATCCCCCCCAAAAAGGAATAGAAATTTCATTTAATTAAAAAAAACTATGAGAGCCTGATATTTACCCCAAAAGAAATGCTTACTTACCAAGCAGGAGTGAAACAGTTCACAAACATCAAACAAAGATGGCATATTCTGCCAATAGAGTAAGCATATTAATGAGCATGTTTAAGATAACAGATTCAAATAAACCATGTTCCATGGATGACTTCTTTTTATCTTAGCCAGCAAAGGCTTGAGGACACCAATGCCCTGCTTGCAATGCATATGATTTAGCTTACAATGGCTAATGGTCAGCAGTGACCCAAATAGCTTTAGACAACATGGCTAGTGTCATGAAAAGATCAAGACTTAGGCAGTAAGACTCCATTAACTACAACTTTTAAAATAACATTCATCATTAATAAGGACATTGAAGACCTGACATTCTGCAGTGAATAGATTTGACCAAAAGAGGACAGCAGTGACCTGAGAATTATGAATACGATGGGTCTGACACCACTTATCAGAATACAATGAACGAGAGGATATGACTTTATTACTTACCAGATATGATGATGTAACACCCAACCAGATAACTACTGACAAATGGATATGATACCACAAAACAGAAAACAGTGAATATGGGCAGTTGGTTGAATACAATAAGCAAATAGCAGAAGTATATGAATCCCATATTATATTTAGATGGCAATGATCTGATAAATTAAGGTGATGCAAAGTTTAACTATGGCCAGAAATAACAGATGCAATCAGAATGATAGCCATGGAGCCAAAACACAACCACATATGCAACAGAATTTGAAGAATATCAAGAATCTGTGCAGGCATGACTACGGAGCAAGCTCCTTCACATTGAGATGTTTAACAATACAATAATAAGCAGATTATTATAGCAGTCAACCAAATGTAAATCAGTAACAGTAACAAACGTAAAAGAAAAGCATCACGTACCAGGACGGCAAACTTAAGGTGTGGGCAGAAGCCTGAACAATGAACTTATTTTATACAGTGTCAAATAATTCAGACACTTTCCGCATAAAGCAGGTCTAGACTGTACACTACATTTACAGAGACCCAATCCCCACCAATGCTGCTACTGCAATGAATGCGATATCACTTAACAGACTACAATACGTGGGCCATGATGCAATTTCATCATTTTGATCTTAACTACACACCTGTAAAGTTCCGTGACCGCGTCTTGCACGGTTGTGAGACTATTACTGGGACAAAAATCTGAACAGATACAGACATACAAGCACCTGGCAAAGTACTCAAATCCACTTCTGTAGTAGTTCCACTGCAGTAGCACATGTTGCTATGATGACTCACAAGTTGAAAACAATACCAGCCACGCGCCGTCATGTGACCAGAATGATGTGAATTCAATGCAGAGGTCAGCTATGACCAGAAAAGAGGAGACAGTGAGCAGTGAGGTAGCCGTGAATGAAGCCAAAAATCCACCCTCAGTTTTATGTATGTAAAGCATCCGAGCAAGGCACATTGAAAGGGCAAGACTGCGTGATTCTTTCACGTTAATCTTGAGGAGGAGTGCTTTTATTGAGGATGCCGACGACTGATTGACGCATGAGACTGAGGCTTGCTTGAATGAGGTCAGCATGATCCCAACTACAGACTTTAAGAGCTGCGCTGACGTGGGTACATTCCATGCATGTAGAGAATTGATTTGTCTATTTTGTCATAAGGTGAACTTTGCTGATAAATTAAACAATATAACATGAGACTTGATAAAAAAAGAAAATCACTGTGTATTTTTTAAAAGTCCCAGACAACTGTACTTGTAGTAATGTACAAGTGTCTTAAGATGGCGACAGCAACGTTAAGGTACGGAATAGAAACCTTGCAATTTGTTGATTTTACCATGACAATTTCTGCAAGTTTCACATCAAGTGAATCAACATAGGGCTTTAAATGGTACAGGAATTATATTTGTAGGCTAGGACAGCATGTTGTGTTTGTATGGGAATTTAACAAAGCAAATACTGGACGTTTATGAAACAGAAGGAATAGATATGACCCAAATGTGTCTTTCTAACATGCCTGCATCAATCAAGCTTGATACCCTTGTAGTAGAGGTAAGCTAATTGAATCCTGCCGAAGTTGGAAAGCGCCTAGAAAACTTTAGAAATATAATCTATCTAGAACAAGATCACAATTATTGGATGGGACAACCTGATTTATGTCTTTAGCCATTGGCGTTCGTACTAAAAACACAGAGACTGGGCTAATGAAGAGCGCGTGTAACAGCAGCACGAACGAAGCCTACTAAAGGCACAGAGACCATCATATTTAAAGAGAGAGAGCAGCAAGATGATAGGCTAACAATGAAGGAAGGTCACTGCACTACTGGATAGAAGAGAGCAGCTGATGAGAACAGCTGACAGCATGATTGACAGCCCAAAACCATGACAGCAATGAAATTATGAGTGAGCATGCGTGAGGGGAGGGAATGGCTGGATGTATGACAAATAAACTGCAAGTAAAGTCTCCTTGACTGAGCTTACGCCAGAGCTTCATTACTCCTGTGTGTGATCTCTGGTGTGTGAAGCGTGCGCTTCCATCTGATCCATGTAGGGAGTAGCTGACATCACATAGGTCTCCTTTATGTGTTGTCTCAAATGAAAGATAAGCAGCCATTAAATAAGGCATATTGTTTTTCCTCAGATGTAGGCCCATTAATTGTCTATCTTTGACATCTTCTTTGCTTCCACATCCCCAACCACAGTTCATGTCCTCTGCATGGCTATTGCTGATTGCATTACTTATTTCACATATCTTTTTATCATATATCATCAATGAGTAATTTGAGTAGGATTGAAGGAAGGATGTAAACATGTTTTCTGGTATATGTAATTTAATATTCAACAACTGTTCTGACAATTCTGAGTGAGATAGCTTCGCTCAACGTTTTGCTAGATTTTGGCCAACTCTTTCATTTTGCTTTTGCCCCACAGCCCATGTTTTCAGTCACACCCAGCCTTGCAACCAATGTCAATGCTGCTGCGGCAGCTGCCGCTGCATTTAACCCCTACCTTGGCCCCATGTCGCCCGGCATGATGCCCGCTGACATCCTGCCCAGTGGCCCTGTACTGGTCACCAGCAACCACAGTGTCCCCGTACCAGCTGCTGCTGCTGCTGCTGCACAGAAACTCATGAGGACAGACAGACTGGAGGTGAGCAACGCATGCATTCACACACACAGACGGAGGCGTAGAATAGGATAAATGTGACTGCACGAGCATACCCATAGACCACACAGATGAGAGGATTTGCATAATCTTTTTTTTTTTTTTTTTTTTACTTTCATATCAGTCACAGATTAAAAGATATATTAACAAAACTCTAGTAAACACTGCACCCGGTGAGGCTCTTTTTTTTCACAGCTATGCAAACAGATTGGGCTTTGAAATGTGGACTGTGCCTATTTGAATATTTAATGCATGGGTTGGAAAGTCTTGCCTCAACAGTTTCTGTTTGTAGACTTTAATTATGTATCTTGTACACAGTTTCTGTTACAGTAACTACATCCCATTACCATAGTACTCTCATTAGCCAGACTTAAGCAAAGAGAGAGAGACGTTAATGAGAGCATACAAACAATAACGTAGTCGATGCTGCATCCCATCAACAGGCACAAGACAGCATTGTTTGGCACAAGCTCAAGTTATACTGTATCAGTGTGTCATTTTCAGAAAAATCTTTAATTTTTCTGTGAAGGCCATCAGTCATTTGAAACCTGATGAGTGCCGCTCCTCTAGCTGTGTCCAGATAATCATTAATTGGACAGTAAATCCATCTCATGCATTATGCAGCCCCGCCCGGGAAACACTCGCAGCAGAATAATGGGGAAATCGTTGGAGGCAGGCAGGAGGCATGCCGGAGTGTTAGGAAGGTTACATTTAAAATGTAACGTTGAGTAGCTGGGTAATTAATGGGGGTGAGGCTGAGGAAGTCTCTCGGCCCGATGAACGAGTGGATGACATGCAGAGCGAGGGAATGGGTCAATAAGAGGAATAAGAGATGGAGGGTTAGAGAAGAAATCCATTTTTAGACCTGTTGTGGTCGTCGGGGGAGTGGTTGGGGCATAAGGAGTCACGACTGGTTGTAGAGGTTGAGGAAAATTGGAGGCAAGAAGTTGTCTCGATTCAGACTGGGATTGAAACAACGGCCTGGCAAAAGATTGATAGCATTCTACACCAAAGTCCAGTAAACAGATATTTAATATTTACCAGCCAAACGCAGTAATTGGCTCTGAAGGGAAAATCTGCCCAAGATATCTGCCCAGTGGTCAGCACTGCCTGCAGTGCTCAGCCTGTGTGTGCTGGTGAAGTGTTTTGATTGGGAGAAATCATACCCTAGCCTAATTTATCAGGAACTAGGTTTGCTAAAAATATCTTAGTGAAAAGGGCCAGACATAGTCTAGTTTCTAGTGTGCGTCGTTCAAAATAAACATAGCTGGGATTCTGTGGACCTACACACACACCAGTGAGTAGATATGTTACAGGCTATTTCCTTGAGGCTGACAAGAATTCCTATTTTAGAAAATAATGCTCCAGACTGTTTTCCCCGAGAAATATTTTCCGGCAGTCTCTCTATCTTTATCTTTTATGGAGCTACTCTGCGGCCATTCAGCATGCATACAGTCATACTGTTGCTTACCTGAAACCGTGGTGATGTAAATGGCCCAGTCAGAGGGACAGTTACCATAGGGACAGAAATATGATTAACAGGCCCTTTATTTGTTTGTGCAACTAAGCACCTAGCTCTCTCTAATGCATGATTAACCACTGTTAAGAAAAACACACTGCTCCACATCTGGTGCAGAGAACATTAAATTGCTTCCATTTATTCTTCCCTTTCGTTTTAATTTGAATTTTTTCCATGTCAGCCACACTCACTCGATCCCAAAGACTCTCACTCTGTCTCCTTCATCCCCATCTGTCTGTCCTTTACTCTTTATTCATCAACCACTCTTACATTTTCCTCTCTCTCCTTTGTTTCCTCTCTCTCTCTCTCTCCCTTCCTCCCTCCCTCACCCACCTCTCCAACATCTGCCTGACAACAAGCCAGTCCCTCTCGCTTCTTTTTTTTTTTTTTTTATATTTTATTAATAAGACCAGTAGCAGCAGTGGTGATTGTGGCAGTAGGCGCACATTCATATGTGACTGTGTGAGTGTGTGATTGAGGTGCACACAAGAAAGAAAAGACAGACAGACAGACAGACAGACAGACAGACAGACAGACAGACAGACAGAGAGAATCCTGCCCCATCGCTCACACAGATCGGTGATTGCGGATGATGAGCTGTCATGACGGGAGACGGAGCAGGGTTAGTTTGCAGATTACACCGTTGGTGGCCTTTTGTCTAACAGCCGTTCCACCACAAATCAAATCCTTTATGCATGCAGATAGTGAGACTGGTAAACAGACATTTGCCAAATGGCTTGTTCTGTTACAATAACTGATAGGTCGATACCACGTACCATGAAATTACATTTCATTTGGTGTAGGATAGGATTCTGAGTGCAATTGAGACTCAGCGGTGGCTGCCAGTGCTTAAACAGAGCTCTTAAGTTATTGCACAGCTATTTTACATGTCAACATTTCATTCTGGGGAAAAAATGCTGCCTCATAATTTATATGTGCACTCACCTTGTGTGTGTGTGTGTGTGTGTGTGTGTGTGTGTGTGTGTGTGTTGTTATGCGTGGGCTGGTGATTACGTCAGCTGAAGCCTCCCTTGAGGCTAACCAGCCTCATATTTCCCATGAGCCACGTAGAGCCCCTACATTCAGGCTGAGGCAATCAGTTTCCCAACTGTTCACGCAGATGCTGCCCCCTTCTGTCTCCATGCGGGAGAACAACAACACAGCTCATTTGAATAATGGATAAATGGTGTGTGATTGATGAGTCTGTAAACGCTGGTTACGATCTGTTCTGCTTATCAATCAACAGTAATGGCCGTACCTGTCATTAAGATTGGTTAGCTATGTCTGGTAAAGTGATTGTCAAGTTCTGAAATTACTGAACAGATTGATTACATCATCAAATGTGAAGTAAAGTGAACAGTAACTTCATAATGTGCATGTGGGTCTGTTTTTTTGTTTGCGGTTGTGTGTGTGTGTGTGTGTGTGTGTGTGTGTGTGTGTGTGTGTGTGTGTGTGTGTGTGTGTGTGATTTAGACTAACAAATAAGAGTAAAATGCGTATTTGTTTGTGTGTTTTTTGTGCGCCAGGTGTGTCGGGAATACCAGCGGGGTAACTGCACACGTGGGGAGAACGACTGCCGCTTTGCCCACCCTTCAGATAGCACTATGATTGACACCAACGACAACACAGTCACTGTGTGTATGGACTACATTAAGGGCCGCTGCTCGAGGGAGAAGTGCAAGTACTTTCACCCTCCGGCTCACCTGCAGGCCAAGATCAAAGCCGCCCAACACCAAGTCAACCAGGCTGCGGCTGCTGCGGCCATGGTAGGTATCTGTCCTCTGATTGCAACACAAGTAAGGACTCAAGATAAAGAACATGCACTGTCTCATAGCAGCCAGAGGAATCCCTATCAGTAAAAACAAATACAGTGCAACCCAGAGTAGAGTTCATATAGTTGTTCCCAAAATCAAGCCTGGACTTGATTTCTCATGTGATTACCTAAAACAAATCATGAAGTTGTTCTAATGTTGATGTGGGCTCATTCAACATGACCTCCACATGAGCACATACAGTATACTGAAAACACTCTGAAGTGGGCCTTGATTTGATGGATGTAGATATTTGAGAACACCTTTCAACCTGTGCTTTTGCTGATGTCCCAGCACACATCCCAGTCTCTTCTGTTCCTGCTCTCTTCAGCTCTGACCCAATGCGCACTGTGAAGATACAGAGTCCATGTGTGCTTTATTAGCAGCAGGCTGTAGTGATGATGGTAGTATGTGACTGAGCCTACTGCTCCCCTCCTCCTGCTCATCCTTGTTTTGCTGCTTTGTTAGCTGTATATTTTTGCTGTTGTTCGCAGTCTATAGTTGTATTTTTGCTGAAACTGGGGAGGCTGCTGTTAATTTCAACCTATAGAGGGGCACAATGAGGTTTTGCTCAGCCAAATTCTGTAGATGACATTATACAGCAGGTATTCCATTAAGTAGGGTAAGCTTGATTTCAGTTGACCTTTCACATTAAAGCCAAATTAGGTATATGATCACCCCTGCCTACATATTTCAACAATAGTGTCAATAATATTTGCCCTTGTTAGCCTCTTTTCGCTTTTAAATGTTACATCTTGCAAACAGATGAAATCCTTTAATTCAGCTTGTATGGCATTTAAAGTCACATCACTGCTGGCAAATTTTACAATGTGGCCACAGACTTAGATCGAATTATCTGAAGTATTTGTTTTTTAAACCAGGATTGCCTTAGATTTGAATTTAACAAATGTGGTTAATTGGTTGAACCAAAACACCATTATGAAAAAGAATTCTTCTGACAACAAACTATGTCAAGGGCCATAATTATTTTCAGTAACCCTACTGCCATTAATGTGCATGTCTTAGTCTTGTTATTGTTGTATATTGCATTCCAATGATTTGTTTTTATTTGTTTGTTTGTTTTTTTGTTTTTTGTTTTTTCTCACCAACCCACACTGCACTGCTGCCCCCATGATGCACCTCTGCTTACTGGTTTATGTTAATGCGCTTGAACCCCATTGGCCCATTGCCATCATGTGCTCGCTGCCTGCTAATTAAGACTCAGTCGGCTGTCAAATCACTGAAGCGACCCCTCGACGCAACTTTTGACCTGGTACTATGACCTTTCACCTTTTAGCTTGGCATGTAGCTGTGGTGTAGTAGACATACCTTTGTAGTTATCAAACAAAGTATGTAATGATGAAACACTGAGGGGTGATGAACTGATTGTAGCCATTCATTTTGTAGCATACATTTTTTTTGTTTTTTTTATAAAATGCCTATTTGAATCTTGTTTCAAAACCAAAAAAAGAAAAAGCTTTAAATAGGAAATCCCCAACATTTTTTACTGACAGTGGTCAGTTCATCACCTTAAGTGCATCTCAAAAGAAAATAATTGGTGGCATGAAAATTGTATATAATAGTCTCTAATAATGTATGGCAGTCTTTGCATGATTCTGTCACTTCCCATATTGCATGTTTAATTGTTGAGGTGGCTTACAGAGTACTATTATCATGGAGCTGGCAGTGCAGCTTGCCCTAACTACATCATTCCTGTTGTTGATGGTCCAACAATCAATACAACAACTAGTATCATAGCTATCTTTATAGTTGTCCTTACAGAAAGATTTAGTTATTCCTCAATCTGCAAAATATTCTTTGTTTGTACTTTTTTATTCACAACTATATCATAATGTCAGTGACATTGTGCTGAGGGTGTTTCTTTTTTTTGTCATCACCAAAATAAATGTCAGTTTTGTCAGCTAGCACCACTGCCCTGTCTTGCTCTGACAGAGGTAGTGCAGTTCACCGCTTGCTTGCCATTGTTGTTTGCTATTTTGGAAGGGCAACTTTATCTTCTAATGAAATGATTTCTTCTCTCTGTCCTGAATGTCACTGCTACCATCCTTTGGTTTCCCCTCACTCCCATCCCTTTATTTTGGTGTTGTCCCCTCTTCAGGGGCTCCCTCCCTTGCCTCCTTTACCAAAGAGACCTGCACTTGAAAAAGCCAACGGTGCCACCACTATGTTCAATGCTGGTGTATTCCAGTACCAACAGGCCCTGGCCAACATGCAGTTTCAGCAGCAGGCCGCCTTCATACCATCAGGTAAGGCCCGAGCAGCCTGTAAGCCCTCATTGTGGCAGTGATCTCATCGCTATTGGCTGTCAAATCACATGTTTGGATCTTTCTCACAACTGATTATGTTTTGGCGTCAGCAGTGAATGGCTGAATGACTGTGTGATTTCATTGTTGGTGACAAGATGGGAAAACTGGCATGGACTTAATTGCGCATGTATGTACAACATGGGTGTGAGTTGAGTAGCAGAAGTCAGGGTTGTTGTTGTTGATTTATAAAGATATTATGCTATTTTTTGTTGTAGTTGTTTTAGTATACCAACTTAGCAAATTCACAATGTGTTAAACATGTCCTGTGTATCTATAATATATGTATTCTGTTTATTCCAGTATTATTAATGGCTTAAACTAAATTGTTTAAATTACACCTTTGATGTATGTGTGCATATAGAGTATGCACACACAACTCCTCTCTGGCCACTATATAGTCATCATACACTGTGTCCCATTTCTCAACTGTCTCTTATGTTCCACACTATTGGACTGTCAGGTCGCTGCAACAATTTAAGGACTCTAAAAGCAGGTCATTCGAAGCTACTTCTGTGCAAACAGCTGTTACGCTGCTGACAGGAAAATGGGACCTCTGGTAGTGTTTAATTTCCCCTTCCAGTTAATGGAGCTGTGAGAGTTAAGAGCCAGAACTTTATATTTCATGCATAAGTATGTGTGGTTGCAGCAACTCAGATGTGTGCAAATGAATGATTATTATTGTGGAATGTTATTATTAATACTCAGTATTTAATCAGCGATATCACCATAGAAAGAAATCCAGTAGACCAACATTTAAAGAGCACAGTTAAATCCAATATGTCTGACTTTATAACACTTGTAATGGGTTTTCTTGATTTCTTCTCCTCCCTATTCACTCCACTCCCTGTTGAAATGCATGATGGGCAGGCTCGATATTTTGCATGACACCTGCAACAAGTATTGGTAGGTGCCAGCTTTCCTTACTCATTAACGTTGAGCCCATTGCAATCACTCACGTGTCATTCAACTCACCACATAATGTGACCACATTCTCCATTTTGTGAATTTAGACTTTGACATTAGCGTAAAACGACATAGATAATCTCTTTTTAATTCCGCCAACAGTGTGGTTGATAAAAATGTGAATTGTATATTTTGTATTTAATTGTGTCATTTAAATTGGAAGTTATGTGTTTTATTATGCTCTGCAATACATTTCTGTGGTATGGAATTAACCCCCTTTTTGCACTTCCACAAATCTGTCTGACACCAAAATGCTTGTTGCAGTTAAACGAGCCTGTTCAGAATAAAAAAAAGAAAGACTGTAAAAAAGATACTGCCACCTGAAGTTTTATATTTTGCACTTCCAAATAGTCAATTAGCTTCCTTGCATCCTAAAGAATTCCTCTGATGTTTCTTCTTCTTCCTCCACAACACGTCTGTTTCTATTCTCATTTGTTGAGTAACTGTAAAAAAGAAAAGTAACAATCACTAGAAAAAATATTTGATTTAAATCTATTTAAAACTACCAACATATGTTCTCATGTTATCAGCATTCTATTGACAGAAGTACAAATTAAGTATTAACATAATAGAGCTTTAAATCCACTGTCTGTGTGATCTTTCCCTCCAAGTACCCATGATGCATGGTGCTAATCCAGCCACTGTGTCTGCAGCCACCACATCTGCCACAAGTGTTCCCTTTGCAACAGCCAATCAGGTTTGCTCCACTGCATTCTCCCTCCCTCTCCCCTCCCTCTCTTTCTTTTTTTTTTTTTTTTTTTACTTCTGGTGATAAGCTTTGACTTTTCAGTATCTGTCAGTTTTCCTTGTTAATCTTATGATTCCCATTTGCCTCTTCATACAAAATGCAAATAGCTCATCTGCGAGCTTATCAGACTATATGATACTGTGATTATTTACATAGTTACAATGCCTATCTTTATTATCCATTGAGGTTGAAGTGCTGTTTGTTCTCATTTCAACTGATGTTTGTGTCTCCCTCCTTCTTTGTCCCTCTGTCTATGTCTTTCCGTCTTTGCCTTTCCCACTCCCCCTCTTATTTTTCTTTTTCCTCCTCTCAATCAGATTCCAATAATATCTGCTGACCATCTGACTAGTCACAAATATGTGACCCAGATGTAGGAGTCTCAATCAGAACAGTATGTACTGCACCTCCCTCTAACATCTCACACTTGCATTTGGACCGTTCACTGTCTGCTACTTTTTACCCAAACAGCTTTTATGTGAAGGATTTGCCACGACTGCATTTTTTTTTTTGCAGCTGACAAAGTGGTTTGTTCTGGCTGTTACCATTATTATTATTATTATTATTATTATTATTATTATTATTATTATTATTATTATTATTATTATTATTGTATTATTTCTATTTATTTATTTTTTTCAAAATCAAGTATCGTAAAACTTAAAGGAATCATTTGCTTTCTTGTAGAATTAGATGAAAAGATTGATAGCACTCTCAAATACTAAATATGAAGCTACAGCCAGCAGCTGCTTAGTTTAGCTAAGTTTAAAGACTGGAGCAGAGGGCACAGCTGACCTGGCTCTGTCCAAACGTAACATAACCCACCAACCAGCGCCTCTTAAAGTCACATTAACATGTTATATGTTGCTTGTTTAATCCGTACAAAAACTGATACTGTAAACTGACATAAAAAAAGACATAATTTGCCTTTGTGAATCAGGGTCAGATTTCAAGACCATGATAGACATCTAAACTAAACATTTTGTCCTCTTGTTTCACATCTGTTTTTTCCATGTTTTGTGAACTTCTTTCCAGATGGAACTGGAGCGCGCTGATGTCGAGTCCAAGATTAGCGGTCACCCCTCATGCCTGTAACATCAAGAGCAACACTGAGAACCAAATCTAAATTGGTTCGGGATAAATCTGCATGTTAATATAGGAGGCACAGTTTGTAAGGATTGTTTTCATGTGTACTTCATGCACACTATTACACAACAACAGAAAAGAACATAATTTGCATTAAAGACTGCCTTTCGCTCTGTGGAGGCAACTAACCTTTATTCACCGGACACACTTTGAATGTTAACATGAGGCGAAAGAGTGGAGTAGTCGTCAAACACATCGACTGGATTGGTACGTCCATTGACCAAGAATCATGACTTGTGTTGTTTTTTTGTTTATGGGTTGGTGTTCTTTGACCTAAATGTGTTAATTTGTTTACACAAAGGTGCACCTTGTATTTAATTTGAGATAAAAGAAATGAATGATCCGACTGAATCACATATGCATGCACAATGACTTTGTTTATGATTTAATTTTGTTAAACCAGTGATGGTGGAAATCACATGAGTGCACTCAGAGGCAAAATAGCAACTGAATGTCTGTAAGGCGTCTATCAAACCCTTGTAGCCTACCTTTCTATATCTTAAGCACATGTCTTTAACCTTGCAGGCATCCCTGTAAAGTGCCATACATCTCAAAACACATGAATGGTATTAAAGCAGTTCTACAAAGTGTTAAACCCAACAATTCCCTTTAATATGTCTATTTGGTCTCTTGAACAGCATGTAGTGTACATTATCGTGACCTTTCATTACCTGTGATTCCCAGTAGCAACACTGCTGACGAGATAACCTGCCCCAGATTGTCTGCTTTACTCAAATCTTCTACTGAATGAATCGTTTTTAGTTGTTTTTTTTTTGTTGTCTCAGACTTTGTTGTTGATGTCAGTTGTTTGGACAGGAAATGACTGGATCTCTCTGTGGGGTCTTGGACTGTGCGGGAGACCAAAAGCTCATATTGATGAAGACGTTGCGATGAATAGCTCTGAAACAACAGGGCAATCAGTTGGTATCCGAACTGCTGTGAGACCGAAGTCAAAATCGACGGTGCAACTGGTGATGGATTTGTATGATCTTATTTGTTTTTGATTTGTATGGTTATGCATATTTTAAGGCAGAATGCCAAAGTAGATTCAGTTTAGTGTATATATAGTCTGACATATTTAAAAAATATTTGTTGAATACGTCTACCTGAGAGCTGTTTTCAGATAGTCAGCCAAAGTCTTTTTGTGTCACTGTTACTAGATATCGTGGGTAGACTAGTGGGACTAAATTTAAAAAATGTGTGGGCCTCACAAGCGAGCTCGAAGTAGGATCAGGTGTATAGAGTAGATCTCTAGAAATCTTTGTTTTTGTTGTGTTCTGGGTGTTCTTCAGGCATATTTAAATCGGTGGATAGTACAGGGAAAGTGGCAAGAATATAAACGATTGTATTACTCATCCAAAGCCTTAGAATGTACCATCGGGTCAGCACAATGCAACATGCCATTTTGAACCATCCAGTTGCCTAATCCACGCCATATTAACTTACACACACAGAGCACTATGTTATTGTCATTTTTCTTGTGTTTTTTTCTTTAGATGAGGAGTGTTTTTCTTTATTTTGTTTGATGATATTTTGATATTTAGTTTGGATTTTTAGTTTTGCTCATTATATTTAACATTCTTATAATGAACATGAGGTTTAAAAAAAAGTGTGTGTTTGTGTGTTCCTCGTGCACAGTTTCCTGAAATTCCATGTAATGTTAATTTTAGTATGATTATGATTGTAAACTCAATATTTTCTACGTTATGCATATTGTTGAACTGTATGCATATTGTTAATTTCTCTAGTCTATTTGTGTTCTTTGAACAAAGATGTTTTATATGAGTATCTAACAGTGATGAAATAATAGAACAGAGAGGCTAAGTTGTCACTGTGGCAACCATCACCGATAAATGAGTAATATTTTAACGATTGTAAGGTTTGTAACTAGTCATATAAGAAAAAAAAAGACTATTGTAATAATATAGTTCTTAGATGTTTAGAGTAAAGATGTTATTTTCTACTGTATCCATTTCAAATAGTAAATATTGTTTTAATATTTTTACTCTCCCTGGAAATTGGGCCATGTTGGAAAACAAGCTGCATATTTGATCACTTTTTGGGGCGTCGCTGGCGGGGTCAGGTGAACGGGGTGAGTAGGGAGTCTGCACACCCATCTCTTACTTAGCCAACTGCAAACAACAAGGGAGGGGATGGGGAGTCGTGAGGCGATAAAGGTGATAGAGGTTGACTTTTTTGCACTTCTGTACATAGTCAAAAAAGAGAGATTCATGTATATTGAGATCTTATTTTGAATAAAAAAAAGTATGTCTATAACGACACGGAATTTTGCTAGGATAACAAAAAAAAAAATCTTATGAAAGGCTGAACAAAATTGCTTGCATCAAAAGGGCACCGAGTTCTCATGCTCCGACCCGTTTCAGAAAAGGCCAAGTGTTGCTCTTCTTTTTTGTCAGCAGCTTGTAGTTTGCCAGGTAACCTTCCGGAGGAGGAGTCCACTACCCTCCAGCGTAAGGGCCTGACTGGGTTTGTCTGGTCCCCTAACCCGCCTGTACTGACAGGTCTGTGTGTCATGGCCACGCCCTACCAGGCCCAACCAATCACTACACGTCCTGTCTCCTAACTTAACTCAGAGAGGAATGCATGTTAAAGGAAATACATATACCATTTAAAAAGAATCACAGCAGTAATATTGAATAAGAAAATATGTTACACAGAAAGATGTATTTACAGTATACAATATTCTATCAATGTAATTGAATAAAATATATATATAAAAAATACAAAAATAGAATAGTGGTTTATTTAAAAAAAAGAAGAAAAAAAAGATTCCTGAGAACATACTCACTAAAGTTTTACCACTTGGAGAGTACATGCAACACAAACACCATAGCTATAAGTATGTTCTTTATGTTTATGTAAGCTGTGCTTCTAGTAGATGAAACTGACCAAACAGGAATGTGGTTCAACATCAGGTGGAATTTAAGAATCATTTCAGATTGAAATACTGTTGTGTGGTTTGGTCATTAAGTTGTTTGTTTGAAATTGTGTCCTGATCATCTTTGTCATCTCTCATCTCCTACAAGCACGCATGCTTACGTTTATGATATAATGTAAACTGAACTTATTTTTTTTCATTTCTTGTTTGTTTTCTCTGCTCGTAGTGCTAATATGATGTATTCAGTCTTCTGCAGCAATTTGTTTTGCTTGTTTTATTGCTCCAGGCCCCTTGAAAGGATGTGTCATGTTTGAATACACCGGCCACCTCCTCTGAGAAACACCCGCAGAGAAAACCTCTGATTGCCACAGTCTAAAGCCATAAAATATATTCTCATCAGAAGGAAATGTGTGGGAGGAAATCAGAAATGAAATCGAGGTAGGAAACGGTACCTTCTGAAGCTGGTAGGAATGTTCTCTGGGGTTTTACAAACTACAACATCATGTAATCATTGAAGTCATGATGTGCTGTATCAACTTTGATGGATGTCTGCGGTTAAAAGAGAAATAGTTCTTGACACATTTTTTCACGGGGTGTGGATTGCTATATTTGATTCTTGCTGTTATGAATTTAAAAAAAAAAAGTAATAAAAATATACAAATGAACTGAGGAAAGTGCTTAATACATTATTTCATATGCATGAAATTTGTAGCTAAATGTTGTTCAGTCCAGTTAAAGTAATAGTTCTACTTTTCAGAAAGAAATTTCCTTTTTTGCCAAGAGTTTGATGAGAAAATTGATAACGCAGTCATAGCGTTCACATAAAGCTGCGGCCAGTAGCTAGTTAGCTTAGCTCAGCAGAAAAACTGGAAACGGGGATACAATTGGACATAACCACACATAGCTTCTCATCTAAGCAAGACAGCTAATAGGCATATTTACCCAAATTTTTAACTATTTCTTGAAGTGAAGCCAAATTCTAATTAATAACCAATCACAAATAAGCCGGATAACAGTGATGTAACGTAGAATTGGTAATCTTCTGAATAAGCCAAAATGTGTTGCCATAGTTACAGATGTGACTGAATAATGTATTTCTAGTGTCATTGCATAGGCCTATCACTGTACTAAACAGGCCAATTACAATACATTACAGAGTCAAAAAGACTGCTAATTGAAATCACTCGGATCAATAGATCATTGATCAACCAACTTAATGAAATATGACTAATATACCAGTTACTGATACCTTTGATTTCAAGTCCTAGCGGCTAAAGCAAACATTATATTTTATATTTTCATCCTGTTAAAACGCTGAGATTTATTCACCATAAGATTGTATATATATTGTCAAACACATCGTTATCTGTAATTCTGTCATGCAATTATTGTATATTTGCAATAACTTTAATAATTACATGTACTCATATTCAGTGAGTGAACATTGGTTCAACATGTTACATATTTAAATGTTAATGTTTGTATTGCACTCAGTGACTTCAAATCAACATTGCTATTCATTAAAATCCTATTATAGCTACAATGCATCAATTTGTCCTGCCCACTGAAGCTTCTGATTAGGAGCAACGATTTGAATTTGAGATAGAGATGTCAGCCTCATTTCTTTGCAAAACATGTACTGATAAAATCTGAATGTGATTTAATTTAGATGCATTTTCTTTTTTTAAAGAAGCAAACTAAGTCAGCGGGGCGAGGTGTACCTTGAAGTATTGAGGCAATTCATTCTACTTAGATACCATGTTCACACATCGTGGAGGAGACACGTTTCATGTCAGCATTTTAGTATTTAAAACAATATGTTGTCCACCCCCCCCACCCCCCCCGGTTCAATAACACATGTGTTTTCAATTAAAGTGGCTGATTAGAACAGTCTGCGCACGTCCACACAGTCCTGATAAGATGTCTAATTAGCCAAAATAATTGAAAACACCTGCTTGCAGTTTGCAGGGACTTTATAGTTTAATGTCTTTTCGCAGAAGCCATTCACAGGTAACATGTCCAGCATATAACCATGCTGCCAGTTCGAAGATGTGATGCACAGAACGGCCACCAGATGGCACCATCTCTTTGTCTTTTCAACAGTCCAGCAGTGACCACACAATGTAGGAATCTGCAATCACATAGTCCATCATTTGAGCGATGCATATATCAAATCTTTGGATGTGTTTTATTTAATTATAGAAGTATTTTAAAAGGCTGAGAGTATTGTTCCTGGTGCTTTATCTTCCTCTGATCGTTCCACAATCGAATCAAATAAAATAACAGCGACAGTTGTCAGGGAAAATGAGGTGGACAGATAGTTGGATGGGAATTATCCCCTTAGGCTTGGATGCAGTGAGCTGCTGGGTGGTTTGCCAACCCCCTGCTTGAGTTGCTGTGGAAATGTTGACTAAGCCAGCATTAACAGGAAGCTGCAGGCCATTATTCCTAATGCATTGTTTCCTTACTCGCCGATTTCTACGTCAGATTATCTGCCTGAAAAAAAATCCTCACAGAAAATTGTGATGACTGATTTTTTTATTCCACTCTTTTCTTTTTATCACGTTCAATCTCACTCTTCTCTCTCTTTTCCTTTTTTTCTTGCGCAACCATTTTGGCTCGCTCCTGTCCACTCCAGCTCCCTTTCCTTTGTCTCTTTCCTTCCATCTCTTCCTCTGCATCTCTTTCCCTCACAGCTTTTGTCCTAACTCTCCTCCTCAGTTGTCTCTTTCCTCTCCATCTCTCTGTCCACAGGCGTTAGCGGCAGACTGTCGTGTGGAGACTTAATGAAGCAATGCTGATCCAATAATGGCAGCTTCTGTTGCCGCCCTCACAAAGTATGATGTACGATCTTATGTCTGCAACGCATCATGAATCTCACTTACCACTGCCCCCCCCACCCCTCCAACATACCCAGTTTTTTCAATTAGGCTCTTTTTATAACAACAAAGAAGGCTGAATAGTGTGCGAGTTTGTGTGTGATTCTGGGTGTGTGAGGATAAAAAATATTGCATCCCCAGCCAAGTTGTCATGTAGAAAAAAAATAAAAAAGGAGAAGGAAGTTGCAATATGAACACTCAGCCGTAAATGCCCATGAATACATGATAAATGTAATTTAATGAATTACCTCTCAGCGGAGGAAAATACTGAGAAATACAATTAAAAATGTAAGCACTTTCATTTGTGAATTTTAGATAGAGACAATACAACGATGAGGTTTTCTGGATGTCTGTTCAATTTAGTGGTTTGATCGTGTTTCTTTTTTTTGTAAAGTGATCCCATGATGAACTATTGCTCTGACCTAATTGTGGAGGCAATAATGAGAAATGAGGGAGAGAGGAAGAGAGCTTGAAAACAAGCGAAAGAGGGACCGGAGAAAAAACAACAGGAGAAGCCCAAGTGAAGCCCGAAGAGAAAGTGATGATGGCAGAAGTGAATCTTTAAATTCACTGAGTAATGGATGTGGCAGGAGGTACTGGTGAGATGCAAGTGTATAAAGAAATAATGATGATGTGTTTCATTTGAGATCGGAGATAAACAACAGATCAGAGAAAATGGGAATCATAAAAGGGTTTTATGTGCAAACAAAAAGAGACAGGTAATTCCAGGGTTGATGCATGATGATCAGTCACAGCTTGGATTATCATCTTCACTCTTTGACACCTTTACTTCGAAGTCATCAGTAATATTTTAAAGCTCCATCCTCCCCACCTTGACTTAAACCCTGTTGCTGCCTCTCCCTCACTCTAGTCTGTCTGCTGAGTCACCACTTGACTCTCCCTGAGTGCTACTTGGAGCACGACTCAAACATCCAATTTTCTCCAGGGTGTATGTGGGAGTGTGTGTGTGTGTATGTGTGGGGGTGTGGGTGTGTGTGTGTGTGTGTGTGTGCATGCATGCATCCAGGTGTATTTGATTACGCTAAGTGTATTTGTGTACGTTTGTGTTTACTGTAAGTGTGAGTGTTTTTTCCTGTGCTGATGGAAAAAAAGAGAGTGGGAGAAGCAGGTTAGTCTAATATCATCTCCTCCTGGACGAGGAGCGGAATCGATTTGGCCAGTTGCAGTGCATCATAGAATTTAACACCAACCGTCTGCTGTGCTGCCAATAACAGGGCTGTGATTTTGTTGTGTTTTGATGGGAGTCATGTAACTGAATCCCTTGTTCCATTCAGGCATTTGCTACCATTTATTCAGCTTCCTTTAACCCCATAGCAACGCGTGTGCCAGACTTTGAAAGTTGGAAGCAACCGTCCACTGCTCTGTATCCTCAAATGTGCCAGAGTTGCCATGGGCCTAACACTTTGCTGACAATTTCAAGGCAACTCCCTGGTGTTTAACTTGGACATTGTCAACTTTAGCATCTTAAGAGAACTGCCTGAGTACACAATTAGTTTTGCTCACTGTGAGGCTAGACAAGAAGAAAAGGTGCAGTCAATATAAATATCAGTCCTAGAAGGGCTTTATATTTGGAATCCTTCAAAGGAGGGAGCCTCTCACTTAGGAACATGTTGTCACAAGCATGTTGGGGACAAAAGGAGCATTATATTGTCGGTAAAACAAACAGACTTAGGCAGCCCAAGCCTGCATGTTGAATGCCACATTGACATACTATCATACACCATTGATAGATTAAAACCTACTTAAACACCATGTAAAGCTACTAACTTCAGTTTGGTGTAGATTTTGGCGGTCTTTCTGGACAAAGGTGGTAATGTTTCTAGAGCACCAGATTCCCTTTAATAATCTTTTTATTTTACTGCAGCAGGGTCTGCCAGGCTGCCCCTGCTCAGTCCTGGTTCTGGTTTGTTTGTAAAACACTCCAGAAGACCTGTAATGCCTGTGGTGTTTCGTAATTGGAATGGGAATTCGATGAGGCATTGAATAGAACTTCAACCTTCAAACTACAATCAGAACGCCACATGTCATATTTAGGCACATGGTATGATCTTGAGCGTCTACCAAACTGCAGTGACAGAATTTGCAGTTTACTGAATATTTTGGCTCTTAGATAGCGGAAGTAGAACGAGTCGAAGGGTACATAACAACCGGCAGGGCATTTTGCTAACAGAATATGGGTCACACAAAGAGGGTACTGAGGGCACAGCTGTACCCAGATATGAACGGCCACTATTCACATGGTGACAGGATGTCCCTCGGCGTTACGTGTAGCACACAAAGACAGTAATAAAGGAAGAGGGAGGAGGTCAGGGAAGGCACGACGTAGGTCCTATTAATATGCTGTGTAATATCCTTTATTGTGAGATAATTAGCCAGTCATCTGTCTTAACTGGACTGTGATGCTATTTGAGGACGAACGAAGGAGCAGTGAGGAAACTTGACAGAGAATGAGAGCCGGAGAAACAAAGCCCAAAGAAAGATCGCGCTGAGACACCAGAGCTCACAGGAAGAAAGAAGGGAAAAAAATGTGTTGTAACAGCTGTGGTGGAGGCTAAGCTTCATCTTTGTGACAGGACTCTGTGGATCGCTGGGAGGATGAAGTGAGCAGTCTCATGAGTGTGGAGCCAAAAGGGATTCAAGTCAACTCTGTAACAGCCTCGCCCCGAGCTTGTGAAGGTGGAGTGGAGAGGGGAGGAGAGAGGTGGGGATCACCCTTTCAGTCCAAAGACAGATTATTTGAAGCTTTAATATAAATCGGCCCTTCGTGGAGTACAAATCAGTATTCCGCCCGTGTGAATGTGTGAATGCGAAACACCCTTAATCCATCCCTCTCATTAATGAGGTTCCTCAACAGCTCCTTCTCTCTTTTCCTCCTTCACGCATATCTGTCCCATCTCTGCCCATGTTTAGCTCATAAAGCAGTCTGTTCACCGAGACTATCAACAGGCTAAAGTGGTTGGCCATTGGTGTAATTAATTCACAGGGATTTAAGAGGAGTGAGAGGGGCCTGATGCTGAGACCGGCAGTTTGGCATCGAGGACCGACGCAGCCCTTCCCTTCTTTCAGTATCTTGCCTCAGATGTTTTATCGCACAACTGTTTTACAGAGAGCTCATCTCTAGTGGTTGCATTATGTGCTGTATTACAATAGTTTAGTTAGCTTTCTTGCTGAGAGTTAGATCACACGATTGATACCACCATGTCTGCCTGTTCAATATGGAGTCAGGAGCTGGTTACTTACCAACTAGCCCAGGAGAGTAAAACTATTGTTTTCTGCACAGATTAAACAAATAAAGTGTTAAGCAGTGAGCTTTGTTCATCTTAGACACAGCCGTTCCTTCCTTTTAAGGGCATTCCTTGACTAAATAAATTCTTAATCGACTAACACATTGTACTTGACACGTCATGATAGAATCAGACGTGTCTAGTAGCTGAGGTTCTGAGGTTGTGCACTGGTTTTCAAAATGCATTAACATTAACGTCATAAAGCAGCAGTAACAGTGGCAACTGCTCACTGTCTGAAAGCTCCTTAATATGTAACGGGCAGATATGAGAGTGGCATCTACCTTCTTATCTCGGCATGATAGCAAACAAGTGTTTTTTTCCCAAAATGTCTAAATATTGCTAAATATTACATATCGTTTCATTCATCCAGCCCCTCACACCACATTCTTATGCAGAAGCTTCCTGATGTGTGGGTATTGCTTCATTCGTACACTTAAACTTTCAGGAAACAGGAAATATTTGTGCTATTTATGTAAAAGATAGCTATCACAGATGATGTATTTCGCCACAGGCTCCTTTGCTGAGATTAGTCTCTTTTCTTCTTCCCTGGCCTCGAACATCACAGACCACTGTTTTTCCTCTAAATTAGGTCTTATCAGGTTGAAGCTATCATTACACTCCTGGATTGCATTTAAAAAAAAAACTGCTTGTTGTGGTAATGGGAAATAGTGACTTTCTGTTTTCTTAAGGGCCAATCAGTCTAATCTCTCTGTTATTTCCTGCTCCTCTGCCTAACCCACCTCCGTGTTCCTCCATGTGACCTTCAGCTTGAGTGTATTCATGTAGGCAGCTAAACCTGAGGCAGGCAGTTTCTCATGAACCCGTGTGTGAATAATTCTCAATAGCACCGTGCCTCAGACAGACACTTTATCACAGAAGAACAAACAGATCAGGAGTCTTTATGTCGTCGGAGCTGTGGTTGGATCGGGGTAGCACCAGTTTCTATTTTTAAGTTTAATTACATGTTGACTAATCTGTATTTGTCATTCTGATAGTAATTAGCCAATAATAACAGGCCAGTGGAAAAAACTGTAGGAAAAAAGTGTTGGAAGTTGTTCTGACTTCCTCTTCTAATCCTTTCTTTCACCTTATTAGGCTTGGAACATGGTGCTCACCAGACCATACAGCTATCAAATATGAAGATGAAAAAAGTTGCATATCTGTTCTTCGGTTTAATGCGTCTGAGAAAGTAGGAGGGGCTAACAACTGAAGAATGTGGGAAGGAGGAGGAAGGGAGAAAGTTATGAGTTCAATACGCAGTAAGTAGCAGTGGCAGCATACAGTTGGGTTGTTTAAGGACAGGAAAGAAATTACTAAAATTGTTATTACTTCACTTAAGATGCTGTTCCACTAGCCTCTGTAACTCGGTGTACCATCTCAATGAATGGTCTGAAAAAATATGGATTCGACTTTAAAATTTGTATTTATCCTGCGATGGTCTAGGGGCTTATTATGGTAAATTATGTTTATTAAATGCCAGCTAAAGCCTGAAACAATTACATCTAATTATTCTGTCTAATACAAGGCTACAAGTCTACAGCCATGCTATCAGCTCTGTGCTCTGTTCTAGGCACAGTGGTGCTTTCAGCTAAATGCTGATGTTATCATGCTAACATGTTTGCAATGACAATGTTAACGTGTTGATGTTTAGCAGGTGTCATTTATTTTTACCATAATCACCTAAGTGTATTGGTTAAATCTAATTATTGGGCAAATTTAAATTTGTACCTGATGAAAGTGTTGAAGGTCAGAGTCAGATTGTATAGAAGTCTTTGAGAAAATTACCCTGCTTCTCACTTGATTTAATACCTCAGCAAACGTCATGAATATTAGTTTATGGTCTCAATAACTTTTCAAGTCTTTCAGGCGGCACGATTGAAATGCATGAAATTCTGATCCCGTTTAGAGTAAAGTAAACAATAAAGCAGGGTATGCTTTACAGCGAGGCCCATTCACAGTGTGCTTTCAGTATATCAAAGTTAAACTGTAACATTTTATTTGCCTAAAAATATCTTATTCAGCGTTCGGTTGTATTTAGCTCCCCCCTCTCGTGTCACGTTGGTGGCAACAAACCAAGATGGTGACATCTAAAATGCAGAACATGAGGCTTCAAAACAGAAGGCCACAAACAAATGGGTGACATTGTGATAGTTTGTCCACTTTTAATATACAGTCTATGGAGTTGCCACTAGCATAGCCAAAATGACCATCCTTATGTACATATGTCAGCAAGGTCAAGTTCCAATGCTGGATTTTTCCTCACTTGCATAGTCAGTGTGAAGTTTTTTTTTTTGCTTCTGAAACAGAACTTATAAGTTCCTCCCTCAGGTTGCAAGTTAAGAGTGAGATATGGTTGACAGTTTGCCCTCAACATAAAATTATTTTCTTCAGTGCTTCTCAGTTTGAACCTGGCTCTTAGTTTGCTTCTCTTCATCTTCCAATTAAATGCCTCTGAACTCCCATGGTGCACTGCTGCCTTCCTGTCCCTTTCTTTGCCTCCTATAACAAGAAAGGATGGATTGTTACGGTCTTGGCGCTCCCTTCTCTCCCAGATGTAACCCTCTGTTGCTCCCTTTCTCTCCTCATATCAGTTCTCCCTCTGTTTTCAGCTCTACTTTTAGTCTTCTTCCCTTGTCCTCTCTCTCTCCTTCTCTTTTATTCATTCACCCTTTGGTCCTCCTCTCTGTCACTTACGCTTCCCTTTATCACATCTCTCTTCTCTCTGTGTGCTGTCCCTTCATCTGCCTTTTAAGTCTTCCTGCCTCCGTGCGTTTCATCCATCTCTCTTCCTCTCCTGTAACGGTGCAGAATATAGATAAGCAGCAGTCTGACAAGGAGAGCCCTTAACTGCTAACTCCTGAAAAACCTCCACACAGCACTTCATTTTTTCTTTGTATTTCTTAGACATGCATTGACTTAAGACTTGTCTGAATTGGCGAGCTGTCTTGTGGCTTCACATAAGCACGAGATTTTATAATTAAAACTTTTGGACATGCGTGCAACCACATCCATTAACTGTTTCTCTTTCTCTGTGGCAAGGCAGTGGTGTGGAGAAACAATAACATAACATGTGAGTGGGTGAATGCTTTGGATAGAATATTTTAGACATTGTTGGCATTCATGGATAAATGCAAGTGTGTGTGTGTGTGTGTGAGACAAAGAGAGAGACACAGAGAAGAAGTAAGAGTATGAACTTGTTGCATCATGCAATTTCCACTTCTACCTAATACCCTCTCATTAACCATCTTTTTTTTTTAAGTTTTCCTCTCCCTTTCTTTCTTTTTCTCCTGTAATGCCTGCCAAATGTGCAATAACACTGCTTAGCATGTTTAGACACGCTAGTTTACACACATACAGTAGATCCCCAGTCTAAGACATGATTTACTACTTGTGCTTTGCCTCAAATACACCAAACATATGCAAATATTTACTTCTTCCAACTGCTCATGAAATGCACAACGTCCTTCGCTTTCCTCTCTGAATGTTCAACAATTTTACGGTAGCTTGGTCGCCAAATGAGAAAAGTTTGACAAAGTAATTTTCTCCTCTCTTGTCTCCCTTTCTTCTATTTGTCAGCACTTTCTTTCATCATCGGGCTTTATTCCATTAAGGATTTTGTGAATCAGAACAATTCTGATCATGGTCCACAGACTGGACAATTATTTTTAATGCGGTATGGTACTATACATTCAGAAGGCACCATTCATTTACTCCTTTATCTTCTTCCGTACAAAATAGGATATTTCTTCAAAGGCACTTACGCGCTCATACAAATATGCACACAGAAAAACAAACACAAATTACAGCTCCTTTCCGCTGAGTAATATTGCAGACACGTACTACAGTTATGTTGGGTAAAAATGGAAGTTATCCAGGAAATATTTCATGAAAATTGTATTTAGTTCTGTAGTAATATTAGCAGAGTGTAGATCGCTGTGGGGCGTTCCTATAAGCATGGTAATGTGCATCCTCTACGTCTCACCAAGCTCCTGTGAGTCTCAGTCTCAATCAGAATTAGCCCCACTATATGGCTAAAGAGCGTCACGCTAATGTTCGCCATTAGCTCTTACTCTTTGACTTCCACTTTGCTCTGAGCATCTCAGCATTTCAGCATCCTTGATTCCAGCCACAGGGCAACAAATTATTGAGTAACAAAGAACCCGCTCCATTAAGCAACCTCTCCATCCTGCAGTCCTCTCCATCCAGCCCTCCACATCCCTCAAATTTGACACTTAAAACCCTCCACTTTAGAAATGTTTTCGTCATTTGACCCGACTCCTCTCATAAATCAGGTTAAGTGAGTAGTTTCACCGTTCCAAATTCAGTTAAAAAGGTGTGTTTGTTTTGTGATTCAAGTGGAAACTGGTGCTCTTCAAGTTACAAAGAGAACATTTTTTTAGTATCGTAAGAAAGTGATCAGATAATTGAAAAAAACTTTTCTTTTCTAGTCAAGGTGGACTTACCTTTCCTAATTTTGTTTACTATTATTTTATTGCTAACATAAGGCAAATCATTTATGGACCAAGGATTTATTTGATTGGAATGACATTCGTCTAAAATTGAAATATGTGTCTAGTCAGTCATTCCATGGTCTTAAATCATTTTTCAATCCAGTTGTCTTTTTGGTTCCCTGGTTGTCCTGTGGACTATGAGGCAATGGCCCACACACATCTACAAAAATATTTTTGTGGTTACGACAACCTTATCTATTTAACAAAAACAAAAATATGTGAACAACTATTTTCTTAATTCCCAGAACTTATTTTTATTAATATTGCCCGCACTGACCTGAGTTGAAAATACTTTTTTTACGCTGACATTGCCCTCTCTGTCTTTAACCAATTGCAAAATTCGGTCTGTTGTTGTGAATTCAAATCACTCCTGCAGAAGCTGTTCGCTCTCTCGTCTAGCTGATGGTGTTTCGGTGTATTTTAGAATCTTTCTGTTCAGACTTTTTTTTATATCTTTGGATCTGTCTTTCTTATTTTATGTTTTTTTTATGTTTTTTGGCAGCTCTCATAATCTTTCTTCTTTCCAATTTACCACAAAACATGGGATCACCCCACCTCCAAAATGAAAAAAAGATCAATATGAATGTTGTATGAATTTTCTTTGATTTTTAATGTCCTTTAAAAATGTGTCAAAATTATATTTTTCAGCAACGCTCTCCATTTGAGCATTCATTTCATAAATCGCCACTAGACTTACTCCTCTCTCCTGGAAGCAACAATTACCATTACAACATCTATTGATTATGTATGTTTTGCTTCTCCCAGCTTTGGTCATATAGCTGGCCCCGTTGGCTTTTAGTGCATATTAGCGCATGTGAGTGCTGCCCACTGGTTCGCTCCCACCCTCCGGTTCCCACTCAGGTAAACACCGTTAGCTCTGACAGCACTTTGGTCTTCATTGGCAACGCTAACTGACATGTTGAGAGCTGTATTGAGAAGCATCAAAATGTTCGCAATCTCAGATCTTGCACCTTTCAACTTGTGTTGCAAAAGGCTCCTTCTGCTGCCATTGCATGCAGACATATGTTCTTATGGATGTAGTCAATCCCTCAATGATCAGTCTCAAAGGGCTCTATTAGGGCTGGGGTCACAAATAGGCAGACCGTGGACAGCTTAACCATGAGTCTTTAACCAAGAATGGACGGACTCTTCAATGTTCGTTCTTCCCACAAGCAGTTCAAAACCAGTTTGTCTCATGTGTTCAGAGACCGTGATGATTGTGAAGCACCGCTAGACATACGAGACAAAGCACAAATCTTTTGGGCAAACATAGCCACTCACATCCGAAATGAAGGCACAGAAAAATAAACCTCAGAGCCCAATATGATCAGATTCTTAACGCATTATTTTCACTGTCCAACAATGATGTAAACCGAGCCGAAACAAGTGGTGTCTATAACCTAAATCAAAGTCCCTGCACACAATTTTCTCGTTTTAGAAGATAAGAATAACATAATATCGTGGCTTTTTTGATTGACATCACATCTGAATTAAATTAATTTAAAGCTTTTATTTTAAGAGGCACATTTTTTAAAAGCTTTTTGTTATGTATTTTATTTTTTAAATCCAGCCCTTATCTGACTTGAAATGAAAGAAGAACTTTTATTTATTATCAGAGTATGTATCATTTATAATTCACCCAGTTCAATTTGAAATCTGACTTATTATTCAATTGAACTTTCTTTTCTCTTTTGTTGACAACATACAGACGTTAATACAACTCTTAGGCTACTTCAATATATATATAGGACTAAATCATAGCGCAAGTTAGGAATTATTCTGATGTTCCTGACAATTGCATGAGGAAATTCTCTCTAACTGGACCTCGCTGAATTTTAATTGAATATCCCTGTATTAAGGGATAGATGATGGGCTGCAACTTTATACTCTTACTCCACTTTATTTTCTGTACTCTCTGAAAATGAAGTAGAGTAAGATGCATGAAATGGAAATACTCAAGTGAAGTAAAAGTAGCCTACTTAGAATTGAAACTGCAGTACATTACTTGAGTAAATGTACTTTATAATTACATGAAACCAGTAAGAAATGTTGTGTGGACATGTGTGTGTTGTTCAGCATTTGTGTTGGATCTGCGATTGGATTCACTATATGGAATGTGTGTTGATTTGGTGACATAAACATCAACTTTGTTTGTTTGAGGTCCATGAGAGTCTCATTTGGCTTTATGTAGTGTGATGGACGAAAAATGGTGCAGGAAATTAAACAAGCAAAGAAAAAAAATGAAAACATTGAACCCGAATGTAATGGGTAAAATCCCTTGGAAGACTTTGAAAATCTGATTCACTGGATCACAATTTATAAACAAAGTCTTGCTTTTGTGACTCCCAGGGAACATGAGAAGAAACTGCAGTGATGCATAGTTAAAGAGGGATTAGTACTGTAAGAGTTTGAAATTTACAATAACGGCTGAAAATGTAGTAAAATATCGACTCACTCCTCTGTGAACGTCCTGGCAGAATGGCGGTCCGGGAGCTACATTACTGTGGTATTTACACAGAGCAGACACACTGACCTTCTCTCTGCTTGATAGAAAACCTCTGTGACATTCAGCTGCATTGATCAGATTATAGAAAAGTCAGTTGTTTAATGTGGACCATCGAAAGTAAATGATACCTCGCTATTTGGTTAAGGTAGAGAAATCCAGATAGAGTGATAGGAAGGTAGGGAGAAGGAAGATTAAATAAAAAAGATGGAGCATATGGCTGCATGCGGGGTTGGTCATAAGGTTTAGTTTAGCCTGTTGATCACAGTTGCAGTCAGAGGAACCCCAGGGAGCAGCCGACCTTTGTGTGTGTGCGCGTGTGTGTGTGTGTGTGTGCAAGCTGTTTACTGAAAACTAAAGAGTGCACCTTACTTTACTGACCTTTCTTTCAAGGTCCATCTAGTGTGAACGTTAGTTCTCTGGCAATCATATCTGGAAAGCAGGAGAGCATTGTACTAGTTATAAATGTCATTACAAACTTTTCAAGTTTACTGTGATGATGGTGTTTGCAAGGAACATTACAAGCTGCCCATAAATCTGTCCAGTATATCTCTAATTAACAGATTTATTTGGCCACTTGGGGCAGTAGGCCTACTTGTACATTAGGCATATAGCAACATCGGCATTCAATTGGAGTTGTGTTTCTGGCCACTTTACATTCTCCTTTTAGTTCAGTTTTTATCTCCACTAAATCGAGAGGTATCTGTCTCTTTAGCAAATACCTCTCAGATTCAAACTAACTTTGTCTGCTTTTTGATGCATATTTAGTTTGTGGGGCTTTGTTTTACTGAAAATAGATGACGCTAGACAAAATACTGATGACAGTGGTGAGAGTGCTTATCAGATTTGAGGGCCATAAAGCTTAGCTGAAAGATGCAAAAATGCTCCGTAGAGCTGAGAGGAACTGTGGAGCCGAGACCATTCTCCATGGGTTCATCACTACGAACAACCCCTTTCACACACAAGTAGTCATTTGATCCATTGTTCATAGAAAAAGATTGAGTCCAGCAGCTTTGAGTAAACTGTTCCTTTCTGTGATTACAAAGCACTCCAAATAAACTGATGATGAGAGATCTCTTTTATAATAAACACACCGCTTACCCCACTAATAGGAATCATGATCGTTTTCATTCAGTTATACTGGTCCCTCTAACCTGATTATAAAAGACATTGTAGAATGAGTGCACATTCATGTGGATTAAACAAGTCACTACCGTTAAGACTGCATCGTATGTTTATTCACAAGTGTACATGGTGTTATTTCAAATGTCATATTTCCTGTAAGGCTAACATAAACTCTGAGAACATAAGAAGCCTGAGTTCAAATAATGTGATTTCATCAATATTATACTTTGATTCCAAATGTGCAAGATGAAAGACTGTCAACACTGATCTGGGTCCTGTTGCACACTGCTCAGTACTACAAACACAACATTATCATGTTTGACAGCAGATGCCCTGTGATCACACTGTCTTTGGTGCCAAGCTTTTTACCAAGTGAGCCATGCACTGTCATTAAAACAAGAGTCCCACGGGGAAAAAAGTCAGTCAGGCTATCAGACATGCTATTACTGGGAATGTGGCTAAATATTTCGCTCTCCCAGGCCCTTACTGGTAATTGGTGTTTAGTCTGGAAACACAGAACAAGCAGAGGAAAATACAGGCTACTGAGAGCTTCCATGTGGGTAACGCTCTAAATACTAAATTCAAGTCAGCTCACCTTTTCAGGCATTCATTCAGGGGAGAGAGTGGGGTGGGTGGATAGAAGGGAGATCAAGAGAAACATAAAAGAGGGATTACAAAAGGAAACAGAATGGTGGAGTGTTTTGGAGTGACAGACAAAAAGAGGCAAAAGAATAATTCATTATTTTCCAGCCTAGTCTGTCTGACAGCTGATAAGAGAGATCAATACCAGCGGAGATGCTCATTAGAATCACGCGTGCGTTGTGTGTGTTGTCTTCTTATGGGCAAGTGATGAGCCTGGAATTGAATGAAACAAAGTAAAGCAACAAACCAATTTAATAGAAAAGGAAACTATAGATAGACCGGGCACAAAGGCAGAGAAAGAAAACAAAAAAGATGAATGACGGGGCAGAAACATGCCGATGAATGGAGTAACAGAGCATAAGATAAAATGGGGCGCTACACTGGAGCTCCGGAGATACACGGGATTTTAAAGGCAAAGAGGAAAATTACATTCTCACAAATCAACTAATTTGTAAAATTGTATTTTGACAGATGCGTGCTGGTCTAAATATGCTAATGCAGCATTGGACCTGATTTCCATTGCTCAGTGTTGCTGCAGAGACCCGGTAACTCCACAGTTAATGAGAGTGACACAAGCAGGCCACACCATTAGCCTCTGATGGTGATCGGGTTGTCAGAGGAGCCAGCGAAGCAGGATGCAAAGAAATACAGGTCAGAGTCTGAGACAAATAGAATTTCCCTCCTGTGCTTTCTCATTATGATTACGCCTGGGACATGAAGAGAAGTGTTAACAGGTTGAATCCAATCGGTTTAGAGGCTTCTGGCAATGGGACTAAATCCACTGGTGCAGCTGAAAAACAACTGGACCCAATGGGCTTGAGTTAAGAATGTGCTCTAAAGCATTTCAGCTGTAACTCTCAAGTAATGACGTGTATTAAAGTGACTGCAAATAATGTCACACTTTTCTGTGTATTCTTTTTGCTTTTTACACACTTGAGACCAAATGAGGAAGTGGTTCGGATGTTTCGGACTTGAAGGCAGTGATCCGAAAGCCACACTGAGTGAGGGGATGGGAGCTGCAGAAGGCAATTTCAACTTAGTCCTTATCTGACTTCACACCTGGAAGCATGTGCAAAGCAAAGCTGCTCCCTCAGACATGGATTGGTTCTGACTGGGAACACCTGACTCACCAATATGTGTGCCAGTGAGAGCAGAGCAAGTGAAAGCCAGGCTATCTGTATGCATAAATATTGTTTAACATGCAGCAGTGTGACATGGTGTTTTTATTTGCAATTAAGGCCTCATTGACTTCATTGTCTTTGGATTTGTACATATTAGTAATAGTGAGAAATATTACATTTTCTGCCAATGTTGTGACGATTACGTGATAATGGTGCATGCTAAAACATTAAAAAGCAAGTAAAAAAGAGTCATAAAGTCAACAAACTCACTCAGCATCAGTCACCATGCGCTACTGGTCTCCCCAGACAAGTAAGGTTGCCCCTGAAACGTGCATGAGTGTGTTGAATCAGGCAAGGATGTATTTTATTGCTTATTAATTTAAATTTCCAAATTTCAAGAGGAATTTTGTGAAATGTCTTTTATCAAAAGTTACAGTCACATTTTGTGGTATTCGATTTGGATACTTGTACTCGTTATTGTCAGATCTTCCTTCCCCTCTCACCTGTTTCAACCCCAGTGTTAATTTCTGCTAGTTCATGAATATTTCCGACCTGCCCCGCTGTAAACCCGTTCTTCCCGCCATCACCAAGATCACCTGACTCACACACCTGTCCCCCCTCCTTACTCCTGCAGCATGCAACTGCCCACTTCCTCTAAATCCCCGTCAGATTGTCTATTGTGCCTCCCTGCCTGTTTAGCTTGCCTGTTTTTCCAACCCTTACCTACCCTTTACGACTTTTAGCCTGGTGTCCAGCCCCAAATCTGTTTTGTTTGCCACAGACTTTGTTTGCTTGCTTCTTGCTGACCCCATCCTGCCACTTGGACTCTGCCTCTGCTTCACCAACCCGTTGTGTTTCTAAGTGTGATAGGTATGCTCCCAGCCTGGTAATACCATCATCTTAGCACATGCTCTGCATGGAAGCGCTGCCCTTTGCCTGTCTCACTGCAGGTACACTCCTGGAGGCTTTTATTTTCTCATTAGGAGCTGATATATATATATATATATATATATATATATATATATAGGTAGGTAGCACTCAGGACCTCATCTTGATGCAAGTGTCAAGTGTGGCTAATGAAACAGGCTAGTCTCCCGGGCTATGTTTTAAAACTGACCTTATTTTAACTTTGAAGACCTTTAAAGACTTTTATTGATCCGTTTAGCTCTTCGCTGCAGGCACTTGAAGTAACCTGTTGCCCAGGCCCTGTAGGCTGGATAGTTTCTTTTGATCTGTATGCTTGTCTTAGTGCTAGATAACATAACACATATTTTAACAGCTGTTGTACTGGTGCTCACCACAGGGCAGGCATTGGCAGATGATATGCCACTGAGGTAAATTACCATGTTCCTCAGTCATACGTGTGTGTATATATTGCCTTTGATGTATAACGTTGGCTTACAAAACTAATGTTATTTAGTGAGTTTTATACTATATGTAATTTATTTTGACATTTTAGAGTTATCATAGCTGATGCTGTTTGCCTGTATGCTACTGTAATGAATCTGTGCTTTGATTTTGTACATGGATTTCTACTAGACCAAGCTAATATAATATGTGGATGGGCTATAGAAAGGTTGCTGCCAACTACAAGGGTTTGTTAATATTGTTGTGGGTTTACTCTATGTCATGATCGGAACTCAGCATACGTACTGTTGTTGTGTGGTGTTGTTAGTGTATGTGTGTGTGCGTGTGCGTGTGTGTGGCGCTGCCCGAGCATCCTAGTAGTACTCAGGTAGCCCCTATAAGTCTGGCTCCTACAGATTCTGAGGTAATCAGATTGATTTTACCTTTTCATCCAGTGTCCGTGACATGTTGGCATTAACATTCTGTTTTTGTTTGGACTGTTTGTAATGAAAAGATTGCCCTAAACCTGTATATTTTAAAACTAGTGTTCAATAAATTGAGTCAAAATCCACGTTTCTGCATCATTTTGTTTCCACTAATTGTGTCAACTTTTATTTGGTTTACCACCGAACCAATCTTTTGAGTCATGCATTTGTCCTCACCTTAACTGAGAGATGTTTTATATATATATATAAATATATACACATCTTAAGTTATATATGTATTCCATAACAACTGGTTAAACTCCCATCGGCTGAGGAAGATTGTTTGATGCAGTTTGATAGAAAGCTCCAGAACAGCTACTAATGGGATCGTGAGGTGAGATTGTAAACTGCTGTTTGCAAGTTTAAGAATGGATTTTGAAACTTACTTTTTAGTTAAAATTGTTCTCATAGTGCTCAGAACAATGTAAATAATTACAATTTATTGTAGTAAACATGGCAGAATCCATATGCAGAGGAAGACCATGCCATACGAAAGCTCCAGAGCAGGTAATACATACATCGTGAGATTATTATTTACTTATTTCTTTATTGATGGTCCAGGACTTTTTTACAGTAAGGTTTTTATTGTATTCTTAATTGTTTTAGATACACTGCTTGTAGTATTTTTAAATCTATTTGGTCAATTATTTAAGCAATTATCTTAAATTTTTGTTTTGTTTTGTATTGTGAGTTTAATGCTGAACAAGACCTGTGTCCAAAAGGTTGTTCTCTTAATGCTGACAGTGTTTACTGTCATTATTATTATCATTCTCTTTCACGCCTGTGCGCATGAGACAATATTCAATTAATACGACACAGTAAGAAATGAGCACAGACAAAGGTAATCGAACGGCGATAACGTGTTGGTGGTTTCAATTAAAACAAATCACCTAAACATATTTTTTTTGCAATATATTTTCATCAGTCTGTCAAGTGACATAGCAACTCTAAAACACAATAATTATATTTTTGGGTTCTTCACTCAAAGGTACAAATGCAACATTACTTTATTTTAAAAAAGCATGGTGAAAAGATTAACCTACACAGGAGCTCCTCTGATAGGTTGAGGTACGCTGACCTTGCCAATATGTGTGCTTAATAAATTCAAACTAAACTAAAGTGTGCCCAGCCGTACCCAATATGTCTCTGTCCCTGTCAGCCTCTGGGGCAGAACATGGAGGTCAAAGCCAAATAGATTACAGTCCTTGGCAGAAAATGTAATGATGGATGCAGTGAGTTTGGAGCGTATATAAGAGAGGGCACTGTGAGCATTCTAAATGTCACATATCAAACTAGCTCGTCAGCTAAGCTTCAGGAATGTGTTTGCTCAATCAAAACCTGTTTTGATTGAAGCCTCTTCTTCAGTGCCAACAGATGCCCATGCTGTGTTCACACTTCACAGAAATGATAAACCACTAGGGGCATATTTCATCCCTCTGTACTTTGTGTTGCCAGGTGTTCACCATTAGATGTCTTGAACTGATTATGTACATCAGTGAGTCGTCACGCTGCAAGTTTCCAATACAAATGTAAAAATGTCTGCAACTATTGTGAAAATTCGAGTGAAAGAAGCATAGTTGTGGGTTAAATGTGCTCAAATGTCTTATGGGACAGGTACAATCACACATTTGAGTTATACTTCGGACTTGTGTAATGGGATTTTTTTAATTCTTATGATTATCTTACATTCGAATATAGGTCAACTAGTAAATAAGTTTGTCATTGAGCAAACTATCAGAACCTGCATTGTGAGACTCGTGATTTATGCAGCAGCTGCCTTAGCAGCATGACCATCTACTTTCCTGTTGTGTATGAATAAACACTTATGTTTTCATGTCCCACATGTTAACATGTACATATGTATCTATGCCTTGTGACCACGTTGATAAGTACTCCTTTGTTTCTAAATGCTAAAGCCAACAATAGCCCCCACCTCTGTACCCTGTCTTTAAAGATGCTATTAAATTCTCAATCTTGAGTGTTCACTCACACAGAATTGTTGCGACTCTGTGTGACAGGGCCTCTTCTTGCAAGAATAAATTATTTCATAGACAAGTTCTGTTTTTTCGATGTTTGTCATTTCAGCTTAAAAAGACTCAACCTGGTTAAGGTCATTTTTCCCACCACAATTGTGGATGTACAAAATTGTTATTACACAACTGTGTTGAGGTAGCCCCTGTAGCTCAATACTAAACTTCATGTTAGCTGCACATCTGTGAATATTTCACTTAAAATCAAGAATTGCTATAAATCTTTACTTGAGATTATATATTATGTGCTACAAGGAACCTCAGATGACTTTGTGGTGGAATAGTCTTCCCATAGCTGGTATTTTGGCTGAGTGCCCAGCACTAATCTTTCCTGCGAAAAACTATTGAGCTCCCCAAGCATACAATGTTTTGTTGTAATTGTGTAACTTGCCATGGTTTGTCAGCTGTGAATGTTTTGCTATGTTTTGTCGGTCATGTGGTGGGACAAAGGGAATAGTATCTGGTTAGGAGTCATTTTACGGCTCCTACAATTTCTTAATGATGACTTAAGACAGTTCCTGGAAAGTATTGTTACTACAGAAAAGAAAGAAGCTGGTCAGACAGCACACATAGTAAATACCCACTCTAAGGAGTAAAAAATAGATTCATTTTATATAAGAAGTTAAGGATTTCCACAGGAATTTCCCTGAAACAACTGCTTTAAGACTCTCTCTGATATGCTACAAACGATTGGAATTAATGATTGAAAGTCAACCTAGAATGCTGCACCCATTTTACCAATAGTTTTTAAGAAATAATTCTTATGGAACAGTTCCTTCTTATTAGGAAACTTTCATGGTTCATGGTGGACATTAATTCCCTGTCCATTAATAGCATCCATTAGATTATTGCTAGAGTATTGGCCAACTGTTCTTTCTACAATTTTTAAATGTTTGGCATCAAAGCATAATTAACATAACCTTTAGTTCTCTCTCTCCACTGCCCCATCCCTTCACTATTCTTCATCATCACTATCCTCCCTCTGACTGCTGCCAGAGTCTGCTTTGCCCTTGGCTGTGTCAGACACAGTCAGTTGTCTGTCTTAGCCTTTTAGGGGACACAAATGACCACCTCGCTGTAGAAAAAAAGTAATTTAGTGGTTTTTATGCTTCTGCCCTGTCTAACCTTCTGCCATTTTTGTTTTAATCAATGACTCCTCCTGAGTCTTTCTTATTGTCGAAGGATATTTCATGCAATATATGAATTGCAATGACAACGCTAACCATGCCATATCACTGTAGTTCCTCATGGCTCTGCCCACTTCCCATTTAAATGGTCTTTTTTTTTTTTCACAGAACACTGCTGTATCACTCACACAGTATTTTGAAATCATTATTCTCACTGTGATTTGGGGAAATATGTGTCGTTTCCCTTGACATGTTCAATTGATACTGCACTAATGTCATTACTCAACCTTTTGGTAAATCTGTACATTATAAGCCTCATACCATTACTGTGTTGCACAAAATCCACAAAGCTTGACTTCAAATATTCTTCTGGTCAGACATGTTAATCAGCTTTACTCTCTATAACCAGAGCAAAAAAAAAATAAAAAATGCCTCTGCCTGGCTAAACATATGAGTATCTACATTTCTATACAAATATCCCGCTCGTGTTGGCGAGTCAGATGTGATAATGATCCAATGAGAGGAGGGAGGAACAGAAAAAAAGCGCGCTTGGAGACGGGAAGCCGCTCAGTGGCTTGCATAGTGCGCACCTCCCCTCTCCGTAGCGCGCAGAGCTTCCTCTCGCTTTACGGAGCCTGTTTGCAAACCCTGCTCTCCACGCCAGAGCCTGCAGCTGTCTCTGTTGCTGTCCCACTGCTGCTGCTGCTGCTGCTGCTGCTGCTGCGGCTGTGGAGAATCGTCGCCCCGCGTGACGAACCGACGGCGGACTACACTCAACCTCGAAGTGTCAGCGCAAACCTGAAGGATATCGCAACTTTTAAAACAATTCCCAGCACAGTTGCGATGAGGGGGGGGCCGCGGGGGGGCTGAATGAAGACACCTGACAGCTCGTAACGCCCCAGCTGCGTGTTGACTGAAATCGTTGCCGCTGTGACGGCTATAGGAATGTGGACTACAAGTCTATCTCAGCGGTGAGTGTTGTAATATATTGTTTGAAATGCCTCTCTCTCTCTCTCTCTCTCTCTCTCTTTCTCTCTCTCTCTCTCTCTCTCTCTCTCTCTCTGTGTGTGTGTGTGTACGAGGGTTTTTGTCAGACTACGTGTAAGCATTCCGCAAAAATTAAGTTTGGAGCTTGAGCGTCGAAGTCTTTTGCCCGACGGGTTTTGAACGCAAACGTCATATACAATTTTGAAACCAAATATTTATAGCACATAGCAACAGGTCACTTTTATATTTAACCTATATTGTTGTGTTTTTTTTTTTTTTTCCCCCCCGACAGTAATTTAATAGCAAATACAAGCTTAGACATAAAATATGACCCCGTCTGTCCATCCCTCTCACGCAGCACAAGGACCTGCCTCTGCCCCTGACGCCATGACCACGGACCTGAACTTGACCTCCCTGCTGAATGTAAGTGATCTTCACAATCACACAAGTGAAGAATGTTCCATCAGGAAAGGTGTCCAGTTCTACTACCTGCCCACTGTCTACATCATGGTCTTCATCACGGGGCTGGTGGGCAACAGCCTGGCCATTTGGATGTTCGTGTGCCACATGAGACCCTGGAGCAGCATCTCCGTCTACATGTTTAACCTGGCGCTGGCTGACTTCTGCTACGTGCTCTCTCTGCCCTTCCTCATCTTCTACTACTTCAACAAGACGGACTGGATATTCGGGGATGTTCTGTGCCGACTGCAGCGCTTCATATTCCACGTGAATCTCTACGGGAGCATTCTGTTTCTGACCTGCATCAGTGTTCACAGGTACACCGGGGTCGTGCACCCGCTCAAGTCTCTGGGCAGACTGAAGAAGAAAAATGCGGTTATTACCAGCGCGTTGGTGTGGGCGGTGGTTGTTATAAGTATTTCCCCCATCCTGTATTATTCCAGGACTGGCTTGAAGCATAACAGTACCACTTGCTATGACACCACCACTAAGGATGAGTTACCTGGCTATTTCATCTACAGCATGACTTTGACTGTTTTTGGGTTCTGCATTCCCTTCATTATCATATTTTGTTGCTATGGCATGATTGTCAAAGCGTTGATCTGCAATGATATGAACAACGCGCCCCTGCGGCAGAAATCCATCCACCTGGTTATCATAGTGCTGGCCGTCTTCGCCGTCTCCTACCTGCCTTTCCACGTGATGAAGAACCTCAACATGAGGGCCAGGCTGTACTTTCAGGGCCCTGACTTGTGTGATTTTAATAACCGCGTCTACGTCACCTACCAGGTGACACGGGGGCTGGCCAGCCTCAATAGCTGTGTGGATCCTATTCTTTACTTCCTGGCTGGAGATACCTTCAGGAGGAAGCTGTCACGGGCCACTAAAAAGCCCTCCAGGAAGGGGGACAATGTCCTTCAGTCCAAGAGCGAGGAGACGGCTCTCAACAGCCTGGCAGAGTATGTGGAGAATGGGGACCGGAGGCTGTGACATGGCACCTCTGTGTGCCTACTAGTCACGGTTGCGGATCTCCGCTGGCTTTAGAAACCATGATGGACTTTGTATTGATTCAATTAATGCACTGTGTGGACTGAAGACTGTGTGTAAAACTTAATGATTGATGGCTTATAGCACTGTAGGATAAATACTTCATTTAACCCTGTGATAACCGTCGCAGCCTGTCGTTGTCGATAAGCTATTGTACTGTATTGCCGTGTACACGTATTGTACTCTAAATGTTAGAGCCATCACTCTCCTTTCTCATCGAGTAGCCGGAGTTGCTTACACTTTGGACAAAATGAACAGTATGATCGAGCAAGCTGGGGGAAATAGGTGTCCCTACAAGCTGTGATGTCCCGGTCATCAATTTCTTCTGGGAAAAAAAATGGGACTGAGAACGGATTGCACCTCCTCTATTTACCGAGCTGAGACTTAATCAATAGCTATTAAGGAGGAAAGCTCGCGGTTAAGGAGGTGTACCTGCAATGGCTTTTAGAGGAAAAAGTAAATGCACTGAACCTGAGATTGCTGCATGGATGTGCCCTGCAGACATTGTAATGCACTATGACCGGGGACTCTCTGCTCAGAGGGCTACCTATCACTCCGCATTTCTTTCCCCATCGAGTACTGACTGGGCGAGAAATGTGGTCGACTGGTTTTTCATTTTGACAGCTCTGAGGATAAGGTCTGCAATGGCTCTGTTACCACAACCTTTCTCTCCTTCTTACTATGTCCCTTGCAGAAAAAAAAAGAAGAAGATAATACCTACAGTATTTCTGTGTATATGATACTATGATGAATGTTTGTTTTAGGGGTTGGACTGTACAGGATGTTTTGGGCTGTACAGGATGTTGTGACGTTGCAGATGAATTTGTGTTGTTAACTGTTTTTGTCCCCAGTCGGTGTCACTCATCCAGACCTTTAGTGCATGAGCCCACGATCAAATGTCATCAGTGAAACACTAACCGCAGCAGGTTCGAACTATTCTAGTGTTTATTGCAGCGTAGGGAATAAATAATGTCTCTTAAACGAGCATAGCGGACACACACTCAATCACCTACTTTGTGACTCCCAACATATTGAAGACTTGTTTTGTATGAGATACCTCGAAGTAAATACTGCACTATGTCCGTGTTTTGACAGATAACCATTTCTCTTTTGCATCTGTTGTAATCACTGTGGAGAAATGATTGTGGAGTGTATATTTCACCCTGGACTAGGTGTTTGATGTCTGTACTAATACCTTTGTTAATCTGTAATGTGGCCAGCTATTGTCAAGAAAGGAAGTGACTCCACCGTACAGGACATTTGGGGCCACGTGTATCTTTGTCAATAAATTTTTATATTTAAAACATGCCAGACGATGTAATGAGACTCGCATAATTATTTCAAGACGGTGGGCCATTTTTAAGTCTGTGATTTGTAGCATTTATATCTCCTTCTTTGTGCGCGCTGCACCGCGTCCTTCGCTAAATGTGTGCACTGTTACGCTGAGTGAACAAACACTTTAGTGCAGACGTTCCTGCAGAGTTCTGTCCTCTCGCTGCTCCTCCTCTTTCTCCGCGCAACCGTTGAATTTATTTTCCCAACACCGCCAGGAGGAAGCGAGGGGACGAGGGAGGAATAAAGAGTGGCACCTTTTTCTCCTGGCTTATCCTAAGACAGCTTTTGTGCCCCATCACAATGGTGTGGAGTTATTGATGCAGACAGGGGTGTGAGGCTGTCGCCAGGACCCCAGGGCTGCGTTTCTGTCGTGGGCACAGGAAACCGACCAACCCTCTTCCTCCAAACAGGGCCCATGAATACAAACGGCTTTTGATTTCCTGGCTCTGAGGTGCAAACTGCATAGCTGAACTTGGCAAACCAGTGCGTGTGTGTGTGTGTGTGTGTGTGTGTGTGTGTGAGTGTGTGTGCGCGCGCGCGTGTGTGTGAGTCTCTGTGTTCGGGAGCCCGAAGGCAACGGAGAACTTATTTGAGTAGGTGGCTGTTATTGCTGTTATATCTGTTTGTTGGCAATAGGTTGAGGTTTCGTGATCAAAAGGCACTGTGACATGCACAGGGGAATGTTAATATGCATGTGTATGTGTTTATTTTGTAGAACATATAGCCGCTGTGCTCTGTGTACACGTGATCAGATTAAAGCAAGGTTAGATTCAGCCAGCACCAGATCCCGAGCCAATGCCAGTGCTTTTGAGTGTCAAATCTTGACTTGCAGAAAGTTGGGATGCTTGCCAGTAGCTCCTCCCTCCCTTCTCAGCCACCTTTCACCTCTTTTCTCTCACATCCTCCTTTCTTATTCTCAATCTAGAATTAAAAAACAAAAGCCCTTTCTTCACTGCATTCCACTACTTTCAGGGGGATACTGCTTGAATAAGTGCTGGGGAGAAACAGAAGGAAGCGTCGAGTGTGAAGAGTAATGGCAGTTGTGGAGAAGAAAGATTGCGCACGTATTTCCCGAGGACACTGTTGGTGGCAGGGGGGCCCACAGGGTAATCACAGTGAGGACGGCTGAAATACTCAGCTTTGTTTTCGAGAGATTTACAATGGGAGCTGGCACCTACGTACCTCACAGAGGCACCGGCTGCTTGAGCCAAAAACTAACCACACAAAACCCAAACATGATCAAAATTTCAGCGTTTGGTCTTTGGTGAGCAACCCATGATACAAACAATCATGGGGCAGCGTGAGTAGTGCGCTGGGATTAGGCTGCACAATTTAGTGACTCCATTGACACCCTGCATGTGACAATGCTGCAAAGGTCACTCGATGAAATATAAACTCTGACACGTGTGAGTTCCCACCTTGTTGCTGCATCATAATAAATCATGCAATAACCTGTGACCTTATCAGGCTTTAGTTTCAGATTTTACATTTAACATAGCACTTGTGCATAATTTAGTTTTGCAATGCACAGTAGGCCTATACACGGAGGAAAACAGTATTCGGTGTTGAGGCTGTGCAGAGCCCTGACAGCCATGCAAGAGGGAGGTACTGTGTTTGTACACAACATGATGCAGTTTTTCAGAAGAAGTCACACAACGAGGTACATGTTTTCCGACCGTAGCAATTAAGTAAACACTTCAGGAAAATATTTTGTTCAGTAATTCTTGGTTACAACACTGTGCTACTGATGCGCTCTTATGTTAACATGTTTTTACTTGCTCCGATCAGGCATCAACTTGATGCGACCTGTGAGGGAGTGCATGCAATTACACACACGCACACACACGCACACACACGCACACACACGCACACACACACACGCACGCACGCACGCACACACACACACACACACACACACACACACACACACAATCGAACAGAGTTATAACACAATTTAGTAGATTTGATGAAAGAAGCTTCCAGGCACTAAACACATTATCGCTGCTGAACCTCATTGTCAATGTGTGAAGATAGGATGACATGTAAGTGTTTTATAAACCATACAGATGAATATGTATCCATGACCGAGGATGTGTTTAAACTCAAATCGGTCGTTCTTGTTTGTGTGTGTGTGTGCGTGTGTGTGTGTGTGTTAAATTCTTAATAATATATGAATGTGCGACCATTGGTGGAAAGCAACTAAATACATTTACTCAAGTACCCTATTTGAAGACAAGCTCTTGTACTTCGAAAAAAAAGTATTTAGATTTTATGCTTTTATATATTTTCACTCAATTTAAGGGTTGAATAATATATGTAGTGACTTTAACATATATCCATTTTATATCTTAAAGCCACTAGGGGGCGAACGGGAGAACTTGTTCGGACACGTGTTATGCCACAAACAAATCACTGTCTGGCTGTGTGTCTCTTTCGATCTGCTGATCTATTTATTCCGCTGCTCGTGACACCATGGCATAAAAATCATCAATGTTTCAAATATACTTTCAATAAATACATTTTACATGCTAGGTAACAGCACAACACAGGATCCCACAAGACAGGATAAGACACGACCTCCACGACCACGTTGACACGACCAATTGACACAACCACGGTCAAAAACTGTTTGCTTCCGTCCACACACCTGTTCTCATTACCAGGCACTTAGCTATATGCCCTTTCCTGTTAATGTGCCACCCTGTGTTCAATGTAGGAACTGCATGTCCAAATTCACCCTGTGTTTACCGTCAAATGAAATAAAGCAACAAAAATACATTGTGGCTCCAACAATATACATTTTACTCCACTACATGTATTTGGAAGCTAAAGCTATTATTCAATTTTGCAGAATAAGCTTTTAAAACATATGAGCATATGAAATATGATGCATTGTTATCCAGTAAGATCCTGCAGGATCCCGGCCAACATACTCTCTTTAAGAGACAGTCTTAAGCTCGGTACTGGTATCATATGAAGCTCGATGACCAAATTAAATCATTGGTACCATGTCATGCTAGCTTGTTGAGAACGGGGTTAAGTAACGCAGTAAAGTTAGGCTAAATTCTGGTGAAGGAAAGCCTGGAATAGCAATTTTCGAAGGGGTTCCTTGACCTCTCACCTCAAGATATGAAAATTATAATGGGTTCCACAGGTACCTTTGAGTCTCACCTGTACAGACATGCCCACTTTAAGATGAATCCATTTGGCTTAAACCATGCAGTTTTTTTGCATGCAGTATAAATGCAGTAGTATTTATATATAGTTCAGTATATTATGTTTGCCTATTCGAAAATTGTCTATTTGATTTAATTAATTAATCTTTATTTCTGATTTATTACTTGAAGCATGACACACACTGCTGAGCTGCATCTCAAATTAATCTTCAGGTTCCCAGCTGATGTATACCACTGCATAATGAGTATTTTTATTTATACTTTTAGTACATTTTGGTGATAATACTGACAAGTAAAAAAAAATAATGTGGGTTTTGTAACAGTGTCATAATGAGCCCTGCTTGTTTTTTCTTTTTCTTCTTTTGTTTGAATCTGATTGAGTCATGTCATTTATTCAGTCATGTTTGTTTCCTGTTTTATTTTGTTACTCACTTCTACTGTTTCAGATCATTTCACTTTCTGTCTTTGTGTGTTTTTCCACCAGTTTTTATTGTGTGACCTTTATTAAAGGTACAATCATTGTATCTGCCCATGTTGGGGTCTGCATCCTGCCTGTCCTGCTCTCCAAACCGTAGCAGAGTATTTTTACATTGTGATCTTGCTACTTCTACTTTTAGTAAGGAATCTAACTACTTCTTTTCCCACTGGGTGTAACGCATGTAAGTAAATACGATTTATTTAAAGCACTTAGCTTTGAAATAAAACATTGAACATGAAATATTAAACAAGTAGAATTGTAACAAACACAAGAGCAACTACATGTAATTTACAAAACAAGAATAACACAAAAACAAAAAGAAGCGAGTCAATATAAGGAAGTTTTGAATTATTCATTTTTTTATTTTTCTCTTTCCAGTTGAATTGGGTAATCTTAATAATGGCCATCCTTTCTTTTGTGTGTGTACGTCTGTATCCATAATGATACTGCCAAGATATATATATATATATATATATATATATATATATATATATATATATATATATATACACACAGTATATATATAGCCATACAGCATGAATGGTAACCTGAGGTGTGGCTGCTCTTGACAGAAAAAGCCATTTGAAATGAGATGGATTGTCTTCAGGGCAATATGTTCACTGTCACCTCAGGTGCTGACTGCATTAAATGATGACTTCATGTTCATGTCGTCAGACATACTCCACATGTTTGGGCGTTGAAGCTAAAAATAGACTGTGATCCTGTAAGACTTGTATGGACAAGTGAAAACACAATGAAACACACACACACACACACACACACACACACACACACACACACACACATACACACACGCACACACACACACTCCTTGCTCTTTCACTTTACAGATGATGTAAACATAACAATGAGTAAGAACCATCATCATTATAAACTTTTATGGGTTGCTGTAAAGTCATGTTTATGTCTTTGGCTGCTTCCAGAAACAATATTAGACTGGTGTTGTGTATATAAGATGTGCAAGGATTAGATGGGACTGGAAGCCCGAGGAGGAGAGGGTGTGTGTGTGTGTGTGTGTGTTTGTGTGTGTGTGTGTGAGAGAGCAGGGGCTGTCATATTTTGGCTGTCATGAGGTTTATGATCAATATCTCTGCAGCCACTCCCGTCTGGCTTTTTGTTGATTTTCTGCCGCTTCTTGGCGTCATCGTCGATCATCTTGAATGATTGGCTTACTGGCTGACATCCACAAACCAATGTCTTTGATTTCAGGGGGTTACAATTATCAAATGAAACAGTTTGACATGGACCTGAGAGGAAAACGTGCGGAATTCTAAAAGCGGTTCGGCCTGGTTGGTGTTGGATCTGTAACTGTATATATGCATTAAGTAAAAGCTGATGCTGTTTGCAGTTGACTAGATATCAGAACGGCAGTTTTGCAAACAGAGTGACAGGAGCATCGTCAGACAGGGCACAGACGAGCCGGCCTGTCTTGATAAAAGTTCTGACAGGAAGTGGAGCTCCGAAACGGACTGAGGTTAAAGGGTGCTCGCTGCTTGAGAGGACATGGAAGGGACGAGATAAGGCGAGGTGTGAGAACAAGCGGCTGAGAACGACGACACCAAATGTGCTGTAGGCATATAAAAAAAAGCTGCAGGAGAAAGAAAGTACGAAAGAAGAAAGAGTGGAGCTAAAAATAAACGGGCACATGCTGTTCCGTGCAGTATGCATACGGAATATACAGGGGTTAGTGAAGGATGCGGGAGGAAGAAAAATGCATCACGGTCACAATAGTAAATAGAGAGACATTTGTTGAAGTAAAGGTACAAACAAACCTTAATCTTAATGTGGCAGGTTAGGCAGATCACACCAATTACTGCTCAGGCTTCTGCAATCCAAGTGAAAGACCAAGGACCATTGATCACGAGGCCCAAAAAATAAATGTTTCTAGAAATATTTGTAATACTTTGACACAAGAGCCACCAAAATTTAAGTTTGAACAAAATGAATAACAAGGCTGTGAAGAAAACAGTAACAAAAATAAAAAACAAAAAAAAGTACGAAGAAACCTCCTTAGTTTGGAGCTTCTCTCTGCCTGCAGCTCGTCTGCAAGTTATGAAAGTACTGTAAAGGGTGAAGATCGAGCCTTGCACTCCACTGAAAGTCCAATTCTTTTATTAGCCGGCAACCCGTCAGTCTGCCCGCTATCCTGCTGCAGGGTGGATGACAAATCTCTGAAGACCAAAGTTTATGTACCAGCAGAACACATCCACTGGTCCATATTCAGTGCGTCAGTGTGTGTGTTAAGGAGAGCGGGGAAAAAGCTTGTGGGTATGAAAGCGAAAAAGGAACAAGAGCTTTGCAACAAGCGGTGTGTAGGCATATCTATATATATACAGCAGGTGAAATATTGAACAAACATAACCATACATGCGATCGAAAGAAGGAGAAGTGCTGACTTTCGCCTTTACATGTTCACTCCCCCACATCACTTTTGGTTTGCTGTCAAGCTGTGTGTGTTGGGAAAGACATAAGCCTCTGTGGAACACACCATGTACTACAACCATGTACTACAACCATGTACTACAACCTCCCATGAAGACACATTTTTTGTTAAAAGCTGACTCTCTTGAGTTTTATCAGTTTTTGATCAGAGTTTATGGGTCCATTATTATCTTGGTAGAGGATCGTAAGTAAACCACTATAGAAGCTTGGGAATTTATTGCATGCCATATGTCTTGGCCACTTGGCAATCATCAGACTATGGCCTCCAAAAGAGTCATTGTTTGGACAAAATCAAGACATTAAAGCCTCTCAAAATGTGCATTTATCTATTTAAATCAAACATTCACGATGAATAAGCAACAATCTGCTGAAAAATGTATGTAGTTATTTATTGAGAGCTCAAAAACGAATCTGCTTAATACGGACTGTATGGGTGTGGGTTGATCTGATTTAATTGACGGTGACCAAACAGCAAACGTAAACATTTGTGGCACCGCTTGTATTTCATCGACCTGCTCCCTGACTGTAGAGTGAACCGGAAGCAGAAAAGGTCATCAAAACTAAAATATTTACCCTTACAGAAAGCGTTTGTGACTATTTAACCCTCTCACATGAGCAGCTGTGAAGTCACAAACAAAGTCTAAACATTTTGAACATACAGATTGAAATTACTGATTACTCACGTCAACATTTACATCTGCGTGTGTGGAATGGAATGTGAGAGAGTTTTGTTAAATAATATAATTCACATGTATTTGTGCAGACGTTCAGTCAAGTTCTACGTCATCATTCGGCACAATAGCAACATGGACAGATGGTCAGAATCCGCAGAGGCAATGTGTTGAACTTTTGTTGACGTTGGACAATAAATACATATTCATCTTGATACGTCCAGCTCACAGTGGTTTGGGTAAATCATGTGAAATGATTCTTTTTTTAAACAATTTTCAACTAAAAATAACCACTTCCTGTGCAAATTAGCGTGTTTGTGTTTGTGTTGTGTGCACCAGAGAACGGAAATGTGATTCTGAAGGGCCTGACATTGAGCTAAATGATTTGTTCCCTCGTGGAGGACTCAACTGCTGGTAAAAAAAAAAGTTGAATTGTTGCTCTTACTTAGAACTTTAATGCAAACTTATTTTATAAATTAAGAAACTGATTAAGTTTTAAAATATTAGTGGAGGGCTTAAAAATCCTTTACAATCTAATTAACAACTGCAGCTTTGAAAACTCATATGAAAAAGCACTGATAACGAATCTCTTTTAAAGCTGACACATGCTGCTAATTGGCATTTGCCTTTGTAACTGTGATTTAGCTCCTTCAAAGTTAATCACTTCAAAGTCCTTTTTCTGTGCTTCCATTGTTTTGTCACTTTCCCCCTCACCGTCCTGAATGTGTGTGTGCGTGCTGTTGATTCCACCATCAGCACACTGACACAGAACCACGTGTGTTGTACTTCCTGTTCCGGCATGTGAGTGTTAATGATCCACTGCAAGTAAATCTGTGTTATCAAGAATCAGATACACCTTGCGTGCTTAGCAGGTGGTTCGGGTGTGTTTGGAGTGTGAAATGTACCAAAGGAAGGTCCGATCATTACCCATTAAATCCAGACCAAGATACGATTGTGACAGCTTCCTGGTACAGCAATTAAATCAGCCAGTAAATCAGAAAACTATTTATAACACGAAACAAAAAAAGGGTTTTTATTTTACATTTAACATCATATTTTATTTTCTCTATGTGAACCTTTCTTTTAATTATACTGAAACACATTCAGAAATATTGTCGAGGCCACACGCAGATGCATCCACACGTTGCACATGCACACACTCCTCCATTATCCATTAGGAGAAAGCCATGATCAGCAGTGGAGTGCATTCTCCTCTCAGCAAAATAGCTGACAAAACATTTTGCCCTCTAAAACTGCTGCACCAACACCTACGCACATCTAGAGTGTGAGAGTTAATCGAAGCTGGACGAAATAAAATTTGTATTTTTCCTCATTCAAAGCGTACTTCGGGTTTCCAATTTCATCTCGGACCTCTTGCTCTCCACCATAAATTCACCTGACCTTCCCCGACCTTCTTCTAGTGATAAGTCATCTCTCTCGCTCTCTCTCTCCAGACGTTCCCATTTCTCCTTTTTGCTTCCTCTTCTGCCTCGTTGTTTCGATTCTATTATCCTGTCCTGCTTGGTTGCCTCACCCTATTCATCCTAGCAGTTCAGTGTGTGTGTGTGTGTGTGTGTGTGTGTGTTTATAGATGTCTGCGTAGACTATAAGCGGTGCCTGTGTGAGAGTGTAGAGGCTACCGAATGGCTGCAAATGATTAATGGTCTGTGTTAGGCGAGGTGAAAAATGGCAGCACACACACACATACACTCACCTTGTGCAGGTGTCCAGGTAATATCTTGTCTGTAGGGGTTGTGTCTCTCTCAATGCTAGACCGAGAAGTGAAATGGGGATGTGGTTAAAAGGAAGTGAGAGCGATGCTGTGGCTCATTGAAGGGGCATATACTGTAATTGTGAAACCATGCTGCTGACCATAACAGCTTAACCCTCCTGAACACACAAAGTTTGACGGTTAAGAGAAAAGTGCTTCTTGATTGATTTTGCTCTGCTCTGCTTGTACAGCTTTTGTACCCAACTTTTGATTCCCCTGTTTGGGATTCCCCTCTGGGCTTATGCATGTGTGTGCGTTTTAATACTTGTGTGAGTGTCTGTAAGCTGATCCATGTGTCCTGGATTCCCTGCTAAACTTAGCTGGCTGACTGTGGTCATGATTGAGTGGTCATCAGCAGGGTTCACTGAGCGGGTCTTCGGCGAGCCGAGCCCTCTTTGTCTGGGTCCAGCAGGCCTGAGTACCTGTTGCTGCAGCCTGCTGATCTCACACAACATGAACTTACGGATCAAATGAATATTGATCCAGCCGGAGACAGCGGTGGGTGGCTGCACTGTGAATCACCGATTCTGGACAGATGCAAGGTTTTACGGACTGACAGCGGGTTTAAGGTCACGTCCTCTCTAATGTGGATACATTTTAAATAAAAGCCTTTTTTATTTTCCTAAAATGCTTTTTAAAATGAAATGACCTTGAATTGAATAGAACAGAGTGAAGTTAAACACCCGAGCTTTTCTCATGACAAGTCAAAACGTCTGCTGTGAGAAAGGATTGTTGTAAGATAGCTGCAACTCAACATAGACAGAGGTGGAGATGACACAATCAAAGTCTTACTCCATTTATTTTATTCTTTCATTGCGGTAATAGCGGTAATGTACTTTTTTCACACAATCTTTATGATGAAGTCTATGAAAGGGTTAAGAGCCTCGGAAAAAGCTAAGTGGACGCTGAGATGGGATTATTTCATCAAACTACTATTTCCAAGATCAGGAACAAACTGTCATGCATAACTTTTAAGCTATCGCTGGTTAAAGTCCTAAAAAGTGCTGTGGATAAGGTCATGGCAGCAACTTAGCTCTCAACGCATTTCCATGACAACTGTGCAAACTATATCCACTGATGAAGACCATGGATCAAAGTCAACACCTCCTGAAACAGCTGGGAAGTCCTTGAGTTAGGATCGTAAACTACATTAGTTAGGATTGTAACTACTATTTTGTGGTTTACTCACAAACCATTGAAGGGAAAGTTCAAAATGTGAGGATCGACACGTATTAGCTTTCTTTCTGAGAGTTAGATAAGAAGTTTGACACCGTTTGTCCATTCAGTATGAAGCTGGAGCCAGGAAAAGACTATTTTAGATTAGTATATGAACCTCAAAGACAACACGCAGGGGCTCACTGCGCCCAGACAATAAATAGTCTGTTACAAAATCCCCTGTAATACTGCATCGTCATTTTTACACTTCGGTATTAGTAAACGAATGAGATATATTGTGGTAATTAATGAGCTTTAGAGGTGCTGGAAGGTGAATTTCTTCTTATTCTGAGGGCTGTTTCCCTTTGCTTATGCTAATTTAATTATTTTCCCTCTGTAACTTCATTTTTAGTGCACAGACATGAGTGTGGCGTCGATCTTCTTAACTAACTCTCTGCAATAAATCAAATGAGCACACATGTTGAACGATTCCTTTAGCGCAAAAAGAAATTCAAGAGTATTCAATGGAGTTTTGCCAAATTGCACAGCAAAATAAAACAACCTCGTGTGAACAGACATCCTTCGACACTCAAATATTTTCTTATTTGTGGTGACATGTCCAAAATGTCACCCAAGCACTTCCTGCAATGGCAATAGGCAATCTTATACGAGGTGAGAAGTCAGACACTTTGTTTGTGTCAATTTGAGGTCTTCTGTGAAAAAAAAACCCAGTGGACCTCAGAGACTTTCCAATTCCAATTCCTATTTAGCGCAGATAGTGTGAGAGAGTGTGTGGAGTGGTTAAAGGATGAGTGCACACGCACGCACACACACACACACACACGCACACACACCTCCTATTTTAATGGATGAATTGCTCCCATTGTGTTAGCAGCAGCAGTAATTACATTGCTGCTGGGATTCTGCCATTTCTCTTTGGACACAAAACTGAACCGTGGACATCACACTCCTCAGAATGTCCTCTGGGTCCGACAAGAATATTCACATCTGCCTGAGGACTTTACAAAACTGCTGCAGCCTCCCGAGGCAACCTCCGAGCTCCAAACCATGACAACAACACACTCGCTTACAGCATTTCTCATTATTATCCAGTACCCTCAATCAGCTTCAGTGAGGAAGTGAGAATGTCAGGCTCTTGTCTGTGATGATGATGGTTACTGTGACTCTCAACCCTAAACTTTAACCCCAAGCAGTCAACTGTACCGCACTGGATAGAGCTGTATGTATTATTAATGATGGCCAAATTCCACGCATGAAAGGCTGGCATTGTGGACTTGATGAAAGACCCTGTGTCTTCTACTCTCTATCTCCGTCACGCAGTTTATTTCTATTTCCTACTTCTTCGTTCTGTTTTCTGCTCTCTGTCTTGTCTTGTCTTGCATCATGTGTTCTCTTGCTCTGTTTTTTTTTTGTTTGTTTGTGTTTGTCTGTTCATTTTGTAATCAGTTTGGTTGTGAAAGTGTCTGCCACAATGTCTATCAGTTTCTCTCCAGACTGCTTCTGCTTTCTTGGTGAATATAATGGCATTTGCCGCAAGACAACAGCCTTTTGTCTTCATTCTTTCAGTTTCAACAATAATGAATTCTCATCCAGCAAGATGTCAACCGAAAATCCCCTCCTTGCTGTGTTTGTGCATTATGTTCATGTCGCTTTCAGAATTGTGAAGCTATGTTACACATTTATGCAATAAACCATGTTCTGACACAAATCAAAATACAATCGCATGTTTTAATCATGTGTTTACGTCTTGTGCAAACACTCCCATAAATTGACCATCGGCGATTCCATTTCTTCTGTGTAGAAATGACACATACTCTGCACATTTCACAGCACTCTCACCTCTGTGTGGAGTCTGGAGCTCACCTGAGCTATGAAAACAACATCTGAGGAACTGCCAGTGCTCTATCAAGGTTGGATGCAGGTCTGCTGCCCTCTACTGGACAACGTGTCTCACTGCAGATGCAGAACTCCACTAGTCCGGTCTTCCCAAACTGTTTAGTGAACAAAAAGACAGACAAAAATAAACCTAATCAATGCAGCTGTTTTTTTTCTCTAATTCTCCATCTTGTTGCCGCCCATCAGATTGATCCAGCATCCTCTTGAAGTCACAACTGTGATAGACTTGGTTTGTATCTGATCCAGGACAGCTGTCACTCATCTCAGTCTTTCCCATTTATTTTCACTGTGGACTAAATGCACAAAATGAAGCCCGTGAAATATTCTATAAAAAGTTTGCTTAAGCTTTCATGCGTTATATGGACTATGCATTCACAAATTGCTTTCGGAGGCCAAAAAGTCATTCACAAACAAAATAAAAAATGCACAGTGTGTTATGATACATAGTGATATTACATTATGTTTGCGGTCAATTAAATTTCAGCGGGGTCTAAAGCTTTACTTTTTTACGAATAGTTTGATAATATCCACTGTTTTTGTTTCACAGCTGGGGCTTCTGAGAACCCAAACAGAAATAATGTGCAATTCCTCCAGCAGACGGTGTTTATAAACAATGTTCATAAAAATAGAAAAAAGTCCCTCGGTATGAAGTTGATAAAACAATGTAAAACAAATGTGTGGACTTTGTTTCAAGGACCCCAAACATATCGCTAGGCTTATTTTTATTTTCTCAAACTTCCCAAGGTCAAAAACTGTTACTCCCTTTCTTTAAGAGAACAAATCCACATGGACACGATGACGGGACCTGTGAAGGCAACACGCTGAACGGCTCAGGTAACACAGGCAAGAGGAACTGTTGTGTTCAACTTTTGTTTGAGGACTCAATAAAACAGAGGAATCAATGTACACGACAACCCTTAATTTACTTTATTTGTGTAATGAGTAACACTTTAAAACCCTAAGGTCAGATCTACAGTTGCCGTGCACGTCCTGCCCATAATTGTGTATTTTATAGCGTGTAATAACATCTAGCGTCTAATCACAAAATGGCTTCGGAAGGCATTTTATTTACACCGTGCTCTGATGCTACTGAAATGATGAATGTGCATCTCTCACCATCTGAATCATTCACATTTAAAAACACACATATTGCCACAGAGGATGAGTGGAAATACAAACTATGAAAACAGAGTAATTATTCAAGGTCAGGAGGCTAAACAGTAGATCCAAACCAAGTACAAAAATGTTGCCACAGGTCTTTTTCTTTTGAAATTAGAGCCTGAAATTAGTTTTGAAAGGCCTCTGAGTACCGTTGGCATGAAAACACTGGAGGGGACTTATCTCTGTCATTAATTAGCTCTGTAGTCTCAGACATTTTAATTAGTCTACCGTCACTCTCACGGGACAAGGAGTGAGGATTAAAGACCTGTTGCTGTACATCTTAGTATGTTGTTGTAGACCTTCACCTCTTACTGAATAGATCACACAGAGGCAGTCCTCGGGCTATTTCAGGCTATTTCAATTAGAGCATGCTGGGGATGATATGAGATGGAAGTGGTATTAGGTCAGGGGCGAGGAGTCCAGGCCCCTTGGTAGAGGTTATAAAGAGCTGTGACAAAGGAAAGCTAAAACATATGGAAAAAGAGCAAATCAAATATACATTAGAGCTGCAATAATCAATATTTTTATATTAACAATGAATCAAATGGCTGTATGTAGATACAGTAGATCGTTAATTAGACAAATACCAACTTATTTAGCAACAAGTTTGAACTCTGGTTCAGTCTCACTGCTCTCATCAGTGTTGGGTCCACATGCAACGGGCTATTTTCAGCTAAAAAGCTCCCACAAAACACAGCACACTACCTGCCCTGCACCAAATGACAGACAGACATAGCTGGTGAACATAGTGGAGCATTAAGCAGCTACAAAGACACATATGTCCACTAGGAGTTGGTGGAGACCAAAAACAGAATTAATAGGAGAGTGAATATTGGACAAACTTGCATTCCTCCTCTCCTGGCCGTGAAGCGTAAGAGATGGGGGGAAGGGAGAGGGAGTATAAACTGCAAAGATACAAAAATCTATAAAGTTTAGCCAAAGCTATGAGGCATCAGCAGTCCACATTAGCCTTATGGGCCTATATCTTCCAATGTTGCGATTGAAATTTGCTCCTCAGTCGGAAAGTCCAAGTTTGTGTATCATCTGAAACCTTGCTGAGCTGCAGTAATGGGACAGTAACACAAAAAGTCCCAAATAACTCTTTCAAGATGCAGTATAGAAAAAACTCTCCTTAAACTCGTGCACTCATCTATGTGTTACAAAATAAAACAACTTGGAACCAGTTTTTTTTTTATAACATCAGCATCAATTAGCTCTCAGTAAATGTTAATTCAAGCCAGAAGCCCTGAACACAATGACAACTGTGTGAAAGGTCATGAATCACCATATTCCAGCTCTTTGTTGAAACACACATTTGAGATACCGTTAACTGATTAAGTGACATGTCTATCTAATTATCAGTGATGTGTGAAAATAAACTCTGACATTCATACATTCAGGGTGATCACTCTCACAGATGTGGCAATCCACATCTCAAGACTCTGTGTCACACTCGCCTCACTCCCCATGGGGCAGAGTGCTGATTGTCTTCAGGCTTTGACTTGTTGTTTGTTTACAGGATTTTGGGAGGGACCCGGCTGCATTGCACTTGGAAAGCACACATGACGGGCTAATCCACACGTTTCACTTAATGTCACCTAAAACTGAGGCAAAAATCCTCTGACGTCAACGTCTGCATGTATCTTACATCTGTGTGTAGGGTTATGGAAATTGTATGCGTCTGTATATGAACATTATGACATGTTGTTTGAGCTCCAACAACCACAGTGATGCATGACTGACAGATTTACTTCCCCATTCATGGGTCTAACCGCACTGCATGGGTGTGTGTTGTATTGCTGTTGGTGATTTGTGGATGAATTAAAAATCTATTGATCTGGCAGAGTTTTCCCAGCCATCCCTCGAGGTGATGAGGTCATGACTGTGGTTTAATCATCACTGTGCTGCACTGACGTGCATTGATTGGAAACAGTGGTTGTTTCACAAGAATGTAATAATGAGTTTATACACACCCACATGCACACATGAACTGAGAAATGTGATGACTTAAATTATTCATTTTATTACAAATGTATCCTGTGGTTTCCACTTGGATTAAAGATAACACCGCAATTCATGAGTCATGGATAACTTCCAGATTCAGAATAGTTTGAGAGACAAGCAAGAGAAAAAAACAACACTCCTTCCTGGTCGGTCGGCATGAGGTTCAGATATTGATTTTACAGACTACAGAAAAGTGGCTCAATGGCACAAATCAGTGAACAAGGAAATTGAGATTAATCTGGTAACCTAATGGGCTGCAACAAGAAAACCAAATAAGCACAACAGTGCAACTCTATATTGTGTAATATTTGGGGTAATGCTTCACAGGATAAAGTGAGTCACTTCAAGTTTGTTGATACTTTTTAAAGAGGAAACATTATGGTAAAAAAAATACACATCTTAAATCTTGGGGTTCCCTTTAAATTTTGAAATAGTGTAGTTTTTTTTTTTTTGTAATTCAGGTTGACTTAGTTGGTATCTTGGGGAATATTGAAATGAATGTGATGGACCCAAAATGTAAGAGGCATGAAGAAACCCAACGACCCACATTGTGTTCTGGGGGTGAAGCAATACGCTGACTGCACATATTGCAGTAGACTGGCCTTTCCAGTAAATTGTGTGAGCATGAGTCAAGCAGTAGTAGACCAAAGGATCAGTGATGTTGAAACTAAGGTGTGGCGGCTCTGCGTGGGTAGCGCGTGCGGCAGCAGCGCTGACGGTGCGATTGAAGCCGCACTGCACCTTTAACTAAACACCGGAGAGTATTTATCGAGTGACGTGGGACGCAGGCTGCGTGCTGAGTGTGGGCAGGAAGCGCACAGAGCGCGCGCGTCGTCAAGTCAGCGTGAGTTAGAAAGGACCGCACCGGAATATAAAGGGCTCGCGGTCAAGAGGGACGGCTGTAGTTAATACACAACGGGATGAACAGCGGGACGAATGCGCAATGAAACAACAATCTCAGCGAAATAGTTTGTGAATTGTTGTTTTCAACAAGTCGTGAGACCGTAACTGGGTTGATTTCTCAGGGGAATTGTCCGGACACGTTTGGCCATCGCACGTTTATTTTGAAAGCTCGTGCAGGAAGCAGACGGTTTTAGTCCCGTGCGACTTGACTCTCTCGCAGACAGAAACGGGCGCACGGTGGCTACTTGAACGAAAACGGGGGAAGCTCGCTCAAGAACCGGCTTGGCTTTCGTCGGGAACTCAACATGCCACAGAACAAATGCTGAGCGTGGGTCCGAAACAAGCGCATCCAGTTACCCCCCGAGCGGCGACAGTAGACGGCCACGCCCCGCGTCCACCGACCCGGAGCCCGAACAAAACTGCGGGCGGAGACGCGACGGTGAGCGGTCTGAAACCCAGCAGGGCGGCTAGCGGGCTCGCGGCGGAGCGTCGGCTGGTTTGGGAACCATGAGAGAGTACAAAGTAGTGGTTCTCGGGTCCGGAGGGGTCGGGAAATCCGCGTTAACCGTCCAGTTCGTGACGGGATCCTTCATAGAGAAATACGACCCCACGATAGAGGATTTCTACAGGAAGGAGATCGAGGTGGACTCGTCCCCGTCCGTGCTGGAGATCCTGGACACGGCGGGGACCGAGCAGTTCGCCTCCATGCGAGACCTGTACATCAAAAACGGGCAGGGCTTCATCCTGGTCTACAGCCTGGTGAACCAGCAGAGCTTCCAGGACATCAAGCCCATGCGGGACCAGATCATCCGGGTGAAGCGGTACGAGAGGGTGCCCATGATCCTGGTCGGAAACAAAGTGGACCTGGAGGGGGAGAGGGAGGTCTCCTCCGGAGAAGGGAAGGCGCTGGCGGACGAGTGGAACTGCCCGTTCATAGAAACTTCAGCCAAAAATAAAACCTCGGTCGACGAACTGTTTGCGGAGATAGTCCGACAGATGAACTATTCCTCCACACCAAATGGCGACGACCAGTGCTGCTCGTCATGTGTCATCCTTTAAGAACGAGGACAACCATAAAGTTTTATTCTTTGCTCGGTTTTAAGTTTGCAATGGTAAGTGGAGACACCACACACTGGACATGTGACGCTGACACGAGTGATGTTAACCGGTACTTGTTGTTCACCTTATTGAGATCCTCTCTTAGCACATGTCCTCAGTAAGTACACATAGTAGTGAACAGTATACCGGATGTATGCTCAATTTGGCTTTACTTCTCAATATTAGCCTTTTATTATCTCGTTTTATTGTCAGTTCTCGTTCATAAAAAGCACACAGTTTAGTTTTGTAGCACACAGGAAGACACTTGCAGTCTATTGTTTTGCTCAGCAGATTGGGGAAGTGTCTGACTCATTTGCAGAAGGAGAGGGGCAAGCTGTGACGGATTTAAATAGGTTTACAACGTTTAGTGGTTGAACCTGTGCACACTTACAGTTTGGAGTTGCTAAACATCTTCTCAAATGTTTGTTTGTTTTTGTTTTTGTTTTTGTTCTTGTTTTTCCAGAATGAGGTTAACTGGAGTCGGGAGATTCCAGTGTTCTTGCATGGCCTACATTCAGGGCTCAGCAACTCGGTTTCTGATGAGCCGAGCCCAGAATTAGCCTTATTTCAGTGTTTTTTTTTTTTTTTTTTTTCCTTTTTTTCCTTTTTTTCTTTCTTTGGTCAGAGGTTGTTGTAGTTCATTCATGACTCTTCTTATCTCTTGTTTGTGGCAGTGTGTTGCAGCAAGTGTGTACTGTTGAGCTCTTCTTCGTGTCTCACCCTGGCCTTGGAGGAAAATACAGGGAAGAATGCTGCAGGGGGACAAGAGGAGGAGGAGGAGGAGGAGGAGGAGGAGGAGGAGGGGAGCAACTGAGACTCAGAGGGAGGGGTCCACTCTTCAGGAATTCTGCTGGGTTGGAGTATCTTTGCTGCACGATCAGTGTCCACCATTGATGTCAACACAATGTCAGATCCAGAGTTTCAGCAACACCCCCCTCACCAGTTCCAACTGTACTCACAACTGGAACTAAACCCCAATGGAAAAGATATGGAGGGCGACACTTAGAGACACTCATAAATGGATATTTCTGTATAAGGAGACAGAGAGAGTATATTTTGTTAAAGAAACTGCACAGTCTGGGGCTGGTAAAGATTTGAGTGATGTCTCTGCCTAATCCGTTTTGGAGCAATGCTCCACAACACTCCAAAACGTATTTTTTTTTTTTCTTCTCCAAAAAGTCAAAATAAGATGACACCACTTATCTGCTGGTGGAGTAAACGTGATGAGTGCCATTTTTTATTTTTTATTTTTTTTTACCTCCATCTTCTCTTCAGTGTGAGAGAGGACCTTAACTTAAGAGACATGGGGACGATGACCCGATCGCCCTTGTGTCGAGTGCCTTTCCAAAACAAGTCAGCTGTTCAGATTTAGTGCCAACCTACATGTATCCCCAAAAGAACCCTTCTACATGGCAATCCACAATTTAGTGAACTGTTCTTCTGGATAATCTTGTAGGGGTGGAGGCTGAAAAGAAACTACAATAGGCTTTTTGTTAATGGAATGGCGGTTTTCTGTATGTTTTACGTTGGCCTTTTTGATGTCTAAGGTGTTCATTTTGCAATGTCTACATAGTCTGGCCAAACCCATCTCTTGAAATGCACAGGTACTGGAATCTTCCTCGACGTGAAAACAACAACGCTTACCTTCCAGACCACTTAAATCAAATTCTGTTTCTGTTTATTTTGTTTTTAACAGGAAATGTGATGATGTACCGTTGACGAATCTAACCTGATTGTAAGTTTAAGTTCAGACCAGCCCTTTAACAACGGGCTGTCTGTTTTAAAAAAAAAAAGAAAAAAAAAAAGAAGACTTTTAATACAAATTGCATTTTTTTAAAAAGAAACCAGGCTGTGTTTTCTCTTTGTTGACATGATCCACTTGTTTCAAATGTGTTGCCACAATGACTAATTGCCTAGTTTCCTGACCCTAAACAAAGTTGTCGTGAGCAGTTTAGAGTTTATCATTGCTTAGCCACCAGCTTAGTGTGTTTGAATACACACAAATAACTGGGTTACTACAAATACCCACAGTCATACAGTAGGTCAAAAAGTAAATGTTGAGTTGTGTGTATAATTTACAGTAACATGAATTAACCCAAAACCCAAACATGCATGAGCTCCTTAATTTAATAGTTGAGGATGACCCCACAGGGTAACATTGAGTAGGAGTACAATAGGAAAATGCAATGTGTTTGAGTTTTATGTGGTCAAATCCACTGGGCATCGTAAGTTAACTGCGATGTTAACATGAAAGGCATTTTGCCTCGACGATTGTTTTTAGTTTCTATTTTTTTTTACTGTGGCCTAGCCAGTTCTGTGTGGTTAACGCTGAGACCACTGTGACGAATGTACAAAATCACAAGCTGAAAGAAAGCAGACCAAGGTGTTTACATGGTCTGTAACTCACCTCTGTTAGTCTGTTGCAGTGTTTACATGACACGGCTAATCTCAGCATGGTTACTGTCAGCCTATCAGAGCCCTTGCAAATGCGCCTGAACAGCAGGAATTTGTGTGAAGATAATTGCTAAGTACCTGAGGAGAGTTGTCATTCCTGCCTCTTTGATGAACCTCGGCCGTATTCACCAACAAACTGTAATCAAGATGAAAACGCCTCTTATCTGCTCACCAATCTAACATGCACGAATCGTTGAGGCCAGGCGATGCTGCTCCGGAGAAATGTCTCCTTTAACTGCGTGGGTGTAGTAGTGTTTCAGCCCAGAGCTTCAGCCTGGGCACAGTGTATGTGTGTGTGTGTGTGTGTGGGTGTGGGTGTGGGTGGGTGGGTGGGTGTAGTGGTGAGATGTGGAGAGGCCGGTATGACTGAGCAGGCCCCCGCTCTGCTTCTGTTTACCTGCAAGGATGACCTGGCCCCCGCTGGCTGGTCGACCGCAGCGTGGCTCAGAGAGCGAGAGAGAGAAAGAGAGAGAGGGAGAGAGGGAGAGAGGGAGAGGGACGAGCTTTGCATATAGAGCTCAGTCTGTCTGAGGGTGGATGTGTGCTGGACATGTGTTGTACTGTATATGTGTTGCGTAATGGTATGTACTTCATGAGTCTGAGCATATGTGTCTGCCTGTCACTGTCCTGCACGGGCCCCGGACCACACAGGGACCGAGTAGGCCTGGGTATCTGCCCGTTAGCCGGAGTAAGCGCTTGTATCATATGTGTCCTTTTGGCTTCGCCATGTGACTGTGGGGCACGGCGAGGTCAGGGAGCAGGGCGTCAGGGGGAATTCAGCGTGAAAATTGCATCCAACAGGTGTGATTATACAGTTGTTTACATAATAGCTGGGCCATATGGTTGAAATCAATATTTTTTTAATTTAAAATAATTTTTATGACATTAGAATATGATGTATGCCAAAACCCATGTAAATATAATCAAATATATGCATATTGCAGTGAACTGAGCCTTCTATTTGACAATAGTCCTCATGTGATTACTAATGGTTATTTCTTAAGCTACAATTTGCTTTGGATCATCAATTTAGACACGAGAATTTGGTCAATGATAACAAACTATGTCCATATCCATATCATCTCATAGCTGTTTCACTGAATGATGACAAACACTGATATTGCCCAGCCCTGCTGTGTAAACAATCTTTTTATAGTATTTGCAGATTTTTCCTGTGTGAGTAGACAACCATGTGTACACATACATACACACACACAGACTGTTTATTCTTCTCACTCCCTAAAGCTGAACTACAGCTTCATATTTGGTTTCAGTGCTCTCTGCAGAAGTGTTTGCGTGGCAGCTCTCAGATCTCCCTTAAAAACCACCACAAGCCCCAGCTAGTTTACAGCCGTGTTATCTCTGTAATGCCAAAACTGATAGTAGGTTTCCTCCAAGGCTTAGATACAGATTGTGCGATTAGACATGAACAGAGCTGAAGTTTAACTCTGCCTTTTATAAAAAATATAGTTCAACTCGTGGTGGAAGAGAGGGAGATGTTATTAAAGCTATGTCCCAGATACTGCACATGTACACACCCCACCTTCGACGCGCTGCACAGCTTCTGTCTCTTGCTGTGGTATAAACATCTGATAGCAGAACAGTTCTGCCCTTTGGAGAGAACGGGGCCAGTCGAGTTCCTGTTTCTTTTTATGTATCTCTTTCTGAAGAGTGAGAAGGTGAAAGTTTAACTTCCTGCTCCTTTTGCTTTGCACAATTCAGCTCCAATGTTGTCTCTGTGTTGTTGTGGGTTTAATTGGTTTCAGCCTTTTAGTTATTAAGTGAGTTTCGGTATGTTTTTTGAAGCCACATTTTTGCGTACTTGAATTACAGCCTTTTTTTTTTTTTTTTTTATATTGAAACCAATTTAATTAGGCTATTTTCAGTTCTATTGCTTTTAATTGCAGCCAACAGAACATCAGTTGTGTTCAGTTTTACTGATGGCCCGGCTTGTCAGTGGTGGCTGGTCATGGGAGATGATCATGTGATGTGGTTGCCATGGTTAAGGGGGGTTGGGATGTGGCATGGCAGCTCGGGGTGGCCTCGTGACCTATGGTAGTTCAGCCACGGCTGGAATGGTGACTGTAAGAGAGGAGGGTGTCGCTCTGTTAGATCATCTTCCTCTGAGTTTCCAGAAACATATTTTCTTTGCTCGTGACAGGAATTGTGATTTTACTTTTAAAGCTTATTTGCTATGTAAATATATTTGTATAGGTTTAACAGCCTTAGATATCATTTTCCCTTCCTCGGTTTGCACCGAACTAAATATAGATTTTTAAAAAATAATTAGGATAAGGGTTAGGTGTGTTGTTCGCTGCACAGAGCCTCCTCTCTTATTTTGCTGTTGGTAGCAGTTGCTCTGACAGGAAGTGTTGCGACCGAGGCAGTGAGAGTGGGTGGTGTGTGTTTGCATTTTTTACATGGGACTTAATCACTATATAGGCTCCCAGTTGAATTACAGACTTCTCTTTCTCTCCCAGCGTCATCATGCTATTTTTGAGGCTCTGTTGTGTTCAAGAGTGTGGTTTTTTTCGCTGGGTTTTCTTGGCAGATGTGCCCGTTATGTACTGTATCGGTCTGAGGCAGTGTGCGCTCTAGAAATCCATTTGACTCTATTAGCCTCTCTTTTTCTACACGTTGCTCATTTTGACACATCACACGACTCATATAATTCAACAATAAATGCGTTCGACAGTCTTTGCATTGTTAGTTGGAATGGGGCAGCATTGTTAAGTTTGTGGTTTGTCTCGCACTCATTTCTTTTTGTACGTAGCATTACCATAACAATACAGAAATAACCATTCGCTCCTTATTTGTCTTTCCCTAGAAGGTTGAATGAGCTTTGTTTTTACTCTCTTTCAGTCACACATGAACACACACACACACTCACACACACTGCAGTTAACTCACATTGTGCACATTGAAACCCACTGCAGTTTAGATTCCTGCTGCATTCCAACACCACAACTTTGTCCAGACACAAGCAGCAGAGGCATCACTCTCCTCAACTGCAACAGGTTCCCTTTCCTTATTACCAAGTTATTACTTAGTCCATAGGGCTATCATAGTCTTTGACCGCACTGCAATTAAGAGTGGTATCTTGCCATAAGATTGACGGTAGATTGTGAGAGGTCTTCAAATATGTAGGTTTTGCTGGAAAAAGTTTTGTCTATCATAATAGTTTGGGAGTTCTGCTGTCTTGCTCTGCACAGAAGAGAGGGCTTGATGGTGTAAGCTAGTTTTTCTACTGGACTGAGGAAACATAACAAGGGTCAGCTGAGAGTGAAAAGGGTCATGACTGATTATTCGTTCAGTTCCCTCTGATCTATAAATCCGGGAGTGGCCTTCTCATTCAGAGCTGACTTTGTTGAGATGGGAATGCCCCGGAATTCCTCTCATTCTTGTCATTCCTTCAACTGTAATGTCTGGACATGTCTTTCAGCCCGAGCTGAAAGAGCAATGGGTCGGGAGAGAAAGTTGGGATGTGACAAGGAGTTGTTTATGTGTACTTTATGCTTCATTTCAGGGCGGTTGCCCCTCAAGTCTGATTGGAAATGACTTTTCCTTGTTGTTCCCCAGATGTCCTTGTGTTTATCTTTCTTGATCAAAACTTGAGCTTGATTGAAACCAAGACGCTACAACAAACACCAAGGTAGAGAAAGAGAGAGCAGCTGAGATAAAGGATGAAAGAGAGTGCAGGGTTTGTCTGGGCCTCCAGATACCGCCCCGCTGTGTCACAAGATGGATCCCACTGGGCATGCAGTCAAACTGCTCTTCATGCCCATCTTTAGATAATCATAGCACAGTTGCCTTAGTTCACACCGCAGCTCCATCTGACAAGGAAACTAGGCCAAATGAGCCAGCTAGACAGTACTAGTTACTCACAACGTCTCCTGTGTGGATAAATAGCTTTTGTTCACTGGTGTCAGTGAGGACAAGGAATGCTGAAAGACATGATTTGTAATTGAGTTCAGTTGAAATCAGTGTTTTAATTATGCTGGGGGTTGGGGAGGGTGGAAAGCAGGTCATTAGGTTTGTGGAGGCATGGCAGAGTGCAATTTGATCTTTCTGGAGGTATAATTAAATCTATAATTCTCAAGAATTTAGGGTATTAAGACCTTCAATAACATCTCTGGTAACATGTTGTTACCTTTGGCCTGACTGAGTCAGGCACTGTGTCGGTCACTTCGCTGCTGTTGCTCTCCAGAAGGCCTCAGCTGGAGCTCCTGAGGTTTGGGTGTGGTTTTCTTTTCTACTTGAATGACAGGCTGGCTTCTCTGCTAGAGAAGACGTGAACGGCCTTGAATACTTCCTTGTAGTTTGTTTGTGTGCCTGTTTGATCATAGGCCTACATCATATGTTCAGAAGTGATGCATTAGGCTACATTTAGAGAAAGGAAAAACAACATAATTTGGACCCGACCATGTGATTTGTGTGATTTTGGAATGTTTGGGTGAAACCACCGAAGAGGAAAGTTAGAAGTTTGTAACTATATTGGTTGTGATAATACCCTGGGGTATTTTTTGGTGTGATACAATAATTCTTCACCACCACCGTAAGGACTTCTCAGGGCACAGTCAGCAAAACGACAGCATCTCTGGATTGGGTTGAACCTGCTATTTGTAAATCCATTACACAGTCTGTATGTAAAGTTCTTTCAAAGTTCTTAAAAAGTTATGTATAGTTTCAAACAATTGGTTTACTAAATCGGATTACATCTTCAAAATAAATGAATATATATCTATCTATATAGATATATCTATATCTATATAGATAGATATAGATCTATCTATCTATATAGATAGATATATATCTATCTATCTATATATATATATATATTTTTTTTTTTTAAAGAATGCTAATCTGTAGCACCATCCAATGAAGTCACTGGAGCATCATGAGCAGTTTTAAATAGCTACTTTTATAACTACAACTTGACAGCAAATACTTTTAAAATGTGGGTATTATCATTCATGCATACATGCAGGAAAGTGGGTTTCAGAGTAAGTAAAATCAGTGGGAAATATGCTTATCTACCTGACATCATTTTCTCATTTAGTCTAATGTAGGCCTTATGTTTTGTAATTTGAGGTCAGATATTACACTTCAGTCTAAACATTATCAAGCTAACATTAGCATTGCCAGTTGATCCAGTTATCTTTACGAAACATACACCGAATAGCTCAGTAGTTTAAATAGTTTCTAATGTTTTTGTGATGCCGAAATCTCCACCCAGTCTCCACAGTTACTACGAGGCTCAGTTTGGTGCAAGTGTCTCCTGGTGGGAGCTAACATGGTGCTACGGACACTATAGCACGACAGGATGCTTGATGCCAATGGGGTCTGAACCCTGGCCTTCTGGTGAAAGAAATCTGTCTTCACTCACTTCACTCATATTATTCTGCTTCCCGTTTAACTTTTACACATACACGTAACTTGCAATCAGCTTCATCTTCCTGCCCTCCTTTCCTTTCCATCCCCCCCCCCCTCACCCCCATCTGGTAGAGCTATGATCAGAAGAGGGTTTGTGCATCCTCCTCCAGGGCCTGATCCTGGGTCATGTGACTGCCTCCCACCACTCTGGCGTTGCCCTCCTGTCACCACAGCAACATGAGCATTCTGACTAACATGCTGTGACATCTGTGACCTTCCTCACTCATTTGCGATCTCAATTCTTTTTCTCATTCCGTCATCTTTTTCCCCCTCCTCAACTGAGTTTCTGACTTGTCGTCCATTCTCTGTAGTCATACAATTTGGTTTGTTATTCCATTCTAGTAATTTTTCACACAGAACTGAAGAGGGTTTTTAGAAAGATACCATGTTACTCTCTACTGCTTGTGAAGTTATTTACTCCTCTTCAGTCTCTCTCCGTTTGCGTCCTTCCTTCCCCCAGTTATCAGTCCAGATTCATCATCACACTTTTCTCTGGAGGCAGGGTTATGCAACATATCTTTTATAACCTGAGCAACCAGGGGGCAGAAAGAATACCTTGTGGGAGAGAGACGCTAAAAAAGGAATAGCTGAAGTTGTCATGTATAGTGAGAAGTACGTGTGAGATGCCTTCCTGCCTTGTTTAGATGAGTTCTGAGGATAAATGTGTTTGTCATCGTGTTCATATCTAGGGACAGTTAGTATGGATATCTCCAACACAACATGTGGGAATAATGGCCTTGACAATGCCAAAATGTCATGTTCATAACGTTTCTAAAACATCACCAAAAAAAATAAATCAGCCCGTCCACACAGTAAAACACCCACTGGCCTCCAACAATCTTCTGGTGGCTTTTCAGATAACATTAATAATGCCTACCTGGCAGAGAATTAAGTCACTCTCTGTGCTTTGTTTCCGTAGCCGGGCCGGCTGTGCATGGCCTCTAATGCATGTTAGTGCATGTGAGTCTCAGTGTGCGTACCCCACTGGCTTGCTCATGGCCGCTCTGCACTGTGGTCATACGGCGACCGACGGCAACTTCGCCAACACATTTTCTCTCCCACTCATCAAATACCTCCGCTTGCTCAGTGCCCCGTGGCATCGGAGATTGACCTCTAGCACCACTTTTCAACATGTCGGGACGAGGTGTCGTTACATGCATAGTGTCCTTTCAAAATAAACTTCCATCTTCACAGGAAGTTAAGCTGAGGCAACGAAACCATGTAGTTACGTCACCCAGTTACTATCGACTCACGTCACTAGCGACTGACAAACAAGTGAAGTGACTAGCATCTCAGGTGACAAAATGTCAATGTTAACTTTTAGTATCGCACGGGACACAAACATTGGATTCTTGGACAAAAGGTCAATGTTTGACCCTCAAATGTTGGGATTTGACGAATTTGGGATGAACCTCCAGTTGCCCTCAGGTAAACACTGTTAACTCTGTTATCCCTGTTGCCGTTGTTTGCATTGTTCGCACCGTTAGCTGCGAACCACTGGCTCAGCTGTCGCCATGAGAGCCGTGAATTTGTGGCCTATTTCTTTGTTTTTATTCTGTTTTCTTATCTGGGTTCTTGTGAACACATCACAAGCAGTCAGTACACACAATATAATACACAGATAAAGTTTACCCTTAAAAGTAATACAAAAAAAAAAAAAAGTAAAGTTTGTAAAATTTAAAATAATTAACTTTGTAAGAAATAAGATTTGGATTGTTTTTTATTGTTTTTTTTCTTTTCTTTTCTTCAAAGTTTATTATAATGATTATTTTTCTACAATTACACAACAGCCAAGGTATCAGTGCATGTTTATTTACCTTTCGGAAACATTTTCCAAATATGGTCCTTACAGGAAATGTGCACGGACAAATCAGTGTGTGGCACTGCTGACTGTTCACTTAGTTTTGCCTGTAAAATTACACTGGAGCACCTCCCAGAATGCCAGAGTCTCTGTGTCATACACCAACACACTGCAGCAGGAAGTAAGCATGACAACGCAGTAGTCAGAACCAAATATTCATACCTCTAAAGCCAAATCAGTGTCAACACCTCACACCAGGTTACTAAGTCATGAGTCACACATTGGTCTCTTTCATTTTCGCCAAAACCACTGTGATGTTTTTGTACTGACGAGGTGCAGTGTGTGCGTATGGAAAATTACACCTGCATTTTCTCATTGTTCACATACGCAAGAGCATAATGATCATACATGAAACTGTTATTATTACATGTTGTAGATAACGCCGGTGCTCCAGAAATGACCCTTTACATTGAATTTATTTCTGGGAATTTTGGAGACGCTAGGCTCAGAGGAAATTGCTCATATCCTGTGTGAAGCTGGAAGAGGAAGTCTCCTGTGACACTGGGAATCTCCAGTCTACTGACCCACATCACTGGGCTCTGGATCCTGCTGCACTTTAGGGACCAGCACTATTGCTTTAGTATATACTTTATGGCTCATGGAAATTTGAATTGTAAATCACAATTCTGAACATGTTATATTAATATGTTGGTGCAGTTATACTTTAAGGTACCCTGTGGAGTTGCATGTAAACAAACAAGAGTTTTGTTTATATTCAGTGTTTTTCTTCAAAACACATTTTTACTTGAGGCCTATAAAGTATGCATTTCCTTCCTCATGAAACATATTTCTTGTATGTAAAATATGTTTTGAATAATAAGCTAGCAAACCTTTTCTTCCCTGCCTTTTGCTCATGCATTTATATGTTTATATTACCTATATTACCATCATTTTTTTTTCATCACTGCAATAGCGTGGAACTGTCACCAGCATGCTCATGCACACACATGTGGCTCCTTTTGTGCATAATAGTAGAGCACAAGACACAAACAACTCACCAAAACATTGCTCCAGTGTCAATACTGTCCAACAAGGTGTCTTACGGGTACTGAATAGTGCATTTGTGCAATGATGGCACAATGTAAAGAACAGGAAAGCCTTCTGGTCGCCGTATTTTGGAGCATTCACCCTATTTTCGCCGCTTACCTTAGTCACACCTGATAAAGTATATCTTCAATTTGTTTTTTGTTTTTTTTCATATACTGTATTTTGCAGTTTGTAAACAATTGTAGCCAGAAACAAACACTGGGTATAGCTATCTAAATTGATTATATTAGTGCCAATGTGGGATATTATTTAGATAACTGCCAGTGATAGTGACTTTGCAGCCATATTTACAGCAGTTTCTTGAAACATTTGTAGTTCTTTGCTGCAAGTGGGAGGTATGGCAACTGTCAGAAATTCCCAATATCTCAGACTCTGCATTAAGAGTCGAAGGCTGACGTGACTTGATTTTCCAACTGAGTTGCATGTAATAATGGTCTGAACGATATAACGTGAATATGGTATAACTCTCAAGGTCAATTCTAGTACTTCAGTTCCTGCAGCCATATTGGGTACGATAGTTGAGCAAGAGCAGGGGTGTGTGTGGTATCCAATTGGAGACCATTTTAGCTATTTGTCAATTTCCCTCCATTATGACATATCACAGTCTTGCTTGTGTGATCTAACTTATCCAGCGTCTCCCTGTGAAAATTACATGCAGTCCTGCTCACTGTTTATTAAAGGCGTCAAAATTATATTTGCAGTCTGTTTGTGCTCATATGCAAATATCTTGCTGGGCTACAGGCACAATAAGATATCTGAAAAGCATGTTAACAGATGGGAGCTGCACGTAAATCTGGAGCTCTCTGCTCCTTTCTGCCTTTGGCATGTTGTGCTTGGTTACAAAGTAATTTGCTGATCAATGGGTGTGCTCAAATTCACTGTCTGGCTGCTGAGATTTCAGTGTGTCCTAATCCTGCTGCCTGTGGGCTTATACCAAAAGAAAACACTAGAATAGATAAAATATACACCCCCCGGGAGATCAATTTTTCATCATCACAGGCATTGAAATCAAAAGCAGAAGGTGGGAAAAAACCTACGGGTCCCTGAGAAGATTTCACACTGACTGGCTTCATGTGGAGCCAGAGTCTTGGACTCGATGCTGCAGTTTTACTAAAACAAGTTACCATGGGCAACACATAGCCTTGAGTACAGCTCCGAATAAACTGCACAAAATACAACGCACGATGCTGTCCTACACAGTACTTGTCACACGTGTCATGGGTTATGAGACTGAATGGTGTCCAGTGTTGGTGATCAGTGCACTGACAGGAAGGAAGGGTGTCTCCATCTAAGACTTCCTGTCCCACTGTGTGACTCAGTGTCGGTCCTTGTGCTGCTCTTTTCCTTTTCCCTTCACTCTTCTTTTCTTCTCTGCCACAGGGCATGCCTAAGACTATCTTCACTTCATTCATATTTTTCTTCATTTACTTTATTAGCTGTGGTTGGGGCATAACAGTTATTGACTAGCAAGATACATATATGTATATGTATATACATATACATATACATATACATATATATATATATGTATGTATGTATGTGTGTATATATATATATATATATATATGTATATATATACATATATATATATGTATGTGTATATATATATATATATATGTATATATGTATATACATATATATATATATATATATATGTATATACATACATACATACATACATACATACATACATAAGGCATATATAGCCTTTTTTACTCTAATCACTCTCGGCAAGAAAAGTGAAAAAGTCTATATCCCAAAATTAAACTATTCCTTTAATTTGTGTTCTGTATTAGTTTAATAAAACTCCACAAAGCCTCAAGCAAATCCATTATCCAGTATGTCTTCAAAGCTGTTTTACACATGTAACAAAACATCTGACTGACATAAAAAACAACAAACCCCACCGTATTCTTAGGATAATTACTCAAACAGGCACATCACATCTTCAGTATCTTAATGTCTTCCCTTCAATTTGGAACAGCGAGTTGATCGTGATAATACTGATTGATATCTCTGTTGTGTATCTCCGAGTCTGTGAGTCTGTAATGAGATGCCATCCAATTAAAACGGTGGGTAGGACTAATCATTGCAGCAGCAGTGTGTCTAAAACAATCTAAAACAAATCAATAAACAAGATTGAACAGATGAGTGCAGGAGAGGGAAAAGTGTTGGACAGAGGAGAGGAAACAGAGAAGAGGATGGGAGAAAACACAAGGACATGAGGGACAAGAGGAGGCCCCACTGCAGGCCTCTCATTGGGGCTAATACCATTAGTGTCACCGTGCAGGCGGATCATATGACACAGAGTCATTATTGCTCTTTATTTATTTACCCTGACACACACACACACACACACACACACACACACACAAATTCCACCATGTCACACATCCTGTAGAGTTAGTTTCCTCCGCTCGCCTTGAAGCCAGACAAATGGTTATCCAAACGTGCTCATGGCCTCACACAACTGATGCCTTTTCTAGAGTGTGTCACACATGAGCGCACATCTCTGAATGCTCTGTTTCTTCTTCCTGCACCATGTATCCATGTATCCAGTCTCTGGGCTTGCCTTCTCATGCCATCTCAGGGTACGTAAGCCTCCTGACCATATGGTCTCTGAGGGGCTTAGTGGACCTCCAGCCAGACCCCCTTGGAGGGCCTGCTGTGTGAGGGGGATTCAGGGGGCATGCTGTCATCCTTTCAGGTGTTTCAAACTTCCTGTCTGGAGGAGAAAAAGAAGTCAGAGGGGTTATCGTTATTGTTATCTTACTTTCCTTTCCCCTCCTCTTTCGCCCGCCTGTCTGGTTTTATTCTAGCCCTAACGTTTTGCATATTCGTACGCAAATATGATATTCATTGCTTTAATCAGCACAGCGTTAGCTTGTTGTGTAATTATCATTTTGTTTTTTGATCTGTGGAGCTCAGCAATCCAGGGTGGGCAGATGGCTCTATCTTGCTCACCAATAGCTCTGTCTCTCTCCTCCTCTTCTTCTCTCCCTCACTTTTTTTTTCTTTTCTTCATGTGCACATGTCTGTGTTCATGTGTGTGCCTACGTGCCTTTGTGTCTAAGTGTGTGCGTGTGTGTTGTTTTAGGAATATCTTCTCTATGGACCATATGGTATAACACTGCCTGCTGGGCAAAGATAAAGCCCGCATGCAAAGGCAGCAGAGCCACCCGTACACACACACACACACACACACACACACACACACACACACACACACCACACAATTATTCCAATGTCAGTATCATGTTCTTGTATTGTGCATTGTAATTAGTCTACACCTTCACGTTTGTTGTTGTATAACAGCAATACCCAACAGGCCTTTCTTGTGTTCATCTGTCAGTCTCTCTTTTCCTCTCGCTGTTGCTGTCGTCCCTCCTCCTCCTCCTCCTCCTCCTTCTCCTCCTCCTCCTCCTCCTCCTCCGCTGATTTGCTTTCAACCCGCCTGCCTATACTTGTCTACATCTCAAGCTTTCCATCTTTCTCCGAAGCAACTTGCCCCCAGCCTACCTGAGTCATCAGGCCTTTCCTGAGCCATAACGCAGAAGTCAACTCATACCTTCTTCCCACACGTCCAACCAGCCGTATGGAAGTTTAGTCTATTTGCTTTTGTCGGTTCAGCAAGCTGTACTTTCTCACTCCGTCTCTCCCTTTTCTCTCCTTCTTATTGTCTTGTGTTCAAAGATGTGGGGTATCTTTTGAATCGGATCTGAACGCGATAATGAACACAAGCAGTTCGACAATCAGACCGAACTGAGGAAGCCTTTTGAATGAGAGACAAAACTGCTTCAAGAATCTAGTCCAGTTGCCCTTGACTCAGCTTTGGAGAGACAATCGGACACGTTATATGTCATATGTTATTATGTTATATAGATTATTATTATTATTATTATTACCCAAACTGTGCTTCGCAAACATCTTTCACAGTTTACAGACTAACTTCTTGGGTCCAACTTTGATGTCACAGAAATTGACTTGCTTTTGTTGAACCTCAAAATAAAGTGGTTTCAAAAAGCTGACTAAACTGTTGTTTTGTCTCGTTGTCAGCCCACTTGTGTTTCTTTCCCTGTCAGACCTTGTTGTCTTCCCTGTGTTGCCAGACCTCATCATTTAATGTGACGAGTTCAATGGTAACATAAGTGATAGAAGTGGGCAAAACCCATGAAAATCACAAATATAAGAATATATATAATAACATATCATAAAACGTTGTAACAAACCAAACATCATTTTTGAGTTGAATTGATTTGAGAAGTCTGCACTGCGTAAATACGCAGCATTAATGTAGCTTTGACAAAAAATGAATTGTGGACTAAATATTCACTGCGATAGATGACACATCTGAAGCAAGCTTTCTGTCTGGTTTTCATAAATAATTATTTATTTTCATAAGTAATGGAACTGTTAATTCATTTCATTCTTCATTTTTGATAATAGCAAGCAAATGTAATTTGTATATAAGAAGTCCAAACTTGCAAAACCACTGCTATTATCCCTTAACCTTTCCTATGTTTGCTTGTCTGCGTGTCTGTGTTTTATACCTGCGTAGACTTGCAGCTGAGCCAGACTACATGAAAAGGGAAGGTCACTGAAATCAAAGTACTCTAAAGCTCCCACGCTTCTCCTCTAGTCAGGCTCTCTCTCTCTCTCTCTCTCTCTCTCTACAATTAGGCAGATCACATAAAACCATTTACCTCGCTTTCTCAGAACACCGAGGTAAACGATCAACAACATGGTGTTTTCTTTAGGAATGTGGGGAGAGACAGATTGTAAACCCCCGTGGCACAAATCCTCCACCCCCACTGCATCTTGTGCCACAATGGCTGCTAACTGTCGAACGTGGTAACATGGATGAGGGCACAGCTGGAGGAGAAATGGAAAGAGACGTACAAAGAGAGGGGCGGAGAATGAGACGAGGCAGTTTGAAGCCAATTCACTGAGACGGTTTCTGACTATTTTTGATGTTTTTCAACCAGTCAGAGGGATACGGGCAGGGATGAAAGTGAGAGACAGTCACACGCGGAGGGAGGTGAAGGATAAAGAGACAGGCCCAGGAACAAAAGCAACAGCGTTTAATATGAAACAGAATTTCAGAGGTAACCTACTGGCTTAGTCACCATGACAACAACACACTTAAACCAGCATTTAATTGGTGCTGTCTGCACTTGTCTGTTGTATCTCCATCCAGCTCCCTCTGTGTACAGTAATTACACTGTGATTTGTGGGTTTCATGTAGAAGCACAGACCTGCCTACGATATGGTATATATTATTATGTTCGGTTTGTAAAGTTATACTGTCATATGTGAATGATAACTGACCATTAAGTGCAAAGTTCAGGAATATAATGCATGTACAGTACATACTGAATTAGATATTTCTTGTACCAGACAGTGTTTAAAGATTTAGGATGACTTTGTGAGAGATCGTTTGAGAGCAATACGAGTCAGTAGATGAGTCAGTAGAAGATAGGCGATATAAATCAACCACAGGCTTCTTGAAAAGTCAGATCAGACAGGGCTGATTGTGAGAAAGATACTCAGGTTCTGTGTAATGAGAACGAGGGTTTGCACTGGTTTGTACTTGCATTTGTGAGAGAATGGGTCTCACATGTTTATCTCACATCCTATTTAACTCCTAAAAGCTGCTAGTACCGGACATAAGGATTAATTTATTTGCAAATTTGAATTTAGTGTATATTCTTTGTTTGGATGTTGAGTCCAAAGGCAACCTTTGCGCTGAATTTCGTGTTGCTTCCATCATACACATAAATAGTGCATATACCAGTGTACTAAGCAATTAGTTGCTGTTTTTCAGGTCTGACTCGAGGCTTTTTGTACAAAATCCAAGTCTGGAGCTCTTAATACACGAAACTGTGGTTTTGGTTTTGGCATTTTGTTTCAAGCATGTCTAGTGTTCAGCCTCTGTCTAATCATTATTTCTTCCGGTTTCAGTATTTGGTGTAATAGCTGTTCATAGGCGTGCAGAAAACATTTGGGAAAAGTGAATTCCCTGGTTGGCAAACGGCAATTTACCATTTTTCAAGGTGCAGAGCTCTGAATGTGTCTCTCAGGCCCCCCACGGGTTATTTGTCTATTTTCAGAGAACTGTAGGCGGTGAGGAGCAAGTATTCAAGTCAGGACAAGATGAGATGTTCTGTTAAGAATGTAACAGCTGCAGTGACATAGATGTACATGCATGAGGAGAGGACAATACGCAGATAGAATCACTGTTCTAAGAGAAATATAGGATGAAAGGAGCCTGTATTTATACAAACAACAAACAAAGCCATAGGCTATTCTTGTATAGCTCATAAAAGACAATACTGCAAGCTTTCATACATTTCTTTTCATCACCTCAACACTTACATGATGATTTCATGAGAATTGCTTCTACATATGATTTAGATTTTTGTCTTGAATAATCCGATATATAATAAAGCGCCAAGATAGATGTAAATTTTACTCTAAAGTTGAAACATTTTCAACACACTAACGCCCGTAGGCCAAACTCCCACATGTACAGACAGTTGGCCTAGCTGGGCTTTAATTGACCACAAACACAATTTACATTTCTTTGTTTGTGAATGGAAAATCAAAGGAAAGTAGGTTTTTTTTCATCCGAGGCCCAAATAACTTATATAACATTAGATATTTCCTTATGCTCATTTAATTATTTTGTCACTTTCATCAAATGTGTGAACCTGTAAGTTTGTGGCAACTTTATTACTGTTTCTACATATTGAATTTTAATAAGGTCAGAAGAAAAAAGAAGATTTTGCTGTTATTATTATTATATAGTTATAGTTTATAGTTATATTTTGGGCCCGTGGGGTCTGTGGGACCCCAAAACAACAAGGTAGTGAACTCAACAAAACACAAGCGTTAATAGAAAAATGAGGAGAAAGCAGTAATCGTTCATCAAAAACATACAGTAGGTGTTTTGATGTAAAATCACTCAGGCTCAGCTGTGCATTCCTGTGAAGTGAATTCATTCCCCACGCCTCCTGGGGAACATACACCAACACACTTACTTACACTCACACACATTCTCTCTCTCTCTCAAACACACACACACAGACACACACAGACACACACACACACACACACACACACACACACACACACTGCAGAGTATTGTGGTTGTGTCTGAGCCTGCAGTTGATAAGATAGGGTTGGGTTGCACAGCTTGCAGGCAGATACTATTGTAGCCGTTGACAGGAAACTGAAGCAGGGTGGGATGGTGCGGCTCCAAATCTACATGCCTGTTTGTGTCCGTGTGTGTGTGTGTGTGTGTGTGTGTGTGTGTGTGTGTTGGGCTTGTGTGAACGTTTGCCCTCTCCCCTCCTCCTGTCAAACGCTGGCCAAATGGTTTCCCAAATACACTGTTTTCCCTAGATGAATGCCTCGTCTCACTCATGGGCTGAGTGGGCTCTTGTGCTCTGCGTGAATGAATGTGTCGGCCCCAAAAAAGATTAGAGAGAGAGGAGCCATACTGCAGGTCAGTCTGCATTCTGCCATTTGGCCACCAGACGGGACAGTGGGGCGACTGTACTAGCTGGCACTATTGTATTCTAGTGAATGAAGGCCCTGTCATGGACCCACAAACACACTGACCTAGCTCTGTTTTCTATCCAAGTCACTGGGTTCAAGTGCTGCGTTCTGAATTATTAATGATATATGTGATTCTCACATATTTCACGTGCTAATGTAACAAGTGTGAAAACAAGAACTTCACATCTAGTACGTGTGATAAACTTGTAAAATGTGTTTTTGGACATTTCACAAGTGAAATATAATATTTCACTAACTCTTGCCACAAAACACATTTACTTCACTAAACAGGTTTTACTTTTCAACAGAGATATGTGACAGCTTTTGAAAGCACAGACCAATATCGTCTTACAGAAAGGGGCGTCAGATTAGAGTTGAATGTGTCACTCTGGATCAATGTTTCCCAAAAACAAATTCTGGGGACTCACTTTTTTGAAAATGACCAACCATTGTGACCCAGTTCAGCCTTCTATAAAACATGAAGAGCAGATCTGTGCATAAATGAAGGTGTCCTTCCTTTTTTACTGCAATTTCCGCATCTTGAATAAGTAAAACAGCCATTTTGAAGAGACATATGTTTGATAAATCACAGCTTTGTTTTATGCATGTGTTAAATACTTTGTAAGTGAGAAGAAATAAATGCATTTAGGCCGAGTTAACAAGATATCTCATTCTTCAAATGTCCTATTATCAGTTAAACAAACATAATCTACATTAGCCTTTCATATTAGATTCAGTGTTACGAGCAGATTACAATTATCCAAACTTTCAGCTTCCATCATGTGGCTCAAAGTTGTACTGCAGATAAAAACGTTTAATAAATTCTTATCTAAGAAACTCTGCAAAATGATTTGGCAACCCAAATAAAATCTCCTGCGACTTAACCCAGTCTTTGGGAACAACTGCTCGAGAGGGTCTCGACAGAGGGGTTTCTCAGAGAACCACTTGTGTTGCATATCGTGAATAAAATAATTTAAAGGACTGAGGGAAAGCTGTGGGAATAATCACAGGATACAAGGTCATATGTTGCTCCACATATCCAATGAATGTATCGCAAAAACATCAGACCACAATTATTATGACTGAAAGTTAAACAAATAAGCCCCACTTATGATGAGTATGACTCACTAACCACGACAAACGAAGCGGGGGACATTACAGTAGATTTGGTGTGTCAACGCTATGAACAAAGTCCTTGCAGTTCATTCTTCTCCTCGCCACATGCACAAACCCAAGAGGTATGAAATAGCGTAAAGCACTTTGTGTATTGAATCCAATACAACCTGCATTCCAGGGGCAACGGCAGGCAAAATGAACCCTGCGTCCTGTTTTACATACTGTTTTTTACTTCGGAATGAGATGTGAAAGGGTGTTATTGTGAAGTGTTCCATTAGTCTGTGGGGGTCACAGTCAAACATCCCATCTGGGAGAGGAGCCTCTCTTCCAATGAGCCATCCTCAGAGAGAGGGAGATAAAGCAGAGGTTAGCTGAGTGTGGATAGATGAGTCACACTGTGTAGGTGCAGGAAAAATAGATTAGAGTCCTCTGGACCCTCAGGCTTTTTATTTTATCTCGTATTTATCTTGTAAGAGTGAAAGAAAGGTGCAAAAATAAAGACTGTTGCTCGGAGCAACGTGACAGCTGAAAGCCATTTATTTATATATCTATCTCTATCTATCTATGTATGTATGTATGTATGTATGTATATATCTATCTATGTATCTATGTATGTATCTATCTATGTATCTATGTATGTATCTATCTATGTATCTATCTATCTAGCTATGTATGTATGTATGTATGTATGTATGTATGTATGTATGTATCTATCTATCTATCTATCTATCTATCTATCTAGCTATGTATGTATGTATGTATGTATGTATGTATGTATGTATGTATGTATGTATGTATGTATGTATGTATGTATGTATGTATGTATGTATGTATGTATGTATGTATGTATGTATCTATCTATCTATCTATCTATCTATCTATCTATCTATCTATCTATCTATCTATCTATCTATCTATCTATCTATCTATCTATCTATCTGTCTATCTGTCTGTCTGTATGTATGTATGCCATCTATCCATCCATCCATCTCTCTCTTTCTATCTAAATATTTGTTCTCTGCCTCCCTGCCTCTGTGTCTCTCCTGCTGTGTGGGCGTCTAAAGTGTCAGTCAGCAGAGCTTTTACATTGTTCTGAGATGAAGTGCAGGCATCTGCATTATGGCACAATTCATTACATGACTGACATAAAAGAAGATGAGGCATATGCAAGGACTGGAACAAAGACGATAATGAGTATGATAATCTGTGATTTTTGTATATAAATAGATTTAGATTTTGTTGCCGTCAAATATAAAATAATGGTTTCATCAAAGGGCAACTCCATCTATTGTACATGTCAAAGTCAATTTACCATCTTAGCGTACTACACAGACTGTGAAAACTATTGTATAATGCCCTCTGTGGCTCTGAAGGAGCTTTGTTGAGGCCACAAAAATTGTAAACTGGACAAGAAGACTTTGAAAGACGTGAATACGCTGTGTTACAGTAGCTATATTGGAAGTTATTAAGGACTAAAGGTGTGGATCTCTATGCCGCATCAATTTCAAGTCTTGAAGGAGCAATCCATAATTTTTACACATCAAGATCAGTTTACTCTTCATGGGGTGGATAATGAAAACAGTTGAATAATGTACTTGTGGGCTGGAGGAACTTTGAGCAAATAGTTTGAGAAAAGAAACCCTGGTGATGTAGAGAGGTTGTCTCAGATTAAGCATGTCAAATTTCCATCAACTAGTCCTGTGGTGCAATCTGGAATGATGAAGTTTGAAAGCTGTGGGTACTTACCATGCACAACTGGTCTTATCAGTGTCGCTACAGATTTGCATTAAAACAGCTTTTGGGGGATTTTAACGAATGCTAGTGACTGAAGAGCAGGATATTTTTCCTCTGCTGCATCAATTTGAACCTTTTTTTCAATTAAGATACTTAAATAATTCAGTATTGCACTTACATGAAATTGGGTTATTTGATTATACAGACTAAAGGTGCTTAATTCGAAATTCAGAGCATTAATCGACAAACAACTATTTGTTACGTAAATATATAGTGAGCAGAGAATGAGGTTGCTCTCCCTGTGTGTGTTGCAATCTGAGTTTCTCTGTGCTTTGTTTACGTCGCGGGCTGTGCATGCCTTTCGTGCATGTGAGTCCATGTGAATCTGCACTGCGCACACATGGTGGTTACCACCGAAAAACGGCGTCCCGACCTTACGGTTAGGTTCAGTAGCATGTTAAGCTGAACGGGCCAAGAGGAAAAAACACTACAAGGCAATAATACATAAATTGCTGATGCAATGCAAAAACGCTATAACTGTGTGTCCAAAACTACCTATTGTTTGCTGTAGTTCACTATATTGCCATTCCACCATTTCAATTTTTGTGAGAAAATTCTCCCAGTGAATTGTACGCACTATATAGTGCCCTCTAAATGGCCCATAGATTAAAAAAAGTACCTTGAGCACTAATTTTAGAGACTTACAATGCTGTTGAAAGCTCCCTTTAAAATGTCTATTTTATTACATTAGGAAAAGTACAACATTTTAAACCCAAATTGGCTCACTGTCACGTACAGAGCAATAATAATGACAAACAAAACATTTAAACCTGTCAAATCAAAGGGAGCGTGTGTTCAACGGTCCTTGAAGGGCATATAAGTGTCCAACATTTCAATTTACCGCTCACTGTTGATAATAATGAATGAGTGAACAAGGGAGCGATTTTGGGCAAAGCTCTATTTTTGACCAAGAAGTTGCAAAACCAAAATCAGAATTAAGGCGTACCGCTTTAACGGTTAAGACATGAGCTCACTTCTTTCCCTGGTGAGCTCATGCTGCAGTGTCTTTTTTCACTCATGGCCAAGATTGCTTCTTTGGAAAAAAAAAAAAAAAAAAAAAAAAACTCTACCTGTTCCTCACCATGGTGACTTAAAATTTCAACCATTCACCCTCAGAGATTTCCCACTGTCGTTTTAGTCACGCTGCAGTGGAGGGCGTAAATGTGTCAGTGATGTCAGTCTGTATGCCCTGATGATATCATTGTTTTTGTGGAGGCAAGCCATCTTAAATCATTTATTGTAGATATCTTCGCCCCTGCAGACTCTGATTATCTGCCTCAGTCTCAGAGTGTAAGCTGTGTCAATACATCCCCAAGGGTATTTCCAGAAAATCACATTTGGAAGAGGACAGAGAAAAATTTCCATTGAGGGGCTTTCATAACGTGTCACTAGTGCTGGGTAGCCTTGACACGGTGGTGAGTGTCATGTCTCTCCTCCAGCTGCTTGTCTTTTTGTCACAAGGTTCATGTGACACAACGTGGGTGCACTTTTGCAACACTGCAATTTGCAACGGCGACACTCGCAGAAAAGAAATGGACGTACCAAATTGACAAATTGACAATAGTGTCAGTGTACAGAAAGAGGTGTGCGAGATGAAAACCAGCTGAAACATGCAGGGACAGAAATTTTGCCCGAGAGACGACGGGGAAAGGGATGCTGCCAAATTTGTCAAGCGGCAGCAGACGTGGCATGTTGGACCGAACTGTCATTCAGCCGAATTCTGGGCCGCTGAGAAGCAGCGGATCTACGGCAAACTGAGAAGTGTGGGAGGGAAGACTGACAAGAGACGGAGCAGAGGGATCTATTCAGAGAGCCTCTTTGTGTTATGACTGAGTGACAGGACAGTGAGGCGTGTAAGAGGGCTGAGAATCCAAGTGATTCAGAGGGACTTTAGTGAAAAGAGCAATTTTGACTGTTCCTTTAAAATACACACACACATTTCCTGCTTATTCAACTACCTCCAGTTTTGTAAATTCAGATTGACCTTCTAACATGCGTCAATAATGATCAGCATCAATAGACTTTGACTCACAACCTTGTCACCAAGCAAAAGAGACAGAAGGAGGGAAAAAATAAATATGGAAGAGGGGAAAAAAAAAAAAACATGCTAGATGCCTGAGGAAACTGGGCTGGAAGAAGACTGAAATAGCCTTTGGTGCAGTATGACTAAGACTTTAATTGCAGAGGGACAGAGATGTGGCCCTCTATTGTGTGTGCGTGTTTGCTTGTGTGCGATGTGTAACTGTTTCTTTGTTTATCTCCAGTACAAAGATATCGCTTATCATGCAGTCTGGAGGAAATAAGTTTCATGACTGTGTCTTCCTTGATATACCTGTCAGCTGGTGAGAAAACTAAACAATCATTTTTTTCTTTGTTCGTATCGTCTGAGGGTAAATTGCGGTGGCTGTTTGGCAACCTCATGTTCAAACACACACACACACACACACACAACACACACACACACACACACACACACACACCACACACACACACACACACACACACACACACACACACACACACACACACACACACACACACACACACACACACACACACTTAACAATATCCCAACATGCGTCCTCTGTCTCTTTTCACACTTCCTCTTCCACAAATAAAAGGTCCTGATGTGATTCGCACCACAAGAGCTTCTTCTTCTGCCGGCTTCCAGATCACAATTTGTCCTTTTTGCTTGGCTGTGAGACTTCCTGTCACCAGATGACTTCGACTGAAGCCACAGGGTAAATGGCAAGTACTGTTGTTGCATGTGTGATTGTAAGTGGGAAGACAGAGAGGTGCGAACCTCGGGACTTGTGTCTTGTCAGAAATCCCAAAGGTAAGCAATTATACCTAATTACAGCCAACATATTGCTAATGTGTCTCAGTTGTTACAGCTATTTACCTAAATTGCAATGATGAATCATTAGCTGCAGGGGGAAATTACCGTGGGAGATGTATCAGGGTCCATCAGTTAATCAGTTTTTATACTGCATTAATAAAAGAATATTCACTTTGCAGTTTCGGTGGAGCTCTATACAACCCTCAGTCCCTCCAGCGATGTGAAGAAACTTGCAGAGCCAAGAGACACATTCACAATTTATTTCCCACTGTCAACTGCAACTTTCAACTGCAGACTCCACTCCATAGTTCCCAGGGAGGAAGTGATGATATCACCTCTTCCTGTTGGAGTTGGATTTGTTGGTCCTCCTGGTGTGTGTGTGTGGAGTATGTGTACATGCCAATGAGCTGAGAGGGGTATGACTCAGTATGAATTTATTGACATCTTTCTCTTCATTAACAGAGTTTGATTGATGAAAGACGGATGGATTTGTTTTCATTGTTTCTCTTACTTAACCAATGAATGTATTTATTTGCCGTTTTGGCTGCAGAGACTCTTAGTCATTTATTAAATGGTTAAATTAATTTATTTTAGACTTAAGCTCTTTATTCCACAAAGTAAGTATGAAAATAGCATAACATCTGTACTTTGAAGAACAGTTTGTGAAGAACATTAAACATGTTATTTTTATTGCTCATAAAAATGACTTCCTTCTGCATTTGATTTCCTGTTATTCTTGCCCGTTTAATTGCACAAAATATATATATTAACATAAATTATTTTTACTGTTTTTGTGTGCACCGATTTTAATGCATGCCTCTTGTGTTATTGAGATATTGTCTTAAGATTCCAGAAAGTCCCATTATCACATTTACTGTTCACTGTACTTCAAATTGCAAACTTCATGGCGACATAATAAGCTCCACACGGGCTTCTAGCAATATCACCTTCAGATTGTCATTCACAAGATACAACGCGGTCAATACTTCATTTATATTTCTATAAAGTAGCTTTCGAACAAATGCTTGGTGTGTTTTATTGATCTCGGGAACAGAGCTGATCATTGAGTGCACTTTATTGACTCTGGATGCAGTTGATTGCACTAAGACCAGTGAAGCCACAGCCTATATTATTGTGTGTACGTAATGCATGATATCTTATTGTCTCTGTGCAAATGCAACATTTGCAAGTGCAATGTCATTAATTAAAGACCAGATGGGCAGAAAAATGTACTTGTGATTTAATCCAACAATATGCTGTGACAGAAATGTTTGGGCCTGGGGGAAATGGCTCACTCAAATGTGAAAAAGGACACTTATGAAACATAAAGTGTAAATTAAAGCATCTGAACGTATTTCTCTCACGACTGTCTCTATATCTTTCTTTCTTTCTCTCTAAATATTCCCTGTACTTGCTATAGTTGTCAATATTTCAGTTAACTAGGTAATGTGTATTTCTAAACCATCCTGCTAATCTATCAATAAATCTGATCCAAACAGAAAGCCACTGTAACAGGTCTGTGAGAGCAATGCACCATTGGGTCTTCTCCATCTACTGTCAGGAAGCTAAAAAGACAGCCATTACCTCAAGCTATGATCTAATTTTATTTCCTCCATCCATGCCCAGTAGTGCATGTCCCAATGCCACATCTACTGCAACGTGGCACACATGATGACATCATCATCCTGGGGCAAACAGCCAATGAGAACCCACAGGGGGGAGTCGATCTCGGGTCATCGCAATAACGCTGGCCAATCAGCACAAGCCGATAGGCCCGTAACCATGGCGATTAGCCTGGGTTCAAATACGTGTATGTGTGGCAGATGCCCCCCTGTGTTGGTTCCTTATGCACTTGTGTACATAGACGGGCCCGCTGCAGTAATCCTTCACTGTGGGTGGGCACATGCATGAAGGGGCACAGAGTTGTTGTCACTGGACACTGAGGTGAACGCACATACAATAACGAGCTGTTGTCCTAGTTTGGTAGCATATGGCTTATGCATTCATAATGTGGTCGGTACATGTATTAGACATGCTTCTTTTCCAGCTTCTTGTTTGTTACTCACTATTTTTCTGAGCCCTTGTTACTTAGCTATGGTAATTACAGTCGTTTGCTCTCCTCTGCATCGTTCTCGGAGAGGATGGATGAGGAGACGTGTAGGTGGCAGTGGAGGGTGAGGGGAATGGGAGGCAAGGACAGCGAGCAAACAGCACTGCTGAGTAGGAGAAGTACAATGGGCTATGAGTCAGAGGAAGAAGAGGAGAGAGGAAAGAGAGAAAGAAATAGGTATGCTGAGAAAAGGTCAATGTGGAGGGCTTTTAAAAAAAAAAGAAATGCCAGAAGACGAGAAAAGCTCAGGAATGTTGTGCTCATGCTATCTCTCTGTTTCATGGCTTTAATGTTAATATCTGGCTAGTCTCCAGCAGGTGACTCACGATGAACAGAGGAGAGAGAGTGGGGGCGCTTCTCAACCGAGGCTCAACATGAAAATGTATTAAGCGATATACAGCAATACATTTCTCCTCCTAGAATACATTTATTTGTATTTTTATTTATTTGTCCCCCCCTGCTTTCCCAAATCCCTGATTCCTTTTTTGCCACACCATCATCTTGACGAGGAATCATCTGACCTGCATTCCTGACTCCCAGGACGACACACAATGATGTTATTCCCATTGTTTGTGACTGAATTATATGCTACACACAGCCAGCAGGAAAACACACACCACAGTCACCCAAGCTGTTCGTATACACAGCTGACCACAATACCATCCAGATCAGATGGTGTCACACATCTGCCTTTAGCGAGAGCTTTACTCATGTATTTGCATTAATGGTTTGATTGTAGTCCTTGTTGGGTATTCTGTAGGAGGGATAAGTCTTTGAGAAAGTAAATATATCAATTTAAGTTTTTTAGAAATCCAACTCTGAGATGTTTGCCTCCAGAACCATAAAATAGAGATGAAAGGGATTTAATTTGTGGTGCTCACAGCATTGTACAATTACACTTCGACCTTCAACAGAAAACTGTCTTTTCAGAGACCCTTGTTGTGTTTTTTTTCAATCCTGCGAGGATGTAATTCCATCCATCCTCTTTGTACTGCGGCAGAAGCAGAAATACCAGAAACAAATAACTCAAAAACCTCCCAGAAAACCAAAGATTATATTGTTTTAGTTTGTTTGTTTTTGCAATTTGGGTGAAATGCCTCCTCAACAGTCCTTAACAAGTGAAAAACAGAGAAATGCATAACACGCACATTACAGTTCATATACATATCTAAATTAAATCAGAGGACTGTGTACAAGGAAAATCATGAAGCAAGTTCACTTTCTTTGAAAACAAGAAGTCTATCTTAACCTAAAGTTCAATAGATCATGTATCGAAAATACAATTTCCAAAACTTAACACTCTTGATGTCTTTTCAGTGGGGTCTGAAACCATTTATATTGCACACAAAGACAGAGAACACTTTAAGTTAAACCCTGCAGGTTAACCAGCGTAATACTGAGGAAAGGTGTCACTTCCTGTAATATATTCTACATTTAGGCTATAAGCCATTTTACCTGTCAAGCATTTTGTGTGTGAGTATTTTTTTAATTTATTTTTCTGAGCATTGACCTATGTTTTTCTTTCTCGAAGGATCTGGATCAGAATCTACTGCTTTTAGATTTGAATGTGTATAATATTTAAGAAATACATAAGAAATCATATCTTTCCTCAGTGTTCTCTGGAGGATGAAGTTAATGAACTGAATGAGTGCTATCATTGAAGCAGAGCTGCCTTAGAAGGAAATCTGCAGGTAACACTGGACTATTGATAGCGGGTCAGAAGGGTAGCTAGTTTATACATGAAGTAGAGCGCGGCGATGACTCTTTTGAAGATAAACTAGACCACTTACATATGTAGACTAGATGCCTTTGTATGAGGAAAAGTGGGAGGGGTCACAATGGTAGGTTTCTCTTCTTTCTACTCTGTCTTTTCCTCATAAACAGAACTCCACCAGAACAACTGGTTTATCCGCCCTGACCACCGAGGTTTAACTTCCGCCTTCCTAGCAACTCAAACAAACGTTTGCTTCAGATAAAAATCTAATCCACGACTGTGAAAATGATGCGATGAAAGCCCTTATATCAATATATCTCCCCATCATGCTCCACAAACAACACTACCTCAGTTACTTATCTGATTCAACAAGACATTTAGAGTTTTCAGTCCAATCAAAATGTTATTTTTCTATTTCTTGTTGATGGGCTGCAAACTCCTCCACAGTCTTCCACTTCATTTTCACAGCAATCAGAATTGGAATTAGAATTCCCCGATGAGATAAATGTCTTTTTGAGGATCCTTTCTCTTCTATTGATCATATTAGTTTTGCTTTTCCTGCCAGGTTGTCCGGTCCCTTTCACTACTTTCACCATAGTTCTATTCAGTTTAACTTTGCTGCCCAAAATTGTCTCAAAGCAGACTTTATTCAGACAAGCAAAAGCCCACAGACAGACAAAGCAAAGTGCAAAACCTCCTATCTGCAAAATGATCCAGGACGAGTGGGAATAACCTCCTATCTGCCCTTTGTATGTTTTTCTTTTTTTTGTATTTTTGTATTTTGTATTATGTATTGGGTATCCTTAACAAATAGCATTCTGCAAAAAAACAACACGTTTTTTTTTTTTGTATTCTCAAAAAAGTGGATTTTTCAGATAGGAGGTTTTGCTCTTCGGCTCTCGTAATGCTCTTATCGGTCTTAGATGTGTGGAAGAATAAAGACAGCTATCTAGAGAAGCTTAAGGTTTAAGCTCAGTCTGTAAGAAGTAAGCATGCCTGCTCTGTAGCTTCTTTAAATGGTCTATTGGAGAAGATACCAACGCTTGCTCCTCAGATTCTCTCCCATTTTCCACCCTGTCTTCCTTTTCCCCCATTGTACCACTTCACTGATCCACAAAGAGAAAGTTTGTTTTTTTGCCCCCTGACCACGAGTCCTGGTCAGAACAGTGTGGAAATTCACTGTCTCACTCGAGAACCTCTCGTCGAGGCGGATGTTCGCTGGCTCAGGGGACTTGCTTTTGGGCCTTCCATTTGGAGGTGAGTGTCATGTCCGATGGCAGAGGAACCAAAACAACATACGGAAACATATACGTAGCTCTTTCAAACAATACAACAGGAGAGGCTGCTGCACTTCCTCTAGAGAACATAATGAGGACTGGCACACCACATGGGGTCTGTGACGAATGCTATAGCATTAAAATCTATTTGTGGTAATTAAAGATGATAATTATGATAAATAATATCATTTGAATTTGTACTGATAAAAGCAGCGAGGGTAATATTTCTGGTGATGACGTTAATATAGTTTTGGATTCATGGGGGGAGTAATTTGGCAATGTTGCATACAGAAGTGATAAATATCAAGAAGGAAGAAGGCCATGCTATAATAATTACGTTTATAAGTTGTTTCATTTCTTTATGTACAGAATGAAGCACTGATGATGCACATTAAACAGTATGTTCTTGACCTGTTTGACTATTAATTAACGTGTCCCTCCGCTCTACATCTTGGGGAAAAACATGCTGTTATCTGACTGCAAGAACAAGCTGTGTAAAGATGTGTGTGTTCTTGTTCTTTCTCTGAGTTATTGTGTCTGTGCGCTTCTAATGAAGGAGACAGTTGTCTAATCGTGTGCTTTGACTGCCTTTACACATCGTATCTCTTCAACACACTGGCTGCCTGATGTTTGCCTGAACATGACACTATTGATTCACAAATGTTTATGGAAATTGAGAATGAATTTGATGGTCTGTCACCGCAATGCAATGAGAGCAAAACTTGTGACCTTTTCTGACTCTTTTGCACTTAAATGAAACATGTAACCTGCTTTGTAGAATGATATTCGAGCCCTTGTTGTGGTAAACATGACAGTGGCGCCCTCTAGCGGTCAAGTAGATGAAATACTGGTGCACAAGAGCCACACGGTGGGGCACCATCCATACAACACAATATGACAGCCTGATCAGTTATTTACTGTAAGTACTAGTTTTAAAAATTGCAAAAGTTAACATCGACTTTGAAGTTTCTTTGATTAATCTGTGTTTATGTTTTAGAAAAATTAAAGAGGGTTATTACATGTGTGGATTTAATGAGAAAATAGTTTTGTCACACAAAATTTCTCAATTTGTCATTGTATGAATTAACCAGCCTCAAGTCGCACAACAGAGATTTGTTTTTATTGGAGCGGGAAATGAAAAACTATAAATCCTTCCAGACCATCATCATTTACTTTGGCACCTGCCATTGTCTCTACAAATCAATAATACTAGCCTGTGAGAGGAGCTTAAAGTAACCGTCAAAGTTATTGTTAAAACATAACTAGACAAACCACAAATCTGTATTGGAATATTTTGGGAATAAAGTGATGTAGGGTCCAAAAATTGTGAATGCTATGATTTTCTTCCTCTGCCCTCACTCCTGCTGACTACCAGTGCATTCACAAGTTGGCTACTTTGAGACATTTTTGTGAAATCGGCAAATACATATTTATGGCCGCAGGCCTGTTGTAATTACGCCACAAAACACACGATGGCGCTCAACAGCAACAGGTCAATTTACTATCTCAATATTAATGCCGCTGTGCAGGTGTGTGTTAAATCTTTTAAAATTGATTTTTTTTCTAAACGTACCCGGACAGTGTAGCTATAGACTCCCTGGTACCCAACGGTATATGATAATATTAAAACGATCATTGTTAAGCTTAAATAAATAAGTAATGCTACTCAAATTAAATATGAAACGTAAATTAAAGTGAATATAAAAATATATCATAGACAATATATCAAATGACCAATATTAACTAAGGGGCTACAGGGAAATAACTAAATAAAGTACAAAATTGTACGTGAGCTTTTTTGGTTTGATATTGGGGTTAATGCATCCACGGAAATGTAATCAAACTCAAATCATATAACGACTTGCAGAAGGACTTCGATAATCATGCCATATCATTGTGAAGCTTTATTAAAATAAGTGGACATCAAATCAAACTATAACCACGCCTTTAAGTAACACAGGAGGTGAGTGAATTTGGGAGTTCCGCTCTTGTCTTACTTCTGTTCAGCTCCCCTCCTCCTCCTCCTCCTCCTCCTTCTCCTCCTCCTCCTCCTCCTCCTCCTGCTCATAGAAGCGGTGCAGCTCAGTGAGAGCAGCGCCTCAGACGCGCTCACGAGCTTCCAGCCGACCACATATCTTACTGGGACTTTGCGGGCTCCAACTTTTCCCAAACATCCTTTGGTGTCGATACCATGCTGGATTAAGCCCGCTGACCGACCGTTGTTCTTCGGACAGAGGAGGTTTGTTTTACGACGGCGCAGGTACAATGACCGCCTTCTGCAGCAGATCCGCTGACTAGAGGTGAGTTGAACACTGGTTGAACCCAGCACCTCGGACAATCCAACCATGACTGGGAAAGTAGTTTCTCCTCCACCTGAATCTCTCTGCTGTGCAGTGCATAACGGGAGCATGCACTATGTAGTGATGTTTACACACACACACCAACAGCAATGCAAGGAGTGTTTGGAGTTTAAGGGATAAAGGAGATACAAATAAATAAATCACAACAATATTCTCTAAACTCACTGTTGTCGCGGGTAATTGTTTCCCTTTTGGAATATTACAGGGATTGCTCACGGCTAACAGTATCCTGTCGGCTTTGTGCTTGTAATAAGGGCATTCCACCACAGTGAACATGTACAAAAGGATTTTGAGCTGTCTTCACTGGCCTGGCTTCTGTTTTGCACTGTTCAAAAACTTCTTCACTCATGTGTTGAAGTTTGGCTTCCAGTATCTGCTCTCAATCCCTGTTAATGAGTAAACTTAGTGAAATTCGACACTGAACTTAGCTCCTCTTCTTTTTGTTTGCTCTTAGGGGAGAGATCCGTTTTCAACAGGACTGCAGTGTTTGCACTGTGACCTGTAGGTCTGGACACAGATAGCGAAGAGGTCACCGACGATCGAGCACCATGGATATCGGCAACGATGTGGATCTGTCCAATAAAAACATCACCCCATTGTGGAGGCGCCGCGCAGACAATTATAACCCGCCCCAGGACTCAAGCAAACCAAAGCCGCGACCCCTCAGTTACCACATCAATGGGGTCATGACGACGGACTTCCCAGCGGAGGACAACAAGTGTTCCTTCACGTTGAGCCAACCCGCTGAGAGGCTGGTGGTCACTCCCCCGAGTCGGGGCAAGAACACGGTGGTGTTGAAGCACGTTCTGCACAAACCCTCCAGGAAATCCAGAGTTGTCCGAAGCATTAGCATCGGGCACCTCTCCAACGGATTCTTCTCACTGTCCAAATTTCGGTCCGAGGACAGCAGATCCGCCTCACTGGACAATAGTGTGTGTAATGGAGTGACCGTATTGCAGGAAAAGCGTCTCCAGGACCCCCAGAAACGCATGTCCAGCCCGTTCAGCATGCGCTCACGGAAAGACCAGAAAGCATCTGAGATGAGTTCACCCTCCTCTGAAGCTGTTCTTAACTCCTCTCCTGTCCTTTCTCCACGCACTCCTAACAACAACAACAACTACAACTCCCAAGAACTCTCCTCCCTTTCGTCCGCATCCAGCCCCTCTCCTCCAGCCCGGCGTACCCCCACCCCCTCCCACAGCTCCACCTCCAGCATCCCCTCCCTCTCTTCCCTTACCTCCTCAGACCCCCCGACCCCACGCTCCCCGTCGCCAGCAGACGGAGGACAAGCGCTCCTTAGACCGTCCTCATTCTCGCCTGCCTCCTCACAGGACACCAGGCATGCGTCTTCCTCTTCTTCCATGTCCTCCACCTCACCGTCTCCCTCACTTTCCCCATCTATCTCTCCCTCCACCTCCATCGTCCTCAGCACCCACAGCCCTGCTGCCATGAAGATGGGCACCCAGCAACTCATTCCCAAGGGCTTAGCATCCGATATTCGGCAGAGCAAGGTGCCTCCGCCGGAGCCGCAAGGCCAAGGTTTAACAGGGCTGCTGGGGTTGGATCATTCCAAGCGGGCGTTGAAAGCCCTCAGCATGGTAGAAACAGGAACCTACTTTTCTACAGGAGGGGGTCATGCTGAGGGGACAGATGGGGAAAGTGAGAGCCCCGGGACACTAAAAAGAGGCCTGAGGAGTACTTCCTATAGGAGGGCAGTCGTGAGTGGAGTAGACTTGGAGGTCCCATCAGTAGATTCCAAGGCCCATCGATTGTCCCAGCCTGTCATCAGATGGCCAGATGAGGATAAGACGGATTCACCAGTCAGCCCAGCAAGTCCTGGCACTGCAAGCCTCACTAGCCCTGGGACACCTAAACCTACCAGCCCTGGGACACCTAAACCTACCAGCCCTGGGACACCTAAACCTACCAGCCCTGGGACACCTAAACCTACCAGCCCTGGGACACCTAAACTTACCAGCCCTGGGACACCTAAACTAGCCATCCCCAGGATTTCAAAGCCTGCTAGCCTTGGGACTAAAAAGCCTACCAGCACAGGGGAAAACAAGGTGGGTGCGCTCAAAAAACAAACGCTGTTGCTCTTGAAGAAGAAAGGGTTTGAAATCTCACACAATATACAAAAAAATCCCCTTATGGGAGCAGGAGCAATTAAGAGGTTACTATAAAAAGCTATTAATTTAATGGATTTTTTATGAGACAATTAAAAACTAAAGGACTTTTAACCTTAATGTGGTTCAAGGCACTTTGAAAAGGATGTTCCTCAAAACAATCTATAGACTCATACTGAAATAATCCTTCTTAATCATCACTTATTACCACTAGAAGTGTTAGGCGGTGTCTGTGTCTACAATGACCCCACCCTCCGGCTGTATTTTCTCTTTTCTTTTGATTTTTGCTGGATATTTCTGGGTGTCAACCTCTTTAAAAAACGTGGCGTCCAGGTGCTGAAATAATGCAAATATGTAGATAGGCAAAACGCCAAGCGGACAAAGCTTTTTCCAAACCAGAGGGAATCTGTGAGGTTGGCTTTCACCCGACAAATCCTACTCATTGTGCCTTTGAGGTCTGGTTTGCTATTGGTTTACATGTTTGGGTTGACTTTTCTGATGCTCATATCAAATATGTTTCTGCCATACCTGACCAGCGCTAGAGAAACAAGCTTTACAAGCCTGACAAGCTTTAGAGAAATGAATGCAGAAAGAAATGTTAGCATTCATCTGCAAAGCAAATGCCTGTTGCTGAACTATCAATGCACACGTACAACCCTGTAGATAGTTACTTTTTTACTTTGCGTTGAAACAGATTAAGATTTCTTGACTCAGTCATAATACATCTGATGGATTTATATTCGTGCACACTGATGGACTTCAGTATTGTGGGGTGAAGTCCAAATTATAAAATGACAACACAGACTGAGTATTGTGGGACAAACTCAGCAGCAGGTCAGACAATGCGTTGCAAGGAGACAATTAATGTGGTTGTTGGGAGACATGACATAATGTGACACTATGCCCACACGTACACACTTATGCACACAATGGGTCTGTAATTAGACAGGGGTCAATGAAGAAGGTCAGCAGAAAGGGCACAGGCAGGTCACGGACAGGAGACAGAGATACAGAGGCCGATTTCATTTAAAGTTTGTGTGTGTTCCTGCTCGGCCCCTCAGTTTGTCCAAGTCATGACAATTGTGTTGCTTTTTTCTTACAGAGTCCAGACAGGAAGAAGGTTTTAACCACTCAGCGGACATTTGACAGTGAGGGTGAGAAAACCTTGTTTCCATCACACTTTCCCCTTCATTTTACTACTTTAATGTATTTTATTTTTGCCTCTCTCAACCAAAACTTTTTTTAAACTTCGAAATGATGGATCTTTTCTGTAAAAAAAACAAAAAAATTCTGTTTCAGAAGAAGAGCTGTACCAGAACTACAAGGAGAAGGCCTTACACAATGACTCAGATGAGGATGCCGATTCAAGAGAACCCAAACCCGATAACGGCATTGTTGTGCAGTACAGACCTATACGCACCTCCTGGAGCCAGCTCAGTGTGGTCAGACAACAAACACACACACACACACACACACACACACACACACACGGTAGCTTCCATTCTTCTCATATTGTTCTTTCTCGTGCTATACAGCCAGTACGTAGACAAACATGCAGTATGCACTCGGTGCTGTGGCTGTGGAGTCTTGGAATGCTAGTGCTCTGAAGAATGCTATCATATCCAGTTTGGTCACAGTTCATTCCCATCCTCCCACTGCTTCTGCCGTCCTCTGCCCCTCACTTTGTTTATCAAGGGAGGATAGGAGCAGTTCTTTGAGGACTTGGGGCTGGCAGGAAGGCAGACAGTCAGCCAGACCCACAGGAAGTCTTGCAAGCACTGGTGGGCATAATGCCAGTGTGTTGGCAAACTCTACATATTCGTCAGACTGCAAATATGCTGAAAATGTTGCCTCTCGAGTGAAGTGCGGTGGCTCTACATTACGCAATATAGTTTGGGATTGGAATGAATGGATAGAGGAATACAGAGGAGTGGGATAAGCTAATTTAGTTTTCTACTTAGGCATTCCCATCTGTTTGTTTACTTGTTGAGGAGGGAAAATGTGGGAGCGAAAACAGGCGAGGACATAGGAGGCAATTAGGATTAGTTCTGAAATTGCTCAGCAGAGAATGATATGCACTCAGACTCGAATAAATGGGAGATTGGATTTAAAGTCGAAAACATTCGGAAAGTGTTGCGTCATTTTTGTTCTTGTATACCCTTGTATTCTTGTATACCAGTAAGACACAGGGGTGAAGTGGGTCAACGTTACAATGCTGACCAACACACGCACTGCTTTACAGCTGTGGGTCTGTTGCCATGAATTCGTCTGGCCAGACAGTCCATGATGTAACGCTGCGGGATCTTTTACATTCTGTATAAAATGCTGGCATGACACTTTAATTGTCCTGGTGTGTCAGGAAATAAGTTTAGTTCCAGTGAAGCCGAGAACCAGATCAGAACAGAAGTTGTCGTCGTGTGAGTCTTGCCTTTCCAACAAGTCTCATTACACATTTCCAGAAATCACCCTCTGTAGTTTCAGAAGGTGGAGCTTCATTGAGGCTAGGATCTATGGATTGAAGCTTTTAAAAAAAAAAAAAGCCTGGCTATAAAATAATGAAACCTAATTGATTGTGTTTCAGTCACACCCAGGCAAAAATGCAGAACAGGGTGAAGTTCAGTTGGCATGACAGGGTGCATGGTTGCTTGCTCATTAAAACAGCCTTTTATTTAAAGGTCATTATGCTGATATGATGTTGAAGGTTTGACAGAAGGGAAACTGATGTATGTGTGAAAGGAGTACAAAGAAAGAATCACAAGAGATGTTTGGTCTGCTGTGGGTTTCTTTGTTCAAAACCGTATGAGAAGCTAGTGGAAAGATGGCCTCTTTGGATATCTTCCTATACGTGTGATCTGGTAAAGTATAATGTGACTGTGGCCCAGGTCATAGTGGTTATATTTGGTGGAACAGGATAGGGAGGCATGCTTTTTACTCAATCTTACCTTCAGCCTGTGGCTGATTAATTCAATAGCACTCCACACCCAGTCATTCCAAAAGATTGCTTTGTTTCAAACTTATTCAAATATTTCTGGACCAAATCTCACCAGCCACATACCAACACGCACACATACACGTTCCTTTTTAACCATATGTGTTCGACCAAATTACATTTTATCCCAAGAGGTTTTTTTTGCTTTCAACAAATTTTCCTATTTCTACACTGGCCTCTTTATTCAGTGAAGATCTTCCTGGTCCCATTTTCTGCAACAACTTCATTGCCTCTCTATTCAGTGTGGTATGCAAAGTGCTGTCTTTGTGTGCGAAGACAACAGTGGCACACAAACGCGCGCGCACACACACATGGCACACACCCCTGCTACAAATGCAAAGGGCCGCTGACCTGAAAAAACCACAGAGTAGTCAAACAAGTGTGACTTTGTATTTTAAATCTTTTCATGATTTTTTTTCCCCCGTTTAGGTGAAGAAAAGTGGTCTTTCTGACCGGATGAGTCAGGAGGAACGCAAAAAACAAGAGGTAGGAACCATGTTTTACACGTTGACGTTTGGGTTCCAAGTGAAGAAAAATACAAGTTTGGGCTACTTGCATGCTAAGTTAAGAGTTACTGAGCACCGGGAGGAGTATGGCTGTCCATTTGGTCTCTGTAAACTCCAGACCAATTAAAAAGCCATTAAAAGAGCACAGTAGGAAACACACATCATGGACTATCATGTCATTAAAGCAGATGCTTTGTAATTAGAAGAAGGAGGGCAGATGTTCCAATAATTATTTACCTGAATCCTTGTCATATTAAGAAAGACAAGTATAATGAGTATAAACATTAAATTCAGTGACAGATTGGTGCTCACATCGTTATGGAATTGTTCATTCGCATACCAACATGGTTGCAGAGCACAGGTATGTCGAGCATGTTCATGACTGAGCCCATCTCATAAAGCAGTGACTGAGTCAGGACTTAGTGAGGTAACTGATGCAAGCATAGTCACGAATGGATGTATCAAACTGACTGTTATGGAAATAAAAATACAAACGAGTCTTTTCTGTTTCCTTCCCGTTGCTCTCGCCTGCCCCCTCAAAAGGCCATTTTTGAGGTGATCTCGTCGGAGCACTCGTACCTCCACAGTCTAGAGATCCTGATCCGCATGTTCAAGAACTCTGCAGAGCTCAGCGAGGCCATGACCAAGACCGAACACCACCACCTCTTCTCCAACATCACCGACGTCTGTGAGGCTAGCAAAAAGTAAGTGCACGGTTGTGTTGTACTGTCTAGCTTTTGTAGACAGAATTATCATCACATGTATTATTGCTGTATGTTGTCACGTTTGTTTCTAGAACTCTTTTGGTTTCGAGGACTTATGATAAGTGTTGGTTCTTATATGCTGCTTGGCAACTTTAGGCTACTCTTACATGTTCCCACACATCGATCAGTGTTTGTGGTTTTGTTAATGAGTTAGATGATTTTCTTATTTAACAGCACTCGGTAGACCGCACTCATTCTGTTAGTGGTTTTTCAGACTGACGTTGTAGCTTCAATCAGAGTGGTTTTCGGTTGTGTCTAAGGGATTGTAGGTAGGCAGCGCTGAGCTGTTTTCTGTGTGTATGTGTGGTCACATGTTGCGGGGCAAATTGAGTGAAAGATCAATCAACATGATCATCCCTTGCTGTTTGAGAGAGCTCACAAGTAGACTGCATATGCCAGTTTTTCTTCTTTTTTTTTTTTATGTGAGTGCATGAAAAATGCAATGGCCAAAATTTGCAGCTATGAGTTTACCCGTCCATCATGATTTGACATTCATTGCCAGTTAACTATGAACTTCCAATGATCCCATAAACTGAAACACTCATGCATGAGACGCCATGAAAGTGGAGACTGATGAAAACTGTGCCGCCTCAGCAATTACTGTGCTGTACGGGGCTCCATTAGTTCTACAAATGATTGACAGAAGAGTTTCTGAGTCCACTTATATGTGACTGTGCTTTTAACTGTGGTATCATCTCTCATTGCTTTTTTATGAGATTACTATTCAGTATGATAATGGCCTGAAGTGCGACTGATATTTTTTTCTTTTTTTTTTTTGGTCAGTCAACCTAATATGCTGGTCTGAAGTCACTGTTCACCGTGGCAGCAGTCTCCTATCATTTAACAAGCCTGCTATGAGGACTAAAGACTCCACAATTAATCAAAGGTTTACAGTCTTTTCACATTACCGTAGCCACATGTTTACTGCACCTACTCTGCCAATAAGTTGTTCCCACATTTTCGCGGTTATTCTCAATAACTCAGTGTCAATAATGTGGGTTAATAAATCTGAGTGTGGAATGAGGTTAAGCTAGCCTTAGTCTGTTGCCTAGGTTGTAAGTTTACCCAGAGCATTAACTGCCTTCCCTCTGCAACTGTTCATGGCATTTGCTCAAGGATTCCATGTCAGGATAGCAGCCCCCTTCTCAGAGAGAAGGATTTCCTTTTTGCATACAATATACCATGAAGGCAAAACAGCTTCTACAAATAATACTTGTCCCTTTCTGCAGCTTATTAAGCACATGTGGATTGACATGGACATTATTTTGTACATTTAATTACTCCTCATTCCCACTTTGCATGAATCGTGGTATCTGTAAATTCCTCAACAATTCCTCCCTGTGTTCAGACGCGCTGCAGCCCATCTCACTCCCCTTCTCATTCCTATACACAGGCCACCCACATGAATGCGATACTTTACCCTCCCCACCTAAATAAGGAGACCTGCATGGCCCTAGGAAGTAGATGAGAGGAGGGCATGGAGACGACGGGACAGCATCTCTTAAGATATAAGTTGGTTCAACAACATGTTTTGCTTGGAACAGATAGTCAAGCTTTGAGTTTAGCTTCTCAAAGAAAATAGCAGAAATATCACTCCACCTGCAGGCTCCTGTGCAGGCTCTGTGTGATTTGTGAATAGGAGGGCTGTTGAGTATTTTACATTTAGGTGCGTGATTGTATTTCACCTGCAGGCCTGGAATATGACATACCTCATTCATTACCATAACATACTTTATAATTGCAGCAGTGCGCTGTAGCACTGAGGCAAGCTGACAGGGAGGCAGATCAATTTGTATTCTTCAGTATGTTCTGGTAAAACTTTCATCTATAAGTCTTGGCCCACAGTCTAATTTGGGGCATTAACCCTGAATTAACTCCTCTCCCTTGACCTCTTCCCTCATGACAACATGCTGCTATTGCTAGTGACTTTTGCCCCTGGAGGAAGCGCTGCCTGAACTTGAACAGCATTGACCTGCTAACGCCCGGAATACACCTTTTGGACATGGGCCAGAGGACAGGGCAACATGCGTTTGTTCTCGTTTATCCTGTGTGCTCATGCCCTAGTTAGAAAGGTCATAGGTCAGAGTACGGGGTCAGGCATGGACACAAGCTACATGGTTGTTTTCCACAGATAGTCATAGCACAGTGTGTGGACTAGGTAGGGATGGGAGGGGGCACTAGAGGTGCTTTTGCAGATGAGCTCAAACTCTGTCCAACCGGTCAAGGTCAGCGTCCTGTGTCGTGTGACACCTTCCTGTTTGTCACCTTGGATCGCGCATGCAGAAACACTTATTCTCTTGAAGTTGGTCATGTGGCGTGCCGTTAAACAGACCATCTGGTGGAGCTCAGGAAGAGGAAAAACCTCTGTGTTATGGTTAATGGTAGGCTATGTCTATTTTAAGAGGCGGGGAGTTCCTCTTTTGTGATCTTACAGCGGGTTTAGAAGAAAGGTGTTGTCTCTGCTTCCTGCCTTCCTGACATTATATCGTATCCTATATTTTCTCCCGTGTGGAATGACTCTTGATTTGATGCCTGTGACTCAAGCTGTTGCTATGAATCCCTGACATACTAACCTTTATTCATCCTGTACTCAGATTCTTTAAGGAATTGGAGGAGAGACACCAACAGAACATTGTGATCGACGACATCAGCGACATCGTTGACAAGCATGCTCAGTCCAACTTTGATCCCTTTGTCACATATTGCTCCAACGAGGTCTACCAGCAAAGAACCCTGCAGAGGCTGGTGTGAGTGACCGAAGATACTCTCACACATGATGTTCTTGTCATATCTATCATGGATTTGATCCAACATGACTGTTCTGACACTGTGAACCAGGGGGTTTGCTCTTTCTCCCCGCTCATTTTTCCTCTTTCTCTCTCTGTATCAGTTACTCCTCTTTCTGAACACCCAAACTCCTTCCGTCCTCTCTTGCAGGTCCAAGAATCCAGTTTTTAAGGAGGTGCTGACCAGGATAGAGAGCCACCCAGATTGCAGGAACCTCCCCATGATCTCGTTCCTTATCCTGCCCATGCAGAGGATCACTCGCCTCCCCCTACTCATGGATGTGAGTGCACTGAAGACATAAAGTAGCATGAGCTTTTGAATAACAAGACTTTGAATCTTACGCAACAGTTTATTTATTCATACTACCCTGACTAATTCTACATGGGATGTGTTCTAACCTCAAAGATGTTTATGTGACCCTACGTCATTCCTCGATAATCTTAATCTTAATCTTTACCCTTCTCCTCTTTCGTTTAATGTTTTTTTTCTTTCTTTTTTTCTGCTTCCTTTGGCACCACGTTATTCTGTCCCTACTGTGCCTTTTCTCTCTCTTCCTCTTCCTTGCTCTATGTTCATCCCCCTCTCTCCCGTCTTCCCTCAGTGTCTCCGTAGGGACTATGGGGTTTATGCTTGTACACTCAGAGGCTTTTGGATCCTGAGAAAGTTTGGTTTTAATTCATTGCTTCCCACAGCTTTCTTTATGCATCAGTATTTCTGATGCATAATGAGGGCAAATTATTGTTCTTTGCGTTTTTGTGCATGAATGTTACAAGGTTACACAGGATTTTATTTGTCATTGTACGACAGGGTTTTTGTACAACACAATTTGTATTGAATTCCTAATTTGTTACATAAAAAAAGAAAAAGAAGTATCAGCTGCCGAGCCATCAGACTTCGAAACTGTGTGTGTGTTTATATTATATTATATTATATTATATTATATTTATTTATTTATTTATTTATTTATGAATTAAGGCGTCTCACAGCCAGAGTGAAGAAGCTGTTTCGAAGTCTGGTGGCTCGGCAGCTGATACTTCTCTATCTCTTTCCAGACGGCAGCAGAGTGAACAGGTTGTGGCTGGGGTGGGTTTTGTCTTTTAATATCCCTTTAGCTCTTCGCAGGCTCCTCTTCTCACCAATATCACTGATGCTCCGTAAATGGGTGCCAATGATGTTCTGGGTGGTTTTAATCTCCGCTGTAGAGCCCTCCTGTCCTGTGCCGTACACATCCCATGCCACTTTGTAATGTTTGCAGTGAGGATGCTTTCTTTTGCTCTTCTGTAAAAGTTGACAAGAACTTGGCAACGGAATTTTGCCGTCTTAAGTTTCCCTAAGAAATACAGCCGTTTATGAGCTTTGTGCGTCGTCTTCTCCTTTTTTCTTAAATTAACAATTGGCTCCTTGGTTTTACTGATGTTGAGCAGTACATTGTTCTCTGAGCACCACTCTGCAAGGTTGTTGATTTCCTTTCTATATATAGTCTCATTGTTATTTGTAATCCGGCCGATGACGGTAGGTGTCATCTGCAAACTGCAAAGTTCTCTTCATGTTTGGGGTAGAAGTTGTGAGTGTACAGAGTGAACAGGAGGGGGCTGAGCACACAGCCTTGGGGGGCTGCAGTGTTCAACACGAAAATTTGTGTAGACATGTTCCAGTGTATTATTTCCTCCGGTGGAGATGTGTACATGCTGGTGGAATTTACGTAAAACAGATCCCAGGCATTTTTTTTATTTGCATCGGGAGGAATGTAAACGGCGGCAACAAAAACAGGGGACATTGTCCATCAACTTTGACGACATTTAAGCACCAATCATCATTGATGTAAACACACAGCCCGCCTCCCTCTTCTTACCGGTCAGCGCGGTATCCGGTCTGCCCGTCAAGTGCAATAGCTTGATCCGGGATGTTATGATGAAGCCAGGTTTCTGTAAAGATGTGTGTAAAACAGTCTCTGATCTCTGAGTCTTATTTCATCCATCTTATTTTCCAGCAACCGGACATTAGCAAGGAGCAGGCTGGGAATAAACTTAGGTCTAAGCTGTTTAGTCCTTTTCCCGTCTCGCTACCCCCTTTTCCTGGGTTGATCACACCGCTTCCGATGGCGTTTTGTTTGGCCGGTCTTGCTGAGTGGTCGGAAGATTTTGTGGGCAATCATCGTCTTAAGAGCAGCTGCATTTATTCCAATCCTCATACTTACTTTTCCGATGTTGATGAGTGTATTTTTGTCATAAATGTAGCAAAGTCTGTGGGAGTTACTGGCCACCGCCTCGGCATGCTCCATCATTTCCAGCTACTTTATTCCATTATAAAGTAGGACAACTGATTTGAGCCCTGGCTATCTGTGTTGCAGACAATTTGTCAGAAGACGCCTAAAGACTCGGCACAATACGAAGAGTGTAAGAAGGCTTTACAAGCAGTCAGCAAGGTGCGTGGGTTTAAAGGGTCAACTACAAATGTTATGCAATCTGGATTTTATGTTATTATATTCTTGTGAATGTGTATCTGTACATTTATACATATTATTCAATATATGTTGCTATAGTAATGCTATGCCTCGGGAGACTTGCCTTAGACAAAGGAAACAAGGGTTAGGCTTGGCTGCATCACTTACTATTTATTGTATTTGGTAAAGAATTTTCAGCACTTCTACTTCCAGCCCTTCTTCTACTCAGCGATATAAGAACATTAATCAAGGAATTATTTAACTGTCATCATAACATGTAGTATTAAATTAATGGATACAAGGTGAAAAGTAGAAGGAATCTGTACATTGTGATTAATAGATACTGTGTGTTTGTGTTTGTGTGTGAGAGCAGGTGGTAAGAAAGTGTAATGAGGGTGCTCGCACAATGGAGAGAACAGAGATGATGTATACCATCAACTCTCAGCTGGAGTTCAAGATCAAGGTATGGACACAAATTGTTACACACTTGTTTCTTCGGTTGTATTCTCGTTAACAGAATAGTTGGACATTTTTGGGAATGTGCTTATTCTGTATCTTGCCGAGAGTTAGATGAGAAGATAAATACCCCTCTCATATGTGTCCTTTTTAAATATGAGGCAGCAGCCGGTTAGCTTTGCTTAGTATTAAAAGGTAACAAAATCCGTCTGCACGTCTTGTGCATGAGTGACACGAAACATGTTCCTGCCATTGGTTTTATGTAATTCCATTGATCAACAGGCAGTGGTAATGTGCCAAGTTAAGCAAAAGAGTGGCATCCAAGGCAGGGAAGAAAAAGACCACTAGCTAACAGATTAAAAATGGTCAAGAAAATCTGGCTTTGCAAATGTTTTGAGAATGAAAACACATTCAACATGTGTTAGAGGTCAAGGATACACATAATGCATTTGGGTAACACTGCATTTGAAGTTTTTTGTTTACAAAATAATGTCACAGGGCACCATAATACATTATATATAATTTATGTAAACTTGGTGCTTCTATGGGACATAAGTGTATCGGATAATGGTCCTTTTGACCAGGCTGAAGACCGGGGGCTGGCGTTAGAATTGAAGCTTGTACCCTTGGGTTATGACGGAAATCTCCCAGGGGTCCTACGTGAGAGCTGAGCTGCTGCTAGGAGAAATAACCGACAGCCAGCCCAGAGACCTCAGTTCCTGCCTCCCAGGCCTCTGAAGGCTTTGGGGGCGACTATTATGCTCCGAGGTTGCCTGGGTGGGGGTCAAGCAAGCAGGGTTGTGTTGGTAGTGGACCAGCCTCTCAATGGGGTGCTGAGACCCATGGTGGCCACTGGAGTGAGGTAGTAGCTGGGAGTGGCCTTGATGGGCAGATTTGGGACCCCTAGGCCTCAGGGCAGGGACATGAGAGGACCCAACAACTGCTCCCTGGTCTGATTTAGCTTGGATGGTCCGCTTAAGCGCCTGTAGAGCAGCTGAACCAAACAGCTCCCTCGGTTCCACTGGGAGAGTACAAAGGTCCTCCTACATGCCTCTGACAAGGGTGACTGCGTCAGCCAAACCTGGCAGCAAGCCTGAACCAGAGTGGACATCAGACGGCCAAATTCCCTTGACATTAGAGCAAATGCCTACAATAAAGCATTGCTGAGTTTGTTGGAGGAAGCATCGAAAGGTATCAATATCGGTTAACTCTACGAGTGTTCTACCAACATAGCCTGAGTGAGAGCACTCTGCTAACTGTGAAAACAGGACGCAACTTTGTAGAACTCGAGAAGGAGAGCTGGGACACTCTCTTCACTGACAGAGTACGTTGGCAACACCATGACAACATGCTTTCTTTAGCACATCACTAAATTAGCTGGTGCAAAGTGCTCTGTTAACTGTGAAATAAAAACAGTAACGGTATAGTAACGTTATAGAAAACGATGTCAATCGATCTCACCGATTGATGTTCACAAGTGAAGATGGTCCATCGCGCTGGTGTTGACCGAAGATAGAAGCGTCTGCTGCTCCGGAGTTTAAATGTCCGATGCCCTGAGAGGGACGGCTTGTTGCAGCCTGTGGAGGGCTCGTAATTCAGAACTCCGACTGATAGTCACAAGGCTCCAAGCGAAATCCTCTGAATAATCTCAATTGTAGATAATGTAGCTCAAGCTAATGCTACCACAGTAGCTAGCCTGCATAAGCGAGATGGTGATAAAGGAATGATCTTGTGGATGACACCAGAACTTACAAGCAACCGGGGTCATCCAAGGTCACACATTGTTGATATAAAGACTAGACCTCCGTGTGCACTAGACAGAATATATTTAGTGTTAATGCACTGCCTATGGCGGTCAGTAAGGATGAACTAGAACATGAGCTCTGCTGTCATGCACTGACATGCGACACACCACTGTCACTCTCTTGGCGAATATCTATACACATAATGCACACAAGGTTTGGCAGGCTGGAGTGTGTCTAAGTAGTGTGGGAAAGTAGCTGTTGGCACATTTGGGATTCACAGATGTCTCGCGAACATATTCTCAGTCTGCATAGCCAGCTGTTCACATATGAAAGCACAGATTCAGGAATTCCTGACAGCAGCAACATTTCAGACATTTTGAAATACTTTATATGGTTAGATGTATTGCTTTTTCCGGTTATTCACATTCCCGTTCTCATTTTTCCCCAGCCCTTCCCCCTGGTGTCATCCTCCAGGTGGATGGTAAAGAGAGGAGAACTGACTGCATTTGTGGAGGACAATGGCATCTTCCTCAAGCGGAAGTCGCGGCAACAGGTTTATTTCTTCCTCTTCAATGACGTCTTCATTGTCACTAGGAAGAAGAGGTGAGTCTGGGCCTGTGTTCGATATAGCTGGTGTGCAGCTTTATCGCTTTTCTCATAACTCGCCTGTTCTGACATGTTGCTGGTGAAAGAGTAACCATAAACCCTTGGTTTTAACTGTGTGAGAATGTATGAACCGCCTATGGCCAATACCCTGAGTGTAAGGCGTGTAATATCGTTCACCCCATCCTCTTGTTTTAACTTGTTTTGTGATATTTTGCATGTTCACATAAAGAACAATTAATGGGGTCAATGCTGGAATGAAAACAATTTTTATTTATTTATTTTTTAAACGCCCAGCCGCGTCACAGTCATAGTGGGAAGACATTATCAGCAGGGTTGAGGAAGATTTTGAAGAATTTAAGAGGGATTAACACCCTTGGAGGCACTGTACAATATGACTGATCTTCCACGCTGCCACCCCCACCTGCTTTATGGGCGCGTTGTTTATTAAGCTGAACAGGTGCAGTTACCTGAACCTGCTGTGACTTGGCATCATGAATCTGAGCCTGTTTTTCTGAATTGTGTCAAGGTCTCAACACGTCCTGGTGCCATTCATCATCTGGAGCTAGTAAACCTGCTTATTGTGAGCCGTTAGTGAGTCTCCTCTGTTTCCACTAGTTTTAGGCAACACCATGAAACAAGCCCCAAAGAGGACTTCCTTGAAATGGTGTGGTTTTCATTTGTGAGCGTGCAGTGTGGGTTTGCGCGAGTGTGTCTACTTTTGCCAAAAATAATCCCTTCCCGTCCATCTCCCTCTGTGTCTGGAACCAATTGTCCCGCCACTCGCAAAAACTATGATTTCCTAAGAATCATAAAAAATGGAAAGAAAACATTCCATGTGATATTTTTCTGGGAATCTGATCCAGGACGGCATACTCCAGCAGTGTGTGGTGTCAGGCCTGTGTTTGGAAGAGGGATTTGGGAAAGGGAGTGCTCCGGAATCACAGTGTGTATTTCTGCGTGTGTGCGTTTGAATGGGAGACCCTGTTATAATATTGGTTTGTGCTGCAGGTGAGTGCTGGAACCCTGCTGTGGCACGCTACTCTGCTGCACTCCATCTGCAGTAATTAAAACAAAAACACACCGGGGGTACCACGAGGCTAGCCAGGCACAGCACGGTCATAGACATAATGGTGTAATAGCTCTTTTCCTTGTCATTAAGACTTGGAGTGTGTTGGGGGATAGCTTACAATCAGCTAACCGAACGTTGTTGCCAAATGCAATAATGTTGTGTGCTTCAATCCTCTCGGCTGCTTCTTGTCTCATTTTTCTTGAGCATACATTTCAAGGAGTACTATGAACACCAGAAGGAAGTGGGCAAAGGTCAAAGCCACGGCACTTACACAGTAGAGAAAAAACATACCTATGACCTGAGACTGTCTTCAGTTTTATAGGACTATACATCACAGTATATGCAGAAGGAAGGGAGTGTGTTAGCCTGCTTTATTTGGTTGGGAATCATTATGGTTAGTATGCTGTCATTAGTTGAGGTTCAATAGAAATTAACTGAAAATGAATCTAGTATTGGGTCTGCTTATCAAATCTGAACTTTTTCAAATCTAAATTCTTTCAAGTCTCTTATCAAATCTGTTTTGGTACATTTATAAGGTTTGAGCTGAAACAAATAAGTCAATTTGACAAAGTCAAATGGCAACTATTTAGATAATCTGTTGATGATTTTTAAAGCACAAATGGAAAACTAGTATAGTATAGTAATATAGTTCCAGTTCTCCATTGTGGGGATTTGCTGCTATTCTCTGTTTTTATATTGCTGTAAATCAAACATTGCTGGGTTTTGGAGTATTGATTGGATAAAACAAGACATTTGAGGAAAGTGATGTTTTTTTTTATTCTGTTAATCAACAATAATATATAATCAATATAAGTATTATCTAGCAGATAAAAGTTTCAAATAAGAGATTCTGAGTTTTAAAGCAAGTCAAATCTGCTTATTTTATCAACTTCGAACTGGATCCAAAATGAAACTGGCTCTTGGAAACCAAGCCCATGTCAGACTGAGCTATTGTCACGCAGCGGGGAAAGTTTTGATCTGCTGCTCTCTGGCTCACAGGAACACTTACATAACACAGAGTCCACACCAGCTGGCTCCTCTCTCATCTTCACTTCCCCCCTTTTTCCTGTGTGATGCTGGGCATCATCTAAACATTCAGTATTGTTCAGGTCTTAACCTCTCTCTCTCTCTCTCTCTCTCTCTCGCTCTCGCTCTCTCTCTCGCTCTCTCTTCCTCTCTCTTTCTCTCTCTCTCTCTCTCGCTCGCTCTCTTGCTCGCTCTCTCACTCTCTCTCTGTGCTTTTCCTTTTCTTTTTTAGTAGTCATGACCTTGTTTTTTTGTCAATCCTTTCTGTGTGTGTGTGTGTATGCGTGCACATGCGTGCACGCCTATAATCCCAACACTTTCTGTTCACATTTTTTTCCCTCCCTCTTTGTTTGACTATGCCATAGTCTCAACACTCCTACTGTGCTTTGCACCGTTGCTCTTACAGTGTGTGTAGGTGTGTGTGTGTGTGCCTGCCTGCATGCTTGACTTGGAGTTATATCTCAACATCTATTTGAGGATTTGTGTTAATTTACGTTGTGTGTTGAAGAACTGGTTGTACACTAGGAAGATGGTAGCTGGCGCAGTTGTGATGACGTATGTAGAAATGCCTGCGCTATCTCTAGCGGCAGAGGGATTTTCATTCCAGCAAGTTTGTTTCTGTGTAAGTAGCTTATGAGGAGGCCAAACAATGGATAGATTATTTTGCTTGTTATATCAGTTTCTAACACTCTCTCCCACATAGGATATTTTAACTGTTTCCCACCTTCATTCCTCTATTTAGCAATATTCAAACGCTGTATACCCACCCACCCCACACACTTGAAGATTCCCCACCCATCCCATTCCCTAGCGTCATGTTAATGGCATTCCAGGCATTTCGACCGTAGGGCTGTCGGGAGCTAAAATGGTGACGACCCTAAAGACACTTGATTCTTATGTTACCCTGAACAGTATTTGGGTGTATTCTTTGTTTTATTTTAGATGGGGTCATAAGGATTTTGGTTCACATAAAGGTCGGAAATGTTTCAGGTGAAAATAAATGATGATGCCAAACGTGGAGATGCATTAACTGATAATTACTTTTTGCATGGTATCGGGGGTAAAATAAACTTACAAAGTGACCCAAACCAAATTTTAATTTTCACCTCAATTAAAAAAGTAAAACCATTTTTAAGGTATGAATTCAAGAGACGTTTTCAGGGCTGGTCAATTTTTAAGTGCACAGTTTAGGGAGTTTTTACTCCTTAGAAACAACTTAAACTGTGTATAGCCCTTCAACTCATTATATTATCCCTTTCAAATCACATTAAAAATACCTTTTATTACATCCTTATTATTATTATTATTATTATTATTATTATTATTATTACTTAAATAGATTTTTACAGGGATTCTTGTGGTCCAGTTGGATTAATTCAGCAATTGTTGCTCTCATGTAAGCAAATGAGATATATACTGTGATACATTTATAGGTTAGTAAAGCTGATGGAAATAAGAGCTGAGAGGGATAAAAAAAAAAAAAAAAAAAAGAGATATTTAACAGACAAAATAAGAGTGGTATTAATGTTCTCATCTAACTGTTAGGCGTAGCAAATAACTGTATTTCCGAAAAATGTCAACGTCTTCTGTTAAGCTCCGGGTCAGTGTGGTTATCCTGATGCAGAGAGCAGCTTGTGGTTACAGTTGGATGCAACTCTCTTTCTCCTCTTCCAAGAAGTCTAATTGGTTGTGGGCAACAGGCTTTTAGTGATTGATTGGTGGACAATAGGGGCTGAAGGGTAACAGTTGAACCTTGTTGAGAGCCTCCCAACCATGACTGAATTCTCCAACCAGTCATGACCCCAGAGTGTGAGCACATCTGTGTGTGTGTGTAAGTGAAAGAGCGAGACAGTAAGACATGGACTGATACACTGCTCACCGCTGCTTGTTTAACTCCTACCTTTGTCCATTCTAGTGTTTGTGTGTGTTCAGCACACTAATGGGCATGTTGGCTTACGAGAAGCTAGCCGTGTCCAGTAGCTTCTCAGCTCTGTGTCAGTCTTCGGTTGATGAAACACGTAAGCTCTTGTTCTTCAGAGCACTGTGAAAACACACACACACACACACACACACACACACACACACACACACACACACACACACACACACACACACACACACTTTTTCTCCCAGGTTCAGTGGCGTATTAGAGGTACCATGTTTCACAATCAGCTCCAGATGTTTCTTACTTACTTTCTGTACTGCTAGACACAGGGTCATGGTAAAGGTACTCGTGGGAAATGTAGCCATGTACTAAAGAAACCAGAGGGCGGCAGATTTAGTGTACGGACATGTAGACGGATGAATGTTTGGACTTTTCACTGGCACAGAATGTGAGAGCTGATTTATTAATCCAGGTGAATTTGATTAACTACGGTCTGTAACCTCTCAGGGGTTGAGTCACTGAGGTACCATGAAACTAAATCTCTACTAAAAACAATGAGCTTCAATGTGATGTGCAAGAGGAACTGGGTGGATAGTGTAGTGGCTTGGGTACAAAACAATCAGCAAATATAATAATAATAATAATAATAATGTAATTTTGCTGTCCAGTATTATTGTAGCACAATTATTTGCTTTGGTTTATTTGTCTATTGTAATTATATGTATTGTATTTGCTCTAAATTAAGAACAATGTTGCCATGACAGACATTCGTTCTTTAAATACTTTAATCTGTATACAAACATTTTGATTTAATATAATAAAGTAACAACAATATCGTATATTTTTATCAAAGCTCCAGTTGGTGACTGTACCGTGTCCATGTCGGGGCTTAAACAGGAGTGCAGACTGTAACATTCAGGGCTGAAGGGCGCTTTATGACAATTGTGGATTGGAGCTTTCAGCAAACTGCTAAAGCACAAATAAGTCATTCCAAAAAATTCAATAACTTTTTGTTAAATGACACAAATGTTTGTCTAAATGTTTAGAAAAGTGGAAAAACGGGGGGCGGGGGGGGAAGACAAATCCACATCTATGTTTGAATACCAACCTGCTCAAAGAGTATCTGAATATCTGCCTTCATGATGCTCAAAGTAAACACGTTTGCCGTTTTATCTTGAAATAATGAAATGAAATTAAATGAATCTTACTCACTGAATGACTAGTGACTGCCACTGAATTAAGTAAAGTAAGTGAATTCTTATTCAGGCTTTGTGTCTCTTTCAGCGAGGAGAGTTACACTGTGATCGACTACGCCCTGAGGGACCAGATCTGGGTGGGTTCCTGCCAGCCCGAGGATCTCAACCTGTCACCGGTCAGGAGCACCGGCAGCATGCTGAGTTCACGGCAAGCTGGCGCCGACAAACTTTTCCGTCTACGTTTCCGTAGCAACCACTCCGGCGAAAAGGTGCCCATGGTACTGGGCACGGAGTTGCTGTGAGTATTTTATTTTGTTACCTTTGTCCCTCTTTATTGTGCCTGTTTTTGTACCACTTGTGTTTCAGTCACAGATGTTAAGATTGTGATGAATCACTTTTCTCTGCTGAAATCACCCATGCATACATATGAGTAGGTCAAAGTACACTTACGGTTTGATAGTTTGGTTTCCTGTCAAGAGAGCAGAGTCTCTAGCTCAGGTCCTTCTCTTCTCCCTAAAACACTACTCCTACTCCCTTATCTTTCCTTTATGTGCTCTACTATGCTTTTTAAAGGAAGACATATCCATTATCCTCTCTCCTTAGCTCTTACTGTATTTCTTAGTCTCTTTTTGGACCATGTCGAGTCACAGGGATATTTTGTTACATCTGTTTTCAAGCCACAGCCTGAGCCTGACTGCTTGTTGTTTATGTGACATAGGAAAGGGAAGTTTATTAGTCGTACAGTCTGCTGTCGTCCTGTAACACAGTCCGGCTGTACCGGATAATTGTTTTGTTGACTGAGCATCTTCGAACCCAACTAATCTATTCTGGGGAAAGCATCTCTCTTTGTTTAAAGACTGCTGGTTGTAGCCGACATGTTTTGCATGAGCAGCGTAAATGATTACTCATACATGTGACTTAGAAATACAGTCAGCTGCTTTGAGCTTCCTTGATATTCTGTAGCTGTGTTGACTCTTTGTACGGCAAATAGAGTGAAACGCGAGGTTGTTTAGATAGATTATATAACCCGCACAAACAAAGAGGATCTGTCATATGTTGGGCTTCATACAGGGTGTATTTGTTCCAGTTAGCAATAGAAATTGCAGTCCATGTGCACACACGTACAAAGAATGGGGAAGCGCGAACACACACGCACACACACTTTTCACTGTAATTATTTTCTGTGGTTGAAAGCTTTGTTAAAGAGTGTTTTCATATGCACAGGGCCAGTTCCACCTCATTCCTCTGTAGTTCAAGAACCTCCTTCTGTATTCCCAAAAACAGAAGGAGTGGTTTTCAGTTTCACTGTACAAAACTTTTTTTTTTATTTTTTTGCATCAGCTAAATGTTCCCTCAGGTAAATAGTGTAATTTTGTGAAACAAAAAAATTACAATCCGTAAGAGTTTCAATATGACTATTTTACAACAGCTTTAAAATGTATATTGTTAAAGGTCATAGAAAGGATTCAATCAATGGAAATTAAACATCCTCCTAACAGCTCAGTACATGGTGCACGTGCATGGGTCAGCTGAACAGAAGCATGTTGATGAAGAGAAACAACTTAGTCAACGCAGCTTTCAAACTTCAAATTTACATAAAAATGCAACGTTTTGTTAACCCCCTTCTGCAACCGTCCCCAACCTTTTTTTTTTTTTTTTTTGCCTGTGATCCGTTTATCCATGCTATGTCTTCTTGTGAACCGCTCAGAAGAGGTTGCGTGTCACTGTTTCGTTCAGAGGCCTGAAAGAGAAAATAAAAAAAAGCCAGGATGAAAGAAAAGTCAGAAAATGTTATTTAATGTAGCAGAAGTCATTTTTTAAAATGATTTGTAATTACTTGTAACCCCTTCCGTTCATCCTGTGTTTAGACACCACTAAACTACTGCTCATCTCCACTGCACACTTGTGTGTTTGTTTACACAGCTGTGTGTGTGTCCCCAGTGCTGTTGTCCCTTTACCCTCTCCTCCAGTGGCTCTACCCAGGTGTGCTGCATTACTCAAAGAGGCCCACCTGGCCTGGGAAGGAAGCACTTAAAAGCTCCTGTGCCAGCAGCTGAAGGGAGAGGCCTCTGGCGTGGGGGACTGCTGCGCTCGCTGCTGCGCAACCGAGGATGTTGTTGCCTTGTTTGCATGTCTTTATGTCAATATATCCCGTGGATTAGATTGTTTTTTTTTTTTTTAGGTGTTTTCTGTGGTTTATTTGGGTCAGTGGCGGAGTGTTGTTCAGCCCGCAGGGCTGCCAAAGGATGGGGCGTGACATTGTTGCCATTTGCAATTGGAATTTAAACCAGTTTTCTTTTATAGCAGTTTGGTCCACTGATGTGAGCCCCCATGCTGTCTCTAAGTGAAACCTGACAGAGCGACTGCAGTAATAGTGTTAAGCGTGACTGTCATGGGCCTGTGTAGGAGGGAATCTTTGTGACATGAACTATATGTACTGCCCATATATAGATGAGGGGGTCTCCACATTGTGTGTGTGTGTGTGTGTGTGTGTGTGTGTGTGTGTGTGTGTGTGTGTGTGTGTGTGTGTGTGTGTGTGTGTGTGTGTGTGTGTGTGTGTGTGTGTGTGTGTGTGTGTGTGTGTGTGTGTGTGTGTGTCTGGACTCCCTCCCTTGATAGCTTAAGTTTGGGGCCCTCTGCAAAGATGTAATGATATATGCGACTGCAGCGCTCTGCTCACTGTAGTACTGAATAAGCCGAAGAGAGGAGACCCTGGCAACTAGCCATTGTTACGGTAGTTGCTAGGCATTGTTTAAGCTGTTGCCTAGCAGCGGCCCATTGTTCAGTGGGCTGTTTCCCACGAATATCCCCCGACATGTTTCCTCACGCTCCCCTCTTCTTCTAACCCAGTGCCGTGTCTTATCTTTTAGACGGCAGCCAGTGTCTGCTCTTTTGTTTTTGATGACCAGAATAACTTCCTCCTCTTTCGGCCATCCATCCCAACATAGTGATCTAACCCAGGATGACACATGGAAGTGGCGTTACATTAGCCAGCCTTTTTTCAGGCTTCTATCAGAGTTAAATGAGGTAGCGAGGACAATACGGAGTATTGAGGCTATAATATTGCTATAAGAGAATAGGGCTGTAACTCATGAATATTTTCATGATGAAATTACTTATTATTTTGAATACTCCTTAAGTATACTCCTTAATGTCAGAAAATAGTGAAACATGCCTATCACAAGTTCTAAGAGCCCAGGATGATGACCTCAAAGTGCTTATTTTGATGGAGTAACTGTCAGGCATGGAGTCAACTATCTACTTTTGTTCTATAATCATCTGTAAAAAAAATAAGAAAACATTCCAATCTGTAGGTGTCAAATTTACATAGTTTGTGACAGGACTGGTCAGCCTCCTGATTAGTTTGTGTTGTCACAGTACAAAAGGAGAAGGCCATAAAATTGCAGAACTACTTTGTGAATGGCTCCTCTGTTAATAATTGCTAAAGCAGGTATATGCATAATTTTAGTAAAGAATAGTGTCTGTTTGCATACACTTCCCAATATTGTTTACTTTACCACTGAATTTCAGTGCAACTCAACTCAGGTTACAATGTGAAATTCCACACATTCTGACCGAATATGGGTCTTTTTTTCTTTTTTTTGTGGAAATGAAATTGTAGAAATGGTCTTTCTCATGTTGGTCAGTGTGGCCGTTTCTACTTTCAGTTCAGTTAAGCTTATGCCCTACCTGTTTCTGTGCATCGCTGTGTGAGGTCTAAGAAGCTGCATACAATGGACTGATCGTTGACCACGGCAGTGACATGATACTCCAGGAATTCAGACCAGACAGCTGGATCGGAGATGGTACAAGGGCGCCTGTGTAGCGCCTGTGAGTCTCTTCCTCTCCGTCTGCGTCCTCCTCCTCTTCTCTGTACCCTTTTGTTCCGTGTGCACATGTTCGTGCGTCTTCCCCATGACCCTGATGTTGTGCCCTGTCCAGAGTCAGTGAATTGCGTTTCTCTATTAGTGGAACAGAGCGGCTACAGAAGTCTGCAGCAAAACAGTTCTGTTAGTCAGATATGCAGCGATAACACAAAGCAGCACCGGTTACGTAACGGCCCCAACCGGAGGAGGGAGTCTATACTTCTGTTGCACACTTTGGCATTACTTTAGTTTTTTTTTTTTTTTTAACTCCCGTCTGCTTTCGTTTAAGTTGTTGTTTTTGATCATCTTACCAAGTCTGCTTTTGCTTATGTGATAACGAGAAACTTGCTGATGGGAATTGTTCTCTCAGCCTGGAAAGCTCCAGTCAGAGAGATGATGTGTTTTTGTCTGAGGAGAAGGAATTGTACCCGAAAATGGTTCTGACCTGTGGTTAAGTGGAAAAAAAAAAAGCAAGGAACTAGGTTAAGAGTAAACAATTTGATAGGAGTGAGCGGAAAAGGGCAAGGGGGGGGTAAAGAAAGAGTGGTCTGGTGGTGATTTTAAGTTGGCAGAGGGTAGAAAGAGGCTGTCATCGCTCTTTATCTGCTTGTGAGAAAGAGGTTTTATAGTGCAGCAGTAAGGCCTCTCTCCTTTTCAGAGGTTAAGCGAGAACCTTTGACAATAGATTTATGATTCTTGGCATTCCCGTGCACGGTGGGATGAATGGTTGAAGGCAGAGGGAGCTTTACTACACTCTACTACTTGAAAAGGCCTGTAGTCATCTCGAGAAGAAGGCAAGCACCTGCTGTTTGTGCATATGCAGTACTCACATGCATGTAAACACACATACACACTGTCGCAGTTCAACGGCTGTTGTTTCATTTTCTTACCTGAACCCTTTGGTATGTGCCTCACATTCCACAGATAACCATTAAGTGCTTCTCAAACACATGTGTTCGCCTGTGCTCGATATATTGAATACATGTGCATTCATAGTTTCGATAAAGTATTTGAAATGTTCCAAGCATGAGAAGGCGACCTGTCATGATGGAGTGTATGCGCACATGAATCTGTCAGCATGTGGTCAGCTGTCAAAATGCAGCAACTAGCAGATGGCTTTCCCACCGAGCGGTTCGGATGTTAGAAGGACTCGCGCGTTCAGTACGGAGAAGTTAGCGGGCACCAGCAGGTTCCCATTTGTGGTTAAAAACGTGTCAACAAATATTGGACGGATTGCCATGGAATTTGGTCCAGACAGTCCTGTTACTGTCGGAGTGAATTGCACTTCTCATCTCGCCACATTATCAGGTCAAAATTACAGCACATACTTTGGTTAATGACCAAATATGTGCCAAGTTAATTACATTCCCAACTGACTAAGCTGTACTTGGTGTTTTAATGCTAATTAGCAAATGGCAGCATGCTAAACTTGGACTGTCGAGATAACATGGCCTACATTATATCTGCCAAATATCAGCATGTCAGCACTGTCATTGTTGGCATGCTAAAGTTCACATGACGTTAGCTGCCCAAGTACAGCCTCATAGAGACACTTGTCTTGAAGATAAACAAGTGTTGCGTCATTACTAAATGCAATGGCTCACAAAAGGAATACTTTCAAATGGTTGTTGACACACTAAATATTCATAATAAACATATCAAAATGATTGACACCACATTACTTTGGACTACACCAGGAAATATTTGAAATGACAGGTAAATTATTAAACATAGTAGAGGGTACCAAAGAGAGATGATTAGCAGGTGTTGATTTGAGATTGTAAAATGTATTTTTTGACTCCAAAGGTCACATTTTTTATCAGTGATAATATTGCATTGTGGGTGCACAAAGATGGCTTTAAGTTAATCATTTTATTTCAAGATTTATAGTGATTTCATACAGTCCAATTAGTTGTGGAAGGCTGACGTGACCCCGTTTGTTACAGTTTGTCCGGTAAAGGATCAAAACAGCATGTGTACCATGGGAACACAATAATGAGGTCTGACTCATAGGACTTGCCTGTTCGAGGTCCATTTGAGCCCTTGGGAAGACTGTCCCGCTCTCAGTCTGTGATCTCGGTGCTGAGTCAGAGGGGGCCTACATAACCCCCTCTAGTTAATTTTCCTAAACCCCCTTTATCTCTCCCACTCTTTCTAATCCCCCCCCCACCCCCTCCCCCTTCAGTAGTCTATGAGAACAGGTGAAATGAGAGAGTTTCGTGGAACTTAACCTGTGCGACTCCACCCACTGTTTCTTTCCCATGAAACACACACAAGAGGGAGGGAAAGCAAAGCAGGTCTGTACCCTCCTGGGAATCGGCCTTGTGCTTGTTCTCCTCAGTTCTCTGCGACTGAAAACATACCTCTGTTCTCTCAATGACGGAGGACAGAGAAGGGAGGGAAAAGGCAAAGCTTGCTGTGAAACTTAGTAATCCATTGGCCTCAATAGCTTGTCAGCTGTTCCTTTTTTATAGCTGCGTATATTCTCAAAACCGCTGTGACGTAGCGTGTCACATTATAATAGAAGATCAAAATAATTAAAATCACCTCAACCGCAGTTAAGGTGTGTAACTCTCACGTCACTGTCAAGTTTTAGGAGTTGTGAAGTTAATAAAACTCCCCACAGTATTCAGAACTATTTCGGTGCCAGAACTTCATGTGCTGAAATGTGTGCTTCTAGGAATGAGCGTGCTCGATGGATCAGCGCCCTGGGCCAGAATGTCAACAACAACAAGAGTCAGGACAGAACCAGTAAGTTGCCACACTCAAAGGCGCACTCTGAAAAGGCTCCCTGAACTCTCCTTTTGGCCTGTTGCACCACCTTGTGGTCATTTGACAAACTGTCTTTTGTTTTTTTTTAAAGATAGATTTCACAACAATTGGCTTGTTGATTCCGATATATTCAAATAAGGCCAGTGTAACTTATCTGAAGTGATTTATATATTTCTGTTTGTGTTGTAGATGTCATGCAGGTGGAGGTGATCAGAACTTACACAGCCAAGCAGCCAGATGAGTTGTCCCTGCAGGTGGCTGATGTGGTGCTGGTCTCGCAGACTGTAGAGGATGGTACGTTCTCTCATATTGTTGTTCCACATACAATGGATAGTAGATATAGACTGGGAGTTTATGGGAGAGGGCAATGTGCCGGCTATCTCTAGGTTAAATTTAAAAGATCTACATTTGAACTGCATTACTCTGGCTGACAAACTTGCAATACATAGCAACAGCTCTCTCTCTCTCTCTCTCTCTCTCTCTTTCTCTTTCTCTCTCTCTCTCTCCCATTTCAACTGTCATTTCTCAATACCCATCTGTCTAATATAATGGACCTTACACCTGTTTTGAAGATGTGGTTTGCCCCTAAACAAACGCAGAGGCTGAAGGTCCTTTCCCTTTTGGTGACCATAGCAACTGTCTTTCCTGTTAAAGAACAGACGGCATTGAGCATCAAAAGCGGATCACGTGGAAGCGCAGCACACGCTTCAGTTTTCATGTATCGGTGCAATTTCTCCTCTTAGGCTGGTATGAAGGTGAGCGACTGCGCGACGGAGAAAGGGGGTGGTTCCTCGCCGAGTGTGCCGAACCAATCACGTGCCAGGCCACCATCGAGCGCAACATGCAGAGGATGGACCGCCTGCAGGGGCTGGAGACCAATGTGTGAGCCGGATGAGCCCGGTGCTTAAAACCACAGAGGGCTTTTCTCTGCTGGTAGTGAGCCTTTGACTCACCAGTGACCTTCCTCTTTCAGAAGCAAACCCAAACAAACGAGTTCAGTAACCACATCAGTGGCCGGCCTTCAGGGACCAAGTGGACCAGGCTGCCTGACTGTTCACAGTGGGTTGAAGATGAAGCCATAGTTCTTAAGACTTCAGCTCACCGTCCGCTAAATATCAGGCATACCGTCTGAGCTTTAAAGCAAACACAGAAAAAGAAGAAGAAGACATTTCCTTAATTGCCGAACCCCGCTACTTAACAACTTTTGGTGTGAAGTTTGTAAATGTTATTTTTTCCAAACCTATTTGTTGAGTGTTACCGATGTGCTATGTAATAATTGGAACTACAGTATCGCAGTAAGAGGTAAAGTAGACCGAATAGTGTGGAGATGACAGCAGCCTGATGTGTGCTCTGTTAATGAGGATCATCAGGCCGTGCAATTAGGAACTTTGTGAGTAACAATGTAACTATGAAGATGTTGGTTGTGAAGGAGATAATAAGGCAAGACGGTGGGATTGGCAGCTTCTTTACAGCGTGTGGGTTCGTGTAGAACTCGTGTTTCAGTAGCATCTGAGGGCAAGTGAAACTAGTACAATGATATTTACAAGAAAATACACAAGGGTGGGTGTTGTGGTGCAGGAAAACAAAACCATGAATGCTATTTGTCTGAAGTCCATGAAACTTTGGGTCAACGGAATAAGTCGTAATTAATTGTGTAATCGCATGACATCCACGGGTTGAGTAGAAGGGCCAAGTATCTGTCCTCTACCTTGCTGTTTGTCACCGCGTAATATCGCCACCGTGAATCAGACTCTACATTTGTGTCACGGATCCCATTTTTCCTCTCCATCCATTCAATGATTTGTACAGCCTGAAATATCACGCAGCCTAGATGCCAGCCAGGGTTGTAAATATAAATACCGCCCTCAGGATTTATATCTGTGATGTTACAGAGGCAAGCTTGAATTAATTAGTGTGTGCTGATGGTGCGACCGGAAAGAGAAGAGCTCCCCTGCTTTTAATGTGATTGTCCAGCGTGAGTCATCTTTTTTTTTTTTAGTGTTGCCATGCCCAGCCAGAGGAAATGAATGGCTTGGTCAGAGTGTGGTGATAACGCCATCCATCAGGCCCACTGCTAAGGCCCCAGCCGAAATGACGACCTCAACTGTTGAGCTACGTGAAGCGAGGTATGACGGTAGCGGGCAGAGCACCCGGTAGAAAGGACATGGGTATCCAGACAAAGCTTTGCATTTGCACTCAGGGAACATTTGCTCTGCAATACCACACATATGCATGAATTGATCATTATTTCAATCACTTCCTGTACTTGTAACTATTGTAAATCATCTGTGTACATGTAAATATGTAAAGCAGCCTGAATTGTAACATATGTTTGCCAAAATACAGATTTATATATTTCAGCCACTATAAATAAAAGCTCAATTGCCTGGGGCCTGTCATGTACTCTCGATGATAAATATTGCATGTATTTTTCGTGAGGACCACTGTAAGCGAGATCAAAGAAAAATACTACTTTTATTCCTCCAGTAACATTTGGAACAATAAATTAGCCATTTGTTCTCTGAGTATTCAGTGCAGATTTATCAGAAATGTACATAAACCCTTTGGCCAGCAGCACTTTTTCAGATATTTATGATATATCATCTATGCAGGTGTTCATTCCATCCAAATATTACCCAGGTGATTTTTGTGATTGCTCCCTCAAAGCTCAGAACAAATGGTGCTCTTCCATCATAGAACAGATTATGGTTTCCCATAATAAAGCCTGCAATATTTCAGAGTAATGGTTATCACTTTGTTTTTGAATTCCTAAATGTCATCTTAGTAAAGCAGATGATGCAAAGCCAAGCTTTATTTTTATTGATCCTTTCTTTATTGTGCAGTCCATTAAGTGACATTGCTTAAAAAAGGAGCAAGATTTATCCAAACCAAGTAAACAAAACAGCTACAGAGTGTGGATTAGAACATGGATTGGTCCTTGCAAAATAATAACAAAATAGGCAACAAAGACAACAACAATAATGCGAGTCATTCAAGTGGGTAACGTTTTCCAGGACTATTGCGTCCTGGGTTTCAGAAGTGCCATCAGGGAGGTCAGTTGCTTGTCATAAATATCCCAACTAACCTCTGTGGCCAAGGGTGCAGTCAGTCCTTTCCTAAGCTCGTCTCCTCATAGCCAACCCAAAAACCTGGCCACACCTAATCATCATCATCATCGTCATCATTGAAGTGAGTGTGTTGTCCTCTTGGGGCAGATGCCCACGGCTTGCCATAGCCCTTATTGCTGCCTACTGTAGGCTTCTCCTGGGTGGTAATGAGGTCTATGATGGCTGTGATGACAGCACAGTCTTTGGACCGACGGTTTTGCCAGTCCACGGGAGCAGGGTCACGGATCTTCTCCTCGAGCAGAGAATCCAGCTCTTTCTTTAAACTCTGTAGAAAAGACAGCAAGAGGTAGGTCAGTCAAATGTATCTCATCGTTCGCTTCGCTGCGAGTGTGTCCTTCTGCTTACCTTGACAAGATGAGCGATGCGTGCCGGGGATCTGAAGACGATCCACTGGTCCACGGCGATGGTCTCCTGGTCCTCATCTTTCTGGATCGTGATGTCTCCTCCGAAGAACAGTAGCGAGAACGGGGACACCTCAGTGCAATCGTAGAGGAAGATCTGAGGACACGCACAGGGATGACGCTAACGCACAATGACAGACGCTTGACAACAAACACGCTAACACAGTCAGTGACAGGGAGCGGGATCATTATGACACACCGTGCCCGACAGCTATTCTGTGGTGTGGGCTGAAAGTGTCCCATTAGTGGAGAGAGAGGCTGTGCGAGTTAGAAATGTGTTTCAGTGCCTCCAGTGTGAGAGAAATATCATCTTGCCCGGTCTGTGAATTTCACAAATGTGTTGCACTCTTTTCCATCCATTTTCCTTCCCGTGCTCAACTGACAGCTGCTCATGCAGAGTAGCTTGACTGTTGATACCCAAATAAAAAAAATACCATCTTTTTTTTTTTTTTTTTTTTTTAAAGAAATGACAAAGTAGGTGAATATGTTTCACATACAATCAAAAATGCTAAATATTTAGACAGAACACAGACGTGATACTCTACGTATTGCACGATCTGCACACACTCACACAATCTGCTTAGCTCTTAAGGTCAAAAGCCACAGAGAATACATGAGCAGTAGACTGGGGGAAAAAAAAATATATAGATATATTTCAGCTTTAAAAGGTAACAGCCAGAAGTGATGAAAATTAGCATCAGAGAAAGGTAGAGGAAGGCAAGGGGAGTGGGTGGGAGACAAAGAGAAAAAATAAGCAAGGAGAGCAGGGACAACTGCATTTGCCCCATGAATGTGTAATGTAATGGACCACCAGGTGCAAGTGCGTCAGTGGAGATAAAGTTTAACGTCATCACTCACTATCCTGCCTTTTGTCTTCTTTTTTTTTTTCAGGACTTTTTGCTTCCTTCTCTCTCACTTAGTAAACAAATGACCTTGACAAGCCTGCACTCTCTGAATACCTTACTTCTATTTACATTACATTTAATGGTGGCAATAATAATGGTGAAATCCAACAAAGCGCTTTTCTTCATAAAGACCGAGGCGGCAAAGTGAGAGACAAAGACAAAGGCAGAAATCAGAGAGGACATGAAAGGTGCTGAAGGGTAACACTCACAAAGAGAGATGGCACAGAAAGAACAAAGACAGACAGATGGAAGGGAGGCGAAAATGGGAGTGTGAAGAGGGGCCAAAGAAAAAAGCAAAAGAGGGAGAGGAGAGAGGCAGTCAGGAGCCGCATTGACCGCTTTCCCCCACCGCCACCACCTCCTCCTCTTACATTGTGTCTGGAAGCTTTGAAGCACAAGAGCCTTTGAGGGCGAGTTGAAAGGCAGCGGTTTAATTAAATATTCATTCAGAGTAAAGCTGTCCTTCTTTCCACTCACACGCACCCTTCAGAGGGACACACAAAAATCAACAAGACACAGCAATACGCACTTGCATGTAAAAACACAACATTCGCGCAGCCGTGTTGCATTCCCATGTGCCCTCGCCTACTCACACTGCTCGTTCTCATCTTGAGGTGGTAGATGAGCCACGTATAGTTGAACTCAGTCTCTTCAGCATTGACTGATTTCGGGTGGATGCACACCTTTCCATCAGCTTGGGTGTAAACCTTGACCCTGAGAAAGATAAGATGTTAGAGTGCGTGTGTTTTGTCTGGGTGTCAGCGTTACGCACATTGGTTGAGACTATTATAGTTTTACTTCCATCATTACATGGAACGGAACCGAATGGGAAACATTTCTCTTTCCTGCAGGTGGACAATCGCAGACAATTTCTCCGCGACTGCCACCGCGCGCTGCGGTATACGGTGACGACTTCTAGTCATGATTCATTGTGTGTCAAAAATCTGTGGAGTTCCTCTTTTATTAATTAGCTCTAGAAACAACCCATCAAGTGCTTTTGGCTTGTTACCCCGAGGCAGAAAGAATGCCTCCTTCCATTTTAGCACGGAGTGTACCAGAGACAAGCTGTGATGCAGTCTGCACATCATCCCCAACATGAAAGTAACGCCGTGTTTCAAACTCCTGTGTCAGCCCGACGAAACCAACCGCTTGACTGCAGGGAACAAAGCTGCTCGTACCAGACCGCAGTCGGATTTAGCAGCAAAACAAACGAGGAGTGCTTCATTGAGCAACGCAGCCATTAAATACGGCAGGGATGTGGTGCCGACATGTGAAAAACTTTCAAATGGCTTCGCACCACAAGTGCTGAGAATTACTTATGCGCAGGAAATGACCCCGGCAACTTCACTGTCCAACTGGGTCTAAAGCTGTCACTGGGACAGACAAACAAAAGTGACAAGCCTATTGTGAGAGTGTGTCTGTCTCCCCGTTGCGTGTGTCTTTCTTTTGCACAGCGGTCACAGCCGTTGCGCATGACAGCTGCCTGAGGCCAGTTTTATGATGACTGCATTGATCTTCAGTTGCAAAAGCGCCTCTGTTTTTTGACAATTTTCCCTCACGTGGTTTCTGCATAGCCGCAGGTAATTGTCACAGGACCCTTACAAAACTCTTACCTGAGAGGTCTAATGAGAGATGAGTGTAGTGTGGAGGCCATTTGTCGATCAAAAGTTCAATAAGAATGATTGTCCACTTGTCTATTGTGTACTCTGCGGCCCTTTCCTGGCTGTCTTTGTTCATGTCATTGAATTGGCAGACTCACCCAGGCCTCTTCTTGCTGTGAGATGGTCTGATCGTGGCCACCTTCGGGTACAGACCGGCTACAATCACCGCCTTGATCAACTTCTCATTGTCTGATAAAGGAAGTGAGAGTTACAGAAATAAAAAAATGTGCATTTTGCATATGATATTGCATTACTGCTCCACGGTCTGGTTTTAAGATTCATAAGAAAGAGCATTTTCGGACAGTTGAATCGCAACCAAACAATGAATAATTGATTCTTAGTTACCTGAGTTGACATTGGATTTGGGGTCTTTGGGGTCCCTGCTGCTGACAAAGCCTGTATGCATTAGATGCTCAGCAAACTGACCTTTCATATTGTGCAGCATCTGAGCGATAAAAGACAAATTGCTTCTAAAAAGGCTGCGTGTCCTTAGCTGCCCAGGCAGAAGTCAACTTGAACATGTAATGTGCACATCAGTGCACGTCAGTACGGAGCTCAGTACAACACTCATGATCAGACTGGCTCACCTGGAGTGTATTGGCAGACAGGAAGTTGTCCCAGCAGTACTCCCTCTCATACCTGGCGCCACTGTGTTTCGCATCCTCCCAGCCCTGGTCAATCAAATAAATTAAAACAGAATCACTTCATGCAGCAGGCCGAGATAAAAGACAGATGTGAGAGATGTGGGCTGTCTTACCTGGAAGGCATTGACAATAGTGAGGTGGTCACTCTTGGAGTTTCTGGACAGGATCCTCCTCCTCTGGTCTGCCAGCTTCTCTTTACCCTGAGACAGACAAATGCATTTAGTATTCCTTTAAGACCTACTTTGCAATGGAAGAAGAAGAAGAAGAAGAAGAAGAAGAAGAAGAAGAAGAAGAAGAAGAAGAAGAAGAAGAAGAAGAAGAAGAAGAAGAAGAAGAAGAAGAAGGAGTGCAGCAATGTGTTGAAGTGTGCCGGTGTGTCGCTGCTGACACAAGCTTTCATGTCTGTGAACTCAGTGGCCTACCATGGGTATGAAGAAAGGGTCTTTGAAGCTGAGTGAAGCAGCAATGGTGAGTACGGGGTCGAGGCAGCCCAACAGAGCTCCAAACAGAATGAGTTTGCCAATGTGAGGCTCCACAGGCAGGCGAGCCAGGTGGAAACCCAGCGCGGTCAGATTCTCTGAGCGGTCCAGGGCGTTCTAGCACACAACATAGTCACAAAACCCAGAAGAAAATCACACATCTTTAGTCATCTACAGCTCGACACACATTTTTTTTTTAATTATCTACAAGAGAGGGAAATAACATCCCAAAATATAAATCATGCAAAAAAGATGTATTAATTAAGGCTTTTTAAGGCCCATCAGGAGCATCTGCTTTGAGTTTTGTTACTGTCACATACCACTTTCTTCTATTGCTTTTTTTTATTGTGTTTTAACCTTGTTAGCATGAAATGATTTATCATTTAGTCCTCATTTATTTTCCAATCAACCTCCTCCACTAGAGGACAAGCATCCTTGGAACTAGCAGATTTGTAAGTAATACTTCCAGACAGGAGACCTTGAAACCACATACTCAGATAAGAGAGTCTCTCCTCCTAAAATGCTGCTGTTTCCCAAATGACTTTGGTACATTTCTTTGCCGGCAAAAATAGAATGTTGATTAACGCTGAAACAATGAGTCCAATTAATTGATAATGTAAGTTGCAGCCGTTTTGTTGTTTCTGATTTGTTCTTAGGCTGTCTTTAAAAATAAATGAATGATCTTTACTCTTTCTTACCAGGTCTACGAGGTTCTTGATGGCTAGGTTGATGGCGTTTGTAGTGGGAGGGTCCAGGGATTTCTCCAGGAAATGAGCTATAGACCCAAGATTCAAAATCTAGGCAGCACACATCACATCACATTACACATTTATCAGCAAAAGCATGTCATTATTTTTATACCAAATTCCACTCTCTTTGTCTAACTGTTTGTAATTTGTCGCACTGAATTGTGGGCAGTACAGTATCTAGCTATAGTACGGTCTACTGCAGTTAGCTTTATGTGCGTCTTCTCATGGTTTGCTATTATTGAGTTACCCGTATTAACATGAGTTCCATCAGTGTGGTGCTGAGCACAGAATTAATATGATGAAGACAAAAGATGATACTCTCAATATGTATTCACCTCCACGTCAACTAGAGATTTTTACCCGTGAGAAATTGAAGAGTAAGGAAGTGACCACATTTCTATGTCTGACTAATAGGTTGGTGTTGGAGTGCTGGAGTTAGTGTTTCTCTCACTGTAAGGACAGCCTGATGCATTAGTCCTCCTCTCACCCACTAGCTTCAAAAACCACATCAAACAATCCCCAATACATCCAACTGAAGTAGTGGAAGACACACACACTCAAATGCATATCCAATAAAGCTACCGGTGAGAACAATCATTGCAAACACTAGATCTGAGTGAACTTTGGCTTAGTGTTCCATTAGCATGGGTTGAAATATGTTTGAGTGGAGCATGAGGATTTAAAAAAGAAGAGGGGAAAAATATATGAAGCAACCAAAGAAGAAAGCGCCTGTTTGTAGAAGAGAACGAGGCCCAGAAGAGGAGCGATTTTTGTTTTTGGCAAAGAGGAAGCTGTAGAGCTGTAGAGCAAAGGGGCATGAGTCAGCCCGCAATGTTCATCCCTAGTTTGTATGAAGCAGGATCGGCTGTAATTCAACACAAGACCAAAATCAGCAGCGCTGTCCTCGCTCCCCTTCTGTGTTCACTAAACTCATTCACGGCAATCTTGTCCTCATCTCAACTCCCCGGACAACACCTATTTGTCTCTCTATGTCAGTCTGTCTCAGTCTTTCTCTCCTCATAGACAACCTTGATTTGCAGGCAGAGCTCCTCCAGTGGTGTCCTCATGATTTCGGGTAATTGATAAGCATCCAGCAGGCTGGCCCTGAGACCGTTGTACAGATGATAGCACTTCCCTGGACACACTCTGGATATATGCACAGAAGTAGAGAGTGGGACAGAGAGGGGAGAAAAATAAAAGAGGTTGCGTGTTACATCAGTCCTGTGACAAGAGCTTAATTTAAAATCAATGGGATGGAACTTCACTCGGTAAGCAGCTCCGGCTAATTGGGCCTTGCTCCACTTTGATGTCAGAGCTAGCGAACAGAACAGACGTCTCGAGTCACAGACTGGAAACGACCTGGGAGTGACTACGCTTTGCCTTTCTCAGTGTTTACAGATGGGAAGGCAGGAAGGAGTGGGCTGATGGGAAACACTGACAGAAAGCTGAGATGACGAAGGGAAAATAATGCTTCCAGCATTGCATACCCAGAGGCACTAATTTGCAGCATGCCCTCGTTATATCCACACACATACCTGCCAGCACGTCCTTTCCTCTGTTTGGCATTGGCCAGGCTGACCCACTCCGCTGTCATAGTGCTAATGTTGTTGTTGGTGTCAAAGTGGGTCTCCTTAATCTTGCCTCCATCTATCACGTACACAACGTCATCTATGGTGATGCTGTGAGGAAGAGTAGAGCGAGAAGAAGAGGGAGAGACAGAAAAAAGAGGCTGGAATAAAGACCAAATCAGACAGAAAGAAATCTTCAAAGCAGTCTGTGAAGAATGTTTAGCTAAGACTCACATGCAATCATTCAGAAGAAGAAATAAAATATAGCCCTCTGGTAGGTTTAGAGTCTATATTTAGTAGTGATGTGAGGGGAGTGCAGGCAGCTCAGTTTGTGTGTGCATGATGCTCTGTGAATGCATTAACAAATTGCCGGACAGAGACTTTGTGTGCTCCATCCAAGCCAATATGACGGTGTCCATAATCGATCCAGGAAATGTATGCTAATTAGCTCAAAATCTGCCATTTCTATGAACAACTTGGACCACTGGTACACACACACACACACACACACACACACACACACACATATATATATATATACCTGGTCTCAGCTATATTGGTAGCAATCACAATCTTTCTAACTCCAGGAGGAGGCCTTTTGAACACCTGAGAAGAGGAGGGGGGGGAAACATAAGATTGGACTTTTCTGATATCAAAGAGGGAGTAAAGCAGCACCGTTGGCAGACAGAGAGAGAAACAGAAGAATGCTAACCTGCGTCTGATTAACGGTGGGCATGAGGGAGTGCAAAGGGATGATGACGAACCGGTCTGAAACAACAGGACACAAAAGAAAAACTCAAACAAAGAACCATTTGCCAGCGTAATATAATAATGCTAGTGTGTGAGGCTTAACAATTATGTCGAAAAATATAACCTTGCATATCGTGGTCAATATCAAGAATGCCACAATTTATCACCATTTGTTCATCGTTGGCAACAAAACTTATATTGTTATTAAATATGAACAGAAAAACACAATATGTTTCGAATATATTTAAAAATCACCTTCAGTAATGTTTTATGACTTATAAAAAAAAAAGAAATCTTACATTTATAGCTACTCCTTCTACCTCAAAGACAAATTCTGTATGTATGAATATACAAATTTCTAAAAGTTTTAAGTTTTATCCATTCTCAATATATGTACACTTGAGGTTGTGTAAGTTGTCATATCGCACTAGGGCTGCACCTAACAACTATTTGCATTATCAATGAATCAGAAGAATATGTTCCTGATGAATAAATAAAACCAATTCATTTTCACCAGATCCAAACTAGTAACATAAACGTATATCTAATATACTCTGATTTAAGTTGGGCACAGAACAACTTTCTCCCTTCAACAGCTGAATGTGAAAAAAGCCTTCTAGTGTACAATAAGTAAAAGACATCCGTGAGTGGATCATAAAACATCACAACTGTTCGTGAATAATGACCATCAACACTGTGGTCACTAGAATGTACTTTCGTGTCACAAAAAATTGTGTTTCTCCACGCGTGTACCTGATCGGAACATCTGCTGAGCCGCGAGCAGGTCATTGAGCCCGCTGATGTTGTCCCAGCCAGGAAGGAAGACCAAGATTGCTCCATCCTGTCAGACACAGACATGACACAACACTGAGCAGCTGAAAGCCACACAATAAAACAACGGGGTTCCAGAAGAGAAAGTACAACAAGAAACAAACTGCCAACAGACACAAACAGCCATTAGCCGGAAGAGCCTCAGCAACAACGAAGCCAAGTGAGCGAGGTGCCCGCGTCCTCGGAGGAGCTGACTCGCCCAGAGATCCAGGCCTCCACAGTCGGCCACACAATAGGCCCTGACATTGCCTGCCAACATCCTAATGACAACAACATCTTCCCGCTACAGGGCAGCCTCTGCTTCACATTACCAAAGGGATAGAGTCTCTCAAAGCAGCAAAAAAAGAGAAGGAAAAAAGAGAAGGAAAACCAATTAGTCACCTGGAAAATATAAAAGGCACACAAATGCAAGCTGAGAAAACATCAGCAGGATAAACAGATGATGGTGGCTAATTAAGTTGGAGGTATTCCAGTGCGAGCAAAATCAGCTGTCTGACGATGGAATAGATGACCACTAAACGTAAAGTAGGTGCCAACCCCTTAAACATAAAAACAACATCACATAATGCTGCAATGCATAAAAGATACCTTGAATTATTGATGAGGAGCAATTGTAGTATTGTAGGAGCAAAAAATAGGACACAAAGAATAATGCGATGAATCCAGGTTTAGAGATTACGATACACTTTTGAGGAATATAAACATATTTTTCCGTTAACAAAATGCCCAACATCTCAATGAATCAGTGTTTAATGTCATCTGACCACAAAAAGCCATTCAAGTTTTTTTACATTATTTAAACACTATAAAGTTAGCAGAGTTTGATGCCAGTTGCTACAAACACATTTCAGTCAACACATAAAAAGTAGTCAGGCGTAATATCTGGATTTGGAATCATTACCTACTCACACAATCAGCAGCTTCTAAAGACAGTAATATATGCACCATACTGAAAAGGTCAAAAATAAACAATGGTAATGTTTTTTTAGATTTTAAATAAAGAGAAATAATTATGTTAGAAGCTTTAAACTTTGGAAACCAGAGCAAAATCCAACTTTTATGTAATATCAAAAGTGAATGCTATTTTGCTACACTAAAGACCTAAAATTAAACTAAAATTATAGTCAGGAAAATATTAGGCTGATAAAAAATAACCCAGTCTTTAAAAAGGACTTTTCATTTCCTGAGAGGAAGGGGAGATGAAGAACAGACATAACATAATAGCTTCTGGGTCTTGAAAACCTCTGCCTTTTAATTAAAGCTAATTATTATTACCAGTGCTCACTCACTGGCACCCACTTGGGACTAGATGTGTGTGTGTGTGTGTGTGTGTGTGTGTGTGTGTGTGTGTGTGTGTGTGTGTGTGTGTTAATGTCCGTGCATGTGTGTGTGAAAAAGAAAAGAGGTGGAGGAGAGATATACAGGGGGTGTGCAACCTGACAAAAACACATGTTCACACACATGCAGTGAAGAATGGGCTCTGATTAATTCCAACTAAAAATCACACAGCACAGCGAGCTCTGTAGTGTTGGACTACAATTTAACACGCACACGCACACGCGCACACACACACACACACACACACACACACACACACACACACACAGAGTTGTACCCAGCAGGTGTTCATTAATGCCTGTATGACACCCCCCTAGGTGTCTAATCACGGACTCCTGCAACATAATTAACCAATCATCACAGTAGAAAGCCTGGCAGACGGCTCGTATCCTCGGTTCAGAACGCCGTCACAGAGAATCAAGCAGTTCCCTCTCGACCGTTGGACAATGCCACGGCGAATAAGCTGGTCGACTGACTCAGGGTGGCCGTGACTGATAGAGATATGGCTTCATAGGGGAAGGGATAATTATTCTGTCTGACTGTGTTAGTCACATCTCATTCTGGGCCGGTCTCTTTTTCCTGTTTCTCTCTCCTATACACCACAAACTAACAAATAAGTTAAACTAGTTTCACTTCATTTGGAAAAATACAGGAAAAGTGAGGGCAGTATTGATCGTTTTTCTTCCATTGCGGCACTTCATTTTATAAGTTGTCCTCACCGTAGTTTTCTCCCTTGTAATAGTGACAAAAGCCCACACTGAATGGTATTGCTCGTTTCATTGTGCAGCTTTGCTTTCACACATGTTGGCACTGACCTACGTGACACTAACTAAAAACAGTTGAAAAACATAAGAAAGATGCTGCAAATACAATTTAAACAAGGGATTTAGGAAAATAGCAAAAACATTTCAAATGTTTTGCCCTGCCTTCATTCCGTCTGCACATGAAACTCCTGTTCTGGGTATAGCTGTCTAAAAGCTTCACACGAAGAAAAAAGAGACGTCTGATCTGACTTAGTTGAATTATGCTCCACATTACCAAAGTCTGCTCTGAACACTGAAATAAAAAAGGAACAGAAAAGAGTAAAAAAAAAAAGAAAAAGTAAATGAATGTGCATTGCGAGAGCATCTGTTCGATCACTCATTAGCACATATCTGCTGTCAGAATCTGTGATATTTCCTCTGATCTAATGTCGCTGTGTGTTTGGAAGCTAGCCCTCCTGTTCCTTCCATCTGCTCTACCTAGGAACGTCTCCCTGGCAGTTTCTGTATCGCTGTCAACTATTCACTATTATTTGATTTAAAACCATGTTCCTGACGGAGCGCTGCTCTGTCCACCCGTCTATGATCAAAATGTTTGTGGAGCTTTTAAAAAGTCCAAGAAAAACAAAATCTTAAAATCTACAGGACAAGTGTCCATGACATAGGCATTGAGGGCTTTTAGCCTGCTCCGACCCAACAAACTCCCTGGAATCCCATTTTCATCAATGGAGTACAATGTACTTCATTAAAGACATCTGATTTAAGACACCAGAATTTAGCCACTTTCAGGCAGCTGCCCCGAAACCAGACGTACAAAGTTAAACTCACCTCCTCTTTGAGCACAATATGGCGAATCAGCGCCACGATCAGCTCCAGGTCAATCTTGTCATCATTGTCCAACATCTCCAGTGTCTCAACGGTGTTGTCGGAGTATCTGTAAAACATGGCACACAGACAATTAATAGATAGACAACCCTCCACCTTCCGTGCCTTAACATGGTAACACATTGCACCTGCAGCGCAGCAAAAAAACACAAAAGGGGCGTTTTGCAGTAAAAATACTAACTTTACGAGGACTTTATGTGGACTGCCACTGTGCAATATCTTTCACTTTGGACTTCTGTATATAGTGTGCACACGTTCTTACGGTTGATATTTACCGTGTTTATGCAGGGTGTATGTATTTATTTACTGTTTATTTATAATTGCTGCTATTTTAATTACATTTTATTACCTATTTGCCCTTTTCTTGTTTTCCTTTTAAACGGACTCAGTGAGCATTGCGCAAATGATTCCAATGGACTTTTTAAGATGCAAATGGCAAATACATCTCTTGAATCTTGAACATACTTGATTTGTCTAACTCAGTGCTGAAACCTCAATACAGGACAGGAGAAATGATCACAGGAAGAAAAACAGTTTAAATAGGCACCTGACTACTGTTTTAAGACAAAGTCACGGCCACTTAAGTCTCAATTATACTTACTTAGGACGTATTGTACCTGCATACAGTGTAGTAAGTGACATATAGCTTTGCTAAGAGCTCTGCCTATTGACTGTCATTCCATGATTGTAGGGTTGTGCGTTCAGACAGCGAGTACACTTTCTAAAAGTACAGTACAGTAGAAGTTATCGTGTCTACATTCTGTCGCATCAACTCAGTGACACAGAGCAGTAATAAAGGTAGCAAAGAAAAAGGACTGCACTGCAAATAGCTGTAATAAAAGAAGAAGAGTGTTTGTTGAGTTTTATTGATAAGTGGAGCTTGTCCCCTCAAAAATGTTGAGGCATTTGCGGGATGGAAAACCCCACCACAAAGATTTAGTAGTGAATCACAGCTGTTGCAGTGTTTGATTTCCCCATGTTACCTTTGCATGTAGTTACATTAGGAGGCGCAAATGAGCTACAACATTGTCGTTTTCGTACTTCAGCCACCTAATGCGTGGGTACAACACTTCAGTGCAGATGTACAATTTTGTTGTTTACCTAACAAATCTATCAAAGGGTCAAGTGTTCCTAAGCACGTCACCTTCTCTACATTCAGCTTTTAAAACACTAAGGTAAGTTCAAATTCACAAAAAAAAGAAAATATTATTTTTTAAAACGGCCACATCTATCACCTGGCAGCTGCTCTAACAATCCAACTACTCAGCTGTTCTCACCAACTCACCTGTCCTGCAGTGAGCGTGCATAAGTGGGCCAACTCTCCTTGTATTCAGCCTCTTTCTCCTCCTTCTCAGGCCTGGAGGGGTGCCCCTGCAAAAAGCCTCTCTTCCTTGAGGGGCGACGGTCCATATTCTGGGAACGATACCTGGCAGACACACCAACCAGTTTATATAAGACCCCGTTAAAACAAAAGGGGTGTGCTTCCGTTTGTATCTTTGTATTTGTGTGTTTGCGACCGTCTGTGTGTGTGTGTGTGTGTGTGTGTGTGTGTGTGTGTTTGGGAGCAGTGTCGTTCTACCTGGTCATCTCCACAACGTCCTCGAGAAGGAACTCCTCAACTGGGAACGTCAAACCAGGGATGTGAATCATTTCACAGTTGTCTAAAGGTTTGATGCAGGGAAACGGGGAGATGAGAAGGAGGAACAATCCAAAACAATTAACCTGATCAGTGCTGAACAAACTTTGGTATTTGTCATTTGGTGGGCTGCATACCAAAATATTTAGAAAACTTGTCTGCATTGAGCGTGGCACTCATGAGGATGATCTTGAGGTCATCTCGAAGGGTGAGTATGTTCTTCACGATGACCAGCAAAACGTCAGATTGCAGGTTCCTCTCGTGGATCTCGTCCAACACCAGGTGGCTGATACTGGACAATAATCTGAAACAAACAAAAAATAGGGAAAATGTTTCAGTCAGTGGTTGATTTTAGGTTGGGTCGCTCTGGGCATTCCAAAACCCATACGACGATACTATTTAGTGTGCCAGAAAAAATATTTTGTATGTCCCACTACATAGTATGACAAATGTAATATACCATAAATACCATGATGTCCTACGGCATCCAGTCGCATTTTGCAGTTTGCAAGCCAGCATGCTTTTCTGACTATTCTGACCCACAATCCTCTGCGCAGCAGAAATATGAGCAAGAGGGTCATAGTTCAAGGTGCATTGTTATGACAAAGTAGTACGTCCCAATTTAAGGCATACCACATGCAACAACACATACTTTGTAAGGGCAGCTGCAGTATGTACTAAAAGTAAAAAGAATGCGATTTGGAATGCTGGGCATATGTCGTCATTCGGCCTGAAAAAAAACATTCTTTTTTTTCAAGTCAGTAGCTATAATTAGATGCCGTATTTTTATTCACTTTTCAAATGCCGCATCTAATCTTTTGCGATCTAAAAATGGTATGTTACATATTTAGATATGTGATCTTTGGAACTAGAATTGAGTTTTGTACTTTTCTGTACAGCAGTAGTTTAATGATGGATCAAAAGGCTCTGTGGGACTTAAAATATAAATTCATCACTAGCCGGCTGGAGACAAAAACTGACAAGTGTAAACATAGCTGCAGTCCATACAACTGTCGGCTTGTAAGCAAGCTGCTGCATAAATACATCTTAATGCCAAAAAGTTGCAGCATTTTTGCCAGACGACTGTAGTCCTAAATGACTCACAAGCGCTGTGCCAATTCTGAAAAGACCATGAAGCAAGACAACAAGAAAAACTGGCACTCTCACTTAGTCTCCGTGTTGTTTTTTTTCTGAAGACACTCAGAATGCAGGGATGAGGATGCAGGGATGAGTCAACAGAAGCTGTGTGTGTGTGTGTGTGTGTGTGTGAGAGAGTGTGTGTGTGGGTGTGTGTGTGTGTGTGTGTGTGTGTGTGTTCATTTCTCTGCCGATGAGAATGGGAACCCATACTAATGCTCCTTCCACAGACAGTAGACAGCCAACCACAAATCAATGGGGATAAAACAGAGTGACGCAGATGGAATAAGAGACTGGAGGAAGGACAGTTGCAACAAAGACACCGTGAGGAAAAGCATGGAGGAAGAAGAAATGCAGGGAGAAGATGTGATGAGGATGAGGATGAGGAAGCAGGGCTGGGGGGAGACTTACGGATCTGTGCGAAGCCACTGAAGAATAATGCCTGTTGTACAGTACAGGACCGAACCTTGTCTCCGTGGTAACCGGCTGAGAAATAGAAGCAGAAAAAAAAGACTTAACATTTCCCGAGTGACACAAATTAAGACGAGTATATAGTGGAGACAAAAGATAAAAGAGTCTCTGGTTACTACATTTGTCCTACATTTGTGTATGAGACTGTAAAAGACAACATTGTTTTTTTTTTATATTTACATCTTCCTTTTCCAGTTCAGGATTCCACACACACTTTTTAAGTTAGCTGCTCAAAGATTATTTCAAAGCAGCAATATATTGATACTCAGTCTGTACACAGAAGTTCACAAAAAGATGAGATTGATGTTGCTAAAAAATGTTGTCGATACAGAAAACGCTTTCTAATAAGTAATGCAATTGGTTGTAATAGGCACGTGTGTTCACACTATCTTCATATCATCCTTTGCACAAGTATTAGAGAAGAAAAGTTTATTAATTGAATAGCAATCTTGAAATTACTTCTCATTTATGTTAATCCCAAATAATGTGTGTGTGTGTGTGTGTGTGTGTATACACACATTCATACAAGCAAATACAGTGGTCCTAATAAGATCATCAACAGCATATAGATAATAAATATGAGAAAACAGATACTAAATAACAGTGAAATAGAGTGATAACAGCAAGCAAGCATGTTTATTATGAAATTAAAAGTAACTACCGAAGGAGCGGTTTACCAGGGGCCAGGCGCTATGGCTGAATTAACTTTCTGAATGGGCCTCAGGGCACAGAGGCGCTGCTGGGCCTCTAGTAGCCCCCATTCATCACGCTCTCTGTGCAATGGGTACAGTTTTTCAATACTGGCAGCAGGTTTGCTGCATGGTTTTTTTGATTTAACACACGTTTATTTTGTATTATGTTACATGTAGGCCTTGTCACAATAATTACATTACTGACTTATTGTACCATGTATGGACATGACCCCGATCATTTTTATGTTATTGATGTACTGTGCAATATATGAACATGACCTTGATCCTTTTTGTTGACCTCAATATTGCCTGTTTTGTGTGTGTTTGTTTGCATACTGGTGTTGTCCATTTATGTATTTGTGCTAAAGTGAACAAAATACTGTACCACAAACTAATCTAATAAGAGCATTACCAACACTTTAGCCAACATGATGCCAGAATAAATAATATAATTTTCCTTCCTCCATTATATTTTGGCCCTTTATGAACCCTTTCTGTAAGTCAGCATCTGATGCAGACTTTGCCCAAGGGAATTACCCACAATTCATAGCCATGTGACGTGAAACACGCAGTTACCAGTGGAAGCATGGACACGTAAAATTAAGGTAAACAAAGAGGACGTCACATGGGTATTCAGCCTGTTACATCTCACAACAACATTAAGGATTAAAGATGGAACTTAAAAACACATGAAATCAGAGGAATGGAAGCAGAGACTATATTACACAGATTTATTCATCAAACATTTAAATGTTTTGACAAAAACGAGTCAATAGATTATTTGAAATGACGTCTCATCTCGTGAGGAAAGAGCCTTGGAAGACGTTCAAATCAGGGAGTAAAAAGTACAAGTTAAATACCCACAATTGTGCACAATATCGTTTGACGTTGTCATGGTAACGTGATATGTCGCAGCAAAGTGCTGTCCCATTCGTATTTACACCACGTCATGCCCTTACAGCCTCTCACACTCAACCACTTAACGGGCGATGTCAGTAAGTCCTTGAGGGTTCAGGGTTCGAGGCCTTTGGGGGGGACTTTGGGATTGGACTGGTGAGACCGAGCTGTTTGTCGTCCCTCTTCTTTACTGTTCTTATTGAGCTCTTGCTGAAACCTACTCTGCCTTCCTTTAGCCAGCTCTGTCACTCTGTCACACAGACAGCCAGTCGTAAGTGGCATTAATCAAACATTGTGCCATGTGTTAGCAACTAGAAGGAACACGGCTACTTTACGTTCACGCGAACGTTACATCCACAATTACAGAGCTATGATACTGATTTGTAATTTTCCATTAACATGTTTGTGCAGTCGCCAAAAGCTAGCATAATGTTGGTGATACTGCTAACTTAATGCGTTTACGATCGGTGTTCCTTGTTATTTTAAATGAATAAAATGAAAAAAAAATAATGATTTGGCTGCAGTTCTGCTTTCTACTTATTTAGTGTGTATGATTTGTCATGTTTTTTTTAATCTCACTGTATTCGTGTATTCTCCTTTATAATAAACTTTTACTGTTTCAAAGTTTAACTGCACTTTCATATGTTGTGCTTACGGATTCCCATCCTGTGCAGCGACAAAGCTGCCAGTGCACCTGTGTGGCAGCTACAGAAGCTTTGTGCAACCTCTCAAACACTTTTCTAAATTTACCGGACTGCACATTATTCCCAGCTGAAGCTTTGTCTAGTCCTTATATTACTGAATAAATCATCCCTTCCATCATTTGCTCCAGTCATTCGTCTAAAAAAAAAAAAAAAAAAACGCTCGTTTGTGGTTATAGGCTACTATAAATCTTGCTCTGCTCTGTGTGTAATGATAGTAATTGTTATGTGCATATGTCTGCATTGCTAATTGTCATGCATCAGCTGATATTTTGCAAGTGATTGAAATGAGAAAAGAGTTTGGATAAACATTCAGCGGGTGCGATGGTATAAACTCAAAAAAGGAAATAAAGGAGCTTTTACTGCATAATTTGGAGTTGTTGATGCATGACATGTTATTGTGAAGGAGAGAAGTATGGTCCTGAATGTGTTGACAGCATTGACGTCTATTTGGGTGACCCTGGAATAACTTAATAACTGCAACAAATCAGCAACGCCCAAAGTTTACAGTGAGGTGATGGGGGTGTCTGAACCAGGGAATGGGTAGACTGGACAGATACGCTAGAGAGGAAGTGGTTAAGCGAGCAGAGTTTTTAGCGGAAGTACGTCAACACCACCGTGTGCATAAAGCCTAATAATGGGAGTTCTTTAGACTGAGATTTTATCTTCCTCTGGATTTTCATGCTACAGCAGCTGTAAAATAACCCTGACAGACTTGTCAGAATACATAGACTAGACTTTGCTGGACTCACATGACTCACAGGCAACTCTGGTAAAATCTGTTAGCAATATATTTTGGTTTCTCAAAAGTCAGCTAAGTTGAATTGAACTGGAAGTGAATATTTTGTTTTGGGGATTTGTTGGAGGGAGAAATACAGACTGGATTTTAGAGTTCTATGGAAGGAAAGCCAACATTGAGGCTCTCATGAAGTTAGTTGCTATTGCACTTCACTTTTTGTATGGATGAATACCGCTGTAGCGAAAAGATTTCCCCTTGCGGGATTGATAAAGTAACTATCTATCTCTTAATAGTCTGTATCCACGAACGAGTTTTCAATTAAATGAGCAAAATGGTTAACGATGTAAGCATTGTGCTTCACTTGTGTGTGAAACGGTGTACTGCGTTTTCCAGTCTCGAGCTAGCATTGCTAGTAAACGGTTACTATGGGAGGAGGAGAGCTACAGGCAGCTATGGGCGTGGCTTAGGTGTGTGCGAGATGACACAGAGAGGCGACTGTTGGTTCTAAACAACAATGGCAGCTCCTAAAGAGGTTAGCGTAGGTGCTGCTATAGCATCAGGAATGTCGATAATTTTATACAACATATGTTTGAAGAGACTTCCTTACCTCTGCAGGCGGATTTGGTAACCACAAGAATTTCCATTTCCTACACTTTCTGCCCTCTCTGCTGCTACACGCTCAGCTACCTGAGGGGGAGCATGCACAAAACGTTTAAGAACACAATCGGCATTGTTCAATATCCATCTAAATTACATGAAAGATGCAGGAAATGACATTTGCAGCCCATGAAAATAACATCACACAACTTAGCAACCACATCTATCCTTGGTATGCACAGAACATACAATCCAACACAGAGCCGAAAAGCGAAGAGGGTACATACCGAGATGGCACTGATGCGACGAGGTTGCGTGCAGACCACACGACACATTGAGCCCACGCCCCTATTGATGTAGTCATCTAGGATGAACTGGGTAACCTGCGTGGTCTTTCCACACCCTGTTTCCCCGCTCACCACCAGGACACGGTTTGAGTTGATTAGCTCAACCAGCTCCTGAGTACCGAAGCAGATGAGAGGACAAACAGGGTAAATAGAGGATAAGATTTAATTTAGCAGAATAAACAATGATGAGGAAGAGATTGTTTGCTTCACGAGCTAGTGGAATCAAAAACGTACCTCTTTTTTGCCATACGATGGTAGTCTTTCCCTGAATTTCTGAAGGCAAAAAATTTTTTAAACATTTGTTAAGACTGAAGAAAATCAATAAAATGAAGACGTTCTTTCTTTATAACTTAATGATGGATACAGTTTCTACATACCAAAACATCTCTTATTTAAATCTTATAAACCAGATTCTGTGCAGTGGGTTGATAATAATTCAGTGATTCCTCAATATTTACTCAGTGGAATAATGTGGCATTACAATATTATATATATATATAATATAATATATATTGTGATACTGTGACTAATCTGCTCTGTAAATTCATTTTTAAAACATTTACCAATATTTTACATGCGGGATAATATATTACTGTGAGCTATTAACTCACCATATTTCCCACCCTTACTCTGTATTATGGTCTAATATTAAACTATTCAGATCCATAAACATAAACATATGTTGAACTGTAAATCTCAGAGTACAAAACAAGCCAACGAATTCTTGTAAATGAACTGGCAGGTTTTACTAATTATTGATTTATTGTATTGAATTATGCTGTGCCCTTCTCCAATCATCCTGTTGTTGTTGTAGCTTTGGTTATTTTTACTCCACTCTGCGTTACTTTAGTAACCCAATCTTCCCCACAGAAATGTCCAAGCAACTTTTTTTAATTGGATGGTATGCATCCTATCTAAAACATATCAATTAGGTTGGGCATCAAACCAGCAATAAAAGTCTGGTGCAGTGGACGTTTTGATATTTGCAGACACATAATAAAATCATTACATTCAACATAATGATCTTGATACTAATCTTTATGCTCACCAGCATGTCTTTGTACTTTTGTTCTGATTTCTTGCTCTGCAGATCTCTCTTCAAGCGGTCATCAAGTGTACTGTCTCTGGCTACTTCCTGGATTAAGAACTCCAGGTCCCTGTCTTTCCTTCTCAGTGTCTCTTTCTCCTCCTTCTCCTGCTTCTCCTGCTTCTGCTGCTGCTGCTCTTCTTCTTCATCCCACGCGTCTGGAGGCTCATCTTTAACGACTGCAGGGGAGAAGTAACTGAACGGAAAAACATTAAAGTGCGTAAATATCCACAATGCGGTGGATCACCAGACAATATTTGTCGTTCTGGGATTGTGGCATGGAGCACCATCAAACTTTGAACTATATTTTTGGAGCAATGCTTCTTATTTGCTTGCAAAGTTACCGTTGCGATTTGTGAGTTGCTTTCTTCTGGCCTGGAGTAACTTCTTCCTCCTCTTCCTCAGATTTGAGCTCAATCCTCTGTTTTTCCTCTTCAGTCATGTCGCCATCGAAGTAACTGCATGCCCAAATTAGAGTGACATTTCTGTCGGCACTCACAGCTGAAACAATAACTGACACTCCAGCCACTTTGCTCAAATCTACTTTTCCCATTTTCTTTATCGTAAACCCAAAATTACATTGTGCAAGTCTTGAACAGAATAGCTACAGTAGCTGTTCTTACCAATGACCACTGCTATTTGCAGCTGCCTGCCTGCTGTTCGACGTAGAGGCTCTTGCATCCCTTCCATCTCTCCCCGGACCAGGGAAATCATTTTGGACAGAGTTAAGCAGCTTGGTAATATGTTGTTCTCTGGCCTCATCCATCTGGACCACCGCCCGCTGCACAAGGACATATAAAGAGGAAAATTCAGTCGTAACCTTGCAGTTAACCTGTACAAATGTGACCAGCGTTTGGTTTGAAGCAATGTTATTAGTGTTGTACCAAATCTTATTTTATACCATTCAAAAATCCCACTGAATCCCTCTGAAATGTGAAATCCATGTAAGAGCGATACAAATTGTTAAGTTACTTTTGCATTTCAGTGATAACTGAAGAATGACTTGCTCTTTTAGCACTATGCAACTTCTATTGTAACTTACGTATACCGTGAATACGGTTGACTTGCTTCAAGGGTTGAAACCAATTCTGTCACCCTCAGACTTTCGAGGCCCATTCCAAACCTAGTAAATTATATCAACAAATGTCTCTTCGGCTCTGATAACAAACAACTTAATGCAGTTTTATGACTCAAAGTTGAAAAACATTGAGGGAAGGTGTCACTATTGTTTAGGCCATTGTCTACCCTCTAAATCAATCATGCTATAATAAGACCACCTATCTGCAGGATTTTGCCCACCGATTAGGGTGCACATTTCTGCACATAGACTTTGTGTTTTGAACCATTTTCCTATTAAATCATCATATATCCCACACTTTGCTTGGAAATTAGGCACTCTGAACTATGCGCTGAACTCTGAACTTAGGTGTCTACAACAGGGGTTAATGAATCGTTATGGAGGGAACTGTCACCTGTCACATAAGTGCCTCGGACTCATATCGGTGCTGATCTCTGTTTCTAATGAAGTGACAACCTCAACACAATGTGCATGCGACCAAACACAATCCATACCGATCTCCGGTCACCCTGCTTCCTCCTCGCGACTCCGTATCTTGCGTACCACAGACCAATCTCACGTCCCTTCAGGTGTGGAGGAGGACGGTCCCGTTGTCCACCTCCTCCCCGGTCCTGGTCCAACTCGGAACTGCGTTCACTCGCACCTCCTCCACCTCCTCTGTCCCATCTTTCTCTGCTTCCATCTCTGTATCCTCCTCGACCTCCTCTTCTGCCTCTTCTCCCTCCTCGACCACCATACGCAGAACTCATGCCGCCGTCAGAAACAAGCGGTGGTAACACAAAACGTTAACCAGTAACGTTAACTAGCTATGTAACGGTGTATTGTAACGTTAGCTAATCGCTGTTGCTTACGTTGCTAAACGCCAATGCTTAGCTAGCGTTAGATGTGTTGAATGGACTTGTGGGTCAGAGACTGAAGATAAACACACGTAGCTGCCGACAGTTCATTCCTTGATAGCTAACGTTGCATGTACAGTTGAAATGATGAACCACTAGTTAGCTCATAATACAGCAACACTCAGATGATGCTGTCAGAATGCAACACTTTCGAATGGCGCTTGTTCGATTCCATCGGCATGTCGCACGGAAACGACGTCAGAGATCATGTGACCACGGCAGCGCTCTGTGATTGGTTGTTCGAATTGTGGCTGGTGGACGTGGTGGTAGCCTATTTTTTACCATGTTTTTTACTTAGCTATGCAACTTTTATGTTAAATTCTCCTCAATCACTAAACACATATTGTTATAACTCCTTTGCTTCAGATGTTGTAGGTTATTTTACTCTCAGGCTCTTGTTTTACTATGTGTACACAAATGTAACTACAACCGTGATGGCAGTGTAATAAGAAGATCGCTGCTGTGTTTGTGTGACATGAATAAAATAAGAGCCAAACGTCTGTTATTGCCTTTTCATTTTCTACCAAAAAAAAAAAAGGATCTCTATTTTAAGACTTAACACTAATGCTGATTTAGGCTACTGACTCCATTATTCAGAGGTTTGTCATTGATCACATATCTCTTTTGTTAATAGTGTCCCTTCTGTGAAACATGTTTTGATTTTTTTGTGTTTTGATTTTTTTCTGGACATTGTATAACAAGCAAACAGAAAACAACAACATTATTTATTCTTTATGCAGGACAGAAAGATTGAGTATCTCGTGAACACAAAGGTGTTGCTCTCAAAATATTTCTTACTAAAATATGCATTTAAGGTGATTGAAAATACATTTCCTTGGAAACATATTTTGATTAGTTCCCAGTCTACCTAATTTATTACATTATTTCCATTATTTTATTTTATCTTCGTGTAACATGGATTTTCTATCAGGCATGTTTCTCTGGTGTGTTTTATTATGTCACTGTAATATGGTGCCTGTTTGATTTCTGTACATAGACAATACAACAACAAAATAAATATTGGGTTATTTATTCCCAGACCTAAACCCCTGACATTCCTTTTTACCAAGGGAACCTAATGATTCTTATGTCTCTAGTTAATAGTTAGACATAAGTAAGTTTTGAGTCACTGAAGAAGCAAGGATTTGGAAAAAATCCTTTAATGTGACTTCATGAACAACGTCCTCAGGCTCGAAAAATCCACACTAGGGAATATATACTGTCAATGTAACTGATGTACTCCTCCTCCGCAAATTGCCGCCTTAACGTGGTGGAGGAGTTTCAGTGGCTCAGTGATCCTGGAGCTATGTTGTTCGGGCATCAACTGTAACAAATGTCCCCGTTAAATTACAGTAAACAACTGGCAGCAACAGTTTCCTGTATTCAACTGTAATTCTACAGCATACCTACTGTAATTTAAAACAACTGTTTAATACTGTACAAATTATTACAGTACAGTGCTGTATAGAAAAGGCATTATACTGTTGTTTTAGTGTTCCTACTGTAATGTCCATGAACAGTTCATTACCGTAAAATGTATTACAGTTCTGTAGAATGTATATTTACAGTATGACACTGCTAGAAGCTAATGATTTAAATGTCACATTTACAAATAAAACCCCTGAAAATTGCTAGCATTGAAACAACTCAGACAAGAGATGACCTTACAATAATAAGCTTTTATTAAAGCCAATGCAGTGTCAAACACATTCAATAACTGACAATTTTACAGTGATCACATTTTTGCAAAATACAAATAATAACAGCACCATATAAAATTGCATTCATTAAAGCAAATACATCAAACATATTAAGTAGCAAAAAACATTTTACGTAATTACATTCTTGTACAATACAATCAGACCAGAACACTGAATCATGTTAAACAGATTCTCAACAATCTATATACAACTTGTATATATAGCTATGGTCATTAGTACAATAGAAAGTGAGTAAAAGAGCAAATCTGGAACTGCTTGTTTGAGACAACTGGATAGAACTGAACAGAACAATTTTTTTTAACTTGTTACCTTGAAAGGAAAAAAGAACACCAGGATGCAAGTGTGGTTTAGCTCTCCTTTCAACTATGTAGAGATGTGCTGTGGGCTACATCAAGCCCCACTCCAAGTCCAGGAGGTTTTTATAAGGGTGTCCACATGGGGGTTCACAACTGCTGCCTTTTTCTGGACCATGCTTCCCTGTCTTTCTGGACACCAGCTTCCCCTGGTGTCCCCCTTTCAGGGTTGAGACCAATGAAGCGCCTAAAAATGTTATAACAGAGAAAGCATATATTAGGTGTGGTATGTAAAGAGTATTTGCACTAAATACTGAACAACATTGGAATAAACAAATACAAATTATAATTTAGATTTTACAACATCAATAAGGTATCATATTTTACGTGAGACCTTGATTTGACAGTGATTTAATCTAAATTAAATTAACATAATGCTATAGCTGAAGTTAACATAGCCTCAATGTTAAATGAATATGACCATGCTAACGTTAGCTATAACTTAACTTACTTGTATTCAATTGCTGAGAAATTCATTCCGGTGTCTATGAAAATTAAATAACTCACCACGCTGGTGACGCGGTTCGCCAGAAAGATAAACGATATAAAATGTCCAGAGAGGAAGGTTATGTATGCTAGCTACAGTTAGCTGGTAGCGTTAGCATGCATGCTTGCCACATGTGGTTAACAAGTACGTTATTGAAAAATAATCAATACAATACAATATAAACTCAACACAAAATGACTTAACACAGTAATACTGACTTTGATAACATCCATATTACCTTGTTCAGTGAGCCACAGGGGCAGACAGACAAAGGTGTTTGTAGGCCAGGTGGTGCAGTAGGTGGTGCTAGGTCCACTTCGGTGCTTTGGTCAGAGTCCGTTGAAAATCGTCTTCTCTAATTTCCTCTTATTATTATTCTTCCATCCTGAATAAAACCACAGATCTATGATATCTGAGACTTTCTATTCATTTTCTTTATGTTGACTAAGTGCACTTGATGCAATGTGGTTTTGAAGAGTAATGGGCGGACTTAGTCAACTGAAAAATGAAAAAATACTGTAGTATACTGCGAGACTGGACAGTAGCGCGCTGTAAATCGTTTTTCCTTCCAAGGCGTCAACCTTTGCTGGATTTAACTGTATTCAACTGTATTTACGCTGAACAGTACATTACTGTTGAGAATTTCTTGTATTTTTACAGCAATTTGTTACAGTGTAGGGTATCCCAAGGTTAAGAGGTCTCAGGGGAGAGCCCAGACTAAGAGTGGTTCAAAAAACCCTGATGAATAGCGGCTTCTGGATTGTAGCCACCTCGCCCGGACCAGGGAAACCGGGGAACCCTTTTGGAGCCAGACCCAGGAGGGGAGCTCGCCGGCGAGCGTCTGGTGGCTGGGCCTTCGCCCATGGGGCACGGTCGGGCTCAGCCCAAAGAAAAAGCATGGAGCAGCCACCCTGTGGACTCACCACCCTGTGGACAAGCATTGAGGCCGGATGCTATGTAAACCAGGCGGCAGGCCAAGCAGGGGGCCTGGGCGAGCCAATTGCCGGCAGCATAGACTAGCTCTAGGGACGTGGAACGTCACCTCGCTAGCAGGGAAAGAGCCGGAGCTGGTGCTGGAGGTGGAGCGGTACAGGCTAGATATAGTTGGGCACAGCATTGGTTCTGGAACCAAGCCCTTAGAGAAGGGTTGGACTTTGTCCTTTTCTGGAGTTGCCCAGGGTGAGAGGCACCGGGTGGGAGTGGGGATACTCAAGGGTTGCGGGGAGTAAGGCTCTAAATGTTGTTTGTGCTTATGCAACAAACAGCAGTTCGGAGTATCCGGCCTTCTTGGTGAGAGGGGTCCTGGAAAAGAGCGCCTTCTGCCGACTCCAAAGTTCTCCTGGGAGACCTCAAGGCTCACGTGGGCAATGACAGAAAAACCTGGTGGGGGTAATTTGGAGGAACGGCTTGCCAGATCTGAACCCTAGTGGTGTTCGCTATTGGACTTCTGTGCTAGCCACGGTTTGTCCATAACCAACACCATGTTCGAACATAAGGTGGCTCATAAGTGTACCTAGTACCAGAACACCTTAGGCCAGACATCAATGATCGACTTTGTAATCGTATCATCTGATCTGCAGCCATATGTCTTGGACACTTGGGTGAAGAGAGGAGGAGAGCTGTCAACTAATCACCACTTGGTGGTGAGTTGGATCGGATTGGCGGGGGAGCCGGCTGGAAAGACCTGGCAAGCCCAAACGTGTAGTGAGGGTGAACTGTGAACATCTGGCGGAGGATCCTGTCCGGGAGGTCTTCAACTCCCACCCCCAGAAGAACTTCTCACACATCCCGAGGGAGGTTGGGGACATGGAATGACCATGTTCAAAACCTCTATTGTGGACGCGGCCGCTAGGAGCTGTGGTCGGAAGGTCATCGGTGCCTGTCGTGGCGGAAACCCGAGAACCCGGTGGTGGAAACCGGGGTGAGGGAAGCCATCAAGCTGAAGAAGGAGGCCTTTCGGGCCTGCTTGGCTCAGGGGTCTCCTGAAGCAGCTGAGAGGTACCGGTAGGCCAGAAGGGCTGCAGCTGCGGTGGTTGCGGATGCTAAAACTCGGGCATGGGAAGAGTTCGGGAAGGGCCTCAAGGAGGTTCTGGCAAATCATCCAACGGCTCAGGAAAGGAAAGCAGGGCCTACCCCAGGCTGTTCTCAGCGGGGGGTTTGGGGAGGGGGAGCTGCTGACCCGGACGGGGGACATCGTCGGTTGGTGGAAAGAGCACTTTGAGGAACTCCTAAACCTGACCAACATGTCCCCTGGAGAGGAGGCAGCGCCTGAAGACTTAGGGGGGGTCGCACCCATATCCCTGGCGGAAGATCAAAAAAGCTCCTTGGTGGCAAGGTGCCGGGGATGGATGAGGTCCGCCCTGAGATCTTGAAGGCGCTGGACATTGTTGGGCTGTCTTGGCTGACACGCCTTTTCGATGTCGCATGGGGGTTGGGAACAGTGCCCATGGACTAGCAGACTGGGGTGGTGGTTCCCATTTTCAAAAAGGGGGACCAGAGAGTTCGCTCAAACTATATATCACACTACTCAAGCTTATGCCAGGGTGCTGGAAAGGAGGCTCCGACCCTTTGTCGAACCTCAGATTCAAAAGGAGCAGTGCGGATTCTGTCCCGGTCGTGGAACAGTGGACCAGCTCTTTACCCTCGCAAGACTACTGGAGGGGTCCTGGGAGTTTGCCCAACCAGTCTACATGTGCTTTGTGGACTTGGAGAAGGCTTTCGACCGGGTCCCTCTGGGTTTTTGTGGGGTGTGCTGCAGGAGTATGGGGTGCCGGACCCGTTGCAAGGGGCCATTCGGTCTCTGTACAACTGCAGTAGGAGCTGTGTTCGTATTATCGCCATTAAGTCAGACATGTTCCCGGTGGGTGTTGGCCTCCGCCAGGGCTGCCCTTTATTATGTCCTGTTCATGACTTTCATGGACAGGATATCTAGGCGCAGCTGGGGGGTGGAGATTGTCAGGTTCCAGGGTATCGGGATCACCTCTCTGTTGTTTGCAGATGGTGTGGTCCTGTTGGCCTCCTCAGACCGTGACCTCCAGCATTCACTGGGGCGGTTTGCAGCCGAGTGTGAGAGTTAGGACCTCCAAATCTGAGGCCATGGTGCTCTGCCGGAGACCAGTGGATTGCTCCCTCCAGGTGGGGACGGAGTGCCTACCGCAAGCGAAGGAGTTCAAGTATCTCAGGGTCTTGTTCACGAGTGAGGGTAAGATGGAGAGGGAGATCGACCGGTGGATCGGTGCGGCTGCAGCAGTAAAACAGGAGCTGCACCGGACCGTCATGACCGAAAGAACGAAGTCGCGGATACATACAGCTGAAATCAGTTTCCTCCGTATGGTGGCCGGGCTCAGCCTTAGAGATAGGGTAAGGAGCTCGGACATCAGGAGGGAACTTGGAGTTGAGGCGCTACTCCTTTGTGTCGAAAGGAGTCAGCTGAGGTGGTTCGGGCATCTAATCAGGATGCCTCCTGGGCGCCTTCCACTGGACCCGATCCCAGATAAGCGGATGAAAATGGATGGATGGATGGATGGATGGATGGATGGATGGTAACTGATGTAACGGGCTCATCCTGCTACAATAGCTCATCAGAACATCAGGGAATGACCTGTTGTCGGGGCCTTAAAGGTTACAGCCAAATGAAAAAGATCTGCATCGACTGCTAAATTGCTAGAAAGTATTAACCTCACGTTTCTAAAAAAGAAAAGAAAAAAGTCTGCAGTTTTCCAGTTAAATTGTAGTCTATTTTCTTGTGAAAAATTATGGGAATTTATCAACTCCAAAACATTGATTGAAATACAATTGCAATCCATCACCCTCTAACTGAAAATGCACTAACATAATAGCATAGCATTGTTTAGTGGTGGTTAGCAATTACGCTTCGCTGTCTCTGTTTGTTTTGAATGTTCACACTTACAGCAAATATTTAATTGGATTGTAAAAAACATTGCCTTGCTTTAAATTAGCTGAAAACATGAGTGAAATACAGTATGTGTTTTTATCTCTCTCTCTCTCTCTCTCTCTCTCTCTCTCTCTCTCTCTCTCTCTCTCTTTCAGCATTTTTCTTATGAAATAAAAGCAATATTATTCACCCAATTAGTGGCCTTGGGAGAGACAAGAGGATGAAAAGAGGAATGAAAGGTATGAGTGTCATTCATGGGGTTTGTGCATGATGCACATGAGAGGTTGCAGAGTAGCCTACCACCCACCCTTAAGCTCTGTGTCACTGACATGAAATATCATGCATCACCACTTTTAAATCAACTTCTCTTCCTCATGCACTCTCCCTTCTGTCGTTATCATAGCAATGATACATTCAAACATGTGAAACGTTAGATTTTATAATCTGTGAAATTAAAATGTGTGCAGCGTGTCCACATTCATGACGTCATCAACCATTTTGTAATTAAAGGAAATGCAACTGCCCACACAGACAAGCACACAGATAAAGTGAAAGAAGATAATTTCTGGATGACATTAATTACTTTATTGTCATTTGGTGTGAAAGATAAGCTTCATGTGAAATTTCTGTTTCAATCTGTGTCTTGAGGAGTATGTTTTCATCATCTGTCTCACATTAATTCAATATCTTGCTCTGTTTTTAAGCTTTGACAGAAATAGTCAGTTATCTTTGAGAAGGGCTCAGTTTGAAACATAAAAAGAAATCAACTGTGATCAGCTAAACTTTGTTTGAATTAGCAGTTGCTCATGGGGTTTTCGACTCAACTGCCAATACTTTCATCTGTGTCATTATTTTAAAATGTGTGGGCACAATCAATATCTCAGCTGGTGACACTGAGAGGACCATATGAGGGATTGAAAATGAGCTGGAGTCAGAGAGTATAAGTAAGGCAGGACAATAGTGAGAAACTAAGGTAGGAAAGTGGAAAGGAACATGCTGAGAGTGAATCTGAGATGTGTGGAGAGAGGGAGAAATACCAGAAAGACTTTGTGTAGGGGGACGTTGTAAAAACAAAAGGATATGACGTAAGAACGGACTGTTTCGAATGATCTGAGCCCCCCTCCCCCTACTCCTCTTCTTTTGCGGATTCTTCTTCACACCTTGTTTTCATACCCTCAGGGCTACCTGTGATGCATACAAATGAACTCTGACCCTAATTAATCATTTAACCAAGATGGAAAACCTCAGATGAAAAGCATCATCTTTTAACATTGGGTGTTTTTTCTCCTGTCCTGGCTCAGACGTACATTCTCAACAATGCATGCTATTCATTGATGGTGCATGTGTTGAGCTAGAGGTCTCAAGCAGTGCCATTGATGCTACATTTTGATGCAGGCTTACCTCCACCTTATTGCTTTTAAAATACACAGCACAGGTTGTGAGTGGGAGGTGAAAGTCCTTGGAGCAGAGAAAAATTATGAAACTTTAGGAATAGCTGCTGGCCAATGCCTTTGATAACTGCGTTTTTCATTTCGTTTTCATTTTTGTTTTTGCTGCCATGTGCCCTTTTCTCAAAATCTCTCCTGCTTTCCTACTATTTGCTTTCTGGGATCTTTCCCTTTACTCTCCTTCCACAAAGACATATATTTAAATCTGCACACAAACACGAAATACAATTTGTGAAACCTTCCTAAAAGAACAAGAAAATATAATATCTTTAGTGCTGATTTTATGTCAGCTGAAACACAGATGAGAGCATTAATACAATATCAACTGTTAAAGAATAGTCATATTACTGTCATCCTAGGGGCACAACAACCAAACAACACCCAATGATGGCTAACTATCTAGGTCAGTCTCTTCAAGTAGTTAATCACTGCATTAATCATTTGCTTTTATTCTGTAATAAAGAATCACATTTGAGTACTTTGTGTTACCGAATCCTTTCAGATGGTTGACATGACTGAGTAAACATGCCCTTGTACAGCTAATGTGCAAGTCCCAATCTCTCACAAACAAAGCAAATAGCAAGTTTATTGATCACAATGATTGATGAGACCAGAAGCTGAGGTGTTGTCCTGTCTGAAAGTGAGAATAAGCAGATGATCAAATTACTTCCACTCTGTGAGGCTGCAGAGATGAAGCTGTGCTCAGCTGAAAAACCTTTGGCACCATTAACAGCTGAAATGGTTGACATTGAATACAACTTTACATTCAGTATGATTCATACACCTGTACATTATTTCTTTTACATTTTGCCTGGGAGCACTTGACATTGCAATCCAGTTGGAGGCAATTTTCTGGTATGAATCTTTTATGACAACATTCTTCGGGAGGATGGGAAATGCTGCAGCTGATGAAGTAGACTTGCTCAAGGACAATTCAAGCGCCTGCAAATAATGTCCACAAAGTGCCAATGTTGTGTTGAAGATCATGCAACCAAACGGCTGACATAAAAGATACCATAATAAAACAAACTTAAATAAATATATATTAGTTACTCTAAAATACCTATTTTTACTATGTTACTGCAATTAAATACACACAAATGTACATCTAAATGTTCATATAAGTAATGGATATGTCAACATTATTCAGGAAAGAGAATAAAGATTTGAATGACAGATATTCACAGTCTATGTGACCATTCAAAAACAGTGCTGAAATAGTATATACTATATATGAAAATTGTATTCCAGTCCTTAAATTATGCATGTATTCAATAGAAAGTGAGAGGCCCAGTGGCCCGCTGATTGGATGGGCAGATAAGCCCCATAAGTGGCTCTGAAATGTACATTCATTTGCTGCCTACTGTAGTAAAATATGCACACCGTCACTCATTTAAATTGCACTAAATGTGCATGAGACAGCCTCTTAATCAATAATCACTTGCACTCTCCCTCCTTTAATTTTTCAGATTTTAAGCATTGATGGTGGTCTCTCTCTCATTTGATAGTAGCAACATTAATTGTGTAAATACATGATGGTTACAGCACCTGGACGCAAAGGAAAACACACCACAGTTCAAATAAATATATGTAGAATAAGCACATTCATATAAAGGAAACATGTGAATACTTTTGGTTGCTGACATTACAAACCATTACTCTAATACGTCTTCCCCCACCCTTGCCGGCAAGGCTACTTCTCACACACAAAAATACACAACAACACACACAAGGATGAGTCAGACACATGGGTCAGGTGACCCCTCCCCTCACCGCTGAGTCACCTGTGACGTAGTGTACAGGAGCCGCTTCATATCAGATGTGGGACTAGACCTTGGCCCCTTTTTTTCCACGTCTAAGTGGATTTCTCTCTTGCTGTATCTATTTTAGATATGTGACAGGCTGCCATATGGTGAAACGCTCAAGGAATACAGATGCTCTGCTGGAATACTGTTTCTCCCTTCTACCTCTCCCTTCTCTCTCTCTCTCTCTCTCTCTCTCTCTTGTTTACCCTAATTCACATCCATATCTCTTCTTTTTCAGGCTAATCTATCTCTATTTATTCTACAGAGAGGTGATGTATGTGCTCTTGTGGTGCTACCTGAAGAGGAAATACACGAGTGAGCAAACAGACTTTTATAACAGTCTTAAGCAAAATTTCTATTTGGGTCACCTCTCAGTTCTAGGGTGGTGATCGGAAATTGGTGATGTGAAATGATGAGGAAATTTGTCTTTCATCCTTTACTGTCTTTCAACCTCTTCCTGAGAGACACCCTCTTGGTATCCTGTATGTCACTCTTCCCTCTCCCCAGCTTGCTTTCGATAGGCCTCATTTAGCAGCTGTATCTCCTCACGATACCCTGAGTTCTCCTGCGTCTGCCGTCGGCTGTTCTGCCGGTGGGCCTCCACAGTGTCAGGTATAGTGATGTTGATGGTCTCTGCCTCTGGGTTGCCACTGCTGGGGATGAGCAGAGAGTAGGAAGCCGTCTCACCCAGGTCACAGGAGACGAAGCGGTTCTCCCTTCGAGAGTAACGCAGCGACGGCGAGCGGGCGTGGGTGGAGGACTGGCTGATGTTGGAGATGATGGAGACACTGTCCATGGCCTCTTCGTTGTCACAGATCTCAAGAACCTCAAGGTGAATCTTGACATTGGTGTCCCCCACACCAGCTCCTATACCCATCCCCATTCCGATCTCCATGCCCATCCCTATGCTGCTGACATTCACGTCTCCAGAATGGCCTCCTGGTGCCGGGTCATCTGCGCTGGGCTCGTGGCCAACTGATTTTGAGCGATACACTTCCACCTTTGAAACAGAGGACGATTTAGAATTCAAGTTATTCATAAACAGTATGGGGTCACAATGTAATTCATTATTAGTTTTTTTTTTTCTAATTCAATCAACCCAATTCCACCACAGGGCTCAGTCATGGCTTATTATTAGTCATCTTGGAGTGTTGTGTATACAAGTCTTGTTTTAGTGGATACATTTCCCTTAATGTCCCATTTCAAATCATCCCACAGATTTGTTATAGGGCTATTTAATTTATTTGCCAATGGGACATTGACAAAGTCTATGTAAACTAATTGTTTTTGACAGTATTTAGTAAAATTGAATACTAAGTTAAAGGAATAGTTTGACATTTTGTGAATTACACTTTTTTTGCTGAGCGTTAGATGATTGAAATGCGATTACATTACATTACATTTCATTTCATTTCATTTACATTTCGATATGACATAAGTATGAAACTAGAGCCAAGAAGAGATTCACCTAGTTTAGCATAGAGACTGGGTGCGGAGGGAAACAGCTAGTCTGACTCTATCCAAAGCTTTTCTACAGCACACAACTCCCCGTCAATCCACAACTTGTAGTTTTTGGTTCTGGTTTGAGCTGTTTCCTCTTGCTTCCAGTCTTTTTTTTTTTAAAGTGACTTAGCTTCATATATTCACAGACATGAGAGTGATATAATTGTCTTCCTTTAACTCTCAGAAAGAAAGTAATACACATAAGCAATTCCCAAGTCATATGATGAATTGCCTACAATCAACACAAATTGAACCCTAAAAATGTTAGAAGAGACTGCGGCGAGAGCTATTACCTTCTTTGCATTGTTGGGGGAGATTTTTAGTCCGTCACTGCTGACTTCATAGGTGGAGAGGGAGAGGGTTTTCCCAGTGGGTGCTTGCAGAGATACGGTGCCCTGAAAGGCGCACAGGGGGATTGACAGACCACCTGATGACCGCTGCGTAGGAAGACCAAAGTAAAGAGCAAAATAAAGTTCAGTCATCATTCACCACAACATTTCTATTTATGTATTAACTTGGCAGGTCTCATTTCTTGAGAATATTATTATGCAAATTCCTAAATTTAATTAGCCTGTTCATCATGTTATTGAATAAGAAGTGTTATGGTCCTTTTGCATCTCGTTACGTTTGTTAAAACTAATTGCGCTTAGACCATGTCCATGATGTTAACTTGTCAAGGGCAAGCAGATGAATGTGTTGACCAACCATTTCTATCCCAAGACTTAATGAGGCTTAAACATAAGAGCCCTGTCAACAGCACTCTGCCGGTTATATGAGAATTAGGGTTCCATGATATAAGCAACCAGAGACCTTTTAGGCTCACAGCAAAAAGGTTGATATGATCTATGAGCTATTTAGCTGTTATCAGAATATTTATATTTACAAATCTGCCATGAATAATACAATTTCAGTGTGTAAAACATTAATCAAATTTCTTGTGTGTTTCTTATCACACTGTCATACTTTTTAAATTGCAGGGCTCATTTATATCACTCCCATTTTTTATCAGATTTCAGATGTTGTGGTCATATTTGAACATTATTTTCCAAGAGATTAATTCATCACACAGTACATCAAAGTGAGTCTCTGTCAACATGATGTGTTTGAGAAAATGCATATTGCTGGCAGGGGAAGGAAGAAGCATCCTGTGGTTCGACAGTGGGAGGCTATGGCAGGTCTCAGGAAGCCACCCAAATTATTTAGATTAGTTCAACGTAATGATCTGATTCTGACTATGACACACAATGGAAACACAAAGGATGTCAATCTTTTTGTCCTCCCTGACTCTGTCTGTTTCCCTGTCATTGTCTTTACATCATTGTGAATGGAGAGAGAGAGAGAGAAAGAGAGAGCGAAAGAGAGAGAGACCACCATGTTGAGCTGAAAACACATCAAGTAAATCAAATCATGCTTTGAGGATCAATGTGGGAAGTGCATTGACGTGTGTGTGTGTGTGTGTGTGTGTGTGTGTGTGTGTGTGTGTGTGTGTGTGTGTGTGTGTGTGTGTGTGTTTCTGTGTTCAGGGTATATTCACATGATATCACAATCATACAATTTGATGGTCATTTTTATGATTAAGATTGAAATGTTGTACAGTCAGTTATGTTTCCCTCAGAATTAATTGTAATAACGTTGGTGATCCCACTTTCATCCAGCTCCATAATCCTGTCAATTCTTTTACTTGTGACCACTTGCAAAACTAATGACATTCCCATTATTCTCAGCTGGACATTGTGTTTAATGTTAGCATTTCAACCCACTAAACAAAAATGATGAACATGGTAAATATTAAAACATCAGGATGTTATCATTGTGAGCTGGCTAAATTTAGCATTTAGTTCAAAGCACCGATCTGCCCAAGTACATTCTCAGAGAGCTGCTGTCATGTCTGTGGACTCTTTTTGTGCTTATATTTTGGCCCATGAATAACAAAGTATGAACACACCACCTATTTTATATCAGCAACACTGTCAGACATCTGTTGTTGAGACATACAGAACCCAGCATTTTATTGATTCTTGCTGTGTCATTTTCTTATCCAAATCAATAGTTTTCTTTTCTTTCTCCACCTTCTATTGGTGAGAACAACATTAATTTACAGTTTTGGATGTGCTTTCAGAAGGGTAAATAGGTTTCAGTTCCTTGTGAACGCACCCCCCAGTCTGTGCTTGCTAACAGAGAGCATAAAGTCACAGAGAGGGTAAAGATGTCTTTAAGCTCTAATTCCACCGCCCCCTGTGGATGGGCTGACAGTGAGGAGGATAGACACTGGGTAATGACATCTAGCCTGCTAACGAGGAACAAGCCAGGAAGCGCGATAAATCCCAAACTATTTATGCTTGGCTTTCATCTGTCTTTTGGCTTTGTGTGTGTGTGTGTGTACTGTATGCGTATACATCTGTGTTTGTGAGCTAATTTAGAGCTGTATGTCTTTTGAGACTGTTTGGCAAGGGGGGAGGTTGCTGGATCTGTGTAGCTTAGTTGTTTTTTTGTCTTTGTTGTATGTAGTGTGTGGCTACACATACACATTGTATATTGTAGGCATGTTTTATATAATGACCCCAATCAATGACTAAGGCCTAAGGGAGCATAATATAGAGTTTGCTACTAAGAAACTGAGAAGTAGGACATATAATGACACACACACACACACACACACACACACACACACACACACACACACACACACACACACACACACACACACACACACACACACACACACACAAGCCAGCAGTGAGCATCTCAGACTTATAGATGATGCAAAGTGAGTGCCAAAGCCAAGCTATATATGCATGCTCTGTGGATTTTGCACCCTCTGGTGATTTTCAAACATTTCAGACTTATAAGTAGAGCAGAGACAGAGAGGAAGAGAGACAGAGATAGTGAGTGTGCTTGTGTGTATGCACACGTATGCACGCATGTTTCCACCGCCTGTTCATGTCCCAGTTAGTTTTGAAACCAGCTCATAGTGGCATTGATCTGAAAGTCCCAATTACTATGCTGTCATGTTGTTTAAAAAGGTTATGGATGTGGCTGCTCTGCTGTTTCTCTGGAACAGATTGAGGCAGCTCTCTCATCTGTGTTTGGATTTTCCAATTCCACATTACCTTTCATTTGGGAAAACAAAGCGCAGAGAGAATTAAGCTTATGCTAGGCTATTGCAAGAGCACAGAATGTCAACAACAAAGAAAGAAATGGATTTAAAATGGATTAGTGAATAGTGTATCATGTGCTTGAAGGAAACTGTCTTGAGGGAATAATACATGTAGACAGACAGACAATGCTGCAATACAGATACATCGATACATAGCTTGTGTTTAACTCAACTAAACCCTGAATCAAAAACGGATTTTGTTGAATTGTCCATTCAATTTTCATATAAAATCACAGCAATGGACAAACATATTCATTAATACTGAGATTTAACCACCACTGAAGGTTAAAACTCATTAATGCTAATCTTGAAACTGTAAACACTGCCTTAAATCCCCCAGGAAACCACAAGACTAAATCAATGAACTGACTGGAGCCTTGAGAGTTGATCTGATATTAGAGTGGAGCAGCAATGGAGGAATATTTTGTTTTGAAAGAACAAAAATAAATTAGTTGTGAGTGGTATGCTGCTGATAGTATCTTGATCAATTACTCTGTTGGTCAAAATGCATTGATGCTTAGCACTAACAAAGATAGGCAGAGAGAGGAGAGGAGAGAGGCTAAGGAGGAGGGGACTTTAACCATTTTATCTTAATCACATGCGCAGCTCCCAGTCTGTCAGCTTGATTATAAAGAGCCATATTCACAGATGCGGAACCCCCCCCCCCCCCCCACAGACATACAGACCACCAAACAGAAAGTCAGACAGGCATTCAGACAAAAAAGCACAAATATGCACACACTTCTCTAAAGCCTGTTATGTAAAGATTGCATCCTGGTCCAACAACTGTGGGTCTCTGTATATCTGTACAGATGCACTGTAATAACACAGCATTTAATTTCCCCTATGAACAAAATGTAAACACAGAAATAAAGATTGAACAGAGATTGAAAATCCATCCATCCTAAACGATCAATAGTACAATCTAGAGTACATCACCATATGTTGCATGCTAATGCAGCAGTTGTTTGACTAGTTTCAGAAAGCACTAGAGTGTGAGTGTGGAAAATCAATTATTGCCAGCCATAAACAACCAAATGACAGATAAAAATTACAAAATGTAATGGTTCAACGTGAGATTAATAAACTGACGACTCTGGACAGTGGTGTACCTGTCTGGGTGTCCGCTCTGATTTACTCCTGCACCACTCCCAGTCTGTCAGCTCGATTTTCCGACACTCCTCATGTGACAGCCTCCTCTCCGGGCCCTCGAACACAGACGATGTATCAGTGAGATTGTGATCCTGCTCCTGGTGATGAGAAGGAAGCGAAGAGACACAGTGGAAGTCGACATCATCTCCTTGGTTCACATGAGGGAGTGAACAATCAGCCAGTACCTCTCCTCCACAGGCCACTACTTCCAACGATAGGTCTGCATGAGAGGAGCTGTCCATAGGGCAGGTGGTGCTGAATTCAAAACCAGGCCCCAGGCTGGAGAGTCCGCCACTTTCTAGTGCATCAAGGCGGGTATCATTGAAGTCACAGTTAAAGAGGCTGTGATAGGCAGGCGTCTCAAGGGGTGGACTGTTATGAGACACGGTGGCATGTGACAACTTGTACACTCCATAGCCTTGTTGGAGGGAAAGGTTGAACTCAAATCTTCTTTTCATCACTGTGAAAAAAGTTATTAAGAATAATTTAGTTACACCTTTAGTACCCTTTCCTCCATATAACAACGTGGAACTTGTTCAGTGTTCATTATATAGAAACACACTTAATGGGGAATGGTTGGTAAGTTTCTATAACTTAATTTCTTACCTGAGGGTTCCTGCGTTGGTTCCCGTTTGCAGTTAATGAAGCAGCCACATGGCATGTGGATCCAGCGCTCAGATAGCACGAATAATGGAGTGACCACAGGGGCAAGCAGAGTGAGAAAGAAGCTCAGCGTCTCCAGGGAGTAGCTGCGTGCATTCACAGTGTTGCTTACCAGCACCAAAGTCTGTGAATGAAGGGGAAGGGGAAATTAATTCACTGAGGAGTCTGTGATTCAATATGCATGAGGAATTGTGGAGACGGAAACACATAAATGGAGTTTGAGTTTTTTTGCATTTCATTTTCTTTTGTTTTTTATTCAAATATGTATACAACAATATGAGAGAGGTGCACTATTGTACTGTTTATGGGTGTACTAAATTGAACATAAATGTATGCCTTTATATTGCTTATTAGTGTTTATATGAATCAGCCGTTTTGGCACAGCAACAGGTACAGTATTGTACTGACCTACATTTACCTACATTTTTCTAGAAAATAATATAACTGTAAATGATACAGATACAAATAATAAATATCTAAAGACAAACCATCTTAGGTAGACTTGTTTGTTTCTTAAAGAAACAAAAATAAAAAGGAAATTCATTGGGAATTTTCAAGTTGTATTCATTGTATTTCTAAATCAGTGAAATATTCTGTGCTAATCAAGGTTTTTGCACATTTTTTTTCAGTGTACTCATCAATGTCTGCTGGCTGCACAGCATTTATCACCTAAAATTATTTTTGGGGGTTTGAGCAAGAACAAATATTGAAACAGCGGCGGCGGCATTCATTGTGTGGCAATCATGTAAAGTATTTCACAATGTAACCCAATGAATGCTGCCCTTTAGGTATTGACTAAAACCTGCCAAATACTATTCTCAAGGCCTTTAGGGGTTAATTTAATGGGACATTGGCTATAACAAAATCATTGCTGCTTGTTTTTATTTTTTTTTTTTAAATGTGAGTGTTTAACAATTTTAATGAGACCACAAACCATGACGAAATGTCTAAATTCTTTCAAAAGAATAGTGTAGTTTTCCCCAGAGTAGCCTCACGGGACATGAATGGTTTTGTAATTGGCCTCCAATCCCCCCAAAAGATAATAAAATGTATTAATTTTTCATTACAGGATTAAGAGAATAATACACTTCTATTCTGACTAAAGATCCCACAGTTTGTTACTTGTGCCCACACTGAACTCTAGAAGCTCATAGCCTATACAAACTAAAACAGAAATGGTGGTCAGTTTGGAGATGTGTGGCAGTCTTGTCATGTGCTACATTAGAGTCACGAGTTTAGTTCGCTGTTGAGCACTTCTCTTATCTCTTTTGTTGCCCCCATATGGAAACAATTCCATACTTCTTTATTATGCTTTGGGGTAGAAAGTATAATTGGTTGACACAGAGAGAGATTAGTTCTGCTCACCTTCCCCATTAAGACCAGAACAAGTTGTGTGGGTTTAACTGGTGCAAACAGGATGTTTAGGTTAAAGTGAGTTTATTGTAAGATTCAATATATATTCAATAAAAAGAGACAGCTCCACTTGTTTGGTTTGTAGTTTCGTGGATTTTCTGGCAGTACAAAATAAGGCCTACCATTTTGAACGAAATAACAATTTTCAACAAGTTGGAAATGAGTACAGACATAAGATGTAAATAAAAACATAAATAATTTGAAGACTATTGGATAACATGATCTGGCAAGGCATATGCTGAAAGGCATATGCTGAAATTTTTTTTTTTTTACTTTCATCACGCTGCTCACCATCATTGGCATCCACAAAATAACTCGGACAACCGCCAGGATCATGGAGAAGCGCTTTTGAGCAAACACAACTGGTGTGTCCCCGACGGCTGCTGTCCTCTGTCCGCTGATAGAAATCGGGGACAGACCGCTGGCCTCTTTCTCCCTGAGCACCGTCCCGCATGAACTTGGGCTCAGCTCGTTGTAGGCTCCGAAACTATTGTTCAGGCTGTCCCGGGAAAAGGAAGGAAGATCACAGAGGGGAGCGGAGCCACTCAGTCCCCTCGCTATATCCAAGTAGCTGGGGTACAGTAAAGTCCTCTGGGGCTCCCTGGAGCACAGCAGCTGGTAGGTGAGGGAGATAAAGAAAAACAACAAGCCGCAGAAACACAGGGAATATAAAGAGAAAAGCAGCAGAGTGTAGAAACTCTCGCTCTCTGGGAAACACCCGAGAGAGACCGGCTGAAAGCTGCCCCATCCGCACAAAGGTAACACGCTAACGGCAAGGCTGACCGCCCACACACCGGCAATGGCCCACATCACTCTTAGGGGCCGGCGGACAGATTGAAGAACTCCAAATCTCTTGGTGACATAAAAAGTGTAGGCTGCTATGAGGCAAGCCTTCATATTGCTCGAAACACCCTGGAACACGTACAGAAGTCCAGATAAGGTGCACAGGCTGCCCGACCCTCCAGCTGTCTCCCACTGTAAGAGCATGAACAGGGAGAGAGGGACCACACTGAGCAGGTCGTCCACCGACATGGAAGCCACAATAAGACACAGGGAGGTTTTTCTCCTCATTCGGAGGAGAGAGAGCAGCGAATACACACCTCCGACAAAGGTGGCAGCGGCGAAGATTACGCACAAGCCGAAAATCACCAGGCGGATTTGCCTCTCCACCTCCGAGGGGACGTCTGTCTTCTCGTAAGTGGCCGTGGAGAGGTCGCTCAGGTTGGGCGCCGGGGAGCTAATGTGCGTCGTAGACATTTTCAATGAATTAACTTCTCTCTCTCATTTGGCACTTTTAGTTGGTTTAAATCGGACTCATTATCCGATGTAGTTCAACTCGCTGCAAAGATGCGAGGATGTCCCAACCTGCACCGCTTCTTTTAAATATTCACACCGTGGAGCTGGTGAGAGAGACATTGGGCAATATCCCTCTCCGATCCAACTAGGAACGCGCGCATAATCAAAGCTTTCCGGTGCCTTGGATGTGGAACCTCCGGGAACCGTTCTGGCAGGCACTTGTGTTCACCGTTCAAACCGCGTAACGAGGGCACCTCTCGTTTCCAGCTGCCGACTTACGCGCTGTCGTCATCATCGTTTCCTTTCACTGTAGTCATTTGGGGCTGGGCCAAACGCTGCCTACTACTACATTTTCTCTTTCGAATTGGTCACATGCATCGAGCTGCGTTTTCATTTGTGGCTTGCCTCGACCTTCTCCTCAGGTCATGACAAATACTAACCCCCTAATACCTCCACGTCCACCCCCCCCCCCTTCCTCCCGCCCATGCAGATCTGTGTTTGCAAGTAAGGGGCCCGTGACATTGTGGTTAATTCCATTTGGAAAGCTAATTAACCATCTATACAGACAGGTCTGTGAGAGACCGTTTCAGCAGAAACAAAATGCCAGGGCCAGGGCTCGATGCTCTCTAAGCCAGACGGAAAACAAAGTAAAGCTGGTTTGATGTGAGTGCATGTGTGTCTGTATTAAACCTGTGTGTTATACGGTTGTCAAGTGGAACCGCCCTCATGAGGCAAGAGGAATGTCCAAGGCAATGAAGTACTTTAAAGTTATTATCAAAATGGACACTGTCATAGGAAAACATAAAAACCTTGTTTTTCATCAGAGGCACATTAAAAGACAATTTAATGAATGATTAAGTTGTAATTAAAACAGTTAGATAGTTTTATTAGATACAACGTTAAAGCAGGTTAGGGGGACACGAAAGTCCCTGTGGCTGGTCAGAGGCAGATTTGTTTGTGGGGAGAAAGAACCTGTGTTTGTGTTTGTCTTTGTGTGAATCCTCTACTATGTGTTGGCCTTCTCTCATCCTTCCTGGTAGCGTTCAAGGATTTTTAGGCTGAAGGACTTCTCAGTTTGTTTAGATGGTTCATGGGTGTCCTCGCAGTGGTCCATAGATAGAGAGTTGTTGTGCTCTATTCATCATTGGTGATGTATTTTTGGACTTATGCTCTTTTTGTAAATACAAACATGGATCTGCACGATGACAGCCTAGCTCATTTATTTACACTCCTCCATCATGTTCTCACTCAGAGTATTATATCACTATCTGTGGATGTTCAGCCCTTTCGGTATCTGTGGATGTTCAGCTCTCTCAGCCTTGTTGAACATATATCGATATGGATGCGACATGACTGTAAGTGCATCTGACTTCAGATCTCGTAATTGAATTAGAGTTGGGTCTAAGGGACTTACAGCCAGTCTAATGACTAGACTCTCTCTGGGGCCATGAGGACACAGAGAGGAACACAAGAGGACAAAACATAATCCACAAGGCTTAAAACACACACACACAGGTACACAAACTGGGCACAGCATCACACATCAAGGTGACCTACTTTGTGTGTTTATACATACTGCATGCAACGTGTGCATGAAAAGGCACAAGGTGAGAGTGCAACTCTGTAAAGGTTTTCATGGACAAGTGCATCGGTGAGGAATAGAGTATATGTGTAATAAAACAGAATCTGTTGGAAAATACGAAAATATGAAACATTCTGTCAAAACACATTGCGTAATTTATTCATGGAGGAAAGACTTGTTATATCATGGTAGTTATATGAAGCGCTGGAAAAAACAATATACACAATATCTGAAAAATATTTACCATTTGAGAATACATTTTACATGCATTATGGATGCATAATTAGCTCATCTAACTCTGGAATACATGCAAGCTTGTTTCCCGATATATATTTCCCATATATTAACAGGGAAGCAGATTTGACGCTGAATGTATGAAAAAATATAGTGACGTTATTACACATAATGTCTACTCATTTTATTACAGTTATGGCCAATTTCCCCTAGCTGCCACAGTTGGCAAAGACTGACTCGTGCAAAAATTAAAATCAGAGTGCTCTAGACAATCATCAGACTTGTCCTATTTAAATTGTAAAATTCTAGACATTGATCACATGTCAACAGCAGAATGACAAACAGAAACAGTCCAGCTTGATGTTTTCTAGCTTTTATATTAACATTTTCTACTGAATATAATTAGATCAAAGAAATATATTTCTCAATCCGCTGATTGAAATACATTCAGATGTTCCTGCCCGCTGATACATGAGGCTCGAATTATAAAAACAGAGTCTAACCTCTGCAAACCTGTTTGGTAAACACTAAGAGAATGTTCCATTCCTTACAGACTGTGAAGTCCTTTGTAGAGAGTTATGGTACATTTAATCTGTGAAATTGGTCTGTTATGACCAATATTGTTCTTGTGTTAACATAGAAGAAGGTGTTTGCTAAAACCTGACATTTTCGTCACAGCGTCTAATCCAATACACATTTAATTGAGTCATAAAATTAAACAAAATTACATTAAAACTAAAGAAGCGAGACTTTGATTTTGAGAATAACAGCCATCCTACAACATCTAATAAGTAATTTATCCGTAATATTGGGTTGGGAATGAAAATTAAACCATGGGAGGGTTATGAAGTAAAACCTTATTGTGTCTCTGCCTCAATTCAAATCTGAAACATAAAATGGAAGCAGCTAATCAATCAATGATAGATGACTGTGATATGTTGTATAAATACCCTTCAGATTCATTAATAATGTACTCAGTTGTTCATATGCTCATATATTTGCACACATATTTGTACAGATCACCCTGCCATTTCTCTGTTGCTTACTGGCCTCTGGTGGTTCATCCTAAATTCAGCACGGCACAGTTTGTAACTTTAATTCGTAGAACTGCTGCCACCAAACACGAATACACACACACACACACACACGCACACACACACACACACACACACACACACACACACACACACACACACACACACGCACGCACACACGCACACAGTCTAAGTGCATCATTATCCCAAGTCACATCAAATATTAATGAAGTAGCACTTGACACAGAGATACAGACACAGAAACAGAATGGAACATTTTATTTACATAAAAGAGAGAAAAAAAACTAAATGAGGACAGGAGGATGAATAGTTAGTGCCATGAATTCATAAAGACTCAACCTTTAACTCTTTTTGGATTACAGCATTTAAAATACAGACTGCATATTAATGTTATTTAAGTGCTGTTTTTAGACTTAGATTGATTTTGAGAACTAAAATATATTGGTGTAGTAGGAAAAAAGGGAGCTTGGTGCTAAAAAGTAGCACTAAATCAAATAACTGTGCGTTTGGAAAGGGATGTCTTGTTGTGCTGAAATCACAGAAAATCATCACTTGACTCTTAAAGTGAAAATTTAGAATCTAATAGCTACAGCAAGTCATATCTTCTGTGAGTTGAGAGAGACCAAAACAGAGCTAAAAAGAGCGTGAATATTGGACTTAAATTCACGAGGTGAACATAAATATCATAATGAATGCTAATGTTCCGATGTATCTGCAGGATGTGAGCATCTGTTTGCAAATGCACAACCATAACAACTTAAATCTATAATTCATGGGTATGGTGGATTTGTGTCTGACAGTGCCTCCTAGTGGCCAAGGGTTAATTCATGCAGCTTCAAGTTGCTGTATTGCCGAGATGATATTGACTCTAAGAGACTGCATATTGTATTGTATACTTGGTCTTAAATTATCTATTGGAAAAGGTATTTATTCTTAGACTCTTGTAGAACACTTTCAAATATTTCAAAAAAATTAAAAAAGTTACACTTCTGCACGTTAAAGTGAATTTGAAATATAAATGAGTTGTAAGTGAAAAGAGTTGTGCCCAGCTAAATGACCTGTTATGAATTTGCCTGGCAAATGTAATCACCCCTCTGGGCGTTTTTTCCTATTTTGTTGCGTTACATGCACGGTCAAAGTAGCACATGATCTGTCACATGATCTAACAGAGCACTATTAAATCCATATATCAAAATTTTACAGCATAAATGTTGACGAATATCCAAAATAAAGACAGAAATAAAAACTTTCATAGATGTACATTCAAATACTGAATGCATAATTCAAATTACAAGCATTACATTAAAATTCAGTTGGCAACTCACCATGCATTAGGGCGTCAACACTTACGTGCACAGGTGTGTGTGTGTGTGTGTGTGTGTGCATGTGTGCACATTAAGAGCTGTCATCTATAATATACGAGGCAGTGTGTTTGAAGGTCATACTTACCTACCTGAGCATATTTCCATTACTTGTCGATTTATTTATTACATAAGAAGGAAAAAAACAACAGGAAAGAATTAACAAAATGATGCAGAGTGTAAACATGTGCTGGTTTTTGTTTATTTATGTGTATTTATGTCTGTGTGTGTATAGCATTCCAAGCTAAGCCACTGTTAGAAAGTAATATACATATAATACACAGCATCTGATTCCACGGAAACACTGACTGGAGTTTATAGTCTTACACAAACACCTTTTGCTCTCTCTCTCTCTCTCTCTCTCTCTCTCTCTCTCTCTCTCTCTCTCTCTCTCTCTCTCTCTCTCTCTCTCTCTCTCTCTCTCTCTCTCTCTATCTCTCTCTATCTCTCTCTCTCTCTCCCTCTCTCTCTCTCTCACGTACTAAGGTTCAGTTCGCATCACCACTAATTGACTGAGTTTGAATATTCATTATATACCTTTTCCAAAAAAAGTTGCATAAGTGACTAACGATGTGCTATGAGAGTGTTAGGAGAAGGTGACATCCTCATCAGTGAACCAAACTGAATCGCACATCTCTCTTGGTAACAATGATTTTTACGTGAGATGAGTGAGGATATATCCAACAGTAGCAGTATCCATGGAAACGAACATTATCTGCCTACCTAGTACAAATACGTGAACAGATGTATTCAAATTTAACCGAGGTGAACACCATTACTTGAAGTTTGTCAAAGTTTTTCAAAGATATTTATTTTAGTGCAGAGTCAGGGTAACTTGCATTTGCAAAAACATTTGCATTTGCCTCGTCGTCGTTGAGTTGGAATAACTCATGCGGCTGTTAGAAATGAAGCTGGTGAAAGCAAAGACAACGTCAACATGTCATTTACGCACCATGGACCCCTGGCTAATATATTTTTGAAAAAGAAAAGGTGATTAAATGAAAGGAGAAAGGGTCACTGTGTGGTTTGATGAGTATGAAAATTAAGATCACAGCCTAAGTAAACACCTGTGGGCTAAAGAGCACTTTCCACCACCAGCACCATATCTTATGGAGGAACGGTGGTCACCTCTCCTGTAGACTTTGAGAGACTTTTAGAGTCTTTGTCAAGGAGTGTTAAAGCTGTTCTGGAGGCCTGTGATAGTTGTCATCCATCCCATCTGTGGTAAGCTATAATGTGCCCTTTCGTCTTTGAACAGACATATTTTTCTGTTCAATATGTGGAACTTTGTACACAAAAAACTCAAAATGGATTGTGAATGACATCACCTTAAACTCACATTGAAATCATTTTAAAGAGGGATCTGTCATGTAGTCATGAATGATCTGGAGCTATTTGCATAATGGCCCATCACAGGAGGGGCATTGCAAACTAGTATTTTAAAATCCTTTTAAAATGAACTGCATTAAAATGGGTGGTGGTAATCTGTCGACAGTGAAACCAGAAAGCTCATAGTGCCACTGGGGTTGTTAATCAGTCATTACAAATACCATTACTGTAAAAAGACCTGAACATCGAAAAACAGCTGTCTGTTTAGCTTCAGCTGTCTTACACCATTGGCACGAGTCAACCTTGCTGGCACCTTTTGGCTGATTAAGCATGTTGAATTGGCGGCGGAGCCCGTTGGTGAGAGAAATCACTCTGATTGGCTGTTCAGCTAAGCGAGTCAGTGCATGAGAAGAGACATGAAAGAGAGGAAAGCAAGCGAATGACTACAGTCAAGAGGGTACACACAGAAGGCACTTCTCATTTTTCATCTTCATGTTTCATGTACGCATCGTGACAATGGCTTGCATACCCACAATCTTAGGTCTCTCTATTCTGGACAGTACACTTGATTTGTCCATGTCAGACTGCTGAAGCCATGCTTGCGCTTTTTTTTAATAGAACGAGCACTGTGTATTTTGTGCCCCATCACTTTACGTTGTATTGAGGAGGGATATCTTTAGGGCCAGTTTGAACAAGATAAATTATTAGAGCAAGCAAAAACTGTTTCTGTGTGCATATGGGCTGCACCTGAACATTGTTCAAAGACAGACTTGAAAAGAAATTGTAAAAACAATCCTTAAAGTTTTTACCAGGTCACAAATAGTCATGATTTGTCCACCAGATGGACCTATTGCACTGTGGGAAATCTGGCCTGTGTGATGGACCAGAGCCAAACACAGGGAGCAGGTAACAAAGTATTGCCTAAAGCCAGTACAAGCTGAACGAACAACAAAATATTTGTTTTCTAGACTCATATTTGCTTTCCTGCAGGTTTGTAATCCTGTTAGTGTTTTTGTGAGGACTCTAAAAGTCCTGACGGCAAAGGATCCACTGTGGTTTCAGGTGGGTCACAGCTACAGCCCTGCAGGGACAGCAATTATCAAGGCATCTGACTGTGAAGAAATGTGACAAATTAACTGTCTTTGTTTTTTTACCATCTCACTTCATGATCTCCAAACCTCCATCCCAACAACCTTTGCCACACTAATAAGCATAACGAATTCATCCAGCATGTCTGGCTTAATGAAATCAATTACTTGCTTGCAGGAGAAGAAAAGATCTGACAAGAAAACAACCAGCTCGGAGTACTTCACCTGGATGGTTGCAGAGAGAACATTAATGCAAACCTATGTAGCTTGTCTGAGTATTTAGGCACAGAAACTAGTAATGATGATGAATTATCATTTGTTTTCTTTGTTACTGGAGTGAAAGACAGCATTAACTGAAGGGAGAGAAATGACATCAAAGGAGAGCAGTATAAGTAGGTAATGTGACAAACCCATCTGTTTACCTGTGAGTGTGTGTGGTGTGTGTGTGTGTGTGTGTGTGTGTGTGTGTGTGTGTGTGTGTGTGTGTGTGTGTGTGTGTGTGTGTTGAGTCTTCCTTCCCCTCCCTGACCGTGCACACAATGTGTGTATATTTCTACATTAATGAGCAGATTGAAGATTTTCATTAAGGTCCCATTAGCACCTCTTTTTCCCTCTGGGCCCCATCACTACGGCACTCTCATTCATTCCTCTGATGCAATAACCATAAAGAGGCAGACAGAGAGGGGTAGCAGACATGGCTCACTGTCACAGGAATTCAGTAAACTTCAATATATCCTACATTACTTTTAGAATAAACTAACTCTTTTAAACTCAAACATCAAAGTTTCTTTTAGTAAAATACATCAGCTTAAAATGAGGCAGAAAGGCAAAGTGCTGAGAGGTAAATTATGAAATATGATTGTTTATTAAATAAACATTTTTGCTTCAAGCATTTTAAATTAGGAGCTAAATGTCTGATTTATCTAAAACAAACAGATAGGGGATTGAGCCCTGATGTAACTGTTTTCTTAACTGATATCTTTGCACTAGCTTGGCTATCATCCACACGCATGGCTGGGCAACTTTTAAAAACCTTTCAAGCTGGCTGGTATCAAACTAGAGCGCTCTTCAAAACACTGTGGAAGTGTTGCAACTCCCGAGCAAGTCAACTGGCAGCATATTTTATCTTGGGGAACTTTCAATCTTGGTCTTTCCAATCCAGTGCGCATCTCAGACAGAGATGAGCAAGAAAAAAAAAAAAAATCTTTTGAACAGCACTAAAAATAACAAGCGTGCTTCACCACAGGGGTTTACAGCTGAGAGTGGATGTTGCCGTGCCTTCATTACAGAACATTAGAGGGCAGTGGCTTTACGTATAGCACCAAAGCAGCATCAAGATCAACCAGAACCCTTTAAAATGCATTGGAGAGGTAGAGAGCACTCAGTAGTTAGTTAATAAGTCTCTCTGTGCAGCCCGCTGTGTGTTTTACCTTCATTCCGCCTTGACCTAATTTGCTACATGATTTTTACTACTCGACATACGGTGTGCTCCCTTACTGTGGAAACTTTGAGAAAGATAGAAAATACAAATAGCAGTAATCCTCTGGTGCATGGAGTGTGAAAGAGGAAAGGAGAGATGGACAAATTGTCTGTGTCTGTGGTGACTGTTCAAAGTCAAGTTGAGTAAAACATTTCCTGTCAGGGAATTTGGGACAGAGTGGAAGAAAGAAAGGGCGAGGAAACGGTGTAAACCCAAATAGAGGTGTAGGAATGTCAGCGGTGGATGACAGATCGTGTCCAAGTGTTAAGACAAATATTGTTTGAAACAGTACAATGTCTGCTCATAGAAAACAGAACGCCACACAAAAGTGACCACAGCCAATGTTTTTGTTTACAAGAATGTTTGTCACATAGGTAGTTACCAAAGACTGTATATGAGAAGTGGACAAAATCACCATGACGACACCCATTTGTTTTTGGACTACCCTTTTGATGCCTTGAGTTTTGCATTTTGGACATCGCCATCTTGGTTTCTGGAAGTTGCCATCTTGTTTTTGTTTTTTTTGCAAGTGACACGAGAGGGTGGAGCCAAGTACTACATAATGCTGAATAAGACATTTTTGACAAGAAAGAAGTTTTTATAGACTTTAATAAACTGAAAACACACAAATTGTACAAAATTCAACAAAATTGTAAAAGGAACACACAAACAACCCAGACCTATTTTATTCTAAATGGGACCATAATTTACAAAATAAACATCGTGCTGTATTAAATAAGACTTGAAACTAGCAATTGCGACCAACTCATGTTTACAATGTTTAGTAATAAATCAAGTGAGAATTAGGTAGTTTTCTCATGGACTTCTATACAATTTGACTTATTTTTGCAACGAGAGGAGTTGCCCCCATGCTGGCTATTAGAAAGAATACAAGACTGGCACTCCTTCCCTTTTCAGAATCAGCGGTTGTCATCAGCTCAAACCCCAAAAACCACAACATTAACTCAAGTAATCAATGCAGTTCTCTGTGGCCCAAAAACTGTCATAAAAATCTGTCTAAACATGCCTTAGATTTTGATCAGTGGCTGCTTTCAGTAAAATCCACGCAGGATTAGAATGAATCCCACCGTTGCATCTGCTTTGTCATGCGCCCACATTATGCCGTGCCCAGATTCCAGCTGAAACATGACAGAACACATTTAAAGGGAATCTGTGTTGAAATAAATGTATTGCTACCATGAACAGAACACCCTATGCATGCAGTGAAGTGATTCATTAAATATTATTATTATTAATAACAAATTGTGCTCATTGCTTTTACTTCATTGATTTCTTAACATCCTGATATCATCCAACTACAGAGCGACAACTTTAAAGTTACATTAGTTGTGATTTTGGCCACTTTTGGAGCAGCATAACAATAATGAGATAATGTTAACTATTTAAACATCCAGCAGGCACAGAGCAACAATAGCATTCATTTGGAGCCAATATTTGGCACTGTTTTGGTCTTCAGCAATTTCTGAGTGAAATATCAGGATTTCTAGCTGCTATGTGCTTTAATATAATAACCTGCTAGCCGTGCACCTTGTCTATCTGCTTTGTGGTGCTGGGCAGATGGCAGTGGATTTATCAGAACGTTTTTGCTTAACAGCTGCCTGCTGAGTCTGGAAATCAGGTTCTGGAAATCAGGTTGATGTGAGTACTGAGAAAGTGACCTATAACACTAATGGCTGTAGATCTAAAACAGTAAACTAAAAGATGCTAAAACCCTCTGTAAAGTTTATTTGGTGATAAGTTCACAACTACAGGTGATCCTTTCCACATGTCATCTGATCCATTGTTAAAAAAACATACATTAGTGCGGTTTTAAATACACTTATGATGGAATAAAATATTGATATTCTGAGTGAATATGTGTATTTTCTGTTTGGATACGCATGACATGAAAACTTTGTGCTGAATACACAACTCTATAGTCCTTGGCATCTTAACAAATTCAACATGCTTTGACCTAAATAAGATAAAAGCAGAGGGCACTGGAGAGGATTGTAGGGAGGAACAAAGAGATATTTCAACAGAACTGACAAGTGTGTGAAAGCACAATAAACACAATGAGGGCATAGGACTAGCACTCATTTATGTATTTTTTTGAGTCGCAAAATATGTCCATCACAATTTTTATCAATGTAGAATTACGGATATTCTCGGAAGTTTATCTGATCTATGGGAGGTTCTTGAAATATGCTATCTACATAAGTCATTTGTCATTCCTTTCCACATCATCAGATTCCTACAGATACCAACTCCCTGTAGTAAAGCAAGTGCGGGCAAGTGAGGAAGACAGTAACCGATGAAAGGAAATGGCTCTTCAATTGTGATTTTATTCATGACAGCTGATAATCATAAAAGCAATGATTACACAGGGGGATGCATATTTGACCCACTTATGTATTTCCAATGAAATAGAAAAAACCTTGAGAACGTTGTATCAAAAATCAGAATGTGTGTGTGTGTGTGTGTGTGTGTGTGTGTGTGTGTGAGCGAGAGAGGTACAGCGACTTACCTCCCATGTGGAGACAAAAGACTTTTCCTATTTGTATTACAAAAGATAATGGTTAAAGCTGTTTTTTTGGTCAGAGTAATGGTTCTGATTAGAAATATACTGGATATTATAAATCTCCAGTGAAGTAATTACAATGTTCTCCCTCGTGACAAACACATGAACAATTGATCATCCAGCCTTGCTTAAATTTTGCAACTGCTTCCCGTTTCTACACTTAGCTAATGTTTTATCCCACATTGTATCTCATACTGAGTCCTTTGAATCACTGACGTGAAGAGCAGTGATACTAGTATCATGGAGTTCTGAAAAAAGACATTATTTTCCTCCATCCAATACCTCATAGATAAAAATAGCTAATAATTAAAAAATAACTCCCTAACTGTCTGTGCCTCTCTGGAAATATTTAGTAAGTTGGCACTTTTAACCATTTTCCTCTTCTTATCTCTCTCTCCGTCATCTCTGTTCCTCTTCTTGCTGCCTCATGACTGGCTCAAACCTCTGTCTGAAATCCCCTTGCTCTGAGTGACAGCAGTGAGCTTATTAATGTGTGTGTATATGTGTGAGTCCTTGCCAGTGTGGGTATGTTTGTGTGGTTCTGTGTTTTGGTGCTAGATTGTGTGTGTATGTGTGTGTTTATGTGAACTGACAACATACTTTGAGTAGAACTGGACAGCCTGTCTGTTGTTGATAGGACAGTTACTCCCCTGACAGTTCCTGAAGGGGGGTGCTGATAGAAGAAGCCTGAGTGACCTTGATCCAACCAAAAAGCCAGACAAAAAATAACTTCTTGGAATTGTGACACCCTGGCTGGTCTGTGTGATTCACAAGCATATAGACCAAATGCAGAACTGCTTTTTAGTCATGGTGTTTGCTTCCTTATATTATCAGTTCTTTGGAATATCATGCCTTGAAAGGTGGTAGCGAACAATTGCTGTTACTTGATAGCAAAACCACGAGGCTGTCAATCATAACTCTGATGATGCATCATATCTAAAATAAACACGTAGTTGTTTGTGCTCTCAAGAAAGGTACAATTAAAACCACATCTTTCATGTCGGTGAGGCATGGTTTGCATCCAAATGTTACTGACGCAATGGGCATGTTGCCACATGTTACATGTTTATCTCTGTGTTTGGCACTGGCTGGTTTCATTAAGAAATACTACAGGACCTAAAGAGTAATGTAGAGTGCATGCAAGCCTGTGTATGTGTGTTTGCACACGTGTGCCTATTTTTGCAGCAAAAGACTCTTTAATACCTGTGTCACCCCGGGCTCAGCGCAATTAAAATCCAATATGCTCTAGGAATCCATAACATGCTGGGTTTACTGACAGCGAACAGAGCTCAAATAGCCAACAGAGAAGACGCAAGGGCTTTTATTTGAAGAGCACAGCTACAAAATGATGGAAAATATTATCACAGAGGTTGCACTGCAATTGTGAACTTTTAGATGCATTGATAGGCAGCTGCTGTGAAAATTGCTGTCAGTTCAGCTCCAGATATTCATAAGATATACACAGATGGACATTCTTTGGAGGTAAATCATGCTGTTTTTTTATTTTTTATCAGAAGCAATAAAACATGGTATGATAAGGTGACACAAATAGGCTTGCTTAAACATGTATCATTTAAGTTTAGTGTCTGTCAATGACAATGGCGCTGCAAAGAGAGCACATGCTGAGATGAAGTCTTATATGTAATGGTTTGGGATGAAAAAGAAAATGCTGTTTCCCAAACCTTTAGCTGACATTCATGTCTGTCTGTTTCAGCAGATGATTACTCCACCTCACTTACATCTAACTGGTAAGTAGTTCTATCTAAATATTTAAATGCACATATGCAACCACAGCGTAACATAGGTCACATGACTACGATCATTTATTCTCTGATGTGAGGTAGGCTTTGCTTTCTTCTCACTTTAATGCTAACTTTCACTTTTAGACCCAACATACTCATGTGTTTGCGGAGTTAATTGCTCTCACAGAAGTGACCCACTGATGAACTTTGGTGTTCAAAATTAGACATGTAACCTAATAGCAACAAAACAGAGTAAATGGATCAAAGTCAAAGTTTTTTTTAATAGGGCTAGATAGCAAGCCATGTCACTGTAAACATGTGTATAGGCTCATGTTTGTGTCACAAAGCTCACAGAGCCATCAGGTTTTTAGCGAAGTAGAATCAAATACATTATACAGTCCTGGTGGTGGCCTTAATCTCTCAGCATGGAAGTACAGTGGCAGTAGTCTTGGTTCAAATCCTGTTGACAGAATTCAGTTAACGTTGATCATTTCAACCACACTTCCATAAATGGTGCAGTTAACTGCTCCTGTGATTGACGTGTGCTGTGATTGCATATGAAATATGGGTTTAAATAGTTTTGTTTTAAGTGACATGAGTGGTTCCCAAAGTGGAGTACAAGGACTGTCAGGTGAACATTAAGACTATCTTGCAGGGTGTGGACCATAAGCATGAACCTTAACTTGGAAAAGGTTGTATTAAACTGACTGGAGGCAATAATGCCAAAAGCTAAGCCAAAACGCTGTTGGACATCAACAACTCACAACAGTGTTCATATCAATTTTAACAGGGATTTTTCTTATTTTTCAGAATCCGTAAAGTGCATTGGTTTTCAAAGCTATCGACAACTCTGTGAGTCACCGCAATACATCACTTCATCACACACCTGAACCTGCGCCCGGAGTGCCGATAACAGGGTCACTTCTAAACGCCGCCCTGACGGAGGAGGCAACGACTCGGAGGACGGGGAACTTCAGAGGGCTGCTTCATTGCCTCACTATATGTCATTGGCTGTATAAATATGGGATCTCGCCCCTGTGGATCACACACTTGACCAATTGCACGCGCAAGAGTCTGATGGGTCATTTGAATTCAGCGATCCTCCGTGGGTAGCCAGTTTCAGTGGAGGGTCTGTGCGTGAGTGTGCGTGAGTGTGCGCGCGTGTGTGTTCGTGTGAATGTGCACTCGTAGAATATAAAGCCAAAGAAAGAAGAAGAATAAGGAGAGGGGGAGAGAGAGGCGGGATTGGTTTGCGCCTTGTTGAAATCCAGGGTGAAGCAAAAACAATAATCTGTAACAGATCGATCAGCACTTCGCGCCCGCTTTTTGGATTTGATGGATCAGTGGATGTGATGCCCATATATATCATCGACCGAAAATTTCCCGACACATCTGGTAAGTCGCTCACTTACCACGAGCGCTTCTTTTAACGCGGTGCCATCTGTGTGAGTCTCCGTCTGTGTGTGAGCGTGTGTGTACGCGCGCGTGAGTGCATTATTTTTGCGTGTGCGTGCGTGCCGGCTGGGTGACACGGGGCAGCATGTACACCAGTTGATCATGCCACCCCCTTTGGAATTCCTGACGTGCAACAGGAGATGAGGATCTGGCTCGCATTTAACCGCGTCTTGCTCACCGTGTGTGCTGCAGCTGCATATTTTTATCACTGGACTTTAAACACCCATTGCATTTGGTCCTATCAGAAAACATCTCAATCTACTGTCATAGAATCACAGCTGGGAATCCAAGCTTACTTTGTGGTTTTGGTTCACTGTATAGCAGCTGTAAGCGCTACATCCCTTTATTTTTCCTATTCCATTCATACTGCTATCAATATCATTAGGGAAGCAATTTAAGAGGTAGACTTCATTCCAGCTAGTTCACAGCACCTTTGGGCATCAAGTCGCCTCCTCCAAAAATGAATTTTAAAGTGATTTTAGTCTGCAGTGTGCAGCTAGGCCCAGTGCAGAAAATCATATCCCAGAGAAGTTGTTATTTTAAGTTAAAGTAGGCCACATTCCTGTACGTATTCAAACTCAATTAGGTACATGACATGTTCATGGCTCTCAGAGATATAGGTTGTAAAAAAGTGACTTTGTACAAGTAGTCTTGTGTGTACTTGTGTGTGTGTGCGTGCAGACGAATGGGTGTTTTCAGGCGTCTCAGTGAATGATGGGTTTAATTTTGAAGGAGTTTGTGAGGTCTCACAAGACACAGGGACTGTTTATGTTTCAGATATATCATGACTGACAAAAAAAAAGTAAGAGAGAGTTTTGAAACATACCTTCAAAAACACACTGAAGACAAATCATCAGAGCCACAACAAGACAAGTATAACCAGTGACTGCGTCCTGCAACAGGAGCAGTCACACCAGCAGCAGCAATGACAGCTCACTTTACAAATAACTCACACTCATATTAGGCCTTCGTCCCTCACAGAGCAAACAGCCTTAAAGGCATCAGTGCCATGGTAATAGTACAGTAAAAGCTTCCTTAATCCACCCAGATCCAATGTTGAGAGGGAACTGGAATGACCTGCCTTTAAATGTGCACAGTTCACATAAAGAAAGCAGAAAGCATTATTTAATGATGATACGTGTACAGTTAGAGCTCCTTTAGATTCATATCTAACATGCCCTCAGCTCACTTACACATGATTTAGTACCTTTCAGTGTCCAGTGTCCATCTCTGTATTTACGTCTTCCCCCCCTCATTTTTGCACATTCCTTTACTCTGTGTTTATGTCCCTTTCCGTTTTAAATAAATTTCACAGACGTTTTAATTTTTTGGCATGTAACTTGTCAGGATTAGCGCAAATGAATATAATACACAGCCTCTCCAATGCTTACATACACAAAGGATTTCATTAAAGCGGTGAGACTGCTGCCACTTTGAAGTGTTTGCTTGCTTGGAAAAGTTTCTACCCCCTCCTGCAGCCAACCAGAGGCAGGTTGGCAGGACGTTTAGATTAACACATCAACTTGTGTCATTCTGTCCCGTCTCCTGTTTTTATGGCCTTCGATCATAAATTGTCTGCCCATATTTTGAGTTGCCTTTCTGCCTGTCATAGAATCACATCGTTCCCACACAAACACTGCAAAAGGAAAGATATCCCTTACATGCTGGGCCACCACTGTCCTATAGTACATTGTATGACCCAGAGTGAGATCATGCATGCTGTAGCCTGTAGTGCTGGTGTGGATTTGGGAAAGAAGCCTGTTGGGATCTGAACAGTAAAGGCCAATGACAAGCCTGAATAGTGACTGTAGCTTACTTTACACTGGGAAATTGTTTAGTCACGAAGAACAATGATAGGGGATTTGACATTCAGCAGGTCTGTGGTTATTACAGGAGGTGACGTTGTGTGTCTGTGGCTGTCTACTCATTCAAAGGAAGCTAAGAGACTTTGTCCTTTGGTCGGGCAGCGCTCTCATCTCAGCCAGCATGCAGAGAGACCCACCCATCTGCACAGATGCCTCATGACACCAGCTTGTAAAAGTGTGTGTGAGAGCATGGCTGTGGATGTGTGTGCGCCGTAATTGCACGAGTGTGTGTGTGTATGTGTGTGTGTGCCTTCAGTAAGGGATTAAGGATTAATTGCCAACAGAGATATACTTAACTGCTTGTTACATGAACTTTGTAAAGTTCTCACTTGGCCCCAGAGAGGAAAACAACAGTGAGGAGCACAGGAAAGGTCTCTCTTGTTTTCCATTCTTCAGAAGTGTGTGTTTCTTGTTTTTGTCTGGAGTGTACTGCCACTAGAGGGTAAGAACTTCCATTGTTCTCGCCTTTTGCCACAATACTGGTTAAAAAAAAAATTCTTTTCTTTTAGCTTATTTGCTTTCTTATCACAGCAAAGTGTCCTGTATCTCACTTTCACTCTTTGTATTTTCCTTTTTCAGCCTGTGTCTAAAAAGTCTGAAGATTTAACTGAATGTTTGCCTTATCAATGTCAAAATGTATATATTTTAGTTGAATATAGTATTTTGCAATACTCTGAGATTTGAGAAGTGTTTGGCATTTTTGGTTGATGGCTTCAAAGTTTAATTGATTTTTAGATTTTGAAATGATGCTGATGTGATGAAAATGTATGTGTCCTTGAAAGAATATTAGTTCATGTTGGTTCATGTATGAATTAGACTTGTTTTCATTTTTTCACCAAACATCTATGTTATCTATGTACGTATCTAAGCCTCTTTTTTTCTGTTTAGGGCTGCAACTAATGATTATTTTCATTATCAATGAATTTATCCATTATTATTTTCCAATAAATCCATTGATTGACTGATAAAATGTCAGAAGAATTGTAAAAAATAAATAAATTCAGAGCCGAATAAGAAATCTTCAAATAGCTTGTTTTGTCCAACCTACAGTCCAACCCCCACCCCCCCTCCCTCCCCAAATACTCAGTTTACAATGATATACACCTGAGAAACAGCACATTATCACATTTAAGAAGCTGCAACCAGCAAGTGTTTTGCATGATTACTTGGTGAATGACGATTAATTAATTATCAGAATTGTTGCTGATCGGTCGACAAATGCTTTCAGCTCTACTTGGTTTGGTTTTCCCTCTCTCAGGTGAGTTGATACAGCCGGCAGCTGAAGGAGGAGACCTGAGAATGACAGAGACCAATCCACCCAAGTCGGCTAAGAAGCCCCGCTGGACCTCCCTGGAGGTCGGCCTCATTACTATCGTCTCCTTGCTCTTCATCGTCATCGTCGCCCTCATCATCCTCTTTGCCACACAGAAGACTGGTGAGTTTTGAGGACAGAGTGACAAAAATATGAAAGCCCGAGTGGTTCCTAATGTTGACAAAAATGTAGTAAGAAAATGTAGTAAACCTCACAAAAAAACAGTAATGCAATGCAATCAAAAACTTTAATGTTGGGATCCATTCAGCTTAGAGGAAGCTCTTTGTTTTTTCTTGTCACCACATTGTCAAGTGAATCTTTCAGAACTTTTGAAGTTCAATTCCAGCTGAGTTCATGGTTAATGGCAAGCACGAAGGAGCGTGCTTGAGAGCAGCATTTTATTCAGGTGAATAGAAGACACTTGAGCTGTGTGCTTTTAAAGCATAGTGCAAAAGTACAACTACTGAGCCAGAAAGAAGACTGCAGTGTGCAAAGGTCCTTTTTAGACTCTCCTTTCTGTTCCCAGGCATTTTCAAACAACCATGTGTACCTGAAAACATTGAGCTTATTCACAATTTTAAAAATGATCTAATGACACGGTGAAGTCAAACAGACATCCCCACCAGTCTTTCCTCACTTTGGGAAATCAATTAATCCTGCTTCATTCAGATCAATCTCACAATATGAGTATCACATGTTTTTTTATTTATTAATAATATCATGACTTGCTTGCTTTTTCCACTTGTATATAAAATGTAATAAACTAGTACGGACACAAAGTCCTTGTTACGTAACTCATGATTTATTAATCATTAGCAAGTCCAACGTGATGTGGTACAAGAAAAGCTATATACTAGTATGATGTTAATATGGATAATAAAATAATTGGAAGTTGTCAAAAACCTGTTAAAAAAGCCAATCAAATGAAATCTCATGATACATACAAAATTGGTTGACATATTTGTGTGTGTTGCACTATTATTATCTTCTGCAATGTTGTGGTTAATAAATGTGTAAGCTGCCATGTCAGGAAAATGAGAATGTTTAATGACTATGTTTTTTACCTGTGTGCACTCAACTGTGTGCAAACCATGTGCATTCACACGTAACACATGAAGCAGTGTATTTATGGTCAAACGACAGCTCACTGGTGTGTGTGTGTGTGTGTGTGTGTGTGTGTATCAATATATGTCAGACTGGATTTGATTAACAGTTTAGCACCTAACTTATTCCTGACAGAATGAAAGCAACGCTTCTAAGTAGTTTTGGGTTATATTTGTGAGAAAGATGAGACGGCGATAAAATGAAGTAAAAGGCTAAGATGAGCGAGATGAGATGAGAGAGTGTGAGCATTTGACATGATGACGGATGACTGCAAAAATCCCACTGAATAATGATTTGTTTTGCATTTTCCTACAGATGAAATCTGCACATCAGCTGACTGCACGCAGTCAGGTAAGCATTGTGTCTGTTTTTGTTTGTTTGTCTGTTCTCTTTATTGTCTCATTCTGAGGGCTTTGCTTTTTCTCAGAGGGGGACAGATTGTGAAAATTGAGACCGTTGCAGAGGATTTCAGACACACTTAGAGAAAAAAGCCACTTCAACTGTGAATATGTTTGCCACTAAGTCAAAGCAGTCATCAAACAGGAACAGTCCCGATCAGCAGAAACATGTTGCAAAGGGTTATTGTTCTCGGATCAACAACTGTACAGGAGAAGTTGTGAAACTGGTAATGTGTATAAGCATGTATGCACAGCTTTTATGTGTGGAGCGTGTGTCCAAAACTGAAATATTTCAACACATACAAGCTGTCAGCACTCCTTGACCACATGACTCCAGTAATGCTGTTGAAACCTTTTTATATCACACAAACCCATTTTTGGATAATTTCAAAGTATCTTACTGTAACTCTAGCATTCCAGAATAGACCAGTCAACAACCTCTTAAATATGACATTTCTTTTCACTTCAGTAGACATTTTTCATTGGACAACAGTTTATTTTTCATGAAAACCACTACCATTGTAAATTAAAGATAAATAAATATTCCTCTAGTTTCCAGCAACAGACGACGAATCATTTGCGATGCATTTTTGGGAAACCAATGTCCCAATTCAGTCAGATTTGACAGACGAGAGATCGGTCAGCTGCCTCATGTAATTTAGATGCAGCTCAGAAAGGTTCACACATTTCCAGGACTGGTGCCAAACTTAACCCAATCAGTGCCATGATACATTTTTTTCACAGGTCTCTTTATGATATTTTAATGAAGTCATTTACATTTCTTTTATGTGTTTTGGGGTAAATGTTTCTCACTACAAGAAGAGCAAGAAACATTTTGCAAGCATCCAAGATTTAAAGTGGTCCGTAATCCTGAACTGCGCTTGGTAATAGTGCGATGAGAACATTGATTCCACTCCTAACATCTGTCCATCCACTGTAAGGCTTCATACAGCAGCTGCTTATCATGGCTCAGCTCAAAGATCAGAAACAGATGGAAACACCTGTCCTGACTCTGTCTGAAGGTAACAAAATCCACACCTCTAAAGCTCACAAATTAACACATTATATGGAGTTTAAAGCGCAAGTGTAAAACCGACACAATACACAAAAGGAAAGCTTTGTGAGCTTTACAGTTGCTGGTAGGTGGATTTTGGTACCCTTAGTCAGAGATTGTTAGCTTCCGTTGTGTTTCTAGTGTTTATGCTCAGGTAAGCTAACCAGCTATTGGCTGTCGCACAATACTGAACTCTCCAAAATAAAACAAATGAGCATATTCCCTACTATTATAAAATAGTAGGTATGTCTGACATCCTGCATACAAACAGTCTATGTAGTTGTCCATAAAACTGATGAAAGGACAGTTCACGTGCATATGTCATCCAAGGGTTTTGATATTGTTTGAGTTGGTTGATTTTGCATCATTGTCCTTTATCCTGCAGTATATTGAAGTATTTTTAGGTAAGCTTTTCCTCCAGTTCTCAGGGCTTGTTTCCTCTCTGTCCTTGCAGCTTCTCGCCTCATTGAGAACATGGATGCCAGCGTGGACCCTTGTGACAACTTCTACCAGTACGCCTGTGGGGGCTGGCTGAAAAAGAACATCATCCCTGAGACCAGCTCTAGATACAGCACCTTTGACATCTTAAGAGACGAGCTGGAGGTCATTCTCAAAGGTCAGACACCTACTCACACATCTACCCACACAAAAAAATCAAGATCCACATACAGAAAGGTCGTAACACATTCAGGCAGGGGAACTAATTGAGTATTGATACTGTATTTAGTCCAATATTAAGAGTTGTAAAGCTAGAATCGTAAGTCCTCTTGCATTGTAAGCGGACGTAGAACAGCTTGATTAAGTTCCTCGAGAATACGAGCTATAGATATCATCATAGATATCATATGCCATGGGAGTTTGGCTTCAGTAACACCATGTGAGTGGAGTTTGTCAACAGAACTGGTATTATCAGTGTGTTGCTTTCAGGCTGTTTTCTAAAGACGTCAACTAGGCCGTGAGAACAAATCTTAATTGCAAGTTTGTACGCGCGAGTGTGTCTCATGTGTTTTGCCAGCTTTTAGCAAGCTTTAGAGTCTTGTTAGTGTCCTTTTGGCACGGTTGATATAGAGAGGGTCAAGTTACACTGCATATGTGTGAACGCTAGTGGATTTGTGTGCGCGCGCCAGGGTCCATACTTCACTTCGACTTGTCTGTGAGAAGGCCAGTCGAGTCCTGAGCGGTGGGTGCTAAATCTTCAAGGCGCACAAACTTTCCACGGACAACTGAAACTCTTCTTCTACCATAAATTTACAATTTATATGCCAGTGCCTTCCACTATGAAAACGACAGTGCAGATCTACTGCAGGAGAAACGGAGTGATTCAGAGGGGTGAGAAAGATGGATCCTTAGTGGGAAAGGAAAACCTGGGTTTAAAGTGCAGCCTGTCTTGTGGACTCAGATAATCTTTACCAGCCACGAGCACTTTATCTCTCCAATCTAGATGGGAAAACACACCGTTGTGTCTTGGGACAACATTTTTTCCTTTTGCCATCTGGCCTGTGATGACAACTTATTTTTCATAAGGATAAAGCTGAATGTGGGGAGTAATGTCTAGATGTATTTATTCAATCCAAAATTAGATATGCAGGATATTTAGTCTTTCACATTAATTGGTTATAACACATTATTGTTTGAAAGGATAGTGCTGCTATCATAAAATGCCAACTGTTTTCTTTGTATACTGACATCTCTCACTTTCCTTCTTCTTCTTGATAAACACCTTTTGAAAGATCAATATAAGATTAATTAGGGTTTGAAAATTGCATGCAATGGTCAGTATTCATTTGTATACCTTTTCTTTTGAGGTTGCTTGTAGTAGCAAAAGTGCTTCTTCATTCCCTCTGCGTAGTGTAATTATAAAAGTGGGCTATTGAAACTCTGGCTCTTATTCCATTTGCTTGATCATGAGCTTCTATGTGATTCCAAGATCTCTAATTGGATTTCGAACAAACATAACCTGTTGGTATGCAGGTTGCAGGAAAAAAACATGTAGGCAACTATGGGAGTTGTCAGAAAAATTATTCATGTAAACTTCTTGGTGTATTGTACATTGCCAACAACTTATAGCCCATCTGTTCTGTTCTGCTTTGCTTTCTTCTCCTCTCTTCTTCATGGCTTAACACCCATAAAAATCACACACGGGGGAAAAAGGAAAATAAACATTGCTCAGAATGGGCTCATTTTTGGCATTTTGTTACTGCATGTGCATTTACGTACACAGTATGTCTCTGTGTAAGTGTGTGGCGTCACTTCACACTTTGTTGTAATTGTACTGCGACTAAGCAGATTTATCACAGATCTCACGCGGATATTTGCGGCCTGTCTGAAAGCAGGTATAGAGTTAAAAAATGCACGTCTGCAGCTAATGATGACTTATTGGACAAAGTGCAATGGTTGATGTTTTAAAATCATTGACTTAAGTGAGTGATCTAAATTCTGCATTTACTGCAGAAAGGAATGGAGCAGATAAATAACTGGTCTTAATCATTCAACAGCCATAATCTCCCCATCGACCGTTGTTGTTGTGCTCATTCCTTCAGGGTGTCTGGCTTACCAATCAGAGTTGGAATGCCTCCGACTGTACTGAATACACATGTTCAGGTTTGTTTGTTCGGGTCTGTGTGTGTTTTAGAGAGTAATAAAAAGGGCATGCTGTGTATCTAAGATCATACTTGATATTTCTAACCACGGTATGTGTGCATTCTGTTTTCTTGTTCAGTAGCAACAAGACATACTAGCTGTCAGAATTCATTTTTTTCTTGATGACTTGCGCTTCGGCGGTGTGAGGCCTCAGTAGAGCTGTGACCTCTACTGTGGAGGTGACTTCAGACATGCGACCTCTGATCTCGGGATTGGCTGTTGCCACCTGCTTGGATACCACCGCCCGCTGACAGACGGATCCTTTTTGCTGTCAACAGCTGCAGGGGCCTGGAAACACCTGGACTCTGCAGCACTCTAGGCTGCAAGACAGCAATAAAAAAGACTGCGTGCATGTGTATGTGTGTGAATAGCTGTGTAGATTTGTGGTTGCTTGTAAATGCCTTGGACTGTTCTCTGCTGCTGTAAAAGGCCATAAATGTTTCATAATGAGGAAACTGATTGTGACCACAGCCTTGTGTGTGCATGTGTGTTTACGTGCCTGCGTGAGCTTGTTTTTCCACCTCCCCCTACTCAGGTGTGGCATACTGTGCAATAATTTATCCAATTGACCGTGAGCATTTTAACTACTAGCTAGTTTGTGTCAGGAAGGGGAAGGGAAGAAGGACAAAAGACAGAAAAGAGGGAAAGAAAGAGTTCAATACTGAGGTCAAATTTAGGACGAAGAAAAGAGTGATGAAAGAAAATAAAGGTGAGAAACACACATGAATCAGGGTGGTTTGAGGTGAGGTGAGGAAGAGCTTTGTAAGCTTTCTAAGATGATAGTATATTGAGAAAAGCTTTGAGGATAGGTCACGAAATGTGAAAGCATGTGGAAGTCATCTCCACGCTAAGCTCTATGTGCTGACATCCATCCGTGCTTGAGTATGTGCGTGTGAGCACACTGCTTCTCTTCTGTATTACACAAGGTGCTTTTTACTCCAGGTCTAAATCTCATTGAACGGAGAAATTTCTCACCAGAGGCAACATAAGAACCAGCTTATGTTTCTTATAGAATTTGGCATCAGCATCGAAGCATGTCTGTGAGGTGGCTGTGACGAAAGAATAGTGTTTAGATGTAAGTCGCTCGTCAGGCATGCAGCTAACAGTCATAGACTGAATAGCTGTGTTTTTACTGTGATAAAAAAAAAAAAATTGCATTAAACAATACAGACTGCGATAACACTTTTTCGCGATAAATGGTTTGTTCACATGACCTTCAAAATTCCAGTCAGAACCATTGCACAACACCATTTATACTTTATTTCTCATGAACATATCAAATAAGCATAGCAGACCAGATCTTTGTGGCCAAGAAAAATAATATGACTATTAATGCAGCAATGTTTGGCCAACAAAAATAAATTGAATAAAAGATCTTGAATTTAATATGTTTTTTTGTCAGCAAGGATGCTTAGGAATAACAGGAAAGAGTTTAGACCTCCATCAGGGTAAAACTCTGGCGTGTTAGCTGTTTCTCAGCCAATACTGGGTACATTTAATTTCATCGACAGTAAGACTAGCCAACGGGCAATACTTTGACTGATATCATGTTAGTTAGGCAATGCCATTATTGGTATTTTGTGTACAGTAGATGGCCAATGTTTGGCTTGATGACAGGCCAGGGGGCAGGTCAGGAGCTCCCCAAAATCAATGGTTTTGTTGTTGCTGAAAGCTTATATATTTGCTACAGGACACTGTTGAGCAGGAAAACTGTAACCACTGTAATTATGTTAGCTGACACCATAGTTGCCATATAGTTACCATATTTATATATATATATGAGGATTAATCATATATGATGATTAATATATATTAATTAATATAATTAATATATATTAATCCTCATATATTGAGGATTAATATAAATATATATATATATATATTAATCCTCAATCAATTAGTTGAGGGAGTTTCTTTTGGGCTGTTGTACTGGTTTGGATGGCAAGTTCTTTTGTCAAATTTGTTTCCTTTCAAAGCAGTCTTTATTTTGTCTTTTATACCACACACAGAACACTAAATGGCTCTATTGTTGAATCTTGAGACTAATCACTCTCATGAAGTGTCAACTCATTTCAGGCTCAACTTAATTTAAGGTTTCTGCATGTAATTTACCAAAATGTATGCTTCATGATGATAAATTGAAAGCAGAACTCTATTAGGAAAAACACTGCAAGTGAAATTCCATGTGTAACTAGAAGCAGTCAAGGATAAAATGGCAATGCAGAGAGAAGAAACTCCAACTTTGGATTCTGTATCATGCTGAGTGGTTTGGCTCAAATTGACGTGATGTCTCAAACAAACATCAGGTGGCACAAAATCCATTCTCAAATAAATCCAAACACGCACACACATGGGGCGAGAGAGAGAGAGAGAGAGAGAGAGAGAGAGAGAGAGAGAGAGAGGTTAAGCCTCTGCTGTGGTTAAACATTAGCACCAGGCAGTCAGTAATCCAATCATACACACATGATCTGTGCCCTTTTGCAGGAAGCGCCCTGTGAAGGGTCCCTATCTCAGAACTTCATTAAGATTATATGAGCACATAAATAGTGCACACATGGTAATGAGAAAATTGAAGGATTAGAAAAATGAAAGGATAGACAGAGGCAGAAGTGAAAGGTAGTCATGCAATGAGTGAAACAAGTAGACATAAGGGATAGAAATGACTTAAAGCACTGAGCAAATGAAAATAATTGAAAAAGATTATAATTAAATATGGAATTAAATTTAGAATATCTTGGGACTACAATATTGAATGAGACTGGATGTTTCATAAATTATGCAATAACAAGAGGTGTTTTGAAGACACGATGATCTGATGTGACATTAAATGAAATTGGAGATTAAAGAAAGGGATAAACCTTTAAATATGCTTTATCTAACAGTCTTTATTGTGATTGGGCTTGTCGGTAACTCCTGAAAATTACAACGAAAGAAAGAAAAAATCTAATTTCCCCCACTTTTATCTTTTGATCCCGACTCACTGTGACATGAGTGATGGACTCAGGGGAGAGTTTGCTGTCAGTTGGCTGTGTAACTCAACATCCATCCTCTTTCCTGTATTGATCTTGGCATTGCATTGAGATGTGCTGTTGGATGGTGTATATCTGTTGATCCTGATGCAACATTTATAAGAGTTAACTCTATCATGAGTGGTGTGATGGTTTATCAAAATCAAAAGGTTGTCCTACTTTCATGATACCACTTTACAGGGTTTCCTTTTAATTGGTAATGATATTTAAAGTTCATGTTCTTCAGAAATACTCTTAACTTCACAGCTTGATGATACCCAACAAATCTGCCTACAAGCACTTCTAAATCTCTCTACTTTTATCTTATTTGTTTAATCTGAACAGTATGATCTGATCACCATGTAATAGGCATTTATGTGTTATGTGTCAGTATTTCTTGGTCGGGGCCAGTAACTTCCTGAAGGCTCTACTAGTTGCCTGGCAAGAAATAGTCCAGCACATATCTCTACATAAAACGTCTTTTTTTTTTTTTTTGCACTTTGGTTTCTGTAACGATTAAACTTGAGGTACAATGTGTTAATATACGATTTATGGGTTATGGTAGGTGGATTTTGAATCTTTTGACAGTGCCAAAGCAGCTTACAGTCTTTGTTCATATAGCAAAGCTAACCGGCTGCTGGATGTAGCTACGTATTAAAAGAGCGTTAGTTACATATTGTAACTCTAGATTCTAAGAGCTGTCGCTATGGGGTCCATCCCAGTGCGCATGCACAGTCATGAATGGTCCTGCCCTGTACGGTCCGCTCTTAAGTCTGCACTTGTGACATATAAACGCTGTGTCTCCCACTGTAGACCAGCATTTATTCAGAACCAGAGGGGCCCACAGCTTTGAGGGCTACGCCTGTACTCATAGAATCTGGAGTGTGCGTCCTCCCAATGTTTAACACGCGTGCGTCATACAGACAAAGAGTGCACTGGGCAGAGTTGGTGAGACGCTTCTTCTGCCTCACTCGGTTAAGGTGGAGGGAAAACAAATCGCTAGAGAAATGATTCTTGACCAAAAGGAGTTTGTTCAGACTTTAAGTGTAAATGGAATATTTAGCTGTAAGGTTGCTGTGCTTCCATCCCCTCTAATGGAAGGGTGGCGAGGTCGACAGTGCACATAGTTCACTCACTCGCTTAGCTCATGTTAGGGCTAGGAGGAGCGCTGTCTTGAGAGAGATTTAGGCTATCGGCTCGAACCTATTTGGCACCCCTAAGGATGCGCCGAACCATCTGTAAAATCTGTCGAGCACACAAGATATTTCTGTTGTCTGACCACATTAAAAAATTGTTTCACTAAATGGTGCCCCAAAACAGATCTCTCTCCATAGCCTTTGTGGCAGGGTAAAATGGCTGCAGCGTAGGACAATGGGGGACGTGAATAAAACTTGAAAACATTACCTTGTCCTTGAACATGATTTCTGAATCACGTCAGCTAGATTTTTATCGGCAATAGTGGTTATTTAACAATGAGGACAACAATTTCCAGGATCCCACTCTCCTTCACGATGTGATCAAAGTCCGTCTTTTGTTATTGTTTTGATTGAAAGACACCTAGCGACTGAAATTACGTACTGTGCATTGAAACAACTGTGTGCTGTAAATCGTATTGGCGGGAACTAACTTGCCGAGGCGAACTCCTAATCCCTGATTATATACGAAATGTTGTGTTTTGTGTTTGGCACCGATTGACTGATCATCAGATAGTTTAAGCTGAAGTTGAGCTAAAGCTTCATGTACTCATTGAGTGGGTGTGAGGTTTTCACCTGAGGGCACAGAGTTTCAAACACTATCACAACAAAACACTTGCATTCACCATGGTGGTTTTTAGCAAATACCAAAATTACCATGTGGGTTGAATCTTGATGATCACTCACTGTCATGTTCGATGCTGCCGAAAAGCGTCTGCGCATCCTGAAGGAATGGTTACTTTTTAAAGCTACACTATGCAACTTTGTGCCTTGGGTTACATCAGGAAAAGTGCATTGTTGGTCCCACTCTCCTCCCCCTCAGTTGAGTAAGTTTACACACTTATCACTCATTTTGATGAGCTGTCTACCTAGAAACTCTAGCCTGGGGCTGAGCTACTGGCGTTCATGCCCACAACAGGTGTTGAAGAGGCAATGAACGCAGGCAATAAAACAAGCAATGGTGTTCACTTGTTTTCAAATCGCCTTTTACTGCCACACCTTCAGCTTTGCTGCTCCCTGATTTTGTTACAGCTTCTTATTTTTGCTATGACATCCCTGCTCTGAGGTCGCTAGCCTTGTCTTGATTACATGTTGATAATTCCCTTTATAGCAACCAGGGATTAAAATATACATTACATATTGCAATTTGTGGTCTATATGACAGTGTTGACCTCCACAAAAAAATATCCAAATAATCTTAACTAGTCAAATGCAAAGATCAATTGCAATGCAACTAATACATATGTGTTTAATCATTTAGTCAATCCTTCAAAGCAAAGATTGGCCATGCACAGTATAAGGGAATAATTTATGATCGTGCACTAGTGTACTTGCTTCCTGGTTCCTGGTCTATAAATTAATTAATGCTATGCTAATGATATAATAATAGCTAATGCTATTTCAGTGCATTCAGTGTTTGATCTTTTCAAAGCTGGCAAGTATACTGTTGCACCATTGCCAGAATAGTGGAAACTGACTGGCAATGTCTGTTTAGTGAGGGAAAGTCAGCATTAAAGTTGCAATGGGTAAGATCTTGCCAGAATTTTAGTTTTGTTAGTTTTGTCTATTGGATTAAATCCAAAGTGGTGGAAACGAGAAAATGTCTCACACCCTTGCCTCATCCTCCCCACAGGAGACTACTAAACAGGGATTATTGCGTGTGGCAGCTTTGGGAGATGGACACAAACCTTTAGTTAGTAGTTAACTCAAATTCAGCCAGAGTAAATCCCAGCTCCAGCGGTCTGATCCCAGGGTTCTGCCCACGTCTTCCCGCCGGATCAGCAACATTTCTGTTGCTCCCAATACACAGGTTAGACCCAGCTCTCCATTAGTGCACTGTATGGAGCCAGTAGTAGTGACATGCTGACCCTTATTTCTTTGGAGCAGTTGACTAGGCGTTACACAGTGCACATTTAAAGACAGTGTTGTCATTATACACAATCTTCATACAAGACGTAATCTAATTCATTAGTTTTTCAGGTAACTGATTGTTTCTTTTTCATCAGTTTCATAGCATTTCTTTATGAGTTTTTTGTTCTTTAAACTCAGTCATAACATGTTCTTGTTTCCCCCCGTGGATTAATTTTATATTGTGTGTTTTGTCACTGGTTACTATGGATTGCCACAGTTTGAAGTCATCACTTTATTTTTGCTAGGGCTTTCTGACATAGGGACAGACAACGTGCCTTAATTAAAATGATTTAATGCATCTGGACGACAGCTGGATGCTATTTTGCATCAACAAAGATGAAAAAATGATGTACCTGAGGTTATTACACCCCTCTCTCTTTCCTCTTCCCTCTGTTCCCATGTACGCTCATCCTACCTTCATCATTCTGTCTTTGTCTTTATTTCTTTCCTTCATGCTTGCTCTGTTTCTCTGCTCTATTTGTAGGTGTCCTTGAAAAAACAGTGGAGGGTGAAGCCACTGCTCTTACCAAGGCTAAGACCCTTTACAAGTCCTGCACCAATGAGAGTGAGTCAACAGGCATTAAGAGTCAACACAGACTATTCATTTTTGTATCTTCTATTGTCTTAAAATTAAACATTTTCTTACAATTATAAAAAGGTTCTGTATGTCATTACGTTTATTGCATTGTCAAACAATAATTAAAAAGCTGTAATCCTTATCAATTATTAGTTTAAACATATTTATTGTATTTCAGTTTTACAGCTTTATATGATCCAAATAAATACTTTCTTCAAAAACATTTAGCTTTGAAGTGACATCAATAAACCCCTCAAATGCCCCCAAATTAGTATAGATTAATAAGGCTTGATAATAAGTACAATGTATGGACACAGATTTTTTTCTTATAACTGAATTTTGATGAGCATAAAATAAATGTATCCATTGTTATAAACAGACTTTTGTTTATTTGTATATATGTTTCATCTAAGGTTTAATTGAGCTCAGAGGAGGGTCTCCTTTGCTCGACATGCTGCCTGATGTGTTTGATTGGCCCATAGCTGTGGACAACTGGGAGACCAACTATGGTATAGTATTGTTTTCCACTGTCACGCACAGCAGATGTTATCTACAGACAATCCTTTTCTTTCTGACTTTTTCTTCCTTCTCCTTTACTCAGGTAAAACATGGAGGTTGGAGAACGTCATCGCCAAGCTGAATGAGAAATATGGAACTCAACTCTTGGTTAACTTTTTTGTCGGCACCGATGACAGGGACTCCAATTCACACATCATTCATGTAGGTGTGAAACTGTAGCAGAAAGCTGTTACCTCTCTCTTACACTCATACATCATATCCATCCAGCTGGAAAATAACCACCCCACCAATTTTTTCCAATCTGATGTCTTTATATAGATACATATGTATATTTTCTTGTCTTCGTCTTTGCCAGTTTGACCAGCAGACAAGCCTCGGCCTCTTGTCCAGAGATTACTATGCTTGCACCGGACCCTATGCGGAGGTAGGGTTTAGGTGTACACACATGCCCACACACACTCTTGTTATATAATTAAGGATTTCAACTGATGCACGATGATAACAGCTAAATGTGTTCATTTGGGTCAGTGCCACTTAGTTGGGGTTCGACATCCCCAGGAGTTTGTTACGGTAAACCGGGTGCCCAAAAAATGGTGAGGGCATCAGTTGAAACATCAGTACCTGACATGACTGTGTGTTTATCACTTGCATGGATTTGCATGGATTTATGAGCAGGTGTGTATGGAGAAATAAAAATGTGCTCTGAGGCAGTAAGTGATGATTGAAGTCAAATAGGCAACACAAAACAGATTTGGTTGTGTCTCAATCGAGACCAGATGTGTGCGATTGGAGCAAACATCCTCTGCTCTGGTTTTACTTTAGAATTTCCATGGAACCCCAGTCATTGATTAAATTCAAAATAGTGATCTCCTTTCTTTCCTGATTAATTCAAGATATGAGTATCATGAATGAATGTGTGTTTGACAGGCATGTCGGGCCTATGAGCAGTTCATGATGGACCTGGCAAAGCTGATCCGCTCAGACCGGAAATTGGACATTAATGAAACCCGCATCAGAGAAGAGGTGACACGAGTAATGGACCTGGAGAGGGACATCGCCAATGTAAGCATGCATTCACTCTTTTTCCCAGCAGAAGTCTAAATAGTTGCTCAGATTAGACCTCTTCAAGTCTCCAAAAAAAAATGTTTTTGTTACTGAGGTGACCATGTTTTCCAGCAGTAATGCATACCTTATCTTCGATCTTAGCTTCACACAACAGGGGGATTTTGAGAGCAAATTACTTCTGACAGAATGACCTTCCAGTCCTCCATTTGTAGCCCAAACCTCTCTCCCTCGCATGTGTTTGTGGCTCCAGTCTGGAGCAGTTGCTGTGTAAAACAAGCCGTTAACCAGCTTGATCCCTACACAACAACTTTTCTCAGACACCAACAGGTTTCCACACTCCACGTTTGTCATTCTATGCTGGTTCTGTGCTCTGCTCACTGCCACGCTTTACTTCCCCTCTGCTCGGCTGCTGGCTTTTACAAGGCACTCGCACCTTTCAAGCCCTGACATTTACAGAACTGAAGCCTTCTGGGACTCCAAATATGTTTGTTGCTGCTGGACCTGCACCGCAGTTGTACACGTGTCAGGAAACAGGAGAGTTATGTTGTGACAGCATTCTTGATTTTCTACCTCCCTGTCTTACTCACTCCAAGGCTACTGATACTCCAGAGGACCGTAACAACCCAGTGTTGCTTTACAACAAGATGGAGCTGGGTGATTTGAACGCCAACTTCACCTTTGAGGTTGAATCCCAGGTAAAAATACTCATTTTCTGTCAAAATTTGCTCTTTTTTCACCTCCAATCCTCTTTCTAATGCTGTTTTTTCTTCTTTGTCTGTGTTTTTGGACTTGAAGGTATTTGATTGGAGTTACTTTACAGCAAAGATAATGGATACAGTCAACATCAGCATTCCTGACACAGAGAAGGTCATAAACTACTCCCCCAACTATTACAGACGACTCAACCTCATCTTGGCCAGATACAACAAAAGGTGTTTGCGTTTGTATTAGTCTGTAGTTGTGTTTGTGTATGATAGCCTGATTGTGGGGGCGGGAGTGCACAAATGGCACATTACTGATATGTCGTAGCTTTGTGAGTAAGAGAGTTTCTTTCAACATCCATCCTCTCCCTTCAGGGATCTGCAGAACTACATCGTGTGGCGTTTTGCTATGAACATGGTGGTGGGCCTGAGCAGAACTTACAGGGACACCAGGAAAGCCTTCCGCAAGGTACATTGCCACTGCATCTTTCTGTAGATTGTGTCTAAATACAGGTTCTGCATATGATGCAACGGGATAAGATTTTGCAATCGTAAACGTTCTGGTTTCCGTTTGTAGTTGACACGTTCGGGCAGGCTTTGGTTCTATGCAGGTAAACAGTCCGTGTGGAGAGCAAACGAGGTCGACCACATTGCCGGAAATGCTATCCTGTAACCCGCTGGCTATCGTTTTACAATGATTTTTATTTTGATTGGCTTAAAATGAGCTTGTAAACTGATTTTTAAACATTCCAGTCTTTTTTTCCATTTATTTTTCTGGGAATGTCATTAGGTTTGCAGGTATTTTGTCTTGAACCACAGCAGTGGGCGATGTCAAATTTTGACCTGCTGATGGCACCTGATGGAAACTTAAGGGATCACCAAAGTCAATACAAATAATTCAAGGTTGACATAAAAAAAAGAAAAAGAAAAGTGTCAACCTCTTTGTGGTGCTGGGGGGAAAAAGTCAAGGTATCACCAAAATCAATAGGATTTATCTTCTGGGGTCCATGAATGTCTTCATTAAAAACTCCATGACGATCCATTCAGTATTTGAGCTATTTTGATCTGGATCAGAGTTGTGTCGACATTGCGGTCCCAAGAGCAATGCTGCTAGCATAAACTTGTTGGTGCCTTGGTGATAAAAACACAAAAAAACAATGTAAGATTGTTTCTGAATTATTCTTTACTGCAGGTACTTACAGTATCAGCTAATATATAAAGTATCAGTTGGGCTCTAATAAACACTAGACGTCTACTGCATTGATATTCTTACTCCACATTTATAACTGTTAATTTCTCTTCCATCCTGTTTTTTATAGTCCTAGAGTGTAATGGTGATGCTACATGAAAGTGAACATAAAGAATTGTCACAAGTCTCTTTAACCAACATGCTGAGTGGTTTACACTGCATCTCTAATTGATTGGTGCCTCGTAACTTTTTCTGCAGGCTTTATCTGGTACAACGTCAGAGGCAGCTGTGTGGCGACAGTGTGCACTTTACGTCAACAACAACATGGACAATGCTGTGGGACGACTGTATGTGCAGGAGGCCTTCTCTGAAAAGAGCAAAGAACTGGTCAGTGGGATGAATTATGCTTTCAATTATTTGATTAGATTTACTGCAGAACAAAAAAGCTAGAAGAACTCCTTGTTAGACAGACGTACCAACACCCCTTCGCCCAAATACATAGCCATACAGTGTAGGTGTGTAATTATGCTGAGTTGACTTAAAGCTGGTATACATGCTGCACTTCTTATATACCAACCTTCTCTCTCAGCCACAGAGATTCATTTCAGATATGCTCATCAGTTTTTACAGTACTTTTACATAAGTACTGTACTTGTAGTACTAGATTGTAGAGTTACTTATACTCTACTGGAGTACTTATATTTATGCTACTTAATACGGATCCTACCTTACTATGATTTAGAGGGAGACTTTTGCTAGATTTAGTCAATGGCATTTATTCGACAGCTATAGTTACTACTGTAGTTCCTTTTTCTGATAAATATTTCACAAGCAAATGGCATCAGCCTTTACAATATGATGTTTTCCTATGGATAAAACAATTACCAACTAAAACATTTAAACTGAGTCGTGACAGGGTGGGAAAAAAGGGTTGATGGGGATGGACCCAAAAGCAGAGAGACACGGGGGAACAGAGGGATGATCAAAGGTGATTTTAATGATAAAGGAAATCTTCCAAAACAAAACTGGTAGGGCAGGGGAGTCAAAAATGTATAACAACCAAAATCAAAGAAAATCCAGAATGGGCAAAACACCTAACAGGGTCAGGTACCACAGAAAACCAATACAAGGCATACGACCACGGTCGCAGGGAAACATACCAGGAATAGAAGAAGACCAACACTGAGACAGGAAACATACAGGGTTTAAATACACTGGGGAGGTGCAGGTGATTAGACACAGGAGGATTCAATCAGGGGCGGGGCATACAATCACACAGGCGGGAAAACATACAAAGGCAGGAAGTGTGAACCCAGGACACAAGAGACAGAGAAATTAAAAATAAAACAGAAAAACAACAAAACAAAACCCAAGACCGTGACAAAAATAGTACCTACACATTACTAAAACTATCATACTAATCTAAAATATAACATATAATATTATATCCCTCATTTTTTTCTGCATGACGAGTACTTTGTTAGTACTGATTGTTAGAGTATATAATGAATGCTATTCATTAAATTTACTCTACACACTGTTACTCTCACATTTTGTAGGCACAACCTGTGTACTTGTTTATTGTTGGAGACAGAGTGAATTCAATCACAATCAATAGCAGTGGATTTTTGCCCACAATGGAAAATCATTCCATTTCAAACTATCACGATACATACAGCTTTGGTAGGATTACCATTGCATTTGACATGCAGATATATGCACACATTTGCTTGCAACCACAAGCATCTATGCATGCATAAAGCACAAAATCATGTGTGCACACACAGAGGCAAACACACACACACACATACACAATTTTGTATGCTAAAAGGTTTTCAGAAAAGCCTCATCAGTATTGTCCCTGGTGGTTTGTGGCGAACCACAGCGTGTTGTCCAAGTGGTCATGGAGTGTGTAAGCGAGGGGTCCGCTGATGTGATGAGACATTGGAATGCCTCTGTCAGCTCGTTGCAGTCTCAGAGAATAACTTAGAGGGATCTAGAAGGTCGACATTCACTGTCACTGCAGTTTTTAGTTCTTTCCCTTTCCTATTTGGCTTTCATTCTTGGTTCAGGGACTTTTTTGTAAATTATTCTTTATTATTATTTGTGGACAAGATTTGGCCTTTCACTCTCCGATGACCACGGTACAGTTCATGTTTTGCACAGCATTGTGCCATCATGGTGGCGTCAGTCAGTATGCAAGGTAATTTTTGTAAATACCATAACTCAAGAGCAATACATTATAGAAACTTTCAACTTGCACCACAGGTTCACTCTCAAAATTAAGCTTTGGATGTTGATTTTGGGACACCTTACTGTGTGAATTTGTATATAAAAATAGAAATAGTCATTGTTGTGAGGCTATGTGAAGACAAGTATTCTGAAATGGAAATATTTGTTCTGTTACACACAATTATTCGTGAATCATTAAGCTAAAGCTCCTCTTCTATATAGAGTCATGAAGTTTTGGATTATTTCAGAAACACAAAATTCAACCCCAAACTGCTGGATGCTTCTACACTGTATACATTCAATTGTGTAAATGCAGAATGTAAATTGTTAGCATTATCAATAGTGCATCTGCAATTTTTCCAGTACAAAAGGCATCTACCGTAGAAAATATTAAGACAACAACTTGAGACTTTAAGCAGTAGAAATGTCCACACGTTTTTATTAGTATTCCATCTGTCCTATTAATCACATTACACATTATCACACTACCAGTAATAATACCCAGGTTCACCACACTTCTACACAGAGGGAGTCTAACCCTAAGTGTGTCTTCTGTATATTGATATGTAACTATGTAATGATGAGGACTGGTTCAGGGAAGTTTATTTTTTGACTGTGTTGCACAATATGTTGCAAGACTTTGTGTGTGTGTGTGTGTGTGTGTGTGTGTGTGTGTGTGTGTGTGTGTGTGTGTGCGTGCGTGTGTGTGTGTGTGCTTTCCACTGAGTCCTCTCTGCAGACCTTATGAGGAGAACTCCTACACTATACTGACAGTTGGTGTTTTTTCCTGATATACATTTGATTGTCAAATGCCAGTGACGTATTTATGATCGTTGTCTCATTCTCTCTTTGTGTTTGTGTGTGTGTGGGTGGGCATTAGATGGAAGAGATGATTAAAGATATTCGTGCAGTGTTCATTAGTAACCTTCATGACCTGACCTGGATGGATGCAGAGACCAAGATAGCAGCGGAGGAAAAGGTATTGGTTATAATGAACTGTCTATTGTATTCTTTTGTACTTTATTCTATATGTGATTATTAAGACGTTTGTTTATCAAATTATCTCCTCTACTTTTCTGTAGGCCCGAGCTATTCGGGAACGGATTGGCTATTCTGACAACATCATGGATGACAAATATCTTAACAATGAGTACAAAGATGTGAGTGTCTGAAAAGATGTGATTGTGAATGTTTTTCTTCTTTCACGGAATTAGTGTAACAGAATCCAGAGTGGGTTCATCGTAGCTGCCTATCAGCTCTATGAAAACATCTCGGTAAATTCTTGGCTTTTATGAGTTTTGCTGGAGAATATATGACCAAGTGTTGATAGCTCTCATCTAGGCTAATCCTCCTGTGTTTCTGGCTGTGTGTTGGCTGCTAGCTGGGGTACAGTGCAGAGGAGTACTTTGAAAACATCCTACAGAACCTGGAGTATGTGCAGAAGAAACGCCTGCGGAAACTCAGAGCCAAAGTCAACAAAGAGGAGTAAGATTTAATTGAAGTAATACTGGGGGTAGGATTAAATCATTGCTCTGTAAACAGACGTATAGAAGTTGTGTCGTAATTTAAAGAGGCAATGTTAAGTGTTTAAGTACCTTAAAATAAATGACTTATGGTGCTTGTGGTCGACACACCATCTTACATTTAGCACAGTGCCTTCTCCCACACAAACTCCTACTCACCCATACAGTTCAGCCTTCCACTAAGCACAGCAACAATGCTAATATTAGCTCGCTGTTATTGATCATGGGTTAATTCTAATATCAAATGTGAATCATGCTGAACTATAGTGCTCCTTACTGTATCATTCTTTAATTACATGTCCCTTGCCTTCTGCAGGTGGGTAACTGGAGCTGCTGTTGTCAACGCCTTCTACTCATCCAGCAAGAACCAAATAGGTATTTTCACATGTGCACATGCAAACATACATTTGTGCAATTATTCAACATTCTACATATTGTAAAGTTTTGTGAAGACAAACCTATTTTGTTATTCCCTGGTGTCAGTTTTCCCTGCAGGTATCCTCCAGCCACCTTTCTTCAGCAAAGGCCAGGCTAAATCTCTCAACTATGGTGGCATCGGCATGGTGATCGGTCACGAGATCACACATGGCTTTGATGACAATGGTATGATTTTCCACACTGTTGCTCTCTGTTTCTCCCAGAGGCAGTTTTGGCAGATTATAATACTTTGGATAGAAATATTTCCATTTCTGCAACTGGTACGACAGAAAACAAGTCTTTTGAAATGCTCTTTGTGCTGCCTCAGATCATTTTCCACAGCTTTCATTTTCATTGGGTTATGTGAAATTATTATGTTCAATGTCAGGATTCTTTTGTAATGATATCCACATTTCAAGCCACCCTGAAATCCAATGGGAACTGTGGTTGGGCTTAGAAAAGTGTCAGAAGTTATAGTTGCATTTGGCTTCTTTTTTTAAGGTCGTAACTATGATAAGGATGGTGACCTGAAGGACTGGTGGACGCCAGCCTCCACTAATAAGTTCCTGGACCTATCGAAGTGCATCGTCAATCAGTATGGCAACTTTTCCTGGGACCTGGCCAATGGACTACATGTATGTCTTCATAGACAATCTCTCTCACCTTCTTCTAACTACAAGTTTTCAGAAAATATAAATTGTATTTTACAAAATACATCCCAAAACCTTGCTCATTGTCTCATTTATTTGCTTTCCTGTTACCTTTGCCAGCCTATCCATTTCTATCTTTCCCCCAGTTTTGCAGGCTCATCTCTTCTCTGCTTCAGATGCCTTTAATATTCTGTGTTGACATATCAATCCCCCTCTCTCTCTTTGTTTCTCCTCCTATTTTCTGTCATATTGCTTTGAACAATGTTTAATTTATCCCCTGGGACAATGATTTATTGTAGCCCAAAAAAAGTGATATCTGTGATTTGCTGACATAACTGTATACAAATGATCACCTCCCTCTGTCCTTTTTCACTTCCTATCTATGTGTTTCCCTCCTTATGTCTCTACTCTAGTTAAATGGTAACAACACCCTCGGGGAGAACATTGCTGACAATGGAGGGATACGGCAGGCATATCAGGTAATGAGCCTAAACACAAACCAGGGAACTCGGTTTATAAACCCTCGTTTAAAGATGATATGGGATGGGATTGAGTATGTGGTTTGTTTTTGTCATCTGCTTCCTTACATTAATAGATGGGTCATTTTGCCAGGTCAGTGACAGGCTCATTAGCTATTGTAAACACAACAATGAAGGACATGATGTTGCTGCTGATTTCATCAGTTTTTACCAGAGGTGAACCGAGAAAGGACATTCACAGATGTATATGCAAGATTTGAGATAATAATTATTAAGGTCAGCTATGATTTCATGTAGTACTTCTATTTCATTTATTTATATAAAAATTGTCCATTTGATGCAAAGTGGAGATTTGATTTGATTCATGAGTAACACAGTTTCAAACAGGCAACATGCCAGTATTCTATTATTACAGTTTCACGCTGACTTTCTATTACACAAAGTGACATGATTTAGCATTGACATGATCATTTAAATGCTGGAAATATAGGTTAGATTAGATGCTGCATCAACTTTCAATTTATTGCAAAAAATCAATTGCAATTGAGTTGACCAGGCTATTTGTATTTTTTAGCACACACACAATTCACCAAACAGTCCAGCATGTGAACTGTCTAAGAAGTCTACAGGAAGTATTCATAGAAATAAGACATTTTGACGAAGACAACAGAATAACAACCAAAAATGGAAAAAAATCTTTAAAATGTCTCTAATTAAAATATTAATACTGCAGGCCTATAAGAACTATGTGGAGAAGCATGGAGAGGAGCCATCATTGCCCGGCATTGACCTCTCCCACAATCAACTCTTCTTCCTTAACTTTGCTCAGGTAGTTGATGGATGTATGGTTGGATTGATTTATTACTTGACTGATTGGTTTTCTTGATAACTGATTCTTGATGGATATATGGATGAAAGATTGGAAACAGTGCAGTATATTGTACATTTTATTGGTCCAATGAAGTATGATCCTAATCTCTGTTATTTCAGGTGTGGTGTGGAACACATCGACCAGAGCAAGCTGTTAATTCCATTAAAGTAGATGTACACAGTCCAGGGAAATTCAGGTAAATTACATCAATGTGCCATGTGAGGCAAAGGGCAGGAAACAAATTACAGTAGTTGCTAACATTTTAAAACCTTGATAAAACAACATGCCTTAGCAAATTTCAATTTCAAGTAGACTTCAAATACAGCAACTTAAACCCCAACCAACAATCTCTTCTGTGTGTGTTACAGAGTACTGGGCTCCCTTCAGAATTTCCCAGAATTTGCCAGAGCTTTCAACTGCAACAAGGGCAGCTACATGGTCCCTGACAACATTTGCCGTGTGTGGTGATCCACAGACCTCTGGGATGGGGACAGTTCTGACATGGGCCGTCCCTGTCCCACTGTACCTCACCCCTCTAACTGTTGGAGCCCTCCTAGGGGCTACAGGGAAGTGGAAACTCCTCTTAGCTCTTTACTGGATGGACCAGGGCTGGTGGACTGACACTGCAGTATGCACTTCCTCCGAGCAAAGCAGTGGACTGTACCCTCACGAACAGGCGGAGCACTGTCTCTACGACTCTGATACTGTAGTTCATTCAATCAGCCTGATTATTCTACTACTCACTGGATACAATCACTCCTTGTATGTTTTTTTTTTCTTTCCATTTTCATCTTGTTTTGCTCATCATTTGTGAGTCTGAAAATGTGAGTGTGAATGTGTTTCAGTCAAAATACTGTACTTGTCAAGAGAGGGGAGGACAGACAAATGTGCTCAAATCCACTAGCATATGAATTCACCACCCACCCACTCACACTCATACACTTCTAACAGGGCTGAACCACTGTACTGTATGTGGGACTGAGCTGTATGCCTCTAATAAAACCTCAGCTGGTTTCAGCCTTCATCTACATGCTGATATGCTCTACAATGCATCCGTAATGTTCTCTTTGTTAATATATATAACCAGATTAGATGAATTGTTACCGATAATCTGAATTTACTGAATAGACCAGTACATATTTAACCCTAACCATATATTAAACAATAATGTTCTATATTTAATGATAATGACTTAACTGCAGTTGAAAGGCGGCTGCTGTTCATTATCAGTATGTCAAATAAGCCAAATTAAATTTTTTACCTTTACGGTGACAGGTGGTCATGAATCATTGAGCTGACAATCGACACCAAACCCTCTTTATGCGTTCACTGAGCCGCCTGTGTGTTTCTGCGTGGATGTATGTCTCTATATGTTTTCCAGTCTTTTTAAGTCATTATGATCGCTGCCTACTGTTTGTCAAGCAAATTGGTATGCCTTACATGATCTGCTGTGCTGCTGTGTCTGAGAGTGTGTTTGTGCAAGTGAAAAAATAATTAGAAAGTGTATCATCAAAGCAATAGTTTGACTTTTTCATAAGTAGTTCTTTTTTGCTTTTCTTGCTGAGAGTTAGATGAGAATATCGCTACCACTCTCATGTCTTTCCGCTACAGCCAGCAGCCGGTTAGCCGCTCTGGTAAAAGGTAAAACAAATGCCTGCCAGCATCTCTAGAGCTCACTAATGTCCATGTTTCTTCTAGTTTGTTTAATTAGTGTCAAAACAGTAAGTTGTGGTTTACAGGGAGTTATGTGTCAGACTGTTTCCTGGCTGGGAGCAGTGATCTCCTGAAGTCTCTGCCAGCTGCTTGGCAACCTGATGGTGATGACAAATCTGAGGACTTTGAGTCTTTACCCTTTCTTCTATGGATCAAACATACCAAAATAATGTTAATTGGTTTGCTTTGAAATTGCTGGTAGGCAGATTTGGTCTTACCATTGGACAGAACCAGGCTAGCTGTTTCCTCTTTTTCCAGTATTTATGCTAAGCTAACCATCTCCTGGATGTAACTTTATATTTATGAGAAAGATATGAGTGGCATCAATATTCTCAACTTACTTTTGAATGTGAAAAAAGTGAATATGTGTAGTTCACAAAATGTTCAACTATTGAAGAAAGGTGTAGCGATATTTCAGTTTGATCTTGGTTTAATCACACGAAGAATGTCGCGTGACACATCTTTTTTTTAATTATTTTTAATCATTCTTTAAGATAGCAAAAGTAAATTGACAGACGATGATATGATTAAGCTTTCAAGGGATTTGTCTATTTCAAACTGCGGACTGAATCTTTGCTGGAACCTAATGGATTTTTTAACAGTGCATGCATTTTTCCGAATGCAGAAGGTTGTATCAAGTTAATGGATCACAGTTTAGCGTTCATGGTTTTGTATGGCTATATTTTCAAAGTGTAACTGAGACTGTTGGTTAATTGTGGAAATTTTAGACTTTGCCTTTTCTACTGCAATTAGTGAATGATGCGCCATGATCATGTAGACCACTTCTTCAGACAGTATACAACACCCTCCATCTCCAGTCTTGTGTTGTTTCCTCGTGTTTTGTTCCTTTCATTGTATGTGGAAGCTTTCTGTCCATGTCAACACCACGCACACTCCCTCAGGCTTTCTTTCTTTCTGCCTCTCTCTCTGTCACACTCCACCTGTAGAAAGACAGATATACCTCAGTTGCCTGTTTTTAGATACTTTATAATAATGACTGATAATCATCTTGAGGAGCATTTCTTTCTTTCAAAATAAAGATTTAAATAACATGCTGAGGCTGCAGGTGAAGGTTTGTCTATATATTTGTGTGCATATGTGTTGTTTTAGCATCTGAATCAGGCGTCAATATAAATGTAATCTCTAAAATCTGATACAAAGACATGTTCAGAAACATTCCTTTAATGTCCGACTTTTTCACCGCATAACAGTGTGAGTGCACATAATATCTTGGTTTTGCATACTTGACTTATGTTTTGTCTGGACTTCAGAGACTTTATATAAAGACATTGTATAGAAATATTCTACATCAAAGCAGAAGTTCTGCAGCATTTCCATTCCGTTTTTTACCTGCACTGCTGCCTGTGATATTCATGAAAAGGTTAAACTAAAGAGAGACATTCACATTCTGTTTCACTCATACGGTATTAACAGACTTAAGGGGGTGAATATGGGGGTTTAGTTTAATTTTATAATTTCCACAGAGAGAGAAAAAAAAACAATAAGTTAATTTGAATGCAGCATTAGCACAAACTCTTTCCTCACTAATTGGACCTATAAGCATTGGAGGAGTAAGGGCTATTGTGTGAAGTTAATCAAAGGCACGATGCAAACAAATGCATGTGCAATATCTTAATGGCTGCTCCCAAGCTGCCTACTGGTAGATGTACCCCATGCTGCAATGAACCAGAAAGCGTATATCATGGCACAGAGAAGACTTGTACCTCAGCTGAAACTGGAGAGGCAGTCAGGGATGTACAGGGAATAAGAAGTTCAGGTGTGAAACAGAGAGCCAAAGAGAATTCTTACGGGACAAAGGGCAGGGGTGCCAAGTACGAGCATCAGAAATATGGCCAAACTTTGAGGCCGATGGGGGAGTGCAGGAGGGGCCAAAACCAACACACTTGTGCAAATACACTTAAGTTAAGTTGGGAAGTTCATGACTTATATTTTATTTATTTGTTCATTTAAAAAACAAAAAAAACATTCTTACAACAATATGGAAATTTCAACCGATTCAAGACCATTTGAGTTGTTTCAACAAGTTGAGTTGTTTCAACAACTCAAATGGGAATACACTACCACTGATTGGTGAAGCAGAACAACAGCATTTTGGGGGTTTTACTTCATATTCCACAACATGTCACGATGACCAAAATGACCAACATGGCAGAGTCAAATAGATTGGCTTAACCCTCCTGTTATGTCGCGGGTCAAACCCGTTTAAAAAATATTTTTAAGTACTTTTTCTGTATGAAACTTCTTCTGTTTGCCTTAATTAGCGTAATCAACGTGAAAAAAAGTTCATATCGTGAAAAAAAGTTCATATCGTGTATATAAACCCCCCCCCCTGCAGGTTTATATTACAGAGATGATGTTCAAGTCCATTTGACCTGGCAGTGAAAATGGAGGCTATAAGGGGTCAGAAGTGTCAAGGTTAGACCATTTCTTTCTTTGAAAATGTGTGACAAAGTATTTCTTACTCCCTCCCACCATGACACACACACACACACACACACACACACACACACACACACACTCTTTCTCACTACCGCACTTGTGCGAGAAATACAGATACTATTTTGACTTTGACGGGAACCTTTTATTTTCCTGCGGGAAAACTCCGCCCACACTTAGCAGGGAGGGGCGAAACATACAAACGAGTTGCTTGGGAGTCCTACCAATACTACACTCTGCAGATACATACAACACAGCAGCTTACTGTAGGACAACATGAGAAACAGAAACAAAAGGACGACAGCCCTGGAGGCTCTGGAGCACATCCTTGATCACGACAGTGAAATAGAGGAGGATGTATCTGAAGATGAAGACCATCTTGAGGTCAATTGAGATTATTGGTACTGATTATGAACTATCAGATGAGGAAAGTGATATACGTGTTCCTCCAAGCGAGATATTAGTGTCAATAAATTGTGAAATACAGTGGTCATCCTCACCCAATATACATCAGCCAAGACTGTCTGCCGAAAATATTATAAAGACGGTGCCAGGCCCCACCAGTATGGCAGTGACTCGTGTCACATACATCAAGTCAGCTTTGAGCTGGTCATTCCAAACTCAATACAGAAAGTCATTCTAGAAATTACGTCTAAGGGAGAAGTGGAAGGAGCTGGATGAAATGCAGTTACATGCATATGTGGATCTCCTTATACTTGCTGGGGTCTATAAAGAAAGTAAGAATGTTGTGCTCATGAATACTCTCCATAGAAATGCTGAAATCAGCACCAGAGAGGACAAGAAACAAAGCATGATTCTAGATTTCAATGCCACAAAAAAGGGGGTGGACAATTTGGACAAAGTAACGGGACCAAGTAACGGGGTCCTACAGCACCAAGAGAATGACTGCACGCTGGCCTTTGGTCTGTTTCCTAACACTAAAAATAAACACAAATAAAGTTTATTTTCAATACAATTCTTTATGACTCATTTGGCATGATTTTGAGTGAGCGGGTAAATATGACCCTGAACAGCAGAGGTGTCTCATCTCTATTTATCTACTTCACACCATGAAAAAAAGAAAGTTTAAAAATGCTAAAAGAATTTAGAAACTTACTATACATGTTATAGTAGACTAATGCAATTTTTATGTAGGTTTTTCCAATGTACTTAAACAAGTGTTTGAACATGTATTTTTCATGAAAACAAGTGAGTTATCCAAATAGAACTATGATCTATGGAGGGGTGAATAACTCCATTCCACTAAATACTGATTGAAGTGTTAGTAATAGTGTTGGTGATGAGGTACAAACTATATTTATTAGGATTTTTTGGTTTCTGACAACTTTTGGATGATTAAACATGCACTGGCTCACATTCACATTGACCCGGGAACATCATTGCTGTACATGAGAAACGAACATAACGTACAATTAACTACAGAATGCATTTCTTAAACCTTTTACAAATGTTAATTTGGTTTTACTTCATTTCATGTTCGGTGAGTATAAAAACAAGCCTGTGTTATTGTGTGACTCTCTGAGACTCATTCAAGTATTGATTTCAGCTGAATATCAGTTGCAATTGCTTATTTACGTCTTGGCGTCTCTTTTTACCCTCGGAGCCTGGAACAACTTTGATAACTGATGGTTCACACCACCCACTTTCCTCATGCTCTCACCCTCCCTGTCATTAGCAGCAAAGCTTGCTAACATCACAGCTAACATTACAACACCTCAGCATGTTCCTGGGAGGCAGAACAGAGTGTTTTGCACTTTGTACACCATAGACGGCTGAGGTTTTGCCCTGAAGTAACACAGAGCGTAGAGGATGTTTGCAACTTTTAATCTTAATAAAAAAGAGAAAATGACTTGATTAAAATTAAATTTGTCAGTGGAAAAAAATATTATTAACACCGTGGCACTTTAAACCTCCGATTGTAGGAAGTCACCAATGTTAGACCTACTTTTGTTTTTTCTCTCAATAGAAAGTACTGCTCCCCTCTGTTGCCCTCTGGTCATAAAACCACTCAGCTTTCCTTCATGTGCCCTTTGGGCGACCCTAACAGTGGGTCCAGTGGTATGTGTGTGTGTGTGTGTGTGTGTGTGTGTGTGGGGGGGCGGGGGAGGGAGGGGGCGGGCATGCAGCCTCTGGAATGCTTTTCAGTGTGTGTGTGGAAATGTGTGGTGTCCGAGGTGTATGACTGGGGAGCACAGCACAATTACATGCATATGTGTGCAACACACACCACATTTACGGCTTTAAGAACGCGTGCACAAAAGTACACATGCACGTATACACATATCTTCATGCAAATTCTGTATTAGGATCATAACTGAGACAGATATTTTTGGGTAATTACAGTGGGCACTGTGCTATTGCACACTTTATTTAAAAGAGGCTCTTATTTTGAAGTGCACTCTCTATGTGCACTCATTGTTAAAGGCCACTGATCACCATCAATTCTGATTTTAAAGAGGCTGAATTTTCTGTAAAAGGTTTTAATTGCCATGGCTTGGATACCAATACTCTGTCAGTCACTGGTATTAAAGAAAAATTATATTTTTTTCCCATCTCCCATTATGTTGACTGTTCAGTGCACAGGCAGCAAAAGTAAACAGTATACCTTTTAACATGTCTTTTTTTAATCGTGTTAAGAATGTATGTATTTGAAGTAAGTGACACATTGTACACCTAGTGGTTTGCCTAACAGATGTGACGTAATCTGCATTGCAAATGTTGATATAACTACAAGCAACACAGTGAGCTTCAAATAATCAATATGTACACAATATGTATAGCTTCCCTGTGAAACAAATGCCTATTCAAAATATAAATATTACAGCCATGACTAATAATGAACCCTTTCATAATGTTTTCCATTAATGGCCAACTTCTATCCATCAATTGGTAGCAAAAATCTAGAAGCAACAAGTTTCACTCGATATCCCAGAATACACATTGTATATCTCTTGTTTGAGCCGTCACACACTCACTCCATAATTAATGTAAAACAGTGACATCCTGTGGTTGTTCAACAGATCTGTGTCGTTCAGCTGAGTCTGCACTGACTGACTCAAGAGTAGGAACAAGGTTTACTTAAAGCCAGCATAACATTTCTTTAAAACAATCATTTTGTTCCTTCAAATAGCAAATATAAGCCATCTGTTGATTTCTGCATTGAATCTTATTTCTTCTTCACAGGTTAAGCTACATGTTGGGTTTTTCTAATGCACTTCAAGACACAGTTACTGACAGCTCAATGACGTCATTCATAATTTAGCAATCTGGAGCCATTCATGCTTTTCTCCTGACATTTTGTCCAGGCTACAGCAATGCACTTACCTTTTCCTATTCAACCTATCCCCCACAAAAGGATCATTAATCCCTCAAATTTAGATTAGTAAAGCTTTTATCAAAGGATTTTAAAGTTGTTTTAAACAAGTGAATATCTTTAATGAATCAAACATATTTGTCTAGAAATCCAATCTTGATTAAGGATATTGTCCAGTTACTGAGACTGCAGCCATTAACGTAATCATTGATCCTCTATTAGATGCAGACAGGGGAAAGATCAGTTTCATTCCTTTAATGTCTTAGTGCAGTCGGTGACACTGTAGACTATGCAATTCTGAGTAACCGCTTCAAGTTAGGGACGGCATGAAGGTCACAGCACTTAATTGGTTCAGCTGTTGTAACACATTTTCCGTCACAATGGGAAATGCCACTTCTTCTTTGACATGCAGTACTCTGTGGGGCTATTAGGTCACAGTCTTCATTTGGCTTTCTATTTCAAGGCTCTTGTTAGGCCAAATAATCCATAAGCACAGTAGTTCATTAGCCTCTTATATCGTTACACACTGTTGATACACAGATACAGCTGACGAGTCACTTTCAAAGAATATCAAAGGAAGGCATAAAGAGCCAGATGTTTGGAAAATGTGGCTTTCAAAAGACAGACATGCTATCTCTATTTTCCAGTTTTTAATTATCAGACGAAAGCCTTTTGTACTTGAATCTCCTGACATCTGGACTGGCTGTAATGCTTGCATCAAAATGTAGCTGCCGTGTAGTTACACAACAACATCACATTACTCAAATTATGGCTTCTGGCATCTGGATTTATTTTAAGGTTTCATTGATCTCTTTTAAAGCACAGTTGGATCTGGCCCAGAGCTACTGTTATAACGAACTAGAGAGCTTCCAGTGAGTCAGGGAAGAGCATCACATCCACATGCAAGGCCCTCTTTGCAGTCCCAACAAGTTTAGGACTTAAGGAAACCTGGCCTCTTCCTCAACTCCCCTGGGTTTTTTATTGACCTGCCATGAGCCGGGTTATTGTTAGGCCACGTCTAAAAACACCACTATTACCACTACACTATACCTGTTACAAATAATGCAACAACTATAAGAATATGAAAGAGAACAATAGTGTATTTTTATAGAACATATTTTATTAAATGTCCATGATTAAAACAGTTTAACAAGCTGTAATTGTGCACAAATTACATTTATAAATATTGCTACCATTTATTTTGTTGTTATTTAGCAGGGTTTAAATTTCTTAGGATGGAATATCATTCCCTTTTGGGTCGACCAATATTCGTTAATGTACCACACCTGGAAGACATATTCACCATGTGGTGAAAAACGATCTATTTTGAGGACAGTAATGCTAAATTGAGGCTGAAAGTGTGCGAGCTGGGAGGGGTGTGTCTTGACGAGTGGAAGTGAGGGGTACTGTTTTGCTGTTATTGATGTTAACAGATTGGGCATGTTAACAGCCTAAACAAGTCTACCAGTTACTACAGCAACCCGATGCTTCATAATTACGAGAAGTTGTGTGTGTGCAAGCTTCATTGTGCATGTGTATGAATGAGAGTGATTGTATGTGTTAATATGTTTGCCTGCAAGAAAATATTCGTGCAAGTTTAGGTTCACATGTGTTTCTGCTAACCCTGTCGCATTGCTGTGATTCAGAAAGTTTCCATCTCAACCTCATTACACTGTCACGCTGATGTTTGCATCTGGTGCACATGTTCAAGTATAATGCCAAGTATACGTGATTATTTGGCCTGTGCAGGTTTATACGGATTACACCTCCTGCTTACTGGGAAGTGGATGTGACACAACCTGTACTAACGACCAGACAATCTAATACCCTGTTATTAAATGGAGACTTGAAAATGCTCTTTAAAGCTGACCACGCTACTATTACAGATTTGGAGGCTGAGTTGTAATGGCAGGTTGTAAGCTGACATTTCAGGCAAAACATAAATGGCTTTGAGTTGAAATCCAAGTGTTAAGCTTAATTCAGTTTCAATCTTGAGTTTCTTAGTGTGCCAAAAGTAAATCAATTCATCAAGTGCTTACATTTGATGAAACAAATTATGAGCAAAAAGTCCCCCAAGGCTGTCTTTGCACATAACAATTAAGTATTTACAAAAGTGCAGCTCCCCACCCAATTTTATTTCCATTGTTTTTCTCTCCTATGAAAGTGTGGGACTCCTCAAAATAAATAAAACAGACTTGTGGTAGCCATGGCAACGGCATTACCAGCCCTAACACCCAATAGTTTTGATGTCCAGGAGTGTGACATGAATACACAGAAGACACAAAAATGAAAACACACTCACAGACACATACACAACCAGGTATGTACGTTCCTCATTTTTCTTCCCCTTTGTTACAAAATACTATCTTTTTTTGCTACTTTATCTCTGAAAGACTCTGCTGAGTAAAGTGCAGCAGCCTGAATACACAAAAACGTAAATGTATCACATCTGACATTGATCAGAGAAAACGGTTGGTGTTCTCATTAGGACATCTAGTGGAGGATGGAGTTAAAAAGGGCTAAAGGGCCGCAAACAGCTATAGATCTATTATGATATTAAGATATGAAAATGCTGTGCTACCAGAGCTGTACACGGTGTCGGTATGTCACTCCTTTGCAGTCCAAATGTGGTAACTTCCGTTCACTGGTTGCAAAAAGCCAAGGTGGCGACGGCCAAATTGGCGAACTGTGGGCCTCAAAACGGCAGTCCACAAACCAATGGGTGACGTCATGATGATGTCCACTTCTTATATGTCTATGCTTACGAAAAGTTATCTTTTAGTCTCACACAGCACAAGTCCTGTGTTTGTTTGACACATCCATCACCACTCACGCCCGCCCTACTTAAGCAGACTCTCACACACCTAGTGCTACGTCACTTACTATAACCGTCTAATAGGCCTCCATGCATCGATTTCTGATGCTGAGTGGCAGTGACCAGCCGTTAGTATTTGACGAGTTGGGAGTGAGAACATGTTCAAGATCCAGCAGCCAAAGTCAACTGCAGTAAAAGCACCGCTGTTGGCCCGCTGTGGACTGCAGAGCTCTGAAGCTCCTACACAGAGTGCTGTGTGCTTGTTTGTTCAAAGTTTATTAATATTGTCCAAATTGTACCAAATTATATGGGGTCCACAGCAACCAACCAAGCGTGAAGTAGATCGGATGAACGGTTCTTATGATATGCAAAGAACACATAGTGAGACAGAGAGACAAAGAGACAGAGGTTCCTTTCTTTTAGTTCGATGAAAGACAATTATTCATGTCAAAAGAAACTCTATTCACAGCTAAACATCATTACCACTGGACAATGGAAAATATTCAATGAAATCCATTGCTCACTTTTAGCATTTCCAAATTTGCTAAAATAGCTGATAGTTCACATCGAAAAGAAAATGAATATCAAAACATAGAGATGATCTTTTCGTCCCTGTGTCCCCTGGGAGCAGAACTTAATTTCTGCGCTGAATTCAATTTCTTCCCCGCGCACCTCTTTTCTGCCAAAGAAAGAGAATCAAAATCCATTAGTAAAAGAAACACACAGGCTGGAGCTGCAGTCTAGCTGGCTGGTAAGTTTTACAAACTTTGCAGTTTCAGCATGCTAATATGCTCAAAAAAATGCTGACATGTTGACATTTAGCAGTTATTCTGACCTTATAAGGGCACTGGATGAATGTAAGTGATTACCAAAGTTATTATCCTATCCAGCTGTAATAACTTCACTCAAATCCACAAATATCAAGATTCTATACACGGATGAACATGCATGTCTCTACAGAGTTTCACATCAATCAATAGTTGTTGAGATATTTAATTCTGGATTAAAGTGGTGGACAGTCTGACAGACGTTACCATCGTCAAAGGACACACCTACCGTTGATACATGTATATACAAGCATATTATAATCTTTAAAGATGAAATTATTTACCCAAGCAAAAATGAAGACAAAGTAGACAACTGCTGTGCAGCCAACAATCCATCCTACCATCAGCATAACAGGGATGAGTTTGTTGGACGAAGCTTTCAGACAAATATAGAAGACATATCAAAGTGTTGGAAGTGTGTATTAAAATGCTTTTAATTAAAATAAATATTTTTTTATTTATTTTTCCCAATATGTGGGTCAAATGTGGCTTTCTTACCTCTCTTGGACATGACACCTCTCTTTGCTCTCATATTTTTGTTGTAATGGGTGCACCGCCAGGCTCCGTGCTGTGAAGAGTTTACGCTGGCATCCGGCAGGGAAGGGTGGAACAAATCATGGAGGTTTGGATTTAAATCCATCCTTAGCCCTTCATCGGTCCCATCTAACTCTATAGCCTGTTCCCTTCTCCTCAACATTCACAAAAAAAAACATTTTTTCTTACATTTTTTTCTTTTTTTTGTTCACTCATCTTTCGGAGGTGAGGCCATTCCAGTCACATCCTTTTCTCTGTGGACCTGGTCCCAGCTGTGCTTGGCCCTGTGCTCCTCTTCCTGGATTCCCCTGGAGGAGCTGTTGCAGCTGAGGCCGGCAACTTTGTCTCCAGGGGGCATACTGCTTGTTCTTAATTTAGTCTAATACGATGGGTCAATATCAGAGCCACAGGAAGACAAATACAACTTGTTTTAATGAACAGCATCTGATAAAAAAATAATGTTATGAGTTTCAATGTTTTGTGTGAATTTTGACGTGCCTAGCTAGGTACTGTCCTTACTAATACAGAAACCATGTAGAAGCGTGAAAGAATCTTTTGACATTTTGAGAAATGTGCTTATTCTTCCCAAGATTTAGATAATATCGGTACAACTTTCATGTCTGTAATATAATATGAAGCTACTTCCAGATAAATTTAACTCACCGGATGTAGACTTGGGGGGTTATAATCTTACTAAAATCAGTGGAAGTGTAAAAATGCCACTGGGCTGTTTTCAGTCGTTTATATTTCTCAAAATATCAAACTATTCCTTTAAAGGCTAGAAAGAGGGCAAAGGACAGAAGATGAGATGAGAGGAGCAGTAATTATTGGAGAGAGTTGAAGAACCAACAAAGACTCAAGGAGGAGAGCAGAAGAAGAGAGAGATCAGGTGGTCTAGAAAGTGGAGAGCACAGTAAGAATGAGAGGACAGGCGTGAAGAGAGAAGAGAGGAGCACTTATGGTGTAATTGGATGAACACTTGTCATTTTCAGGACAGTGCCTGCTCCTGATGACAGCTCTCTTTCTCTCACTCTAACCCATCTCATCTTTTATAGGCCACTCTAATTAACCCCCTCTGCTAATGGTACATCTCAGCATGCTTGCATGTAACCTATCATTAGTATGGGGATATTTGAGAGATATGGGGTCAAATTGATTGCATGATTACATGGAATTAGCCAATCGCTGCTATCACTGAAAAGTGTGGTTGTTGATGAATCGGACAAAATAGTAAATGGACTGCATTCATATGCACTTAACAATTTGCCTCACATTTACACACAGATAGGGATAGAGCTGTCATGAAGGCGCTGGTCTGCCCATCGGGAGCAATTTGGGGTTCTCTGTCTTGCTCAAGGACACTTTGAGAAGAGGAGAGGAGGAGCCAGGGATCAAACCCCTAACCTTGCAATTAACGGATGACCTGCAAGACCTCCTGAGCCGCAGCCGCCTCCAAAATAAGTGCAAAACAAAAGAAAAGCTGTATCAAATGTTACAGCATTTGATATCAATATAAGAGAAAGTGCGTACAATTGTATCATCTATTTCGAAACTGCTTTCCACGGCAATCTGAGTGAACACACCTGGGTTTTGCTCCTTTACTGTGTTAGGTTGCGGGACTCTCACTCTCCCTGCAATAACAAACTAATTTCCTCCTCTCACTAAGACACAGTCTGATTTCCTTCCCATGTGGCAGTGATTGCAGTTTATCAAATGCTTTTTCCTCCTCTTCCTTCCTTTGTATCTACAAGAAATAACCCGCAGCTACTGCTGCTCAAAATAGGTATACATACCTGTTATCAAGTTCTGGTATGGGTTTGTGTTTTGAGCAAACAGAATTACTTAATTTGTTGAAAAAGTATTGTGCTTTTCATCAACAACAAAAACAGAAAAAGCATTGGATATAAAGGTCACAATTTCTCTCATTAGGATATTATATTTTCCTTGCTTATTTTATCTGACTATATTAATCACGTTTATAATAATAATAATAATAATAATAATAATAATACACTTTATTTGCATAGCACCTTTCATTCAAGCAATGCATAACAAATGTATAGTTTTACCATATGGAAAGATGGACATAGAATGAACCTTGAAAAAAACCTAACCTAGTGTCTAAAGCCATGTGTTAATGAATTAATGCTGTTTATTCTTTGAAAAGTTGGATTTCCTTTTGCTGCGCTGCTCTCTTCCAAGTGATGCATATCTGTGCTCTGCTCCTCTGCTGCCTCCCTGGGATTATCCAAGGGTTTATGGAGGGGAGTCCTGCAAGCTGATGGTAAAGTCTATTCCACATAGCGCTTATCAGGCAAAAGATATAGTGACTGGGGCTCTGTTCCCTGTTCCTGTGAAGGCACCACAACCTGAATAGGATTTTCAGAGTGAGAAGGTTAATGCAGCTGAAATGAAAGATTTTAAAGAATTACACATTTTCTTTTCTTGTTTAGCTGAACTAAGTCTATACACTCTTTCATCAGATGTCTTGGTTTCAGATCTTTCTTGCTATGATTCCCCTGCGTCTCACCTGCTACAGTTTGACCAGGGAGCTTATTGTTGGCTTCAGGCTATGATCTTCTCAGTGGAGGAAATTAACAATAACCCAGACCTCCTGCCCAACTTCACCCGTGGCTATCTGGCAGCTGATGCTTGCCAAGCAGAGAGCACCACCCTGTTAGCAGCCATTGCTATGGTGACTGGACAGGAAGCACATTTGGAAAACTCAGAATGTGGATCTGTGCCTATACAGTGCCAGTTATGTTGTTTTTTTGTCCAGCGGGAAAGGGGCTTTTTTCCTTAATAGTTAAGAGGGAATACATTTCTCAACTTAAATGTCTATTTCTGTTTTTCAAACTTACTGTTTCTCACTTAACTATCTTTCTGTTTCCCTGTCTATCCATCTATCTATCGATCAAATAACTGCTCTTATTCTTGTGAGCTGGCTGTGTGGTTTGAGTTATAATAGGACAAGACTATTCTGTATTATCAAGAGGTACCCGCTGTTCTTCTGCACAATGTCCAGTGATGCTGCTGCTGGGCCATGGCTGAGCTGCTGCGCCTCATGGGGCAGATTTAGGTGGGGTTAGTGTCCGTGGATGATGATTTTGGCCTGATTTGGGATTCAGGGAAGAGGAGGCCACAGACACAATTCTTGCGATTTTGCTGCTTTTTTCTATTATAAGTCTCCATTTGAATCACTCATAAACTATCTCTGCTTCTGAATATTTTGAATATGATGAAATATTTTGTATAATATTACTGATTAAGTGATCCTAGGTGCCTGCGTCTGTCCTGGTACAAGGAAAGCGGTACAGAAAGGGAAACGTGTGCTTCTTTGACTTTCTGGATTGTACTAAGGAAGAAATTAGCCACAAAACAGGTACTTTTCAGGATTCATTTTAATTGTTTGACCAAAAACATATTTGTTATTGATAAATGCTTTTCCCCTACTGCCTGTGAGGAAGGTTAATTAACTATTTAACTCTGGAGTCTGATGTTTAGGTAAATAAAGACTGTGACTTTAGGCTTTTAACTCGAATGTGACATTGATACAAGGGTATAGCAACAGCTTCAGATTTATTTGTGAAAAACACATCTGCTTTCTCTGTCTCTGTCTTCGGCTCACTGGAGTTTGTTCAGTGTCCTGTGCGGTTCTAACTCACACAGGCTACTTGTGCCTCGAGAGCATCAATGTTGAAGTCCCGTCCCAGCCGCAAACAGGCCTCTCCTGCCACCCGTCAACCCCGCAGGGAAAAGGCTTCGTCTGCAGATGATGAAGACAGCAATATCTCTTCGACGTCCGCTAAATCAGGATCCCGCGAAAGTCCACTGTCGACATTTTTCTGCCAGGACTTCCCGCTAGTGACGACCACTGCGGCGGGACGTGTTGGGCTACAGCTTAAATGACAACCTGAAGGCGTTGTCATTTAAGACAGCTTTGCTGCTTGCACTGACCTCGGCTAAAAGAGTGTGTGTGAGCTAACTACCCTGTTGGTCCACTCCAGTTGCTTGCTCCACTGTGGTGACCATAGCAGGGCTACTCTCAGATCAAATCCTTTGTTCCCATTCTTTCAGGTTGAGCATTATACAGCTGGATGTTTTTTGTGTTCCAAATCTGCTGAGGACAAGGAAGCATGATACACCACCATGTTTCCGTGCTCTTTGATGCACCAGTGAATGTAGTGTGCAGCATGTGACCATGGCTCTACCCAGTTCAGTAGTGTACTATCTGGGTTTGCGGGGGCCTCCAGACTTCTTGGCAGTGCAGCCAAGGTTATAAAGAAGTAGGTTTGCCTCAGCGGATAACATCTAGTCGGTTAGGTTCAACCCTTATGTCAATCTTCAGTGGGTAAATGTGTGCTTGTGATAGGAAGGGGAGAATTACACATGGAGTCCAGTAGAGAGCTCTGCCTGTGCTTATAGAACTAGGGTTACAATATTGTAAAACTCAAACCAAACCATCTGATTCCTCAGCAGGTGGATTTCCTTTCTTACAATGGCACCATGGGAATCTTCCTCTCCATTGTCTAAAGTGTTGGGGCAGCCCTGACAGCTTCCATAATTGCCACGTTCCTAGTGACACACCTTTGGTGAAGTGTAGCACCATCAGATGATGCCATATTACATTTTGGAGAGAATTACATCGTAGTTTCATCATGCTGAGAGAATAATTGTGTAATGATATACATCCTGATCCATTAACATCGAAATTGACAAAAACAAAACAGACCATGCTGTACTTTTCTCAGTATCCCCTTGCTTCAATATCTCTCTAGTCTATCTCTTAAAAAATGATGTTTTATTGTTAACACACTCCTCCATATGAGGACAGGGTCAATTATTGAAATAGAAATGCAATGTATTGTTCAAATACTTTGAGTTACTGATTTCTGTTTCCTAATACAATATCTGCTTCAGTTTTCATTTTCTTGGTATTCTAAACAAACCATCTCCTCACCATCTCCTGACCAGACCCTTCCCATCTGAGGGCTGTCCTGACCCTGTCTCTTCCTCATCCTGCAGAAAAGAATATATTGGACCACTGGGAACCCAAGGTCATTCTTGAATGAGCCATGGGCTCCATAGTTTTGGGCTGGCATGTTTCAGCCTCCCCCTGACATTCCTAGCAAGGAAGTTCCCTGACGACTTTAATGAAGCCAAACAAATCACCTTCAGAATGCTGATCTTCTGTATAGTCTGGGTGGCCTCTCTGTTAGCCTATACGCTCTCCTGGGAAGTAAATTGTTGTAGTGGAGATTTTTGCCATCCTGGACTTAAATTATGGCCTTCTGTTCTATATCTTTGCCTTCAAGTGTTTTATTTTTCTTCCGAGCCCTGAGAGAAACACTACAAAACACCTGGTGGTTTTTAGTGGGAAATACCAAGGACTCATGGTCAATAGATGAAGGCATAAAAGACTTCAAATGAAAATAAAAACTGAATTTCAAAGAAGTATTGACTTTTGAAAACTGTATAGTGTCCATCATGACACATGTGACAACAACAACATCAAAAGAAAGAAAGAAGCAATGAATAAATACATATTTTTGACATTAATAATATTCAATGTTATTTGTATTCAAATATTGTCACTTTTCTTCTATGCTCATGTTATCTGTAGTGTACATAGTTTAATCTAAGCTATTGAATGTTGCTGAATGTACCATAGCAAAATATCTGCATATGTATTTCTGCCTAAATGGAAATAATATCTCATCAGCTGCTAGAGCTACAACTATCACGAGTTGGTGTGGTAACTCCCTGATGTTCCATCATAAACATTTACTCATCAGTGTGTTGCAGACTGTGATAATTGCTTGCTCTCCCAGATACTATTCAGTGTTAGAAACTCCTTTGCTGTCTCTCAATTGCCTTCTGTCAACACATTTCTCATCTGTCCTCCCATTTTAGATAATCTAGACATGGATCTGGCGCCTAATTAGATAGGCATAGTGACTCATACTATATAAAAAAAGCCATCATCACCACCGTTACTTCAATTTCGGGATCACATTATTTTCTGCCCTCTACAATGTAGACTGCCACATGGGTCCCAGTGATTGGTGCTATTGTGGGAGAGACCATTAGTTTCGGCTGCAGTTTCTATGGTGTCCATCTCCTCTGCGCTACCGGCTTTCACTACATAATAGGTGAAAGAAAGTTGGAGAAAAAGCTACCTGAAAAGAGTGGGTTTAAAGAAGAAAAAATGACAGAAAACCAGGATTATGGTGAAAGAGATTTTAGGTAATGGTGCATCTGTGCAAGACATGATTCAATCACTCAACTCTGTACCCTTATATAATGATTATGCAAAGTGACTGATAGGTACACGTATCTCCCCCATCTGTGTATGAATGTGTCGATGGGTGACTGAGAAGCACATTTTACTTTAAACTCTATTTAAACTCTTTGTCCAAGGACTTAGAAATCTGTTACTTAAAAATAATAAAAATTATTTTGCTTAATATTGTCATGGGTTTAGTTATGAATACTTTTGCTAATCAGTTTCCCCTTTATTTAGCATATGTTGTCAACATTTTGAGAATGTTCCCCTTGTAATAATAATTTTTTTGTGTGTGTTTATAACCAATGCATCAGCAATCCAGGCCAGATATAAGACATATCTGTACCTTTGCCACTTACCTTGAAAACTCACAAAAGTGGTGCTCGTCAGACTGAAATGGACAAGTAATGTTGATTGCTGTAGATTGTAGATTTGCCTCCTGAATTGCTGGTGTTAGTTGCAAACACTTCAAAATTAAGTGGGAGGATGAGTCTCAAGCAGTATAGTTGTCAAGTACAAGTCAAGAGGAGGGTCAATAGCTCTTACTGAAAGGCACTTAAAAGAATATTTGCTGAACAACTCTATCAATTCCTTCTTCAAAACAGAATATTAAGCAGACACAAATTACACTTTTGACTTTTTCAAAACAAAGCAAGCATTAGATGGTGCACCAAAATTATATTTAAGGTGTTTGCTATTCTATCCATCCCTTTGTCTCTAGCTCAGTCATTACTAACACTTCACTTCACCCTAAAATATCACAACATCATATTCATAACACAATATTTTGTATAACTTCTCTAATTGCTGTCTTTGATGAGGTAAACCCCCATGTGTCCAAACATCTGGTCAGCATTTACACTGCCAGCAATATATGTCGTCATAGTTTGAGTTATCTTTTTCACTATTTCGAAAAATGGATTTCTATGAATTCAGGACTTATTCTCTACTCTCACTCACTCTTTTAATATTTTTTTACAGCCATGCACACTTCCATTTTACATCTGTGTCCTTGTAATTTGATGGCCCCTTCATTTTATTAAAGACATTATCATAAGTTTTTTTTTTCTCATTCAAATCATCTCACCCTCAAATAGAGATGGTCTATTCTGATTTCCTTAATTAAATCAAGTGTGCTACTATCTGAAGGATCACCCTTTGAAATTAAACAAGAGACTATCTTGTGATGGGACACACCAGCCACGATGCCAAATCAGGCCAGGGGGCTGTAGTGGGTGGAGCAATTTCCGACTTTCAACCCCCCTACTTCCAGCGCCCTTGCTTTGGATCACACACATCTTCTAACTCTGCCTTTATTTTGATCTCAACTATATACCTCTTTCGCAACTGCATACCCAGTTATGACCCTTTCGTGTTGACAAAATCTGTCCACGAACAGACATAAAGCCATAAAGTACTCAAAACCACTTTTGTGATAGTCCCCGCTACAGTAAGTATCTCAAGTAATACAGTGTCAATAAAATATTGCTGTCCATCTGCCCATACAAACACAAGACCGCACATCTCTTCATCTTCCAATTTGTCTGTCTTGGAAGGAACAGATCAATTAGTGGTGGATAATCAATGTTAGCCTGAGAGCAGCTGTGGAGAGCTGGAAAAATGTCTGGCGTTTTAGTTTGTTATTGTAGGGAACAGCCAAGCGTGATGTTTATATGTAAAGGCCTCCAGAGTATGAGGGTTTAAATTAACCATTGATGGCTGGGATTTCCACATAGCATACCTCAGAGACCCTGGGCCTCATCATTCTATCTCAGGTCAAATCCTTATGGACACTGCTGCCAAATCCCATTCAGATCTAGCAATGAGCTGTGATTCACATTTCAATGGAGAACGTCAAAGAAGTGTCACGTAGTTGGAAAAATAAAACCATTTGTAAACTGTTGGTGGTTTTGAATTGTGGGGTATTAAAAACTATAGGGGCTTTCAAATGATAAAATCACCTCATTATGATAATGCACTTTTATATGTCTTTTATATTATACCGTCTGTTTTTATTTCTACACCACTGATCAAATTAATGAATACAGTTAAGGATTATCTTTAACTATGGGTGATACATTACATAACAGGAGCAAAAATGGTGGACAGGAACATGTACAAAGACATTGGGGAAAGTTATTGGTAAGGATAAAGGTGGGCCACGAAGAATAACAGAAGGCAGCATCAACAACACACTACTGCCATCTAGTGGTAAAATGTAACTGTTCATATTTGAGGACTAGATGCTCATAAACTTTGTCTCTATATACATATATTAAAATAAATACATGAAATGTGCATGGAATAAAGATGATCTCCTAAAATTTGTCAGTAGCAGATTTCGACATCAGGTGTTTCCATGTGTTCTTTTCTGGCCTTAGAAGGATTATGTAGCACTTTGGTGCAAAGATGCAACCCAACAGTCCATAACTGGAGGCCAAGATAGCAAACACCTCTGTGGATGTGGAGTACTTCCCGGGAGAGCTGATGTAAGCAGGAACAAAGGCTATCCACACTGCACAAAAAATAAGCATGCTGAAGGTGATGAGTCTGGCCTCGTTGAAATTGTCCGGTAAATTCCTTGCCAGGAAAGCCAAGACAAGGCAGAGACAGGCCAGCAGCCCAATGTAGCCCAAGACCAGAGCAAATGCTAAAGGTGAACCTTCGTCACATAAGAGAATGACAATAATGCTCTTACGTGGCATCAGTTGGCGTGGAGTGGGGGGAGCAACAACCAGCCACACTGTGCAGATTATTACCTGCATAAAAAGAAATGTGTATTATTCAGATATTTGAGAAAATGCACTAATTAAGGTGCATGATGAGTCAGAAATCCTTACCTGGATCAGTGTACAAAAGGTAATGATTGCCTTTTGCTGTGCAGGTCCAAACCATTTAATTACATTGATGCCTGGAAGTGTTGTCTTGAAGGCCATTAGCACCACTATAGTTTTCCCCAGAATACAAGAGACACAGAGGACAAAGGTAATTCCAAATGCTGTGTGTCGCAGCATGCAGGACCACTCAGAGGGCCGACCTATGAAGGTCAGAGAACACAGGAAACACAGAGTCAAGGAGAAGAGCAGCAGGAAGCTCAGCTCAGAGTTGTTGGCCTTGACAATGGGTGTGGCTCTGTTACAAGAGAATATGAAGGCCACAACACAAGTGCAGAAGGAGCCAATGAGGGAAATAGCCATCAGGGTGATGCCCATAGTGCTGCTATAGGAGAGGAATTCCACCTGTTTGGGAATACAGGCTGTCCTTTCAGCATTGGACCAGAACTCTGGCAGGCAGCGCACACACTCTATGGCATCTAGAGGAAAGACAAGAAGACTGTAATGGTAGGTTAGATTCTACAACACAATGTGGGCAAGTAGCCTTTCCTTACCAGTCTGATTGCTAATCTTGCCAGCTGTGCAAACCACACAATCATGGCAGCAGATAGGGAAGTTTGGTCTGATTGCCTTCCGGGTCCCTGGGGGACAAATGCTGCTGCATACTGACAAGGGAATCTAGGCAAACGAGGGAGCATACACTACACTGATCACAACACAGTCACAAAAAAAAAGAATGCAATTCAAAATAGATCCCTACTTTGGTTTGGTTGCCATTCCATACAATTATATGTTCCTGGATCTGGAGTTTTTGCTTTCCACCTGTTGTCGTCTCATCAAATTTGCCAATAGTGACAAACTCCATTTCACCATCTGGTCTCAGCTGCCAGTTAACCAGGTCATACATGGCTACAGGGTCACCATTCTCATCAAACTTGGTTTCATCGCCAAAGGAGTTAAAGTATTCCACACATTTTATGTAATGAAGTAACTAAGGGAATAAAGTGCATATAATTAAAGTTTAGCAATATATATATTTAGCATCACTGTAACTTTTGTTTATCTGGAGTGAATTAGTGAACATGTGGGATGGTACCTGCCATGGCTGTATATTGTCTGCATCCGGACAGGCCTGCTGATGAAATGGCCCGTTTCCTTTCACACAGCCTCTCATTGCCTTAAGTGCATGGACAATGGCATACACAGCCTTATAGACATTGTAGGAAATCCTTAGCTGTGACACATCTGAATAGATATTCGTCACACTCCCCAGCTCTTCTGCTCCGGAGCATGGAGGTTTACCTTCAATATTATGTTCCTGACCTTCAGCCTGCACACCCAGGCTGCATTGAAACAGCTCTTCCCAAAAGGGTATCAGAAAGGGATCTGCAAGGGCATCTGGGCTTGAGGGATGCAGGCGAAGCAGAAAGTCTTGCAATCCAGGGATTTGTGCTTGCCGAATGGCAAATCCCATAGAACCCTGGAGAATGTGGTGGTGCTTTTTGGGGGTAGAGAGGACGGCAGCTGTGCTCCAAGCCTCACTGGCCAGCCACTGTATCCCAGTAAGCCCCTCTCTAAATTAAAGTGATATGGAGATGTCATTTGTTGCAATGATAAACATATCAGAAATTCAAACTCAGTAAACCTGTATTTGTAAAAAGTTGATATTGAATTTGGATCATATTTTAAATACTATGGTGGTGTAGAAAATTCTGAACAAATCATGCCTGAGAGCTTCGTCAAACAATGCGGCTGCATCTTGTTCCACAGCAAACACTAGAATCACTCGAGCCTCAGAAGAGCGGATCTTGGAAACAATTGATGAAATCGTTGTCTGAGCTCGGTTCTTAGGGATGACCTCATGAAAGGCAACACAAGCACCCAATTGTCTAACCTGTGAGCAACAGGGGGGATGCTTGACAACTTCATTTTAAATTCACAATATGTTCAATAAGTTATACAATTAAAATTACTTAATGGCAATTTATTTTTGTTAAATTCTGTATTAATGGGCGTGTGACTCACCTCATTTGCAAATATGTTTGCCCCATCAAGGCCATAAGCATCATCCCCTGCTATCACACCCACCCAAGTCCAGCCAAAATACTTGACAAGTTGTACTAATGCATCTACCTAGTGATAGAAAGAGGAAAAGGAAGAGAGAGAGAGAGAGAGAGAGAGAGAGAGAGAGATGAAAATGTGTACTAACTTTGTTTGTGTATAGAGGTTAGAGGTGAGTGGCTGCTGCCTCTAACCTGAAAGAAGTCACTGGGCATAGTCCTTAAAAAAGCAGGAAACTCTTTTTTGTCACTTAGACAGGCACAGCTGGAGAAATAACTAACCTGAATGGAAGAAAAAATTTTACAATGTCCAACATTAAAACATCATTCAATATTCAAATGTTAAAGCCACTTTGAATTTGAGACTGTTGACCCTCCCCACTGGTAGTAACAACAAAAAACAATCTGGCAAACACAGTTGTTGAGTAGCTATGACTCTCTTACCTGTGGCACATGGAAGACTCCTAGGAAACGGGCCACGACGAGAGACTGAGTAGAGCCTCCGTCTCCTATCACTGCTGGTACCGTCCCACGACAGGTGCCTTTACTCTGTGTCTCTCCTTCAACCTCTGAACTCTTCTCACTCCCCACTAACTCCATGACAGCCTTCAGTGCTTGATGGGGTGTACTGCATGAATCATAGATTCTATAGCCCAGTGTGATGTTGGGAAGGAGTTTGCCATCTCTGTTGATCTCCTCCACGGCAAAGATCATAGTTTGCATCCAACGGAAAGTCCGGAAGTTAAATCTGGAAGAACAGAGATGACGCATAATCATAATTTTCAACACAATTATGAGTGTGAAGCGCTGTAAAAATGGCTTTATTTCACTCAACATAGTTTAAAAAACATTGCCACATAGAACTATGGAAGCAATAAAATGAAGAGGACATTTGCAGCTACTGCAAGACTAGCTAAAGAACAGCTCACCTGGTGCACTGCTCAGGAGGAGGCGAAGACGTGAAGGACAGACTGGGCTCCACCACCATGTCATGAAGGGAGAAGAGTCCCCCCAAGATGATGTCCCCCTTTTTCTCCAGCACTGGCATGGCCATGGACCCTGGGATTCGTTTGCATTGCTGGCTCTGGTCTTGGTTGGAGTTGTAGGGCAAAATCAAACACCATAGGAGACTCAAAAGCACAAGCTCTGTCCTTCTCCTGGAAATATTGAACTCTACTGATCTCATCCCAAAAAATGTCATCCTTTCTTTAAACTATCACCATACACCCTAGATAGACAATATCCAGGGTGTAAAATGTCTGTTTAAGTCAGATAGGAAAATATTAGTTTTTTTAACTCAATTAATTTAGTTGAAAAAACATCTTATCATCAACCTAAGACTGTATATTCAAGGTTATGTTCATCAAACACTTCCAGTGCTACATCTTCACTCCATAGACAAGCAATCCTATCTTGAGTTATAAGTGGGAGATGCTGCCCTGTATATATGCTACCTGCTTCATATCACAACTGTCAAATTGACCTAATTTCCCTTGGGCCTCTGGTCAGTGGAAAAAGAGCCCCCAGTTTCACAGTAAGTAACAACAACAACAACAACAACAACAAGGAACTGCAATCAGCACTTGACCATAATGGAGAAAGACATGAGCTCATGTCACGATGGCATGCCTGACTGGGCCTAACTCATCCTTCAATGATGTGAAAAGGCAGGCGGTAGACCCATGTCACAAGGGGCTACTGATCTGTGATGCATGCCTTTCAAACACATAGACACAGAAACACACTAATAAGAATGTTCATTGTGATAGAAAGAAAGAAGTACATGAAATGGATTATTGTACTGTTTTGAATATACATTTAACGCACGCTTAATAGTGTTACTTGACATACAGTACTACATACAGTGCAGTATTTTTTACAACTCTTCTGTCCTTTTTCCTACTTTGTTTCTTAGTCTTGCGTAACAAATATCCGTCCATAGTGTTAAACAGGTATGGTGAGATCACTGAGTCCTTAGTGTGTTGTGCATATCATTAAGAGGACAAACCCTGCAGGCTACAAAACAGAGCACCACTGAGTGTGTAGCAAAGACAGTTTTACATGCTGTATGTTGTGCTGCCTCAGGTCATATATTGTAGGTTTCATTATTAATTGAATATGTCCCTGTGTGATGCTCAGAGGAAGGACAGAGCTGCTCTAAGACAGAACACTCAGTATTATGATACAGTTGTTTCCTTTTCTTGTAAGATTTTAGACTCGGGGTATATGCTCTCAAGGGAAAGGGACCAGCCTTATTGTTTCTGAAAACAAACTGATTAGAGGTGAACAATTAGGGCATTGCAATTGTATCAGTTGCCCTCAAAGGTATATTCAAGATAATTAAAACCCCTGAGTATTGGATGTTTCACTGTATTCTGTTAAGACCTTAAATATTCAGTCTTGCAACAGACAGAAATAAAAATAAAGATGACAAAAAAGAAGAAAAAAAAAAGATTGAGTGTTGAAAACAACAGAAAGATACAAGCAGTTGGCAGCAAGTAGAGGATATGATGAATATGTTGAGTTAAAGCACAGGTTAATTACTTATGTACAGGGAGGGCTGTGGCTTAGAGATGGAGTGGGTCATCTTCTAATAGACTGGCAGTCTCTGGCTTCTCCAGTACTCATGTTGATGTATCCTTGAGCAAGACACTAAACCCCAAAATGTCCCTGTCAACCTCAGTGTGACTGTGCGTGGATGTACATTACTTTAGATCGTGATGGAGGAGGCATTCATTGTCTTAATATGTGTGAATGGGTGAATGCTGGCATGTTGACATGTAGTGTACAGTGTTTTAGTGTTCCGAAGACTAGAAAGGTGCTATATATATGTGCAAGTCCATTTACCATAGACAATGATTGGAAGGAAATGAAGACAGACAGTCAGACAGACTTACAGACAGACATTCAGACATACAAGAAGCGGGAGGGAAGATGAGAACAAATTGGGTAGGTTGCAAACAAATACAGGGGGGATAGAAGACAGAATCAAAATTCTTTTTGTGCATCAAAATATTTAAAGGTTATATTTAAAAGAAGTAATTGTCAAGTTTGCTCAATTTTTATTTTATGTTATATGTAAACGTGTGTAAAACCCAACAGCTAACAAGATTTTGCTACGCTACATGTTCTGCTTTGATGAAAAAAAGATTTCCAAAATGTACCCAATGAAGAAATTGTTGAAATTGTAGTGTTTTGAGTCTGACATTTTTTTACGCTCGCACTCAGGGTAAAGCTTGACAAATGGAATCTAGTCAAGTTCAAAGATTGCTGCTTTGAGTCATGGCCAGGAGGGCTTCTGTGACAGTTGTGGCCGCCACTAAAGAACCCACTAGTGCACACTTGTGGCCGAAACATTTATGGCTTGGTGGGCCCAGGTTACTCAGCAGATAGGTATCAGAAAGCCAGAAAGGCTGCAGCTTATGTAGTTGCTAATTTACAAACATGTGGATTGGAGGAGAACAACAGACAAACAAACAAACACACCAACAATCAGACAACAAATATTATTGGATGGTGGAAGAAACACTTTGAGGAACTCTTTAGCCCGACTGACGCATTCTCCTTGGAGAAGGCAAAGCTGGAGAACAACCTTGTCCATTTCTTTGGTAGAGGTCACTGAGGTGGTCATGATGGTCACAAAGCTCCATAATGGAAAGACGCAGAGAATGGATGAAAATCAACCTGAGATGATAAAGGCTCTAGACATTGTGTCTCAGTTGACTTGTCACTTCACAGTAAGGGGCATAGCCTGTATACAAGTACAGCCATTTATTGTTAAACATCAAATCTATGATTTTGGCCGATTAGAGTAGAAGTGCGATGTCACTGTCTTGCCATCTTTGGTGAAATATGAGCCAAATGGGCCACATGCAGTGGAGAAAGGCTCTGTGTCTTACAGTGCACTGTAGTATATGACCAGCAGAGGAGTCTGCTCTTGCTCCTCAACCATAAGGAATATATGCAAATTTTTGGTCTCCATTGAAAGAAGCGAAGGAATATGAGTCCATTGTATGTAACCCTATTCCTATTACCATTACAGAGTAAATTGAGATTCAATTAAGGAAAATAGTACATAATCTTAATTTCAAAGTCAATATTACTATTATAACCAAGGATAACAGTGCAGCTAAATGTATTCTCCTACTATTGGGACTGTAAATGTGATGAACATACTCTAAAGTTCATAATTTATGATGCAATTTATGAAAATATACTTAGAGAGTTTCCATGTTTTGGCTATGATCACCATTTACTGGGAGCTTTAATTCAAAACTCTATTTTTGATCCTTTTAGCCATGTTAGAAACAACATAATTATTTCCCCAAAATATTGAAAAAGTAATAAAGACAACAAATCTTTATCAATATGCATAGATAATGGAAGAGCTCCATGCCATACAGGCATATCCATGGATAATGCCAGGCCCCACAGTGCTTTATGATATTTTCACAGATCTGTCTTGTCATGGGGAATATAATGTTGAAAGGCTTGTTGGTGTGGGTGCTTCGATACAGCCACAAGGTGGCAATGAACAGCCACAGCTCCCACAAGAGCAAATCAGTAAAACTTGACTAAGATGGCTGCTCACTATCACTGAGACATACCAAATACTGAAACCTAACCAATCCAACCAACAAGAGCAATGAGTAGCCAACCAGAGATAGAGTAGCGTGGGTCATGCCTTCCATAGCAAGATTTGTAATTTAGCTTCCAATCAGCCCAAACTTGAATGCAGATACGCAAGTAACTAAAGCCTGAGATTTTTGGCGAAAATAACATATGTCTTGATGAATCATTTTGCCAAGAACATAGATTTATCTCAGTGATTGGCTATGAAATGTGACAGCTTTGTTTCCCTATAAATAGTAGATGTTGTGTGTTTCGAATCATGGTGCATTTAGGTCAGTGTGCAAAATAAGCAGTGGCAATCAGAGGTCTCGTCACCCCCCGCAATTTGTCCAAAGGGGTTCCAATAAGGTCCACAAAAGTCAAGACAGGCTCGCTTTATGCAACCTGTTGCTGGCTGGCTGTTTCATTTATGGCGGAAAATCGTCTCTCGCACTCACTATTCATATTTGTAAATAAATGTTTTGCAGTTTGAATAAAGAAAACTGCTGGCCATTGGTAAGCTTTTAAAATACATTTTAGTGGCATTTTAGGGACAATTGCAACTGACAAATAATTGTCTTATGATTATAGAGACCTCACACAATTTTGCTATTGAGGGTTTCAGGGGGTCTTAAATGTCAATTAAGGGGTCTTTGGGTCCAAAACCCCCGTATTACTCACACTGGTTTAGGTGCCGTAGAAAGCTCGGAATTTGCTGTTTCCAACAATACCAAACCCTCCCTCTTCTTAATGGATGGGGCATAGGCCCAACCAAAAAAGGATCATTGACTGCTAAGATTGACAGCTCCTCTGAGAAACACTATTGCACATATTCAGTTGGCCCCATACCCAGGTAGGAAACCCGGAAGATAAACTTAGTTTTGAGCATGGCAAATTACATATGTTGATGGTAAAAACAGACATTGATGGATGAACTAATATCATAATGAATTATGAAGCTGCATCATTCAAGGTTCATGTATCTGCTTGTATTAAAGTGTGTCAGGACATGAAGGCTTTGGTTAAAATAATCTCCATCAAGAAACTTTTGGTTTAGTTATTGTAACGAGAATGACAATTTCCCATGTTTCAGGACTCTCACAGATGTTACATTTGAGATAAGAAAGTTTTACAAAATGCTGTATTGAGCTCTTATTGTCACTGTCAGATATTTTTCACTTACAGCCTTTAACCTTAATACAGTAAAGGCAGCTTGAGGCTATCATTTATTAAGTTTTAGGTTGCGATATCGAAACAAATTTGTAAGAAATACAGGAGATAAAAGAAGGGTTCTGGCAGAAAATAACTGGTATGCCTACTTTTATCATATAAGTTTTATCGGAATATAGCTACAAAACAAAAACATCCTGATTAAATGTTTGGGACTGGCACCATATGGAGAGGAGGCATGAGAAGCGGTAAAGCGGTGAATCGTAACACATCTGGGAAACACTTAAGCTTGTTATTGTGTATATTTTGAAGGTGGTGTCATGGCATCATCCTAAACCTGCTAATTTACCTTTTACTCAGGGGATTGAGTGGCAACATGGGGCCAGATGGGCAAGAAAAGACAAGCAAGTGTTTTCAACAAGACTGATGACATCTGTGCCTGAGGCTATGAAACAAGAGCTCACCAGGTGTTCTGTTGGAAATTAATTAATTATTAGTTTTAATTGGAGGTGATCGCACCTCTTTCAAAACAAGTGGCTCCCATTAATTAGCAAGACTACAGTAGAATCATTATTTCCCACCAGCTACACTAACTAGTTTCATATTGGACAGGATAGAATATTTAGGTTAAATGTGACGAATCTTGCATGTCAAAGCCCAATGCGATACAGCAATTTTATTCTCAGAGAAATCAAAAGGTGCTTATTCATAACATACATGGTTTTCTTAAGTGTGAAATAAAATTAAATGTATAAATTAGAATTTATTGGCGTGGCAATGGTTCAACATTAGATTTTAGTGGAACTACTGGTTTAATGCAACTTGGCCTGCTCTCCAACCAACCCTCAATAATTCTAAAGGACTTTTCAGCTTTGTTTACAAAAACGCTACTCTAATTTCTGCTGGATAACAATATGTATAACAATTGTAATGGGGTTTACAGTATTTGGGCTGATGTTCCTCCATCCACAATTTGGATGCTATTTAATTAGGCTGTATGACATACATAACTGTCCTGCTCAACCTGGTCGTCAGAGTTGGGATGATCTGAACAGGTTTTCCTCCACAAGAACCATTATATGTTGTTATATTCACACATCCTTCAGATATGTGATTCAGCCTGGTTATGGTCTTTAAACATCAGACAGCCAGGTCACACTTTGCCATTTGAGGGAAACTGCCTGCAAATATACTGTGTATTTATTTAAGTCATTGAGGCACACTATAGTTGGGTAGTTTGGAAATCTGGATGCTTTATCATCTTATTTGGAGAGGAGGTACAGAAGTCCTCTGGGGAACCTTTTCTTTTAGGCTATACATCCTTCGGAAGATGCAGCCCCTGAATTTGGACACAGCTTTAGTGTACTTTAATTAAAAATGCTTTTATATTTTCATTAGCAGGGCTGAATCTCCATTTCCTGTTTTTATAGTATTAATGTTTCATGCACTGTAAAAAGACCTTCACTGGTACCGTGTCTACCTATATTAAAAATTTGCTCAAATACATTAATTATCCTTTTATTTGTGTTTATTAAAGTTATATCTGATAAAAACAATGTAAATATTTCAACAACTCATTACTTCCTGAAATAATTTTTTTTTTTTTAACAACTTTGTAATAAGTTGAGTGTACAAAACGCCATGAATCAAAGTTCCTATAACAAACCACCTTGCACCAACAGAATAATTTTGAACTGGTTTTGCTAGCAGCACAGTTTCTTTGATGGGGTCAGTTTTGCCTGGAGTATCATCTCTAACATCATTGCAGCTTTTCAGCAACTGCACAATATTGCCACGAGATGGCAATATTGTCCCTGCTATCGCTATGCTCCTTATTTTTCAAAGCAAAGACTGGGTTGTGGCTGTGCGTGTATACTTGTATTAATCATATTGTGGCGACAACATTTTTTTCACAAGGTTAACCATGGAGATTTTGTTCCTTTTTTCAGTGGGTTCAGGCAAGCTTAAAGTCCCACTACTACCACTAATGGACCACACTAATACGCTTGTGGTTGAAAGGGAGGAAATATTTAGAAATCTTGTTGACAGCCTTCGCAGAAGAATGCTGTAGCTGAATATATATGGCCTTGGTTTTGGAATGAGACGGTCAACCGACATATAGGGATGTTATGTTTGCGTAGCTGCAAAATTTTGGCCATGTCATGTGATAGATAGATAGATAATTAGATAAATAGATAGATAGATAGATAGATAGATAGATAGATAGATAGATAGATTTTTTTCATTATTTAAGTTTGACGAGTTCAAAAGGCAAAGCCATGGTCAAATGTTCCAGGGCAAAGTCTTGACAGACAAAGGCCTCAAGTTCTCCAGTAGAGATCTTAAGGGGATCGTGATGCAACAGCCCTGACGGGAATTTTCCAGTGTAAGCTGAGGGGAGAGGTGTTGTGTGGAGGCAGACTGGAGACACAGGAACTCTGGAGGGAGATTGTTAATTTGTGGGAAGAGTAAATCAGTCATGGTCAGGCCTAAGGCACCTGCACTTCCCCACGTGTTCTAATCATAACCCGAAAGACATAACCTCTGAGGTCGAAAGTGTTTCTAACAGTCAGCTCTAGAAACATACAAACAATTATTTATTTTTAATTAAGGAGGACCTAAGAGGCACATCAGCTGACTAAAATGATGAAAAATAACAATAACACCAAATTAAATGTCACATGGCCCAATGACTTGCTAAATCAGGTCTGCCAAATGTGTTACTTTGATTACTTGAGCCTCAGGTGTGCTTCATTAAACTTAGATGTACTTTGAGTTTTGTTCGCATACTACTGTACCATGCTTGTGTTGGCATGTTTAAACTTTAAATCCTTGCATACTGCTGTTACATTTTGCATGCTTAAATTTAATCTGTCGTTCAGTGCCATCTGTTGGACTTTATAGAAATTGTGATAAAATATTCTGATAAAACTACTTCTTTAATATGATATACTGTACATATATACTTAAATGTACATAAGTCCTTCCCTTGTTGCCTTGTACTCATCTGCATGACAGGACTGGTGTGCATGAGCCAACAAATTAAATAAACTTGTTTGTCCCTGAGATTTTCTGACTGTTAAATGTTAAATGATCATAAACTGTATGTCTTTATCTCGGGTACAGTGTAAGGTTCTAGATAAATGAGTGACAGACTAGGACCTGAGTGTTTTAATATGTTTATTTTTAATTAAGAATTTCTGAAGTCGTTCTAAAACGAGTATGTCTCTGCAATGTGCACTGTGTTATGTAGTTTACTGTGTTTTTTACTGTAATGTGAACTACTATAGAGTTAATCACAAAACAATAATGCATATTTCATGCAATATTTTATTTATTTTTTGTTATGTTGATACATATTATTTGAATGCAAAAACAAATATTTATTTACAATATTCATGTTCATTTTCAAGCTGAATATGGAGGTTAATTATTTACCTTTGGAACACATCTACTGTACAGTGATACACATATTACCAATTGAAAAGGTTGCAACATTAAATAATTATTTTCTGAGCCCATTACATGAGAAAACGTTGCCACATTAAAGGGTTTATTATTAATTATTAATTTTAAGTTCTTGATACATAGACACCATAAGGATATTTTTGGGCGGAGTTAGAGAGTAAAAAAGTTCCTTTTAAAGACAGAAAATAAAAATAAGTCTACTGCTGTGATTTAACAAATATATCACGGGGCTCTTTGGGTTGCTTTACTCAACAAATGTTTCTTTGTATTGTTCTCAGGCTTTAATAAAATGATGTAGCACTTTGGCAAAAAAACACAAAACAGCATTCCATAACTTGAAGCCAGAATTGCAAATATCTCCACAGCCACTGTAAACTTCCCAGGAGAGCTGGCATAAGCTGGGATAAAGGTAATCCAGACTGCACAGAATATCAACATGCTAAAGGTGATGAATTTAGCTTCATTAAAATTATCAGGTAACTTTCTAGCCAAAAAAGCAAGTACAAAACATAACACAGCTAGGAGGCCTATATATCCTAACACAGCCCAGAACCCCACAGGTGATCCCAGTGCACACTCAAGAATAATCTTCTCTCTATAGTGTTTCATATTTTTTAAGGGAAAAGGAGGATTGATTGTCAGCCATAGTATGCAAATAAGAACCTGTATGAGAGTGAAAGCCAGAACACTGAGTCTCTGTTGTGCAGGCCCAAACCATTTCATCACATTACTACCTGGAAGTGTAGCCCTGAAGGCCATTAACACCACTATAGTTTTCCCCAGAACACAAGAGATAGAGAGGACAAAAGTAATGCCGAATGCTGTGTGTCGCAGCATACAGGACCACTCAGTGGGCCGGCCTATGAAGGTCAGAGAACACAGGAAACACAGAGTCAAGGAGAAAAGCAGCAGGAAGCTCAGCTCAGAGTTGTTGGCCCTGACAATAGGAGTCTGCCTGTAGTGGAAAAATATAAGGGCTATAGTCATCGCCAGACAGGCACCAAAGACAGAAATGGTGACCAGCAGTATACCCATCAATTCCCTGAAGGTGATGAACTCAATAGCTTTCAAGTCACAGTTATTCCTCTCTTCGCTGGACTTGTACTCGGGAAGGCATTTGTCACATTTCACTGCATCTGAAAGCATAAATATGTTTAGGCTGTACAGCACACACATCCTCAGATAGACCATTAAAGTGCTTGCAGTGATTTTACCCAACAGAAACACGATGAGTGCTAGAGTAAAGGCTAGGCATCCTGCCGTCTCACTTGTACTGTTGCTGAACTCCCCGTCAGCACAGGTGATGCAATCGAAACAGCAGATAGGCTTGCCCTTCACAAAAGCCCTGCGGGTGCCAGGCAAACAGCTCTCACTGCAAACGGACTTTGGTACCTGTATTCAAAAAAGAGAATTGTTTATAACTCATGATAAAAAAAAATATTAGGCTCAGAATAAAATTCAAGACAGCTTATTCGGAAAGGCTTTCGAGATTTACTTACTTCAAGATTCTTGCCTGCCCAGATAGCTCTCACATCTGCTTTCATCTCAAACTGCTGCCCCTCAGGCTGTGAGGCATCATAGAAACCAATGGTTTCAAAGACTATATAATCTGTCTCATCCATCTGCCAGTTTACCAGTGCATAACCTGCCACAGGGTCGCCCAATTCATCAAAGAAAACTCTTTCACCAATCTTAGTAGTGAAATTGACCTGCGTTAGGTAATGCAGAACCTGCAGGGAAACAGATGTTGTTATTTATCTAAATAATAATTAACATATACAGTAGTTTGACTTAGGTACAGAATTTTATTTTTATCTTTACCTGCCATGGTTGGGCATTTTCCCAATCAGCACAAGTATTGTTCTCAAAAGGCCCCTGTCCATCTTTGCAGGTAAACAACATGTGCAAAGCTTGAGCGACAGCATATGTGGCCTTGTAAACATTGTTTAGTAAACTGGCATCTGAAACATCGGTGAAGCGTGTGTTTGTGTCCCACAGAGACTCCTTCCCAGTGCAGGCTGGAACTGAACCCTGAGCTTGAGTTTCTGCTTGGGGAGTCAGGGTGCAGCCAAACACTGTCTCCCACAGCTCCACCAGTCCCTGGTCTCCCGGTGTGGTGGAGGGCCTGCTGTTAGCGAGGAACTCCTGCAGTCCAGGGATGTATGCATTTATTGCTGCAAAGCCCACCGCCCCTTGCACCACAGCGTAGTTTACTGGAGAGGCAATATAGCGATAAGTGATCCAACCCTCACTGCCAACCCACTGCAGGCCTGTCACATTATGAGCATGAAGCTCCTTAATAAGTATGTCAAGGTCTGTGCCATCAGCAAATGCCACTATTACCTTAGAGGTGGATTTCTTAATAATGTTTACCACCTCTAAGAACAACTTCCTGGGATCAGTTCTGTAAATAGCCACTGAGTACTCAACACATACACCTTCCCTTTCTGCTGCTTCCAGGAAAGCGGCCATGCCACCATTCCCATAGTCACTATTAGTTCTGATAGCTCCTACCCAGGTCCAGCCAAAGTGTTTCACAAGCTTTGCTAGAGCTTTGCTCTGGTGAATGTCACTAGGTATGGTTCTGAAGAAAGAGGGATAGTCTCTTCTGTTGCTAAGACATGCACAGGTGGCTGAATGACTGATCTGAAACACAAGTAAAACAGAGAACTAGCTAATTTTGATATGCCTATTATAAAAACATTTTCAAATATTATCTAACTTCTCATTCAACAACAATAAAAATCCGTTGAAAGTCCATGTGTACAGAGACTGTGCATGTCCCCAACACTCACCACAGGTATATTGAAGGGTCCCATGGTGCGTGCAATACCTATTGTAGATGTAGATGTGGTTTCCCCTATGACAGCATGCACATTTGAGAGTTTGCTACAGCTGCCTTCCCCACTCCCATACCTATTCATCAGGTTAAGCGATGCTCTGATGGACAGAGGGATACTGGGGCAGGAGTCAAAGATCCTGTAACCCAGTGTCACTCCTGGCAGCAGATCTGAGCTGTTGTTGATCTCCTCTATGGCAAATATCATAGTGAACGCGTATTGAAGCTCTCCTGGGTCCAGTCTTAAAAAAGAAGAGGTACCAGATTTTACAATTTGTGAAAAGTAAAAAAATATATGAAACACACACTTTGATTTGCACTTAAAACATGAATACACATATTGTATTGAGATTTCCAGATACATTTTTTTCATACCGCTTACCCTTCACACTGCATTGTTCCTGGGTTGACTTGTTGAACTGGATTGACACTGACTGGGTTCTGATGGAAGGAGAAAATGCCTCCAATGTTGATGTCTCCCTCCTTAGAAAACTGAGACTGTTCTTTTGTCCCATATGTTTGACACACAGGCATGCCTCCTCTGACAGCCAGAAGGGAAAGAAGTAGCAGATCTGCCATCAGCAGCATTGTAGCTCACCTCAATATTTACCAGACAAGGCCGAAAGCTAAAATCCTTCAACTCTCAGCATTTTATAAGGTTTTTCTTCTAACTATCATAAAGCCACAGTGGCCTGGGTGCAACCTATGCCAATATTGTGTTTTGGTCCACCAATTACAGTGCTTTTAGTGTGATTGAAAGATGGATGGGCCTATTAGAGGGACTACTACATTTGTATGGCATCATTGTTTTTAGCATAACCAATAATGACTTACAATAATAATTTCAGAAACCAGTGTTAACCATATCTAAGCTCTTGTGTATTAGTATTTAATTTCAGTTTTTGATTTTAATTTTGAGCAAATTATGAAAAATACATTTTGGACACTGAGAAATTTGATGCAATGCATTATTATTACTTTTACTTTTTCAGGCATTTAATTCACTGCAGTTGAGAATATTCAATATAGAATATTAAGCTTCAGGGTTGGTAATGCACTTAAATTGTTAATTCAATTTAAACAACTGGAATTGCGGCCAATCTGAATGCTGTTCAGCTCATGTCCTGCAAGATCATATTTAACCATATTTAAATTAAGAATAAAATAGCAATTCAGACCTTTTAGTGTTACTATTCCATGGTGATTTTCACTGGTTTCTCCCTATCATATGTTTTTTTGTATTTCTCTCTGGTTTTAGCAGTAAAATATAACATTTTGGAGCAAATATACAAAAGAGCAAGCCAAAGCTAGAGGCCAGAATAGCAAATATCTCTACAGCTACAGTGAACTTCCCAGGAGAACTGACATACGCTGGGATAAAAGTAACCCAGACTGCACAGAATATCAGCATGCTGAAGGTGATGAATTTAGCTTCATTGAAATTATCAGGCACCTTTCGAGCCAAAAAAGCAAGGATAAAGCATAGCACAGCCAGGATTCCTATATACCCCAGCACAGCCCAGAACCCTATAGGTGAACCTAAATTACACTCTAGAATTATCCTTTCAGTGGCATAAGCTGTATTTTTGTAGGGGAATGGTGGGGCAAGAGTTAACCACAGCGCACAAACTAACACCTGCAGTAATGTACAGCTGAGAACACTTGTTCTCTGAAGTGGAGCAGAACACTGAAGAATTGTGTTTGCTGGCCTTTTGGCCTTAAAGGCCATCACCACTGCTAAAGTTTTTGCCAAGATACAAGATATGCACAAGGCAAAGGTGATGCCAAAAGCTGTGTGTCGCAGCATGCAGGACCACTCAGTGGGCTGGCCTATGAAGGTCAGAGAACATAGGAAACAAAGAGTCAAGGAGAAGAGCAGCAGGAAGCTTAGCTCAGAGTTACTGGCTTTGACAAGAGGTGTGTGATGAAACCAAAAAAAGACACATGACACCACCAGTGTTAAACTTGCTCCAAACAATGAAAAAGTGGTGAGAAGGGCGCCCATGGTTTCTCCAAAAGATAGGAACTCAATCACCTTTGGAACACACTGGCTGTGATCTTCATTTGACCAATACTCCGGTGGACAGCGGAAACATTCTCCCAGATCTGAATAAAAAAACATGGAACACTAAAGTCCAAAAAACATGGAACACTAAAAACCAAAAAACATGGAACACTAAAGTGTGTTAATGCTGTAATATGCAGGTTCAAACGTATACATCCTCTGCCCTTTACTGGACTCTGCCCTTAACTTTCCTCCAGTCACAACACGCGTTCGCCCTGGAAATTTGCGTTAGTGTAGTTGCCCAATCAGGATGTGTCTACCAAAATACGTGCAAACTCTACAGTATGTAAGGCAGCACACCCCACTGCTAAACTATCCCATTTATTGTCAGCAAATTATGATTTGCCCAGTGAAGTCACTGCTTCAAGAATATTGTCAGGAATGTTGTCAGTGCCGTCATGTCAGATCTCACATCCATGGGGATATCTAAGTTTTGTGACAGAACTTCACAACGCTGGCTTATAGTACCTCCACATAAACAATGCAGAGAGCATTGTTCAGCAGCCTGCCTGGCCTGCTGAGCACTGCCTAAGATTCTAAGCCAGCAGTGGAGGGATTACTTCCAGTGTAGCCGCTACGCCGCTATGCCGCTATGCCGCTATGCTGCTATGCTGCTTCACTGCGTTGTTCTCCCTCATCGTTCTCCACACGGGAAATGGGAGAGATTGGACCCAATGTCGCGATGTCTGTTGCAGCATTTTCAAGCTGGTCCTTGCTGGAAATGGTTCAGCGGGGAAATTGATTCGCCACCATTGACCTAACTGTGCATACTTTCAGGTTGTGGTAGTTTCGAAAAACAGGATATTCTTACGCTTCACCTTCCAGGGGATAGCCTACGAGTACACTGAATGTATTTTATCTGCTGAGGCTTGAAGCTCTTCTGTAATCTCAAGGACCTCATTGTCACAGATAAGTCAAGTTTCAGAAGTCCGGAGGTAACGCCCGGTGATGCATGCCTCCTCCCTGCACTGGAAACTGCCATTGGTTCTTGAGGCCTTGGTGAAGGGTCCTTTTTAGCCTCTGGAGCACTACTCTCTGAGGGCGATGTCATTTAAGACAGTTTGGTGATTGCACTGCCTCAACTACGAGATTATGTGAACTGTCCTCCCTATCGGTGCACCCCGATTGCTCGTTGCTTTGCTGTGACAGTGGAGGGGTGCATCCAGACCAAATCCTTCCTTTGTTCCCAAGAACATTAAGAAGGTAATTTAGGTTGAGGGTTATACAGCTGGATGCTATTCCATCCCATGCAGGGCAAAGAGAGACAAAGTTACATCTGGTTTGCACAGTTTGTGCGTTGGCATTTTATGTTGAACGCACGGCCCCCATTAGGCACACTGACCAGCTGTTTGTGTGCCTCTGGGATTGTGTGGCCAGAAAAGCCCTACCCCTACAGTGTTAGGCCATGGCTCTACCTAGCTCAGTTATGTACTATCTGGGTTGGCTGGGACCCTTTCTTCTTCGCTGTGGTGACCTTGGTTATAAAGAAGTAAATGGGCTGTGGTGATTAAACTTTAGTCATTCAGGATAAATGTAGTTGGGTCGATATTATATTGGCAGGACGTGCATTCAACAGGCTCCACCCGCTGTACCCATAGAGTCCAGTAGAGGGCAGAGCCTGTTTGAGTGACAGCAAAGGTTTCAATATTATAACCTTAGTTCTATCACAGGGGTGTGCTGCCATTTATCCTGGGGTGTTCGTGTGTATTGGTTTAGGCATATCCTCATTGGCCGACTACGCTTATGAAATATTTTCAGTCAGTGAACGCATGCTCATGATTGGAAGAGAGTATTACTCATAGAGTCCAGTAGAGGAGCGGAGCCTGTGCTTAAGGAACCAGGGTTACAATATCGTAACCTTTGTTATGAGAGCAGAGCTCATTTTAAAATAAGCGCTTGCTGTATTTACTCACTTATAAGAAACTGGAGAGCATTGATTTAGTACAAATATTAGACGGTAAATTAGAAATAAGAAAGCTTTTACTCACTGCTGAAGTTGCTGATCTCTCCAGCAGCGCAGGCGATGCATGAGAAACAGCAGATGGGTTTGCCTTTAATCATAGCCTGCCGGAAACCTGGCAGACAACTCTCACTGCAGACAGACTGTGGCCTCTGTAACAACACCACTACTGATCAATACTCAGTGTATTGCCCTTGTAATCCTAATATTAATGTAATTTGTGATCAATTTAATCAGCATTTGGGTATTTTTGCATCTCCAAAAACTCTAGTTTAATATTTAGACCTATGCACATAATTCTACAAGTGAAACTTTTGGCACTTTCCTTGTCAATCTGCAAACTATATACAGTTATAAATGTGTTTTAGGCTTTTATATGATTTCCTCAACGATGCAGAATTTACTTATTTTTCATGATGAAATGACTCAGGGAAAAGTTATTACTTTGAAAAAGAACCTCCACAATTAGCATATCATACTAAACACATTGATACCTTTGGGGATTCAGCAGTCCATGTTGTGTTTATTTCGTTCACGATAAACTGTTTTCCTTTTGGTAGAGAGGCATCGTAGCTCCCTACAGCCACAAACACAGTATCTCCTGCTTGGTTTCTTTGCCAGTTCACCAGCTCATAAGTTGCTGCAGGGTCTCCATTTCCATCAAAATTCACTCTTTCACCTGACTGAAGAGTGAAATTCACACCTTGGAGGTGTTTCAAAACCTACCAAAAGAGAACAAGCTTGAATAACTTATACAGTATTTAAGGGAATTGTTGATTATTTCAAATTAATAATCCTTGAAAGCTTACCTGTTTTATCTGTAAATGATCTTTCCAGTTACACGACTGATTCACCGCTTCATTTTGTCCGCATTTTAACATGTTATGCATTGCATGAGCCACAGCATACACAGCTTTATACACATTGTTAGATATCCTTAGCTCTGCCACATCTGTGAAAGGATTGTTAATGTCCTCTAGTCTCTCAGAGCCAGAGCATGGTGTCTGACCATGCAAATTGGATTGGAAACTGCAACCAAATGTGGCTTCCCAGAACTCTCTCAGCAGATTATTATGTGGGTTTTGACTTGGGTTAACCTTCAAAAGAAACTCTCGCAGGCCTCTGATCTTTGTTTTTCTGATGGTGAATCCCAGAGACCCTGTTAGGATTCCAGAGTACCTCTCAGTGGCCAGATGACCTGCCGTAATCCAGGACTCACTTCCCACCCACTGCAGCCCAGTCAAGTTCTGCTTCAGAGCTTCCTCAAGCAGAATATCCATCTCGCCCTGGGCGAGGAAGGCAACTAAGACCCTCGCACTGCCACTGTGGATCACTCTGACCACCCTGGCAACCTGCCAACTGGGGTCAGTCCTCGAAATGGCCTCTGAGTACTCAACACAGACCCCCTCCTGGCTTGCAGCTGTGATAAATGTTTCCATGCCATTGTTACCATAGTCATTGTCACTTCTAACTGCTCCTACCCATGTCCAGCCAAAGTGCTTTACCAGTTTTGCTAAGGCTCTGCTCTGATAGTAATCACTAGGGATGGTTCTGAAGAAGGAGGGGTATTCCTTTCTGTTACTCAGACAAGCACAAGTGGCAAAGTGGCTAATCTAATAGAAAAGAAAAGGAGGGAAACAAAACATAACATTGATAACATTTGAGTATAAGTAAAACTTTGGCAAAATATTGACTTTGTTGAGGGTCACTCCATACTGACTGCATCATAAGACACATTCACATAATTACAAGCATATTGTAAAAAGGAACAGGTTGAAATCAGTCAAAAATGAACAGACAATTGTTGACAAATAATTACCACCGGTGTTTGGAAAATCCCCAAAATTTGCAGCATCACAATGGTTGAGGAGGACTCAGAGGCCCCGATGATGGCATGAACAGATGACTGTCTTGAGCAGGTTTTACCCGAAGTCCTTTCGTGCCCATTCATTAGACTCATCACGGCACGCATTGAAGGCAATGTTGACCCACAGCTGTCAAATACCTTATAACCAATTGAGATATTAGGCAGCAGAGAGCTGCTATTGTTGATCTCCTGGATAGCAAAAATCATCGTTTGGGCAAAAAGAAATTCTCTAAAATGTATCCTGAAAAGAGTAAGAACAATTTTGACGAACAGTTTTCCGACTTTTTTGGTTAAAAAACAACAAATGAGAAAGGAGACGACAAACATTACCTGGAACATACAAGAGATTCTGGAGCATTTGTGAAGGAGAGAGAAGGCTTTGATATTTGGCTATGGATAGAGAAAGCTCCTCCAATAGTGATATCTCCTTCCTTAGATAACAAAGGAAACTCTGGGCTCCCCAACATCTCACAAAGTGCAGTGTCATCCACTGCTCCACAGACTCCCACAAAGAGAACAAAGAGAACCATTAGATTGACACAGTTGAACATCTGGTACTAACAGGCACAAATGTGACATGTGCACACAAACCTGTACTCTGCAATATGTTATTCTATCACTGACCAAAACATGTATCTCCTTTCATGGGTAGAGCTTTATACTTCTGCATGTGATCATGACTGAGATCTTCTTATGAAATCACTGTATGATGACGTCAGATTGTTTTGCTCCTCTTCTTTTGTCTTAATATCTGCCTTTATGTACAACAATGAAAAGGAAAAACAGCAAAAAGAAAAGCTGAAAATCTAACTCAATAATCAGGAGAAGATCTAGAGAAACACTACGAAATATATTTAGACATATATTTGAAACCAAAATTTGAATAAGTGCATTGATTGTGTTCTTAAAATGATAATATACAGAAGAGTATATACAAAACAATGATGCGCTTGGTCTTCTAATTTATGCTCATTTGGGGCAGTTCACTTTAAAGGTTTTAGACCCAGATATAAAACAATGAGTACATGAGAGTGTACTCCCTGACACTGCATTTGATCTTCATGTGAAGAAAGATTTTGAGTGTATAGCTATATATTATAACATTTCAACAGTTTTGGAGCAGCATATCAACACAAATCAGGTGGTAGTGGACCAGTGTAAACCATAAAACAATAAACAATAAAATCCCTCCACACATGGCTGTGCTCAACTATTTACATCATTGGCGTGTTTATGTGGGGTGGTGGGCATATGTTATCATACTTTATGTGTTTATTTAATATTAAACAATGTATCCTTACTTATGTTAAAAAATCAATAAATACATAAAAAATAAACATAATATTTCAGCCCAGTATTCCAAAGAACTGCGTCTATATTGAATGATTGTACACCTTAATATTAAGTACAATGCCGGTGTTCAGTGCCATGTAGTTAGTTGTGTGGATGTTATAGCAGTGAATGGACATGTAGCAAGTCTGACTTCAAGCAGGAGACTAGAGTTTGGATCCCCTTTACCATTTACTGTTTTTATTAATTATATCCTCAGTCTTTCACTTAAGTTTTGCAGATATTGTATAAATTGGAAATTCTAAAAACGTTGGAATTTAAATTAATCAGGGGCTTCACTGAATTGTCAAATATTCTTATTATTTAATACCATTGCATATGGATACAATACATATGTATAGTATATGTACATATTAATAAATAAGTAGTATTATTTGAATAGATTTATCACAATTACAATATATTAACTGTCCAGCAGGTAGCACTGAAGAACAGCCTTTTATTTAGCACGCTAACATGCAAAATGTTATTCTAAACATAGCATGTTTGGATTCAGTGGTTGTTAGCATGTATATTAATGCACTAATGACAGCCTTTATTCTCACTTTACTATGTTGGAATGAAACCCTGGAAAAATGCTGAATAAATATGATATATTTTATGATGTATCTTATGTTTGCTTGTGACTTTTGGTCAATGGTTCATGTGGCCTTAGGAAAGGCCTTTAACTCCTATACCACGTTTTTGTAAAACATGATCATGCTACGCTTGTGTGATGACAGTGTATGTTAAGGCCTGTACAGTAATCTTTACTTTGCAGGCCCTAATTGTGCTAATTAAAATGAAAAGGGTCATGGATAGTTTTTATTTCTTATTGTCCAATAAAATGGTAATAATACAAGTTTTACACAGTACAAAACATGTTTTGTAATTTCTTTTTATAAGATACAGATTATTATTATCATTATTTTTTCAAGCATTTTTTTTACTGTCTGTGTTACGGGTAATCACTACATTATGGAATAATATATATTACTAAAAAGAAAAAGTACCAGTTTAATTGCCAGTCAACAATGTTGAATTAACTTTGAAAAAAAAGTTATCTTTAATCGAATCCCGTTTTCCCCAACAGATGTTTTTTTGTGTTCAGTTCAGGTTTGAGTACAATAATAAAGCATTTGGGTGCAAATATACAGAGAAGTAGCCCATAACTGGAAGCTAAAATAGCAAATATCTCCACAGCCACAGTGAACTTTCCCGGAGAGCTGACATATGCTGGAATAAATGTGATCCAGACTGCACAGAATATCAGCATGCTGAAGGTGATGAATTTAGCTTCATTGAAATTATCAGGTAACTTTCTAGCCAAAAAAGCAAGTACAAAACATAACACAGCTAGGAGGCCTATATATCCTAACACAGCCCAGAACCCCACAGTTGATCCCAGGGTACACTCAAGAATAATCTTCTCTTTATAGTGTTTCATATTTTTGAAGGGAAAATGAGGGTTGATTGTCAGCCATAGTATGCAAATTACAAACTGTATGAGAGCAAAAACCAGAACACTGAGTCTCTGCTGTGCAGGCCCAAACCATTTCATCACATTACTACCTGGAAGTGTAGCCCTGAAGGCCATTAACACCACTATAGTTTTCCCCAGAACACAAGAGATACAGAGGACAAAACAACCGCGGTGTTTAGGGAATCCGACTCCACTTTCACAAAGCTATGTAGTTATGATGCGACGGGAGACGCATGTTAGTGATCTCAGTCTACAGCGGTGAAACTACAATGTTCAGGAGATGGACTACAAAGAAGCGCATCTTAGATTCCTTCGTCCATGTGTTGTTACAGTGTTGCGTCACAATGACATAAACAACCCGGTTCATAGTATAATTTTATTAACACGGTTGCAATATAAGTGAAAGAATGAATATAAAAGTGAAACCAAGGGATTGTCACAGAGAGTACAAAGGTACTAAACTGTCTCATTCAGGTTAAAAAATGCTGAATTAAATACGTTCTCCACTAACAATGTATCATATCCGTCTTTGTTGTTATGGTTGATCTGCAGATTATAATCTGATCATAAGAATATGCAGACAGTAGTTTATGAAACTCAGCTCTCTAACAGCTCTTATCATGGCGGCCACTGAGATACTTCCGGGTCATTTGACTCAGGTAGGAACCGTCCTAAGCAAAAAGGATTATTCGACCGCAGCCTTGGTGCCCCTGTTTGTCTCCTTACACTTAAACTCCGTCTCCCAGAAATCTTTGATTAAAAAATCACCCAGGCCACTGATGTTAGCCTTTTGCACAGCAAAACCCAGTGAACCTCCCAGCACACTAAAGCTGGTGGGAGTCACAAGGCTGTGAGCAGTGATCCAGGCCTCCACACCAATAAACTGCAAGCCTGTGATGTTGTGCAGACTTAACTTCTCTAGAAGGTTGTTCATCTCTACGTGGGCCAGGAAACCAACAATGACCCGGGCAGTGCTCTTTCGGATCACTTCTACAACTTTCATGAGTTTTTCTGGTTCTGCCCGGTGAAATTTCTCTGTATACTCCACAAACACTCCTTCCTCCTGGGCTGCAGCAAGGAAGATGGCCATGCTCTTGTTAAGTTATCTGTACACAGCCACAGATGTCTTGCCAAGATTTTTTTGTATAAAATAATAAAGGTGTAATTACTAGTTACTTTAATGAATAAGTTCTCTGTACACAACATATGATAAGTTATCAAATATCATGAAGTGTTATAGATTATATTTTCCAACAGTATAGAAAATAGAAACAGTAGTTTGAACAAATGTTGTCTGTGTTTTGATGCAAATTATTATTCTTGCATTCTATTTTTATAAAAAAATAAAATGTTATTTGCAGAATACAAAGAAATATGATTTATTGAAATGCTTACCTAGTTAAGTTACGAGTTATTAGGCTAATTGAAAACATTTACCGGTAGATCAAAGTGATGAACAGGTCATGGAGGTGAGGAAGAGTAGAAACTACTTCTCCTGAAAAAGGATGTTGTGTTGTACAATCTGTTCACTACATTATACAACATTGGTAAAAAGGTTATGGTCCATAACATTTACTACCTACAACACCTTAGTCAATGCATGTTTAAGACAGTATTGATGCAAATATCAACACAAAATGTGATCAGACATCTTAAATATCTTACAAATGTCGGCTTATTTTTCCTCTATTATATCATTATTTTTCTTTCTTTTTTAAATATATCTGTATCGGTCAGTAAGCTTTTACTGTGTAAATAATAAGGCCATAAATGTTAAAAGAAATGCATTTGTGTAAATTACACAATGATCATCCTCATCCATAAATTACTGTTAAATAATTTTGGCACATTCATATTTTCTTTTCTTTTACTTTACTTTACCATACATGTCACATTGCTTTTAATAAATTCTGCATTTGGATAAGAGAATTAAAGTTACACTTTTGACAACTGATCAAAATAAAGAATTTAGCACAGCTGATTGAGCAAGTCATTGGGCCATGTGATATTTAATTTGGTGTTATTGTTATTTTTCAGTCAAAGGGTTGTTAATTGCCAGCTGATATGCCTCTGAGCTCTTGTGTAATTAAAATAAATTGTTGTTTGTATGTTTGTAGATATGACTGTTAGTTTATGAAACACTTTTGACCTCTCCAGAGAGTATGTCCTTTGGGGGCTGATTGGAACATATGTGGTGAAGTGCAGGCGCCTCAGGCCTGACCATGACTTACACCTCATGCTCTCCCCACTCACAAGCACGCTAACAAACAAATAAACTCCCTCCAGAGTTCAAAGTTTCTCCAGTCTTCCTCCACACCACACCTGTTCCCTCAGCTTACACTGGAAACTTACCGTCAGGGCTGTTGCATCATGATCCCCTTAAGCGCTTTACTGGAGAATATTAGGCCTATGTCAAAACTGTGCCCTGGAACATTTGACCACGAGTTTGCGTATTGAACTCAACAAACTTTAATAATAAATATGACAAAGACAAATAATTAAGGTGGTTGTTTTTTAACCATGGGAAGGGGAATCAATGTGATGTGCTGAATGGTTACAGAAAACATCCAGTTAGATGTAAGACCCATTTCTATAATCGACACTTTAGTCTAGACAGTAACTTCCCAATGAATACATGGAAAATGAGAGATATCTTTTCTTGATCTACAATATTCTGAGGCACAACAACTGTTCAAACTGCTGATAAATGAAACTAATGAATACTACAAATAACCATTTATTGCAAGGTTTAATGGCTGAGAATTTGGCTCACATCAAGTGATTCACAGCAAGAAAAATAGGGAAGAAAGGACCCAACCCTGCAGCCTTTGCCTATTCTCACTATGTTGTTCCTGATTTTTTCCTTTAATAGTGTAATTGCACATTAAAAATTATCGATCTATCTTTCTATATGACAAGGCCAAATTATGTGAAAACCCAAACATTACACACCTGTATGACTGTTGAACATATCGCTTTAAGTAATTCCCTCCAAAACCATGGTCATTCAAATCCAGCCACAACACTCTTCTGTGAAGTCTGTCCATATCATTTCTAAAGTTGGCTGCAGGGATTTCCTCCCATTCAACCACAAGCGTGTTAGAAGTAGAAATAGATTAGTTTTGGCACTGATGTTGGGTGATACGTCCTGGCTCTGTCAGTCTTCCAACCTGCCATTTACATGGCTGTGGCTTTATGCAGGACATCATTGTCATGTTGAAAGAGTGAAGGGTCTTCACCAAACTGCCACAAAGTTGGAAGTACATTATTGTTAAAACACTGATTCAACCAGGTGTTCTAGAACCTTGTGGGATATTACTGTAGTTGGCACGTGGAAAGCTTGTGGAGACAAATACATATACAGATTTTTAGATTAGGCTCCCATAAAAAAGCATAAACTATAATATTACAAAGGAAAGAACCAATGAATATAGATGTTTGGACAGTGGAGGCTTGGACAGCAGGGGTGAAAAGCTCAGGTGGGCGGCCTAGAGACTGAACAGTAGCGGAGCAGGAATCCAAAGGTGGACGACAAACTCGTGATCTCGCTGGGCTTCGGCAGAAAAGGCCAATTGGTGATCTGGAAGATATAGATGGGCGATGGTGGAGATGGGCAACTGGTGATCCTATTGTTCGTCAGCGGAGATGGTTGACAGATGATCTGGCTAGGAATTTGTAGTAATTTGCCAGGTATCAGCTTTGATTTGCTGAGGCCCACAAGCCTTTTTTTCAGTTTGGAAACCTCCTTCCTCCTGCCCCAGTCCACAGAGATGAAACATCATTGTTCTATTATTATTTGCCATGCTGCACCAAAATGTATAAATACCATTGCAAGTTTTGAATTAACATTAAGGCACACATGATGCCACCTAGGGGTTTAGCACTCTTAGACAGTATGCCATCCACACAGAGGTGGCCAGAGCAGGCATGGACACTCTTACACCTCTTGCTGGTTGCATCTTTCTCTCAGACTGAGGAGCTGGTGTGCAGGCACAGAGGGGATCCTGAGAGCCCCCAGCTTTATAAGGATGGGGACATTATGTTGGGGGGAATATTCTCTTTTCACAGCAGCTGGAAAGACAGACATGATACCTACAATCAAAAACCACTGCCACTGCAATGCACCAGGTAAATTATACCCAATAAATCTATTTTGATTTAAAAATATCTAAGAGGAAGTTCTACTGAGTATTTGAAATGAGAAATATCCCCTGAAGTGTGTATTAATACCATAAAATACCTTTATTTATTATGCTATTGTTTCTATTTCAAGGATATTTCAAATTACAACAATTTATAACTGTATGCATCAAGTCTGAATTTCAGAGGTTTCCAGTTTGCCCAGGCTATGCTCTTTGCCTTAGAGGAGATCAATAACAGCACAGACCTACTGCCTGGAATCTCTCTGGGCTACAAGATTTATGATACATGTGGCTCCATTGCCAGAAGTGTAAGGGTTGCACTTTCATTGGCTAATGGTAATGAAGTAACATCGGCCCCTTCTGAAGCACCATGTACCAGACTTTCCCAAGTGCAGGCCATTATGGGAGAAACCTCTTCTTCTCCTTGCATGGCTATAGCTACTGTCATCGGACCCTTTTACATCCCAATGGTGGGTAAAATTGTTAAATTGTTAATAATTGTGAAAACAATATTATAATTCCTCAAATCTTCCAGCTGGTCATAGCATTATATTTCATATATTTATCTTGGGATATAATTTCTTTTTTCTTTTAGATCAGCCATTTTGCTACTTGTGCTTGTCTCAGTGATAAAACCAAGTACCCATCCTTCCTCAGAACAGTACCCAGTGACTACTACCAGAGCAGAGCTCTGGCCCAGTTGGTCAAGCATTTTGGTTGGACTTGGGTTGGAGCTATTAGAACAAATGATGATTATGGCAATAATGGCATGGCCACATTCACAGAAACTGCCAAGCGGCTGGGCATCTGTCTGGAGTACTCTGTATCTTTCTTTAGAACAGATCCACCAGACAAAATACAAAAGATAATTGACACTATCAAGACTTCTACTTCCAAGGTTATTGTCGCTTTCCTCTCTCACATGGATATGGATGTGGTATTACATGAGTTGTCTCACAACAACTTGACTGGATACCAGTGGGTAGGCACTGAGAGCTGGATATTTGATTCCCATACTGCAGCAATGGATAGGCATCACATTCTGGATGGTGCCATAGGCCTGTCCATCCCCAAAGCACATGTCAGTGGCATTAGAGAGTTCATGTTGGATGTAAAGCCGCTAAATTCATCTAGTAATGAAATGTTTACAGAGTTTTGGGAGGCATTATTTAGCTGTAAGTTCAGGCAGTCAAAGTCATCATCAGGGAATCAGAGAGGATGTACTGGACATGAAGATCTGACTGGAGTGCAAAACAGCTTTACTGATATGTCACTTATGCCAATCTTTAACAATGTCTACAAAGGAGTGTATGCTGTGGCTCACACACTTCATAGTATTCTCAACTGTAACAAAACCTGCAACAACACAGTGAAGCTTGATCCATATAAGGTGAGTCGAACACCAAGGGCGATTATCATTTGTATGTCACTATAACAAGGAAACTATGTTGTTCACATTTTAAAGTTGAGCCAATAAGCCTATGACATGTTTGTCAGATAATGATCTACATTTATGCATATCTTCTTAGATTTTACAGCTGATGAAAAAGATTCAGTTCAAAACAAAGGAAGGAGATGAGGTTTACTTTAATGAGAATGGAGACCCAGCAGCAAAGTATGACATTATAAACTGGCAGCCAACAGAAAAGGGCATTGTGGACTTTGTCACAGTTGGTCTTCATGATGCATCTTTACATGCAGATAAACAGCTGAATCTGCAAAATAAGTCTTTCATTTGGGCACAGAATTCACAACAGGTATGATACAATGTTATAACTGAAGCTGTTGAATACAGTCTATTTGAATTGTTATAATTGCCCATACATCTTCTCATGGTTGTTTTGTTCATGCAGGTGCCTTTGTCAGTTTGCAGTGAGAAGTGTCCTCCAGGAAGTCGCAAGGTTCTCCAGAAAGGAAAGCCTGTCTGCTGCTATGACTGTTTAAGATGTGCAGAGGGAGAAATAAGCAACGTTACAGGTGTAGTAATATTATACAGGTAGAAAATAAAAAAAGGCCGACAGTAATTGCTCACCTCCTTGTGGTACCTGAATGTGCAAATAGTTTTGTTCTCACCAACTGAGGTTTTGACATTTGACATTCTCACTCTGAAACTGCAATAAATGCATTCAGATTGGATGAAATTGTTTGTGCAGTATCATTGAAAATTCACATTTGAAAATATATATCATGCTTAGTTATAAGAAATAAAACATCATAAACAAAAAATAACAGATAATACCTATACTATATCTTGTACACATACAATGCAGATCATTCATACTGATATGATGTAACTGTCATAATACTATGCATTTGTTATCTTGTACTCATGTAGTGTCCGTCTTGTATGCATAGAAAATAAGCTAATTAGAGAAATAATAAAAGACAAATATACTGAGCAAATCCAACCCCTGCTTTAATATAATTTTTTTTCAGATTCTATCACCTGTGTGCGATGCTACCCTGAGTTCTGGTCAAATGAGAGAAGAGATGCCTGTGTGAAGAAGAAGGCAGAGTTTCTATCATATAAAGAGATTATGGGAGCACTGCTCACTGCAGCATCGTTATTTGGAACATGCATCACTAATGTTGTGGCACTCATTTTCTTCATATACAGAAAAACTCCCATTGTCAGGGCCAACAACTCAGAGCTCAGCTTCCTGCTGCTTTTCTCCTTGACTCTGTGTTTCCTGTGTTCTCTGACCTTCATAGGTCGGCCCACTGAGTGGTCCTGCATGCTGCGACATACAGCATTCGGTATCACCTTTGTCCTCTGTATCTCTTGTGTTCTGGGGAAAACTATAGTGGTGTTAATGGCCTTCAGGGCCACACTTCCAAGTAGTAATGTGATGAAATGGTTTGGGCCTGCACAACAGAAACTCAGTGTTCTCTGTTTCACTCTCATACAAGTTATCATATGTATCCTATGGTTAACAATTTCTCCTCCTTTTCCATTTAAGAATTTTAAGGAATTCAAGGACAAAATCATCTTAGAGTGTGCTTTGGGTTCAGCTGTAGGCTTTTGGGCTGTGCTTGGATACATTGGACTTCTGGCCATGTTTTGTTTTATTCTTGCTTTTCTGGCACGTAAACTGCCTGATAATTTCAATGAAGCCAAATTTATCACCTTTAGCATGCTGATATTTTGTGCAGTATGGATCACTTTTATCCCAGCGTATATTAGCTCTCCTGGGAAGTTCAGTGTTGCTGTAGAAATATTTGCTATTCTGGCCTCTAGTTTTGGACTGCTGTTTTGTATTTTTATTCCAAAATGTTATATTATCCTACTGAAACCTGAGAAGAATACAAAAAAGAATATGATGGGGAAGGGGGCACCAAAATAATTCTGAAAACTGAAAACCATTTAATGCATTTTTTGCTTACCATATTTGAGACTTTAAAAAAGAGATATATTATTTTATCTATCTTTCACCAGCCTAACCTATCCCTGTTGCTCTGTTTTGGTTTTACCTAATTCAACTTACATTTATCCAGGGACGGGTTACAGTGGCAGCAGGCCAAGCAGAGTAGTCCAACATGTCCCTTTCCCCAGCAACCTTTTCAACGTTACTTAAAGCACGGCATCAGCTTTTTCACTCTCTTTCTCCCTTTAGGCACCTGCTCTGGTTTTGTTATGCTGCCTTAGTTAGTTTATTTTGCTTTCACGCTCCTTTAAACCCTCACACATACTTCAAGTTTCACTAACCTTCACACCTCATACATTCATTATTCAGCGCATCTTCAACTTAGTTTAATTTGGTTCAACTGATGGCATTTGGTTTGTTTTGTAAAATAAAATGCATCTGTTTAAATGTGCATATGGTGTGTCTCCCTTTTGTTGTGGCCACTTGAGCTAGGTAGTAACAAATTGGGGCTCGTCTATTAACACCTGTTAAAAAACGAACCTGTTTTTGAGGCCTCCGCACGAAAAAAGCATGCCCATACTAAAAAGAGTATATCTCTGCAACCACAAGGTCTATTTGAATAACTTTGATTTTATTATAAAGGTAATAACTGTGAGATTTGTAAATAATGTGTAACTATCAGTATATATGTTAGTGGTTAAAAGTAAATGAAGATGGAACACAGAAAAAATGGAGAGATTGCAGGTTCGCCTAAAAAAAAAAGAAGCATTTTCACTAATGATGTTCAATACATCCATATACAGCAGTAACATACACAATGCCAAACCAAAATAATGTTTTTTGCTCTGAAATCTCTATAAAATGCATATTTTTGTTCTCAAAATCAGAGTTCTGGAAGTACCAGTGTCTGAGAATTTTTATGTGAACGTCTCACAGAGCTGAGTGAGACCTCCTGTTAACCGTCAGAGCTGGCAGAATGCAGGGAAACCGGCCGAAATGAGATTGACAGCACTGTTAGCCAATACAAGTCAGTCAGGCCAAGCTTATGGTAATTTGATAGGGGTCATTTCATAGCTGCTGACCATCCCCCATATGTACATTTTCATGAAGACCCATGGAAGCTTTGTTTTTGAGTAGAGGTTTCACACGGGCCTATTTCAGTGCAGGACCAGCGGAAATATGTCTTTCTACAGCGTTTCATAATCAGGTACGAGGCTGTTTATGTTATTTTGTTGGTTTCATAATCGTCTGAGGCTGGTGTTCTTTGGCTCAGACATAGCTGATGCTGTTGTTTATAGGGATTTGAGCGGTATGTGCGGAATCGCTAGGTTATTGGCATTCGTTTGCGTGGTCGCCATCCTATGTAGCATAAATCTAACTTGCGGTAGGTTGACATATGGCGAGTCCAGTGGCTGGCGAGATATGAATATGAATATTTGGTTATGCATTTCGTTGGTCTTGATTAGTTGTGTTTGGAGCATGTATAAATGGCTTGGATGATCTTGTAGCCGGGTTTTGCTTGTTAATCTGATATAAAACATCATTATTTTTATATTTTTTTCTCCCAGGGGTTCCCCTAAATTTCTTAACCAGTGTACCCAGAGAGCCCCCTGAACTGGGGGCTTCGGGGAGACGTTGTTTTTATCTTAGTTTGGTAAAAAAGTTTGTTTGGTAATGCAGGTGGTGGCAGGCGCATGATGTTGATTGCTCGGCTGACTAGTTGGTGCGGTCCAGCTGTGTGCTGTTTTGGCTGCGTGCTTTTTTACCAGAGCTGCGTTGGTTCTTTGCTCTAGTTCCTGGTTTTGTGGGGAATTTACGATGTGTCTTTATGCAGGAAACCCTGGTTTTTGACCTGGGTAAGGATAGTTGTGTGCCGTTCACAATTCCGGTTAAGAGCTCCTTATTTGCTTCACTAGTCTCCATTTGGCAGTAGGGTGCTTCGAGTAGGGTAGGGTGATTGTGTCTGTTTCTGTTTTTCTTGTAGTGTGGTAGGAAGCGGTTAACCCATAGTTTTTTTTGGACAGCTAAATATCAGGGCTTAATCTACAAGATTTTCATATTGACCAATATGAAAATATATATATATATATATATATATATATATAAACAACAACATTTAATACAGTTCATAAAAGCAGAGAATAAAATCCACATTTTCATAAAAAAAACATATTTGGTTTAACTTGTTTGGTTCCCTCTTGTGGCATGAGTTCAACCATGACACCTTCCCTCTTGTTGTTGAAGGTGTACAAAGCCCTGTCATAAGCATTAGAGCAGATTGGACTGGCCTGAAGAGCAGAGCTGAGCAGAGTTGAGCAGAGATGCCATTGTTGAGGTTGCTCGTCTTGGTGTCATGTTTGGGGTTTTAGGTGGTCACTTCCTGTCTTATTTTGAAAAGTTCCCTGTCTTGTGTTTCCCCGGGTCCCTTCACTTCCTGTCCTTGTGATTGTCTAATTGAATCATCCTGTGTCTGATCACCTGCACCTGCACCTCCCCTGTGTATTTAAGCCCTGTTTGTCTTGTGCCTCCTTGTCCGTTCGTCTGCTTTTCTTGGACTGTTTCCCGCTTAGTGTTTCCCGCTTAGTGTTTCCCGCTTAGTGTTTCCCGTTTAGTGTTTCCCGCGTTTGGCTCGATCCTGTTCTGGTTCGCCTAGTCGTTTCATTAAATTCCTTGTTTTGAACTCAACTACGCGCGTCATCATGAGTCTGCATTTGGGTCCTGCCTTCTTCGTTCCGCTGAACATGACACTTGGTTGTGCTGAAGGGAAAGATGGAAAAAGGAGACTCTGTGTGCCGACTGCAAGGCTCAGCACAACCACCTGAACTGGCCCAAGATGGCAACCTTGTAATCAAAGGCATATTTTAATTTCGCACAACGCAGGATTATATAATAAACAGATTTCAGACATTTTCAGAAGTACTAAAATGCAACAAGTATGTATTGTTAGCTCTATTTTAAATGGGTATGTGTATTTTGTATTGCATTTGAGACAAATCTATATTATTTCTTTCATCAACCCAGCTTAAATTTTAGAGAATTTAAATTTGCTCAAGTGGTTATATTTGAGATAAACAAGAACACTGATTTGCTCCCTAATTTAAACTGGGCTACAAGATATATGATAAATGTGCAACTGTGTACATTCTGAGAGCTGCACTTGCCCTGGTGAGCGGACTAAAGGGAGAAGTCAGTGATGACAACTGCAATAAATCTGAGACAGTGCATGTTATCTTGGGACATTCAGGATCGAGACCAACTATTGCATTTGCACAAGTTGTTGGAAGGTTCCATATACCTGTGGTAAGTCATAGATGAATGGTCAATGCAGTTAATGTGAAGTATTTTTTTACTTTGAGTTAAGTGTGTTCTTAGAAATATCTACATTATGAAGCTATATGGTCATTATGTAAGAATCTTAAATATTTGCTCTACCATTAACATGTTTGTATAATTAACTGCAGATCAGTCATTTTGCCACCTGTGCCTGTCTGAGCAACAGGAAAGAGTACCCCACTTTTTTCAGAAATATTCCCAGTGACTATTACCAGAGCAGAGCACTGGCAAAGCTGGTCAAGCACTTTGGTTGGACCTGGATTGGGGCTCTAGCTGTGGAAAACGAATATGGTCTTAATGGCATTGCTGCATTTATCCAAGCTGCACAAGAATATGGAGTGTGCATTGAGTATTCTGAAGTATTCTCATCGTCACATCCTCCTGACAGCCTGCAGAGAATAATAAAGATCATTAAGCATGCCACTTCCAAAGTGATTATGGCTTTTATGTCTCACAGAGAAATTAATTTGCTGGCAAAAGAGTTGTTCAAACAGAACATTACAGGACTGCAGTTGGTTGGCAGTGACGCCTGGATGACAGATGACTCTCTTACTGACAGTGAGGGACACAGCATCCTGGTGGGCTCACTAGGCTTCACTGTGAGCAAAGCTAAGATCCTGGGGCTGGAGGAGCACCTTAGGCAGCTCCACCCATCACAGTTTCCTGACAGTCAGTTTGTCAGAGATTTCTGGGAACACGTGTTTGACTGCATCCTGACTCTGAATAACACTGCAAACACACAAAGAAAGCCATGCAGCGGCTTTGAGAGCTTTCAGACTGTTCAATCAAAGTTCACTGATGGGTCTGAGCTGACATTCACCAATAATGTATAAAAATGTCAGTTTACGCAGTGACTCATGCTCTTGACAACCTGATTAAACATATATTACCGTATAAAAGAAAAGGAGGGAAACAAAACATAACATTGATAACATTTGAGTATAAGTAAAACTTTGGAAAAATGTTGACTTTGTTGAGGGTCACTCCATACTGACTGCATCATAAGACACATTCAGATAATTACAAGCCTATTGTAAAAAGGAACAGGTTTTTGAACAGACAATTGTTGACAAATAATTACCACCGATATTTGGAAAATCCCCAAAATTTGTAGCATCACAATGGTTGAGGAGGACTCAGAGGCCCTGATGATGGCATGAACAGATTACTGTTTTGAACAGGTTTTACCCTAAGTCCTTTCGTGCCCATTCATTAGACCCATCACAGCACGCATTGAAGGCAATGTTGACCCACAGCTGTCAAATACCTTGTAACCAATTAAGATATTAGGCAGCAGAGAGCTACTATTTGTTGATCTCCTGGATGGCAGAAATCATCGTTTGGGCAAAATGAAATTCTCTAAAATGTATCCTGAAAAGAGTAAGAACAGTTTTGACGAACAGTTTTCCGACTTTTTTGCATAAAAAAAACAACAAATGAGAAAGGAGACGACAAACATTACCTGGAACATACAAGAGATTCTGGAGCATTTGTGAAGGAGAGCGAAGGCTTTGATATTTGGCTATGGATAGAGAAAGCTCCTCAAATAGTGATATCTCCTTCCTTAGATAACAAAGGAAACTCTGGGCTCCCCAACATCTCACAAAGTGCAGTGTCATCCACTGCTCCACAGACTCCCACAAAGAGAACAAAGAGAACCATTAGATTGATACATCTGGTACTAATAGGCCCATATGTGACACACAAGCTTGTACTTTAATATGTTATTCTATCACTGACCAAAACATGTATCTCCTTTCATTGGCAGAGCTTTATACTTCTGCATATCAACACAAATATTAAGTACAATGGAGATGTTCAGTGCCATGTAGTTAGTTGTGTGGATGTTATAGCAGTGAAAGGACAGGTAGCAAGTCTGACTTCAAGCAGGAGACTAGAGTTTGGATCCCCTTTACCGTTTACTGTTTTTATCAATCATATCCTCAGTCTTTCACTTAAGTTTTGCAGATATTGTATAAATTGGAAATTCTAAAAACGTTGGAATTTAAATTAATCAGGGGCTTCACTGACTTGTCAAATATTCTTGTTATTTAATACCATTGCATATGGATACAATACATATGTATAGTATATGTAAATATTAATAAATAAGTAGTATTATTTGAATAGATTTATCACAATTACAATATATTAACTGTCCAGCAGGTGGCACTAAATAACAGTCTTTTATTTAGCACGCTAACATGCAACATGTTATTCTAAACATAGCATGTTTGGATTCAGTGGTTGTTAGCATGTATGTTAATGCACTAATGACAGCTTTTATTCTCACGTTACTATGTTGGAATGAAACCCTGAAAAAACCCTGAAAAAACTCTGAATAAATATGATATATATTATATGATGTATCTTGTGTTTGCTTGTGACTTTTGGTCGTTGGTTCATGTGCCCTTAAGAAAGGCCTTTAACTCCTATACCACGTTTTTGTAAGGCAAGACAAGGCAAGGCACGTTTATTTGAATAGCACTTTTCAACAACAAGGCAATTCAAAGTGCTTCACATAAAACCATTAAGCATCAAAACATAATGCAAAGAAAGAAAAAAAGAAGATTTAAAAACAATTAAGAACATTCATTTAAACATTGAAAACAATATTAAAAACAGTTAGTAAAACATAAAAAATACTAAAAAAATAGAATCAAAGTTGCAGTGCAGTTTAAGAAATAAAATACAGTAGTGAGATGCAGAAATTGATTAAGATCCTTGAATCTGGTTCAATTAAAGGCAACAGCAAACAGAAGAGTCTTCAATCTGGATTTAAAGGAGTTTAGGGTCTCCGCAGACCTGCAGCTTTCAGGGACTTTGTTCCAGATATGTGGAGCAGAAAAACTGAACGCTGCTTCTCCATGTTTAGTTCTGACTCTTGGAACAGAAAGTAGACCAGTCCCAGACGACCTCAGGGGTCGGGATGGTTCATAAGGTAGCAGCATATCAGAAATGTATTTAGGCCCTAAACCATTCTGTGCTTTATAAACAACAGCAGGATTTTAAAGTCAATTCTTTGTTGGACAGGAAGCCAGTGCAAAGACCTCAGAACTGGAGTGATGTGATCCACTTTCTTGATCTGAGTGAGGACTCGAGCTGCAGCGTTCTGAATCAGCTGCAGCTTTCTGATTGACTTTTTACAGAGACCTGTAAACACACCGTTACAGTAGTCCAGTCTACTGAAGATAAAAGCGTGGACAAGTTTTTCCAAATCCTGTTGAGACATAAGTCCTCTAATCCTTGCTATATTCTTCAAGTGATAGTAGGCTGATTTTGTAATTGTCTTGATATGGCTGTTCAAGTTGAGGTCTGAATCCATAACTACACCTAGGTTTCTGGCTTGGTTTGTGGTTTTTAACATCAGTGATTGAAGCTGAGCGCTGACTTTCAATCGTTCATCCTTGCTACCAAAAACTATTACTTCTGTTTTATCTTTATTTAATTGAAGGAAATTCTGGCACATCCAGTTGTTGATTTGTTCAATGCATTTACTCAGCCCTTGTATGGGATTATAATCCCCTGGTGATATAGTTATGTAGATTTGTGTGTCGTCTGCATAATTATGATAACACACTTTGTTGTTTTCCATAATCTGAGCCAGTGGAAGCATGTAGATGTTGAACAGAAGAGGTCCCAGTATTGAACCTTGGGGAACACCACATGTCACCCTAGTCAGCTCTGATGTGTAATTTGCTACAGACACAAAGTATTCTCGGTCCTTCAAGTAGGATTCAAACCAGTTAAGTGCTGCGCCAGAGAGTCCTACCCAGACCTTTAGTCTGTCTAGGAGTATGTCATGGTCGACCATGTCGAATGCAGCACTGAGATCCAGTAATACTAAGACTGAGATTCTGCCACTGTCTTTGTTTAAGTTGATGTCGTTGAAAACTTTAACAAGAGCAGTTTCAGTACTGTGGTGCTGTCGAAAGCCGGACTGGAAAACATCAAAACAGTTATTTACAGCTAAGAAGTTGTTCAGCTGTTGAAAAACCACTTTTTCTATTATTTCACTTAAAAATGGGAGGTTTGATATTGGCCTATAATTTTTCATTATTGCGGGGTCTAAACTAGCCTTCTTTAGGAGTGGTTTAATAACTGCAGTTTTTAGGGCTTGTGGGAAAACACCTGAGAGGAGCGAGGTGTTTACAATTTGTAGAATATCAGTGGTCATGCAGTGTGAAATATTTTTGAAAAAGTGTGTCGGTAGAATATCTAAACAGCAGTAGGATGATTTCAGATGTTGTATAATGTCTTCTAGGTTACTTTGAGTGATTGAATGAAATTGTGTCATGATATTTGGATGTTATTTAAATATGGGGACAACACATGTCATATGGTTGATGTGGAGGCACCGACTGCTTGTCTAATTTTCTGAATTTTGTCAGTAAAAAAGGAAGCAAATTGATTGCATGCCCAGGTGGATTGGAGCTCAGCAGTTACTGACACTGGAGGGTTTGTTAGCCTGTTGACGGTAGCAAATAAGGCGCGTGCATTGTTATTGTTTTTGGTTATAATGTCAGAGAAGAAGGACTGCCTTGCATTTCTAAGTTCCAAATTATAATTGCAAAGTCTCTCTTTATAGATGAAACATGTTCATGCTATGCTTGTGTGATGAAACATTTTCATGCTACGCTTGTGTGATGACAGTGTATGTTCAGGCCTGTACAGTAATCTTTACTTTGCAGGCCCTAATTGTGCTAATTAAAATGAAAAGGGAGGGTCATGGATAGTTTTTATTTTCTTATTGTCCAATAAAATGTAAAAAATAAAGTTTTACACAGTACAAAACATGTTTTGTAATTTGTTTTATAAGATACAGATTATTATTATCATTATTTTCTCAAGCATTGTTTTACTGTCTGTTTTACGGTTAATCATTACATTATTGAATAATATATATTACTAAAAATAAATGTTGAATTAAATAAAAAAAAAATAAAAAAGTTATCTTTAATCAAATCCCGTTTTCGCCAACAGATGTTTTTTTGTGTTCCGTTCAGGTTTGAGTACAATAATAAAGCATTTGGGTGCAAATATACAGAGAAGTAGCCCATAACTGGAAGCTAAAATAGCAAATATCTCCACAGCCACAGTGAACTTTCCCGGAGAGCTGACATATGCTGGAATAAATGTGATCCAGACTGCACAGAATATCAGCATGCTGAACGTGATGAATTTAGCTTCATTGAAATTATCAGGTAACTTTCTAGCCAAAAAAGCAAGTACAAAACATAACACAGCTAGGAGGCCTATATATCCTAACACAGCCCAGAACCCCACAGTTGATCCCAGGGTGCACTCAAGAATAATCTTCTCTTTATAGAGTTTCATATTTTTGAAGGGAAAAGGAGGGTTGATTGTCAGCCATACTATACAAATTACAACCTGTATGAGAGTGAAAGCCAGAACACTGAGTCTCTGCTGTGCAGGCCCAAACCATTTCATCACATTACTACCTGGAAGTTTAGCCCTGAAGGCCATTAACACCACTATAGTTTTCCCCAGAACACAAGAGATAGAGAGGACAAAAGTGATGCCGAATGCTGTGTGTCGGAGCATGCAAGACCATTCAGAAGGCCGGCCTATGAAGGTCAGAGAACACAGGAAACACAGAGTCAAGGAGAAAAGCAGCAGGAAGCTCAGCTCAGAGTTGTTGGCCTTCACCAAGGGAGAGTCCTTATTGATCAAGAATAGAGTGGCCACAATTAAAGTAAGGAACACACCAAACAAAGTGAAAAAAACAAGGATTATACCCATAACCTCAGTGAAGTTGAGGAACTCAACATTTTTCAGTACACATGCATCTCTGTTTTGATTGGACCAATACTCTTCAGGACACTTTTTGCAGTCATTAGAATCTGTAATAGGAAAATTCTCACCATTATTGTGATTCTATCAGTTACATTCTAAAAATGTAAATATGAAACTGTATCATAGTGAACTTTAGCATGATACATAGAGTGTGGAAAGCAAACAATGTATGCAAATTACCATATCTAAGATCTGTGGTACATATACCTGTGCTGTTGCTGATTTCTCCCTCTGCACATGGTATGCAGTCATAGCAGCAGACTGGTTTTCCTTTCTGAAGGACTTTATGAGTTCCTAGACGACATCTTTTACTGCACACTGACACAGGCAACTTTAAATCAAAGAAGAGGATGGATGTTAAGTTTTTATAAACAACCATTCAGGACGAAATATTTTAAAGCCTTGCAATGCATTACTGTCAAAAATTATATTTACCTCTGTCTTCCCTCCAGGCCACATTATGGCTTCAGTCTTGAGGACAAACTTCTGTCCGGGAGGTAGAGAGGCATCATAATAGCCGACAGGTTTAAATTGGACCGAGTCATCTGATCCACGCTGCCAGTTCACCACCTCATACCTAGCCACAGTTGCGCCAGTGCTGTCAAACCACACTTGGTCTCCGTTATTAATGGTAAAATTGACCTGCTTCAAAGACTCCACCACCTAAAAAACGATAAGACAATATGTCAACATGTAAATGAAGAAAGCTAATTAATAAACCGTACAGTAATCTGTCCTTTTTACCTGCCAAGGAGTAACCTTTATCGTCCTGTCACACCCCTGACTTTTTGAGCACTTTAGAATGCTGTGCAGAGAATGGGCCACAGCATAGATAGCTCTGTAGATGTTATTAGAGTATCGCAGCTCTGCAACATCATCATCATTGTCTATAAGCTCAATTAGATCCTGGTTTGCTTTGCATGGCGCTGTTTCTGCCTTGGTGCCCCTGTTTGTCTCCTTACACTTAAACTCCGTCTCCCAGAAATCTTTGATTAAAAAATCACCCAGGCCACTGATGTTAGCCTTTTGCACAGCAAAACCCAGTGAACCTCCCAGCACACTAAAGCTGGTGGGAGTCACAAGGCTGTGAGCAGTGATCCAGGCCTCCACACCAATAAACTGCAAGCCTGTGATGTTGTGCAGACTTAACTTCTCTAGAAGGTTGTTCATCTCTACGTGGGCCAGGAAACCAACAATGACCCGGGCAGTGCTCTTTCGGATCACTTCTACAACTTTCATGAGTTTTTCTGGTTCTGCCCGGTGAAATCTTTCTGTATACTCCACACACACTCCTTCCTCCTGGGCTGCAGCAAGGAAGATGGCCATGCCGTTGTTGCCATAGTCACTGTCACTGTTGACTGCCCCGACCCAGGTCCAGCCAAAATGCTTGACCATCTGGGCAAGAGCTCGACTTTGGTAGCGATCGCTGGCAATAGTTCGAAAGAAAGAGGGATACTCCTTCCTATTGCTCAAACACTCACAAGTAGCTGAATGACTTATCTGAGAATACACAACGAGAGATAACCAATAAGAAGAATTTGCACATAATATACACAGTGATACATAAATATTGCTCGTACCACAGGTATTTTGAACGGTCCAGTAGTATGGGACAGCACGATGGTTGAAGAGGATTCAGACTCCCCGATAATAGCATGAACAGCTGATTGACCCGAACAGCTCTTTCCTACAGTCCACTCATCACCGTTCATCAGGGCCATCACAGCACGCATTGAGGATAATGTTGAGCCACAGTTGTCATAAATACGGTATCCAATCGAAACATTGGGAAGAAGAAATCGGCTTTTGTTTATTTCTTGGATTGCAAAGATCATGGTCTGTGCAAATCGTAACTCCCTGAGGTTCACACTGAGACAAAAAGAGCAAAATTAAACTTTGTTCACTGTGACACAACTCATGAGGACATATTTTTATACGTAGTTCAAAATTACCTGGAACATGTGAGACGTGATGGTTTCTCTGTAAAGGAAAGCGGTGGTTGTGTGATTTTGCTATGGATGGAAAAGGCTCCCCCAATCATGACATCTCCCTCCTTAGACAGCAGAGGGAACTCTCGACTCCCCAGGATCTGACAGAAACGAGCTTCCTCCTTCGCTGCTCCAAATGCCAACAGATGCCCCAAGAAAATCAGCCCTATTATCACGTGTGACATTTTACACTCTCAAATCCTGATTGTGCAGATCTACCCAGCCAAGTCGGAATCAACGCATCTTAAATGTGACATTTTATTATCTTGGTTGACGGTAGGGGTCACTGGTCTCTTACCAACCAATGAGAGATGAGTGGGATAGGACAGTCTTGAGTGTGTCTTGCCATGATTTTTTTGTATGAAATAATAAAGGTGTAATTACTAGTTACTTTAATGAATAAGTTCTCTGTACACAACATATGATAAGTTATCAAATATCATGAAGTGTTATAGATTACATTTTCCAACAGTATAGAAAATAGAAACAATAATAGCTTCACAGTAATATTGTAATATATATAAAATACTTTTACTTAGAATTGTCTAAGTACAGTATATTTTGCTGACAATACTTCTGTACTTGCAATGACAAATATGGTAGAAGCCACAGCTCCTACACTATGTTACATTACACATTAATATCATTCATGAATATATTCAGCTTCTCCCAGTGTTGCTAATTAAAAAAGAATAAGTGATGAAAAAAGTGTTTTTACATTGTGATGCGTTGAAGACACTATTGATGCAAATATCAACACAAAATGTGATCAGACATCTTAAATATCTTACAAATGTCGGCTTATTATATCATTATCTTTCTTTTTTTCAAATATATCTGTATCGGCCAGTAAGCTTTTACTGTGTAAATAATGGAGGCCATAAATGTGAAAAAATGCATTTGTGTAAATTACACAATGATCATCCTCATCCATAAATTACTGTTAAATGATTTCGGCACATTTATATTTTCTTTTCTTTTACTTTACCTTACATGTAACATTGCTTTTAGTAAATTCTGCATTTGGATAAGAGAATTAAAGTTACACTTTTGACAACTGATCAAAATAAAGAATTTAGCACAGCTGATTTAGCAAGTCATTGGGCCATGTGATATTTAATTTGGTGTTATTGTTATTTTTCAGTCAAAGGGTTGTTAATTGCCAGCTGATATGCCTCTGAGCTCTTGTGTAATTAAAATAAATTGTTGTTTGTATGTTTGTAGATATGACTGTTAGTTTATGAAACACTTTTGACCTCTCCAGAGAGTATGTCCTTTGGGGGCTGATTGGAACATATGTGGTGAAGTGCAGGCGCCTCAGGCCTGACCATGACTTACACCTCATGCTCTCCCCACTCACAAGCACGCTAACAAACAAATAAATCCCTCCAGAGTTCAAAGTTTCTCCAGTCTTCCTCCACACCACACCTGTTCCCTCAGCTTACACTGGAAACTTACCGTCAGGGCTGTTGCATCATGATCCCCTTAAGCGCTTTACTGGAGAATATTAGGCCTATGTCAAAACTGTGCCCTGGAACATTTGACCACGAGTTTGCGTATTGAACTCAACAAACTTTAATAATAAATATGACAAAGACAAAGAATTAAGGTGGTTGTTTTTTAACCATGGGAAGGGGAATCAATGTGATGTGCTGAATGGTTACAGAAAACATCCAGTTAGATGTAAGACCCATTTCTATAATCGACACTTTAGTCTAGACAGTAACTTCCCAATGAATACATGGAAAATGAGAGATATCTTTTCTTGATCTACAATATTCTGAGGCACAACAACTGTTCAAACTGCTGATAAATGAAACTAATGAATACTACAAATAACCATTTATTGCAAGGTTTAATGGCTGAGAATTTGGCTCACATCAAGTGATTCACAGCAAGAAAAATAAGAAAGAAAGGACCCAACCCTGCAGCCTTTGCCTGTTCTCACTATGTTCCTGTTTTTTCCTGTAACAGTGTAATTGCACATTACAAACTATCTATCTATCTTTCTATATGACAAGGCCAAATTATGTGAGAACCCAAACATTACACACCTGTATGACTGTTGAACATATCGCTTTAAGTAATTCCCTCCAAAACCATGGTCATTCAAATCCAGCCACAACACTCTTCTGTGAAGTCTGTCCACATAATTTCTAAAGTTGGTTTCAGGGATTTTCTCCCATTCAGCCACAAAAGTGTTAGAAGTAGAAATAGATTAGTTTTGGCACTGATGTTGGGTGATACGTCCTGGCTAAGTCTCAGTTCAACACAAAGTTGTTTGATTGGGTTGAGGTCATGGCTCTGTCAGTCTTCCAACCTGCCATTTACATGGCTGTGGCTTTATTCAGGACATCATTGTCATGTTGACAGAGTGAAGGGTCTTCACCAAACTGCCACAAAGTTGGAAGTACATTTTTGTTAAAACACTGATTCACAACCAGGTGTTCTAGTACCTTGTGGGTTTTACTGCAGTTGGCATGTGGAAAGCTTGTGAAGAAAAACATCTGTACAGATTTTTGGATTAGGCTCCCATAAAAAGCATAAATGGTAAAATTACATAAGAAAGAACCAATAAATATAGATTGTTTGGACAGTGGAGGCTTGGACAACACGGCAGAAAAGCTTAGGTGGGTGGCCTAGAGACTGAACAGTAGCGGAGAAGGAGTCCAAAGGTGGACAACGGACTCGTGATCTCGCTGGGCTTTGGCAGAGAAGGCCAACTGGTGATCTGGAAGATATAGATGGGCGACGGTGGAGATGGGCAACTGGTGATCCTATTGTTCGTCAGCGGAGATGGTTGACAGATGATCTGGCTAGGAATCCATGGAGATGGCATGGATGGTAATTTGTAATTTGCCAGGTTTCAGCTTTGATTTGCTGAGGCCCACAAGCCTTTTTTTCAGTTTGGAAACCTCCTTCCTCCTTCCACACTCCACAGAGATGAAACATTATTGTTCTATTATTATTTGCCATTCTGCACCAAAATGTATAAATACCATTGCAAGTTTTGAATTAACATTAAGGCACACATGATGCCACCTAGGGGTTTAGCACTCTTAGACAGTATGCCATCCACACAGAGGTGGCCAGAGCAGGCATGGACACTCTTACACCTCTTGCTGGTTGCATCTTTCTCTCAGACTGAGGAGCTGGTGTGCAGGCAGAGAGGGGATCCTGAGAGCCCCCAGCTTTATAAGGATGGGGACATTATGTTGGGGGGAATATTCTCTTTTCACAGCAGCTGGAAAGACCGACAGGATACCTACAATCAAAAACCACTGCCACTGCAATGCACCAGGTAAATTATACCCAATAAATCTATTTTGATTTAAGAATATCTAAGAGGAAGTTCTACTGAGTATTGAAATGAGAAATATCCCCTGTAGTGTGTATTAATGCCATCAAATACTTTTATTTATTAAGCTATTGTTTCTATTTCAAGGATATTTCAAATTACAACAATTTATAACTGTATGCATCAAGTCTGAATTTCAGAGGTTTCCAGTTTGCCCAGGCTATGCTCTTTGCCTTAGAGGAGATCAATAACAGCACAGACCTACTGCCTGGAATCTCTCTGGGCTACAAGATTTATGATGCATGTGGCTCCATTGCCAGAAGTGTAAGGGTTGCGCTTTCATTGGCTAATGGTAATGAAGTAGCATCGGCCCTTTCCGAAGCACCATGTACCAGACTTTCCCAAGTGCAGGCCATTATGGGAGAAACCTCTTCTTCTCCTTGCATGGCTATAGCTACTGTCATCGGACCCTTTCACATCCCAATGGTGGGTAAGATTGTTAAATTGTTAATAATTGTGAAAACAATATTATAATTCCTCAAATCTTCCAGCTGGTCATAGCATTATATTTCATATCGTTATCTTAGGATATCATTTCTTTTTTCTTTTAGATCAGCCATTTTGCTACTTGTGCTTGTCTCAGTGATAAAACCAAGTACCCATCCTTCCTCAGAACAGTACCCAGTGACTACTACCAGAGCAGAGCTCTGGCCCAGTTGGTCAAGCATTTTGGTTGGACTTGGGTTGGAGCTATTAGAACAAACGATGATTATGGCAATAATGGCATGGCCACATTCACAGAAACTGCCCAGCGGCTGGGCATCTGTCTGGAGTACTCTGTATCTTTCTTTAGAACAGATCCACCAGACAAAATACAAAAGATAATTGACACTATCAAGACTTCTACTTCCAAGGTTATTGTCGCTTTCCTCTCTCACATGGATATGGATGTGGTATTACATGAGTTGTCTCACAACAACTTGACTGGGTACCAGTGGGTAGGCACTGAGGGCTGGATATTTGATTCCCAAACTGCAGCAATGGATAGGCATCACATTCTGGATGGTGCCATAGGCCTTTCCATCCCCAAAGCACATGTCAGTGGCGTTAGAGAGTTCATGTTGGATGTAAAGCCGCTCAATTCATCTAGTAATGAAATGTTTACAGAGTTTTGGGAGGCATTATTTAGCTGTAAGTTCAGGCAGTCAAAGTCATCATCAGGGAATCAGAGAGGATGTACTGGACATGAAGATCTGACTGGAGTGCAAAACAGCTTTACTGATATGTCACTTATGCCAATCTTTAACAATGTCTACAAAGGAGTATATGCTGTGGCTTACACACTTCATAATATTCTCAAATGTAACAAAACCTGCAACAACACAGTGCAGCTTGATCCATATAAGGTGAGTCGAACACCAATGACGATTATCATTTGTATGTCACTATAACAAGGAAACTATGTTGTTCACATTTTAAAGTTGAGCCAATAAGCCTATGACATGTTTGTCAGATAATGATCTACATTTATGCATATCTTCTTAGATTTTACAGCTGATGAAAAAGATTCAGTTCAAAACAAAGGAAGGAGATGAGGTTTACTTTAATGAGAATGGAGACCCAGCAGCAAAGTATGAAATTATAAACTGGCAGCCAACAGAAAAGGGCATTGTGGACTTTGTCACAGTTGGTCTTCATGATGCATCTTTACATGCAGATAAACAGCTGAATCTGCAAAATAAGTCTTTCATTTGGGCACAGAATTCACAACAGGTATGATACAATGTTAGAACTGAAGCTGTTGAATAGTCTCAGTCTATTTGAATTGTTACAATTGCCCATACATCTTCTCATGGTTGTTTTGTTCATGTAGGTGCCTTTGTCAGTTTGCAGTGAGAAGTGTCCTCCAGGAAGTCGCAAGGTTCTCCAGAAAGGAAAGCCTGTCTGCTGCTATGACTGTTTAAGATGTGCCGAGGGAGAAATAAGCAACGTTACAGGTGTAGTAATATTATACAGGTAGAAAGTAATTGCTCACCTCCTTGGTACCTGAATATGCAAATAGTTTTGTTCTCACCAACTGAGGTTTTGACATTTGACATTCTCACTCTGAAAATGCAATAAATGCATTCAGAGTGGATGAAATTGTTTGTACAGTATCATTGAAAATTGACATTTGAAATTATATATCATGCTTAATGAAACAACATAAACAAAAAATAACATAATACCTATACTATATCTTGTACACATACAATGCAGATCATTCATACTGATATGATGTAACTGTCATAATACTATGCATTTGTTTTCTTGTACTCATGTAGTGTCTGTCTTGTATGCATAGAAAATATGCAAATTGGAGAAATAATAAAAGACAAATATACTGAGCAAATCCAACCCCTGCTGTAATATATTTTTTTTCAGATTCTATCACCTGTGTGCGATGCTACCCTGAGTTCTGGTCAAATGAGAGAAGAGATGCCTGTGTGAAGAAGAAGGCAGAGTTTCTATCATATAAAGAGATTATGGGAGCACTGCTCACTGCAGCATCGTTATTTGGAACATGCATCACTAATGTTGTGGCACTCATTTTCTTCATATACAGAAAAACTCCCATTGTCAGGGCCAACAACTCAGAGCTCAGCTTCCTGCTGCTTTTCTCCTTGACTCTGTGTTTCCTGTGTTCTCTGACCTTCATAGGTCGGCCCACTGAGTGGTCCTGCATGCTGCGACACACAGCATTCGGCATCACCTTTGTCCTCTGTATCTCTTGTCTTCTGGGGAAAACTATAGTGGTGTTAATGGCCTTCAGGGCCACACTTCCAAGTAGTAATGTGATGAAATGGTTTGGGCCTGCACAGCAGAAACTCAGTGTTCTGTTTTTCACTCTCATACAAGTTGTCATATGTATCCTATGGTTAACAATTTCTCCTCCTTTTCCATTTAAGAATTTTAAGGAATTCAAGGACAAAATCATCTTAGAGTGTGCTTTGGGTTCAGCTGTAGGCTTTTGGGCTGTGCTTGGATACATTGGACTTCTGGCCATGTTTTGTTTTATTCTTGCTTTTCTGGCACGTAAACTGCCTGATAATTTCAATGAAGCCAAATTTATCACCTTTAGCATGCTGATATTTTGTGCAGTATGGATCACTTTTATCCCAGCGTATATTAGCTCTCCTGGGAAGTTCAGTGTTGCTGTAGAAATATTTGCTATTCTGGCCTCTAGTTTTGGACTGCTGTTTTGTATTTTTATTCCAAAATGTTATGTTATCCTACTGAAACCTGAGAAGAATACAAAAAAGAATATGATGGGGAAGGGGGCACCAAAATAATTCTGAAAACTGAAAACCATTTAATGCATTTTTTGCTTACCATATTTGAGACTTTAAAAAAAGAGATATATTATTTTATCTATCTTTCACCAGCCTAACCTGTTGCTCTGTTTTGGTTTTACCTAATTCAACTTACATTTATCCAGGGACGGGTTACAGTGGCAGCAGGCCAAGCAGAGTAGTCCAACATGTCCCTTTCCCCAGCAACCTTTTCAACGTTACTTAAAGCACGGCATCAGCTTTTTCACTCTCTTTCTCCCTTTAGGCACCTGCTCTGGTTTTGTTATGCTGCCTTAGTTAGTTTATTTTGCTTTCACGCTCCTTTAAACCCTCACACATACTTCCAGTTTCACTAACCTTCACACCTCATACATTCATTATTCAGCGCATCTTCAACTTAGTTTAATTTGGTTCAACTGATAGCAGTTGATGATTTGTTTTGTGCAATAAAATGTATTTGTTTAAATGTTCATATGGTGTGTCTCCCTTTTCTTGTGGCCACTTGAGCTAGGTAGTAACAAATTAAAAAAAGTTTGTTTGGTAATGCAGGTGGTGGCAGGCGCATGATGTTGATTGCTCGGCTGACTAGTTGGTGCGGTCCAGCTGTGTGCTGTTTTGGCTGCGTTCTTTTTTTCCAGAGCTGTGTTGGTTCTTTGCTCTAGTTCCTGGTTTTGTGGGGAATTTACGATGTGTCTTTTTGCAGGAAGCCCTGGTTTTTGACCTGGGTAAGGATAGTTGTGTGCCGTTTACAATTCTGGTTAAGAGCTCCTGATTTGCTACGCTAGTTTACAGAGATTTCTCCATTTGGCAGTAGGGTGCTTCCAGTAAGGTAGGGTGATTGTGTCTGTTTGTGTTTTTCTTATAGTGTGGTGGGAAGCGGTTAACCCATAGTTATATATAAACAACATTTAATACAGTTCATAAAAGCATAGAATAAAATCCACATTTTCTTAGACAAAACATATTTGCTTAACTTTTTTGGTTTCCTTTGGTCTCTTGAGGCATGAGTTCAACAATGACACCTTTCCTCTTGTTGTTGAAGGTGTATAAAGCCCTGTCATAAGCATTAGAGCAGATTGGCCTGGCCTGAAGAGCAGATCAGAGCTATGCCGTTGTTGAGGTTGTTCCTCTTGGTTGTGCTGATGGGAAAGATGGGAAAAGGAGACTCTGTATGCCGACTGCAAGGCTCAGCAAAACCACCTGAACTGGCCCAAGATGGCGACCTTCTAATCGGAGGCATATTTTCATTTCGCACAACGCAGGATTATGTGATAAACTCATTTCAGACATTACCAGAAATACGAAAATGCAACAAGTATGTATTGTTAGCTCTATTTTAAATTGGGTATGTGTATTTTTTTTGCATTTGAGACAAATCTATATTATTTCATTCTATCTTTCATCAACCCAGCTTCAATTTTAGAGAATTTAAATTTGCTCAAGCGGTCATATTTGCTATAAATGAGATAAACAAGAACACTGATTTGCTGCCTCATGTTAAACTGGGCTACAAGATATATGATAAATGTGGAACTGTAGACATTCTGAGAGCTGCACTTGCCCTGGTGAGTGGACTAAAGGGAGAAGTCAGTGACGACAACTGCAATAAATCTGAGACAGTGCATGTTATCTTGGGACATTCAGGATCGAGACCAACTATTGCATTTGCACAAGTTGTTGGAAGGTTCCATATACCTGTGGTAAGTCATAGAGGAATGGTCATTGCAGTTAATGTGAAGTATTCTTTACTTTGAGTTAAGTGTGTGCTTAGAAATATCTACATTATGAAGCCTTATGGTCATTATGTAAGAATCTTAAATATTTGCTCTACAAGTAACATGTTTGTATAATTAACTACAGATCAGTCATTTTGCCACCTGTGCCTGTCTGAGCAACAGGAAAGAGTACCCCACTTTTTTCAGAACTATTCCCAGTGACTATTACCAGAGCAGAGCACTGGCAAAGCTGGTCAAGCACTTTGGTTGGACCTGGATTGGGGCTCTAGCTGTGGAAAACGAATATGGTCTTAATGGCATTGCTGCATTTATTCAAACTGCACAAGAATATGGAGTGTGCATTGAGTATTCTGAAGTATTCTCATCGTCACATCCTCCTGACAGCCTGCAAAGAATAATAGAGATCATTAAGCATGCCACTTCCAAAGTGATTATGGCTTTTATGTCTCACAGAGAAATTAAGTTGCTGGCAAAAGAGTTGTTCAAACAGAACATTACAGGACTGCAGTTGGTTGGCAGTGACGCCTGGATGACAGATGACTCTCTGACTGACAGTGAGGGACACAGCATCCTGGTGGGCTCACTAGGCTTCACTGTGAGCAAAGCTAAGATCCCGGGGCTGGAGGAGCACCTAAGGCAGCTCCACCCATCACAGTTTCCTGACAGTCAGTTTGTCAGAGATTTCTGGGAAGACGTGTTTGACTGCGATCTGAATAACACCGCAAACACACAAAGAAAGCCATGCAGCGGCTTTGAGAGCTTGCAGACAGTTGAATCAAAGTTCACTGATGGGTCTGAGCTGACATTCACCAATAATGTATACAAATCAGTTTACGCAGTGGCTCATGCTCTTGACAACCTTATTAAATGTGAGGAAGGTAAAGGGCTTTTTTCAAATGGGATCTGTGCTGATACCAAACACATTCAACCATGGCAGGTGAGGAACAATTAGTTAAGTGTGAAAGAATGATGCCAGCAGGGATTTGTTGTTTAATCTCTCCATGATGTATTTACTAGGTCTTGCAATATCTCAACACTGTGAATTTCACCACTGAGGAAGGAGAAAGAGTTTATTTTGACAGTAATGGAGATTCACCGGCAAGATATGAACTTGTAAACTTACAAATGACAAACAAAGGAACCATGGAAGGAGTAAGAGTTGGCATTTATGATGCATCTCTTCCAGAGATGCATCAGTTTATCTTGAATAACATCCCAGTTGTCTGGGGAAATGGGCTGACCAAGGTAAATTAGAAACTGAGGTTTGGACATCTTAACTGTTCGCTGAAAATTGTAAAAACCTTGACATGGATGTTGAGCTTTATATTTTGTGTTTATGAATTGTGTTTACGTGTGTAGGAGGTTCCTGTGTCAGTCTGCAGTGTGAGCTGTCTCCCAGGAACTCGTAAGGTCCTCCAGAAAGGCAAGCCAATCTGCTGTTATAATTGCGTACCCTGTTCAGCAGGCGAAATTAGTAATTCAACAGGTAAAGAAACAATTGAATTTCCTGTTTCAGATGCAATAAAATATACTGCACATAATGATATAAAGGAAAAGTGTTGACCTCTGAAACCATTATTTTAACTTGCTATTTATCTGTATTCTTTATTTTTTATCTTGCAGACTCAATACACTGTATGAAATGCCCACCAGAGTACTGGTCCAACAAGAAGAGAGATACTTGTGTCAACAAAGCATTAGAATTTTTGGCATATGATGAAATCCTTGGAACTTTGCTCGCCTCATTTGCTCTGCTGGGAGTTTGTCTAACTATGATAACAATGCTAGTCTTCTACGGACACAAAGAAACCCCTGTAGTACGAGCTAACAACTCTGAGCTGAGCTTCCTGCTGCTCTTCTCCTTGACACTGTGTTTCCTGTGTTCTCTGACCTTCATAGGTCGGCCCACTGAGTGGTCCTGCATGCTGCGACACACAGCATTCGGCATCACTTTTGTCCTCTCTATCTCTTGTGTTCTGGGGAAAACTATAGTGGTGTTAATGGCCTTCAGGGCTACACTTCCAGGTAGTAATGTGATGAAATGGTTTGGGCCTGCACAACAGAGACTCAGTGTTCTGTGTTTCACTTTCATACAGGTTCTTATTTGCATACTATGGCTGACAATCAACCCTCCATTTCCATTCAATAATATGTTGCTCCATAAGGAGAGAATCATCTTAGAGTGTAATTTTGGCTCAGCTGTTGGGTTCTGGGCGGTGTTAGTATATATAGGACTTCTAGCTCTATTATGTTTTGTACTTGCTTTTTTGGCACGAAAGCTGCCAGATAACTTCAATGAAGCTAAATTCATCACCTTCAGCATGTTGATATTCTGTGCAGTCTGGATCACCTTTATCCCCGCATATGTCAGCTCTCCTGGGAAGTTCACTGTTGCTGTAGAGATATTTGCTATTCTGGCTTCAAGTTATGGACTTCTTTTTTGCATTTTTCTGCCAAAATGTTACATAATCTTGTTCAGACCTGAGCAGAACAATAAGAAACACATAATGGGAAAGACATCTAATAATGACATAAGTTACTGACCATTTCCCAAATCACTTAAAATAATTGTTTTTGTCTTTTACAACCAAAATGTAATCTGTGAAATCTACCAAAATACTTTTGGAGAATTTTGACTTAATGGAACGGCTCCTTAAATGGGGCAATATGGTCTGACCTCCATTTGGGGTTAGCAATGGTGTCCGACAAGGCTTGCTTGGATGATCTAACCACGCAATTGAAAGCTTGTAATACTGGGTGCAGGATTGTTAATACACTTCAGAACCATATATTATGTATGCAGATGATCTTGGTCCTAAGTTCATCCAGCTCTAGTTTTGAACAGTTCCTTACTGTATGTTCTGTGTATGGTGTGGACATGATATCAAATAAAATGTCAATAAGAGTGATTTTAAATTGTCTGGTAATAATCTTGTGTCTGTAATGTAATAAAATATATTGGACATTTTATTACAGTTATTATTATTATTTTAAAACCATTTTTTAATTGTGCATTTGTATGTAAATTATTTAATGTAATGTCTTAACCCTGAGTCTGTAATAAAGTTTTGATTGAAACTTCTGCGAGCATTGCAGCATCTGACATATAATATCGACATGTGGACAAGTATTATGAACTTAGTGTGCAAAGGCCTGAAACACATGATATGTGCACTGCATGCTCATCACTTTTTAACATATATTACTGTACAAGTGCATATAATATACGTAAACTATGCAAGCTGCACAAAAAACTCTTGTTCACCCCCTTTTCAATTACAGTTAAAAGTATTTTGGCTGTAATTCAAAGAATTTCTTAATTTTCCTTTAATAATTTATATTTCTACCTTTTGTAATTGCATGTAATCAGATTAAAGGATCACATATTTTAAGTAGTCACATGCCCATATGCACATTGAAGGAGTTATCATCCATTATGTCATACTGGGAATATGATAACCAAAATTGTCAATATTACTGACAGTGGTATGGTGGCCTTTTTCACATCTTGGGCTCTACTTATCAGTCTAAATCCAAGTTGCACCTCTCCATGCTCATCATCCATAACTATCCTTCCTCTCAGCTTCTTTTCAGCTTTGCTAAAGTTTTCTGAAACAAATATGGAAAGCAAATCAATAAAAGTTCAAATGCAACAATAGTGGATAAAGTGGATGTGAACGGGGAGTAAATTAAAACAGTATTTCTCTTCACACTACTCTCAAGTTCAAATATACTATGATGTAATACAGCAGATATAAAGGTTACACGCGTACATAGACAAAAACAACACAGAAGAAAACAATGGAAGATACATAAGTCCCCATCTGTTGTAAGCACGACATTAATACCCAGCGGCTCGACTCCAGTGGGAACGCTCCAGCAGGGCACCAACACACGGACACTAGAGATTAAACATTGCAGATTGCTTCATCCTTTTACTCGACAACATGAACAACAGGTGGCATATTGCTTCAAGCAGAAAAACAGGGTACATTTTAATTAACATCCTTGTCACAACATGTAAATGTTACATTTGAAATCAATTAAGGGTTTGTTTTGATCTTTCTCTTCCTTCCTTGTTCATTTTTTTCCCCGTTTAGCTCTGAGATCAGGCCTGCTGTACCATGCCAGTGTTTGCCCAAAGTGCAAACTAATATATAAGTTGGATTCTAAACTTTTTGGCATTATATAATAAACGTATAATGTCACTATTGATTATGTTTCGGATTGCCTACTCTTTAGTTAGAGAGCAATGAAGGCCCTAAATGTCCTCTCCAAAGTCCCTCAATAGTGTCAACATCAAACTGCTGTCCATAAGCGCTCAACTTAAAATGAGTATGCTAAATTATAACTTATCTTTCTGACATTTTAAGAAAGACCGGTAATAGCCCCAATGTACGCATACTGTATGCCCTGTTTAAAGTAGTTGTTTAGGTAGAGGCCTGCATGACACCACATAAGGAACCCTCAACCACTGAAATGCTTTTTCGTTTTAAATTCAAAATTTACTTTTCTCTCATCGCCATGAATACGATTTTTCTTAAATTAATAATAAGTGAAGGGGTTATTCCATTTTACCTTCACCGCAACATCATTGAGTGTTTATGGAGCATATAGCTCTGTTTGGCTACAGAGCAATGAACATGGTGTGACATTTGTTGGGTTGTTTAATTTCATTGTTTTTGGTGTGCATTGAAGACTTGATCAATTTACAAGTCCGTAGATATATTACCGACATTTTAAAGTCAGACAGCATCACCACTAGATTTTAATGTTTCCATAAATGGAATCGATACAAACTGTTTAATTAGGATCTACTGTGTCAATTATGAAACACTCATAGAGTTCATACCCGCAAAAGACTTATGACACATTCTACTAAAATTCTAGGTTCAATATAACAAAATGTTGTGAAAAAAAACATTTGGGTTACTCTTCCTATGAAGCCAATGTCATAATGCATTAAATATATATAAATACAAGATCATTATATATATATATTTTTTTATTATTATAATTTTTTTATCTGCTTGTGTATAATTATAGGTGTAGGCACGTATAAATGATGATAATTTGTTTTGGCAAGGCTCATAGTGTATAATTCCCATAGTTGTAATACATTATAATCTTTTCATTATGACTTATACTCATTGTTATATTGAATTGGGTGTTTTAATCAACATGGAAAAAAACATTAAATACAAGATCAACACACAGAACATTATAAAATATTTTTCTACAGCACTTAAAGCAAACAATGATCACTTAGAGCAACTTATAATCACATCATGACATAATTTTAATGCATTATTAAAATACTATAATGTATTACAACTATGAATTTTATGATGCATCACGATCCTTGTAAAAAAGTCAGTGAGTGACCCGCAATTATGAAGTATTAATATAGTTGATTAATAATTAGTCAAAGTGTGTTATGATTATTGTAATAACAAATTATGAACATGTACAATATGAGTGCTCATAACTATGATTATACAGTTCAGTAAGTGGATTACAATGCATTGTGAAAATGTTTATAATGCATTATAGACATGGGCGTCATCACAAGTGTTGTCAACATTGGTATATGGATATGGTATGGCATTAAAATGCCAAATAAAACAAACAACAACTTAAAGACAATAATGGGAATCAGAACATGTATCATTTATTTTTTCATTGGAATAATTTCAGAATTACATGAACAATTGTAATGTTGACAAATCTTAACAAAAAAAAAAACCCTGAACCTATACCTTGTTCCAGTTTGTCTTTGAGTCAGGACCTCACTTTCTGTCACAAACAAATAAATAGATGGCAATGAAAAAAAAACAACTTGCATTTGTAGTTGCAAATGTTGCCTACTGCATATTCTTCAATAGCTGGACACCAAACACCCTTTTTCTTTGGTCCCTTGGGGCATCTAGCTCATTTGTCTCTGCAACCTGAAGGATCAGGTTGTGAGCATGGACATATACTAAGGCCTACAGTAGGCATGGTATAAAGAGTGACACAGGGGCAGAGTTAATGAGTCAGTGGAGCAAAGCTATGTCACTACTAAAGCTGGTCCTCCTGGTTCTTCTATTCAGGAGGGGAATACCTGTGTGCAAACTGCAGGGGAAGGCACAACCACCTGAGCTGACCAAAGTTGGAGACTTTATCACAGGTGGAATTTTTACCTTTCGTACTGGATACAGAGGCAATGTGCCCACCTTTCAAATTCTACCCAATCCTCCAATGTGCCTGGAGTAAGTATCTGTTTTTTTTATTTTGTTCAATGATGTGCTTTCTTGTTCAATACGTTTTGGAACAAATCAAATAATTCACAAGAAATGTCCTTTATTTCTAGCATCAATGTAAGAGAATTCAAATTTGCCCAGACCATGATCTTTGCAATTGAGGAAATAAATAGAAATCCTGCTATTCTTCCTAACCACACAATGGGCTACAATATATACAATTCCTGTGGAATGACAAACATTGTGAGGTCTGCTCTAGTTTTAGCCAACGGGCAGAGGGAGATCATAGATGAGAGGAACTGTACAAATGCTGACACTGCACAGGCTATACTTGGCCACTCTGGCTCTGCACCCACAGTGGGATTTGCTCGGATTATAGGAAGGTTCCAGATACCAGTGGTAAATATTTTACTTTTATTCAGTGTGTTTATTAAAGTTTACGAAAGACTCCCCTTAAGATTATGTTTCTAAATCACTCAGTTGAGTCAGTTGATTTAAGATTATCTTGGAGATGTCTAATTTTGGATTTCAAAGAGCTTATTTCTTATTTCATATTTTTCTAGATGATTAACATGTAATGCAAACATTTCTGTTCTATCTAAATTTCTTTTGCACAGCTCAGTCACTTTGCAACCTGTGCATGTCTCAGCAACAGAGAGGAGTTTCCATCCTTCTTCCGAACTATTCCCAGTGACCTCCACCAGAGCAGAGCCCTGGCAAAGCTGGTCAAGCATTTCAGTTGGACCTGGGTGGGGGCAATTAGTAACAAAAATGAATATGGCATCAACGGGATCACCGCATTTATACAAGCTGCACAAGAAGAAGGGGTGTGCATAGAGTATTATCAGGCATTTGAGCAAACAGGTCCTCTTCATGAGTTAACACAAGTAGTTGAATCTGTGAAGTACTCTACCTCTAAGGTCATTGTGGCCTTCATGTCCCACAGAGAGGTTAATGTGCTGGTGACTGAGTTGTTCAAACAGAACATTACAGGACTGCAGTGGGTTGGCAGTGACGCCTGGATGACAGATGACTCTCTGACTGACAGTGAGGGACACAGCCTCCTGGTGGGCTCACTAGGCTTCACTGTGAGCAAAGCTAAGATCCCGGGGCTGGAGGAGCACCTAAGGCAGCTCCACCCATCACAGTTTCCTGACAGTCAGTTTGTCAGAGATTTCTGGGAAGACGTGTTTGACTGCGATCTGAATAACACTGCAAACACACAAAGAAAGCCATGCAGCGGCTTTGAGAGCTTGCAGACAGTTGAATCGTATTTTACAGACGTCTCTGAGCTGAGATTTACTAATAATGTATACAAGTCAGTTTACGCAGTGGCTCATGCTCTCCACACCCTGGTCACATGTGAAGAGGGGAGGGGCCCCTTCTACAACGGGAGCTGTGCTGATACTGGACACATTCAACCATGGCAGGTGAGGCAGAAAACATTGACGTTTTCGTGCCATAAAGTTAAAAAAAAAGATAAGCTTGCTGTGTTTAATTAAGTCCTTCCTCCTCTTTACAGGTGCTGCATTATTTACAGCATATCAACTTCACAACAAATCAGGGGGAAATAGTGACTTTTGACCAGAATGGAGATTCACCTGCAAGATATGAACTCGTAAATTTACAACATGTGACCTCAAGGACTATGCATGTCGCCACAGTTGGGTTTTTTGATTCCACTCATCCCAGTGAGAGTCAATTTACAATGAATGGCATGAAGATAGTGTGGGGAGGAGGAAGTCATACGGTACATACTTATATTGCTTTATTGTCATATATCTGGGTTGTTAGTCACACTGCCATACTACATAATATTTCATAATCCACTTCAATAATGTGCAGCAAAACTGGTTTATAACCTAATTTAATGTTTCTGAATGAAATTCAAATGGCATATGAACACCAATAAAATAAAACTGAACACACTGTGGGTCACAACTCCGCATTTTCATGCACCAGGTGCCTGTGTCAGTGTGCAGTGAGAGCTGTCCCCTGGGAAAACACAAAGTCCTTCAGAAAAGAAAACATATTTGCTGTTATGACTGTATACCGTGTGCAGAAGGAGAAATCAGCAATATTACAGGTTGGATTTTTTACATATGAATACTGTATCTGCAATGTTATTTTGCCTTTCCATGATTATCATATGACCTAATACATTTTTTTCTCTCTTTCAAAAATAGACTCAATGGACTGCTTCAAATGTCCCTTTGATTATTGGCCGAATACCAGAGGAGACACATGCATCTTGAAGGAAATAGAATTTTTGTCTTATGCAGAGATCATGGGGATCTTGTTAACGTTCTTATGTTTGATGGGGGCGATTGTGACAACTGTGATAGCATCTGTTTTCTTTCACTTCCGGGAAAGTCCTATTGTCAGGGCCAACAACTCTGAGCTTAGCTTCCTACTTCTTTTCTCCTTGACACTGTGTTTCCTGTGTTCTCTGACCTTCTTAGGCCGGCCCACTGAGTGGTCCTGCATGCTGCGACACACAGCATTCGGCATCACTTTTGTCCTCTCTATCTCTTGCGTTCTGGGGAAAACTATAGTGGTGTTAATGGCCTTCAGGGCTACACTTCCAGGTAGTAATGTGATGAAATGGTTTGGGCCTGCAAAGCAGAGGCTCAGTGTTCTGGTTTTCACACTCATTCAGGTTTTAATTTGCATTCTTTGGCTGACAATCAACCCTCCTTTTCCCTCCAAAAATATGAACCACTATAAGGAGAAGATTATTCTTGAGTGTGCCCTGGGATCACCTGTGGGGTTCTGGGCTGTGTTAGGATATATAGGCCTCCTAGCTGTGTTATGTTTTGTACTTGCTTTTATGGCTAGAAAGTTACCTGATAATTTTAATGAAGCTAAATTCATCACATTCAGCATGCTGATATTCTGGGCAGTCTGGATTGCATTTATCCCAGCATATGTCAGCTCTCCGGGAAAGTTCACTGTGGCTGTGGAGATATTTGCTATTATTTCCTCCAGTTATGGACTTCTTTTATGCATTTTTATTCCCAAATGTTATGTTATTTTACTGAGACCAGAACAAAATACCAAAAGGCACATAATGGGCAAAACAAAAGATATTCAATGTTAGATTCATACTGTTGTGATTCCTTTTTTTATACAAGTACATTCACACCAGTGTGAATGTACTTGTACAATGTGCATGAATTTGTGGGGAACAAATAGACCTATAGATTCATTTCAGTTAGTTGTCAATATGTGTTGGCTAGTTTTAGTTTAGTTTCAGTTTTTCTATATTTAGTTGTTGTTTTATATAGTAGAGTCACTTTGTGTGGCAGGAAATAATACAAACATTAACATATAAAACATATAAACATGAATTGATTGGGTATAATGGAATAATGAAAGCCTAATGCCTTCTGTTTTGTCATGGGCTGTGACACTCTGACATGACTTCAACCTCAAGTAAACATTGTGGATGCAGTGACATATGAGTAGACAGAAAAGTACACAGAGTTAATCAACAAATGTTAACTGATGTAGGTTCTTTCCTCTAGTGTTTAAAGTACGATAGTATGTAAAAGCCAGTCAAAGAATAGTACACTACCTTTTGTTATCAATAACAATTTTCCAGCGACAGACTGTAACAAATATTGTTCAAATGTATAAAGATGGACTTTTCGAAATACTACTTTGCTCACTTGCTCAAGTGTAAAGAATCTCGAAAATAAAACATTGAAAGACATCTTCTCTCTTGTGAGTCTTGACACATGCCTCAGCCGTTGCCATGTTGACGCTATAGATAAGCAAAAATAATTGGATTTAGCACCTTAACTTGAGTAAATTGTGACATGTGTTCAGTGTTAATGTGCACATCCACATGTATTCACTCTTTAGTGCTGGCTTTTAGAATATGCAGTAAAAACCTAAAGGCCTTAACCAAGTTGATCTCAGTAAACACGCTAAACGTAAGACTGATCGTTAGAGAACAGGGCCCATGTGTATTCTTGTCAGATTTATTCTTCATGCCTGACATCCTTCATCCTTCATCCTTCATCCTTCGTCTTACGTACGCAAAAAAAGCAAGGAATTTGCATAAACCTCTGAGAATGGACCACTAAGTTGCCTCCTACACCTGAGTAGCAGACAGGAAGCTATAAAAATCATATTCGCAAGAATCCTGACTGTGCCAAAGGCGAGGCTCTGAGATGTCAACAGTTGCATTTGTCTTCTTAACACTGTTCACTTGGATGGTGTCATCTGGCACATGGCTCAGGCTAGACCAGTGTACTGAGCTCAGTCAGTATGGATGTGAAGAAGAGACAAAAGGCTGCAGCTTAAGTGCGTCATATAAAAACACTGTTATTCATGACAAAACAAAACTGACACTAACACGTGAAAGGTGAGTAAATTGTTGCAAAATTGCATTGTTTTCTCTTATCTCTTATCTCTTATCTCCATTTTGTATTTTGCTCATTAACTCGCTGTTTGTTTTGTCAAGGACCTGGATACCCCTGTATTGTTTCCCAGAGATTCATCAGCAATTAGCTTGTAATTTTATGATTTCCTCAGCGGGGGAAGCAGCCCAAATTATTGGGCCCTAAACACCATATTTAGAGACCGCTCATAACAATTAGACGATCTCTACAGAGCCTTTTAGGAGTCAATTACAATTTGAAGTCATTTTAATTATATAGGTTTCTATGTTGCACTGTTGGATTTGAAAAATAAGGTGGTTTTACTTGCCAACTTAGCTTATGTCTGATTAAAAATGGTGAGCAGTTTAGTGAATAATGCAATGTATGACTGTTGTTAAGTGTGATGAATAAGTGATACTTTGCTCCATAATATGATCATGAACTGATTGTTGTTGTTTTTTTCACTTGTGTAGATCTCCTGAAATGAGTGTTGCCTCAGAGAGGATTTTCCCACAGAACAGGATAAAAAAAGACTGTACCCTCTTTCCTGGTGTGACTTTGAACTACATAATCTTTTATGACTGTGTGCACCTGTTGCAAAGAGTGAAGGAAATTGTGGAGCAAAACAGGCCTGTCTGCAAATGTAAATTTCTGCAGTTTTTGTTGCATTTCCGGTCGAAGACCAGCTGTCTGCTTCTTACAATAGAGGTGAGCGCCATAGTTACATGTCAATAGTAATCATAATCATGAAATTGCATGTTAAATTAAATCTGAATTTGAATTTAGGACAGTACACTTAGTAATTATTACGTATATTGTGTGCAGAACTTGTATTTCAGCTCACACCAATTTATTATGAAATGTATTGACAATCTTTTGTGTTTGTCTGTAATTTTCCTTCATACAGACAGACTGATAATCACATCACACATTTTAATTACAGAAGTATCTGCCTTTCATTTGTTTTTCAGAGAGCTCACAGCTCCAACACCCTTACCATTGTTCTACTAGACCACTGGAAAACATTGGATTGTATCTGCATCTGTAAGGTATGCAACCTAGAGGTCAGAATCTTGCAGGTGTTTTTTCTACAGAGAACTTCAACAGGCATTGCCATAATTCCTTAGCTTACTACTGTCTGAGAGTCAAGTAAGCCTGATGTCCTCATCATATGGTATTGAATAAATCAAAGCGTATGTCAGGAGCTGCAATGGGGCAGGTTTGCATGTACACCTAGAGTATTTCTGCACAGCGATTTAATGCTGCATCAGTCTCTTCATAGTGGTGTGTTACAGCATCATCAGTGCTCATCACTGAATTAACAAATACAAACAAAATACAGTGAATTTCAAAAGCGGTATGATTGAAGAATTTCAATCATATCAGCTATTTATTAGTTAAATTAAAAACAGGTGATACGTTTAACATGTTATTGTCATATATGGATTCTATGAGAAATCTGCTAATATGAGAAAAATATGAAAATACATTGCCATGTATGTGCATAGAAGTACAGCATTTTGTACATAAGTGTGAGCATTCTGGATAAAATGTCAGTATAAATTATTATATTGTGATATAGAAATGTATTGGAAATTCAAATGAGAAACCATAGATACATATATAGATTTGTGAATATAAATGCAGTGATACAAATACTCTATTCTATGAATCCAATGTGACCATAAAGCACTTACCATAAAAATGGTAGAGAAAAGTTTATAATATTATCTCACACATAATATTTTGTGATATAGCCTATCCATATTTGTATGCATGGGTGTGTGATGTGTGTGCAGTAAACTTTTACATTTTGTCATCAGATGCCATCAAAGTTCTCTGCATCACACTGTCTTAAAGAAGCACTTCTAAAACAAGCAGGTGATATTGAAAAACAAAACAACAATACCATTAATTGCAAGAAAAGTATGCTTTGATTTTCTGTATAAATTAGAGAGTAATATTAGATAGTAACACTTGTTTTCTTGTTTACACAGGCAGAGTAAAGAATGGGATGCCTGTAGACACCAGCAGATGTACAGCAATATATTTTCTGTCAGCTGTGTTACTGCTTGGAATCTGCATGACAAGAATAAAGATATCACCAAACAGAGTCAGCTCTGCTCACGGCAGTAACTCCACAATGGCGATGTTTTTCACCATGACATTGTGCTGTTTTTCACCATCAGTAGCTATCCGGATCTCCTTTGTTGTCTTCCTCTCTTGTGGTCTGGGGAGAACTGTTCATGTGTTAATTGCCTGCAGGGCTGCTCATACTGTCATGCAATTGTTGTGTCCCACACGGCAGCAATTTAGGGCTCTGCCTGTCACTGTGTTATTTATCTGGTTGACTTTCAGGTCTCCTTTTCCAAGTAAGAACAGAAAACACTTCTTTGAAGACATACTTGTTGAGGGTAGTGTGGGATCAACACTAGCATCCTGGGCTGTGTTAGGGCAGGTAGAGCTACTGGCTACGTTGCTCTGTGTGTTCGTCTCACTTTCCAGTTTGCTACAATCCATCCTGAGTAAACTGAATGTTTTGAGTGTCCTCTTACATGTGCAACTGGTAACCTGTCTGCAGAACTCAAGGGTACCAACAAAATATGTACTGGTCATTAATATCAACGGGTTCATTTAAAAAAATCTACCATTAAACAAACCATACTGTACGTAACTTTGACCAGTGTACCAGTTCCATTGACATCAGCAGTAGCTGAGGTGATGGTGCTCTTGGTGAATATTTAATTTCTCTTATTTTTTATCTTACACAAAATAGCATATGCTCGACAGTGATTGATTGGCAGTTGAATGTAATACGCCTCTGTGGCTAAATTTGTATCAGCTCTACAACACATTTGACACAATTTCTAACTGCAATGGACACTTGTTCAGAGCTCTTTATAAGTTTATTAAAGATTTTCTTATTTTTATGGAGATATTGCCTTTATTTATTGTAATCCCTTATCATGGCACAAATACGTAAAACTTTAAAGTGACCATACTGAGAGTGAATATATTAAAACATATTTAAACTCTATTTAACTGTTTAAATATTTCATTATGAATGTGCGTATGTGTAACCATTCTTAAAAATGTATTTAATTCAATCATTAAAGTCCACTAAGTACTATAAATACAGTCAGATATGGATAAGGCCAAAGTAGTGAAAGAAAGAGAACAAGAAAATAGATCAATCTGAACTACCCTCTAGTGCAGAGGTCTTTAACAGGGGGTCTGCGGAGGTACTGCAGTGGGGTTGTGACATTTTTTGATTAGACAATTTTTCATATGTTTTATATATTTTTTTCACAAATTTAAATGTCTTTAAATACACATTAACATTAATCCTACATAATGTAGCGAATGGATAAATGGAGGCAGAATATGTTATCTTTCAGTAAATAAAAAATAAAATATATAAAAATAAAAATGTCTATTTGAATAGCTTCATGATTATCATGCAATTAACAGACAATGTTGATATTAGCATTGGTATCAGTTGACAAGGTATGTTTATAAATGGTAGTGGCACGGCCACCCTACTCACTGTACCTTGCACCTGTTTAAAATAAAAACATGAATATATGAACCTGTGTATTATTTGAATAGCTTAGTATTGAATGCACAATAGCAAGGTATGTTTATACATGGCACTAAGCCCAGTTTAATATAAAACACAATTTTATACAATATAGTAGAGCGTCCCTGCTCCATCTCTCTCTCTCAGTTTGGGGGTCTGTCATTTTATTTTATTACAACCTAACAGGTCCTTGGCCTGAAAAACATTGAAGACCCCTGCTCTAGTGGGCTAAGATTGCACTTCATGGCATGCAAACCAGCAACATTTAATAGAAAATACAAAACATACAGCCAATTAGTTTGTGTGTTAAGTTATTAGGGTAACTTAACAACACAACTATAACCCTGTAATAGATTATATATTTGTGAAGCTCCTAATTGCATTCAGAGAGGCGTTTTGTGTGCATCAAATGCAATTATTTATTATTAGAATGATGCATGAGTGAAATTGATGTTGAACTAAATCTGTTATTTTAACTCAAATGTAAACTAAGTATGAGTAATTACCCCCAAAAAAATGTATCTGTAGTTTTGGTTTTCAATAATGAAGTGTCAATTTGATACCAGAGTGTAGAATAAGGTGGTTAGGTCTCAGAAACAATGACCTGAGCGCGATAAAACAAATACATACACTCTGCATATTGAGGTGATCAAATACATGATTATATGGCACGGCTCACAAAACATCATACTGTCTATATATTTTAAACAAAGGTGTACCAATCCACAATTGAGTTTAATCAACTGGCTGTGAAAACTGCATGGTATCCACACCATCAAGTTAAAAGAGTTCCTGGGAAGTGACTGAGAAGTACTGCACACCACAGTATTTACTCACGGCGTATTCAATACTTCACTTCCTTACTTCCTTATTTACACCTTACGTCCATTATCAGATAAAAAAAGGTAAATCAGAGCTTCTGTCCTTTACATTTCAATCAGCAGGATCAGTTTCTCAGAAGTGCAGTAATACCAAAAAAACAGCAACAATCTTTTGAAAATGAAGTGTGCTCACATTGGCTGCTGATGTTTATCATATGGTAGGAAAAACTATAAAGGTCAGCTCCCAGTTCAGAATTGCTTCACTGAAGGGGAAGGTGGCTCGTGATGGGTTGGATTACTTTTATCTTATTCACTCTGCTGGCAAGGGCAAGGTCAGAAAACCAAACATGCAAAGTGATCGGGCAGACAGGGTTCATGGAATTTTCAAAAGGAGGTGATCTTATTATCGGAGGAGTTTTCTCTATGACTAGTACACGCAAACTGATTAGTAATGGCTACCAGGCATTTCCACGCTCATACTGCATTAAGTAGGTGGTTAAAATATGTAAAAGCTGTATACAATGTATGAAAATAGCATGGTATATGTGCCGGTTTGATGTGTTACAAAATTATGAGCTATAATAACTTGTTTAATAGTAATTTGCCAACAATTAACACTATGTTTGCAGGTGGAATGACAGGGAATTAAAGTTTGCCCGCACATTGATTTTTACTGTGGAGGAGATTAACAGAGATCCTAAGCTCCTTCCCGGAGTGAGTCTGGGCTATAGGCTGTACAATGGCTGTGGGAGTGAAAACCTGATACGAGCAGCTGTAGAAGCAATAAATGGAGATGATTCAAAGGGCTGCAGTGATCAGATCCAGGCTCTCTTAGGCCATTCATCCTCTGGAGTGAGTGAAGACATAAACGTCATACTAAGCCCGCTATCTATTCCACAGGTAAGAAGAAATAATTGCAACCAATTTTCATTGTGTTATATGTTTACTTGTAATTCCATCTTTGAAAGATATGTAGATTTATTGTTTTTTTTTCCTCTTTGAAGGTAAGCCATCTTTCAACATCTGCTTGGTTGAGTGACAAAAGACTGTACCCCACGTTCTTCAGAACTGTGCCAAGTGACCACTTTCAAATCCTTGGTCTGGTGCAGCTTATGAAATATTTTGACTGGCGCTGGGTGGGGATTATATATTCGAATACTTTGTACTCAGAAACAGGTACAGCTAATTTCAACATGGAAGGAAAGAAAGAGGGCATATGTGTTGAATACACATTACCTTACTCTAGGACAAATCAAGTCCAGTTGAATGCTATTGTAGAAACACTAAGGGAGTCCTCTTCAAAGGTGGTCCTGTTGTTTATGTCCTTGTCTTTCACCAAATCGTTCCTATCAAAAATTGAAAAATATAACATCACTGGAAAGCAGTGGCTTGGAAGTGAGGCTTGGATCACGCAACCAGACCTGGCTTCTGTCAAGAGAAAGATGATTTTACAGGGGGCAATTGGCTTTGCCTTACCTCTGACATACATACCAGGTCTTGGTGAATACTTACTCAGCCTGAAACCTTCGGATGAACCACAGAGTACCATAATTAAAGCTTTCTGGGAGAAGTTCTTTGACTGCAGCTTCTCTCCATCACATACCACTACTATGTGCACTGGCACAGAGGATCTCAGGACGGTCTCCAGTGACTACACAGACGTGACACAATTTAGGGCTGAGAATAATGTGTACAAAGCTGTGTACTTGGTGGCATATGCCCTTCATGCACTATTGCAATGTAAAAATGGCTCAAATCCCACCACGGGAAAGCCCTGTGTGAACAAGAATGAAGTTCAGCCTAAGCTAGTAAGTTCTGGTATATTTATTCAGGCATAGCAAACGTATTTAGTATTTAGTGATGGTATGTTTTGTGATTAACGTAAAGCAATAAAATGTTACATATTCATTTAGGTTACCATTTCAATACTAATGTCTTAAACATTTCTCTTTTGGTTGCCAGTTGTATGTTTGCTAGAATGTGCTGATTGTCTCTCTATAGGTGTTGGAACACATTATCTATATGAACTTCACGACACAGAATGGGGCCAAGATTTTCTTTGATGAAAATGGAGAATCGGTTGCCCAGTATGACTTAATTAACTGGCAGATGAAAGAAAATGGCTATGTTGAGATTGTCAATATTGGTCAATATGATACCTCTTACCCAGAGGGAGAAAAATTCAAACTAAAAGACAGCACCAAAATAGTTTGGGGAGGACAAAGTCATGAGGTAAACTGAACGGAAGTTGCATGTGTAGCCCAGGTTCTCTGAGTGGAGAGACTATATTTCCACCCAGCGTATGTCACATGTACAGGACCGACCTCCATAAGGACAGCTGTTGAGAGTACTCTGTGGCCAGCACAGGAGATATGTCTTAAAGAGTATTCAAGTCAGCTGTCCCTGTGGGCGTCAGTCCACATACACCATGCAACATGTATGAGGGAGTCTTGACTTGAATCACTTTAAAACTTTATAAACATTGCAATGTCTGACATACAATTTTTTTTTACATGTGTTTTGCCTAATCAGGTGCCAAGATCTGTCTGCACAGAACCATGCCCAACCGGGACCCGTAAGGCCATAAACAGGTTTAAGCCAGTGTGCTGCTTTGACTGCTTTGAGTGTCCTGAGGGAACAATAAGTAATCAGACAAGTGAGTCATTCATGTATTAAGGATAGTTAAAAAAATATATATTCTAATAATAACAAACATATTCTTTGATTATATTTTATTTTGGTTTAATAATTGTATTTCTGTATAATTTCATTTCTTTTACAGATTCTCCAGACTGTTTGATCTGTCCACCTGAATTTTGGCCAGATGAAAAGAAAGTCAATTGTCTTCCAAAACCGACTGAATACCTTTCCTACAAAGAGATCATGGGAGCACTTTTAACTGGATTTGGCTGTGTTGGCGTATTTTTATCTCTTCTGACATCAATCATTTTTTTTACTCATAAAGAGACTCCTATTGTAAAAGCTAACAACTCTGAGCTGAGCTTCCTGCTGCTGTTCTCATTAAAGCTGTGTTTCCTGTGTTCTCTGACCTTCATAGGCCGGCCCACTGAGTGGTCCTGCATGCTACGACACACGGCATTCGGCATCACCTTTGTCCTCTGTATCTCTTGTGTTCTTGGGAAAACTATAGTGGTGTTAATGGCTTTCAGGGCCACACTTCCAGGTAGTAATGTGATGAAATGGTTTGGGCCTGCAAAGCAGAGGCTCAGTGTTCTGGTTTTCACACTCATTCAAGTTATAATTTGTATTTTTTGGCTGACAATCAACCCTCCATTCCCAAAGAGGAACATGACATACTATAAAGAAAAGATAATCTTAGAGTGTGCCCTGGGTTCAGTTGTTGGGTTCTGGGCTGTGTTGGGTTACATCGGACTTCTTGCTCTCTTGTGTTTTATTCTTGCCTTTCTTGCTAGAAAGCTGCCAGACAGCTTTAATGAAGCCAAGTTTATCACCTTCAGCATGCTAATATTCTGTGCAGTCTGGATCACATTTATCCCAGCATATGTCAGCTCTCCTGGAAAGTTCACTGTGGCTGTGGAGATATTTGCCATTCTGGCCTCAAGTTTTGGTTTGCTGGTATGCATTTTTTTCCCAAAATGTTATATTATTATCTTTAGGCCAGAACAAAACTCAAAAAAACATTTGATGGGTAAAATTCCACCAAGAAGTCTTTAATCTGTAATCACAAAGTGTCCTGCAAAACAAATGGCCTTAGTGTAACAACAAATCAACCCATGTTATTGCATATTAATATATCATAGAAAGGCAAGGCATTGCAATTCATGTTTTTTGTTTTACTTGTTATGATGAGTTGAATACATTGAATACTCTGGTCTTTTTTTCAAATTCTTATTTGATCATAAATACTTTAAAGTATGCGGTATATAAAATGTAATTTGTAACTGTGATATGAATGTATGTTTAATTTGTGGTAAGAATGCCAGTTCATCCAAATATATGCTGAACACCCATACCCATTCTTGTCTTTAGTTTGCATGAGTGACTAATGTTATACTTTAATGTATGTAATATACAAAACGGCCAGCTGATGTCACAATCTTACCACGAGGCGGGATGTCTGTGCATTGTATTCACGTCAAGTTTCTCAGAAGAAGAACAGTAAAACAAGAGTGCAACGCAGAGAACATGTACCCTCATTAAAACATTTGTTTGAACTATATTTAAGATGAGATTTGTATTAGAAAGGCACACATTGTTCAAGGAAACCGCTACGCTTGTTAGCAAAGGCTAGGGATATCCTGTAAGTCATTGTTTAGTAGAAAACTGTTGATTGTGATGTTATTAGCATTATCCGAGCAAGCTAACCCATTGGTTAACATGACTGTTGTGTATAAGCATGTTTATTTCAGGATAATTGTTTAGTTTGGATTATATTACATTCTCAGAAGAAGAACAGTAAGAGAAGAGTGTAACAGGATCAGGCTCCCTCATTAAAACATTTGTAACAGGATCAGGCTCCCTCATTAAAACATTTGTTTGAACTATATGGGTGTCTGCTGCCCTTAATTGGTGCGCCCTGCCATCACACTGACGGGAGGGCCCCATAACTACATTATATTCATAAGTATTCTTTCTCTGTATATATGTAGTTAATGTAGTCTTACAGTCGCACACCTAGCTTGACATACACAGATGTCAAAAACATCAAACATTTACAGTGCAGTTGTCTTGATATTTAATATAGTATCAAATACAATACTATAACAGCACGAAAACATTGAAGGAGAGGTTCATGGCACATGTGATTTGCTGTATAATCGTATCATAAATGGTCACATTTGAAAATCTTTATCAGTGACTGAAATCACTGTTCCATAAGGTGTCTTTTTTAATCCTTTCATACATCAAGAAACATCTGTTGCCCAGCAGATGTCACTGTGTTAACTGTATCATGGACAGCACAAGGATGAGCTTGTTTCTGTACAGTTCCTTCAGAATGGTTCAGCAATCTGGAAAGCTTTATGTTGCCATCACTGCTACATACACAAAGACAGCTGAAGCAGTCACCTAATATACCTGTGTTTGTATGAAAAGAGAAATCAACACTTGAGAAGTAAATTATATGTTACTGCTGACCAATCAGACACTCTGGTCACATCTGTTTTTGTCCATTCACAACTGCTTTGGAATTCAAGTTTTGATTACAGGTGGATATATATTACTGAGCAAAACTTAAGTGACAATTAGTAAAGACATTAGTAACTTTAGCAAGAAACCTTTTAAATGCTTCATGCTTATATGCATGACTTCATGTGTCATGCATGTAGGGTCATGCATCAATTCATGCATTCAATAATGATAAGTAACCACACTTATTGTCATTAGCACTCGACCCTAACAGTTCCCAAACTGAACTGACTAAACTTTCCTTATCAACTATAAAAACATTTCTTTATTCTATTTCCTATATTATAAAAGAACATCAAACAAAACAAACTCAAACACATATATTAGCTGCAACAAACTTTAGAGTTGTTGGGTTCAAATAAATACACTGAGAGAAGGACAAAGCCACCAAATCTTGGGTTTGAAAATCTTGTCAGCAAAAAGTTGGTTCAAACATTAACTTCCAGTTAATATGTATTTATTTTGTGATTCATTCAGTTTATATTAATACAGTTATATATCTATATCTACTTAAAATCTAAGAAACTTGAAATGATAATCCTATTTAGGCAAGTTTCATAAGAAGGCGAGGCCAAGTTCATTTTTAGAGCAAAAAAGTTGCACAATGATAAATATAGAGCAAGTGCACACACACACACACACACACACACACAAATTTTCTTCATTATGAAGTTCAACGCACATTTCAAAGTATCTTAGGAAATGTAACTGTGTCCAGTAGATGTTGACATTTGACTAGTGTGTCATATGTCAGTGGTTTATCAACGTGTTAATTTTACAGCAGTCTGATTCTTTATTGTGTACATGTTAGCGAAGTGTATGTAGTGTACTGAATATATAGCAACAATCACCCTTCACTGTTGTAATAGTCCTACCCATCTAAGACTGCTGTGCCCTGCGGGAAATAAATCAACCTTTTATGAAGAGAGCAGATCAACCTGCACCCAAAACTGTTGTTGTAAGAGCTGTATCCTCATCTCTATTAAATCATGCATGAGCTGCAGAGAGCTATTATCTTGTCTCTTTTTGTCCTCTGCCCGAGCACAGTTCCTGGCTGTGAACTGTTCAGGAAGTTTGACATGCCTAGTTTATTCAAGCAGGGAGATGTAATGATAGGGGGGATTTTCCCGGTTTTCAACAAAGAAATAAGTAGCACTCCTACGTTCGGGACCGAGCCACCTCGAGTGAAGTGTGCAGGGTAAGTTTCAACACTTCTGACTTCATACATGCTCCTTATCTTACAAGCTTGCCATTTTACGTTCATGTATCGTACAACATTAGCTATGTAAATTTAAAACCTATTTCAATCACCCAAACCTTTTTAGATTTGACCTGCGTGCTTTTCGATGGACCCAAGTGATGATATTTGCAATTGAAGAAATAAACAATGATCCTGCTTTCCTGCCAAACATATCTCTTGGCTATAGGATCCTTAACTCTTGTGCATCTCCCACAAATACTTTACGTGCTGCACTAACACTGGCTAGTGGACCAGAGGAGAGAGAACTCAATTACCCTTGTCCTCCAGCTATTTCTGCCCTCATAGCAGAATCAGGATCATCTCAATCTTTAGCAGTGGCTGAAACTCTTGGACCATTTCAAGTGCCAATAGTAAGAGATTAAATAATATGTTTTATTGCATTAGTGTATTGTGATATTTGATGCTTGTGTAGTGTTTGTTTTGTGAGACTTTTTGGTGTTCTTTTTATAGGTAAGTTACTTCTCAACATGTGCCTGTCTGAGTGACAGAGCTAGATATCCAACGTTTTTTCGGACAATCCCCAGTGACTATTTCCAGGCAAAAGCTTTGGCAGCACTTGTAGGACGTTTTGGCTGGCAGTGGATTGGGGCTATACAGTCAGACAATGACTACGGGAGAGGTGGGATTCAGGCTTTTACTGAGGAGGTTAAGAAGCTTGGGGTTTGTATAGCATTTGTCGGGACAATTCTACGTACATATACCATGGATAAAATTCTGGATGTTGTGGAAATGATCAAGCAGTCAACTGTCAAAGTCATTCTTGCTTTTGTTCCAGAGGGTGACTTTTACCCTTTGATGAAAGAGGTTGTGAAACAAAACATTACAGGAATTCAGTGGATTGCCAGTGAGGCCTGGATAACAGCAACTCGACCCTCCACACCCGAAATATATCAAGCTTTTGGTGGAGCCCTAGGATTTGTGGTGCAGAAGATGGCTATTCCAAATCTAAAACAATTTCTTACAGGCATTAGCCCTTATACTGATCCGAGTGCAGCCTTTGTGAGGGATTTCTGGGAAATTATGGTTGGCTGTCGTCCTCTCTTACCTGGGGAACAAACAGGGACTGAGGCAACAAATGAAAAATGCAAAGGCTATGAGACGTTATTGAATTCCCAGGATGTATTCTTCAATGTCACACAGCTCAGAGTGTCCTATAATGTGTATAAAGCTGTCTATGCCATTGCACATGCCCTACATCAGCTGGTATTCTGTCAACCAGTTGGAGAAAACACAGTGAGGCCATGTTTGAATGTATCAGAAATTCAGCCCAAAGAGGTGAGAAATAGTGCAAGTTAAGATAGTTAAGAATGTGTTTGTATAGTTATCTTGTCGATATAAACATAGAATATGTAATAAATAATCTGTTCCTTTTCTCAGGTCACTGATCACCTACGAAGGGTGAATTTTAAGAATCAGTTTGGGGATAATGTGTTTTTTGATGTCAATGGTGACCCTCCTGCCTCTTATGATATTATTAACTGGCAACTTATAGATGGGCAGGTGCAACATGTGACAGTGGGTTATTTTGCCTCTGCTGCTCACGTAGATTATAAACTCAGGATCCAGAAGGAAGAAATTGTGTGGAGGACAGGAAAAATGGTAAAATAAATATTTTTTATGCAATAGGCTTATGGATTTTGTTGAAACATAAGATCAGTAGATCAGAACAGTACATATATATAAACCTTTTTTTTGCTCAGGTCCCGACGTCGATGTGCTCTAATGTTTGTCCAGTAGGAACAAGGAAAGCTCAAAAAAAGGGAAAACCCAATTGCTGTTTTGATTGTATCCCATGTGCTGATGGAACTATAGCCAACTCAACAGGTATCAAAAGCATGATTGCCAAAGTCAAAAACATACACAATCCAATAACATAGCATGTACTTAGTGTTTGCATATATTTTATGTATAGAATATATTATTGTCATAGTCACTGCACCGATTCTTTCTGATCATGTTCAACAGGTGCAGCAGACTGCACACCCTGTCCACGGGAATACTGGTCCAATGAGGGGAAAGATGAGTGCATTCCAAAAATAATTGAGTTCCTGACATATCACGAGCCGATGGGAATAGCTATTACAGTTGTATCCCTGCTAGGAGCTTCCCTATCGCTGGCCACGATGATGGTCTTCATCCGCTACAGAGAGACTCCTGTGATAAAGGCCAGCAACTCTGAGCTGAGCTGTTTCCTGTTGCTTTCTCTTTTTTTGTGTTTTCTCTGTCCCCTCACATTCATCGGCAGACCTACAGCCTGGACATGCATGCTGCGTCACACAGCTTTTGGTGTGACATTTGCACTTTGTATTTCCTGTGTCTTGGGAAAAACTATTGTTGTTGTTACAGCTTTCAAAGCCACATTTCCTGGCAACACATTTGCAGGAACATTTGGTCCTGCACAGCAAAGGATCATAGTTTGCTCCTGCACTTTGATTCAGATAGTGATATGTGTGTTGTGGCTTAAGTTAAATCCACCTTTCCCAGACATGGTTTTCAGACACAGCAATACGAAGATTATTTTAGAATGTAATACAGGCTCTGAGGCTGCTTTCTATGCAGTGCTGGGGTACATAGGGATCCTTGCATTAATATGTTTGGGCCTGGCATTTCTAGCAAGAAATTTGCCTGATAACTTTAATGAAGCCAAATTCATCACATTCAGCATGCTGATATTCTGTGCTGTCTGGATCACCTTTATCCCAGCATATGTCAGCTCTCCTGGGAAGTTCACTGTAGCTGTGGAAATATTTGCAATTTTGTCTTCAGCATTTGGCTTATTTATTAGCATTTTTGCTTCTAAATGTTACATAATATTAATCAAGCCAGAGAAAAATACCAAGAAACATGTCATGGGAAAAACTCTTCCAGAAAATATGATTTCTTAATTTTTGAAGATAGTCCCACTGTTACTTCCTTTAATGTACTGTTATGTACTGCAGAGTTATCATCAATAGGTCTAATATTGAATTAATGTCTTATAATGTCTTAATGTTCTATACATAATGTAATGGTTACAAATGCAATTTACTGTGCTGTAGAAAAAAATCAAGGATGGAAGTGATTACTTAATATGTATTAATTATCACTGACTTATTTACTAGAAATTGAATCCTTGTAATTTTTGTTGAAAAATGATTAAATGATGTGACATCATGCATTGTTTATTGTTTGATAATAGAGGATTTTCACTGTGTATATAAGTACTGTGTAAATCTAAGGTGCTATAATAATAATCTTTGTGTGATAAGAATAGGAATTGCTCATATTTGAGGACACATTTTAATTAATAAAATGCATAATTTGAAATTCAGTCGAAAAAGCACCTCAGTGTTCTAACCCACACAGGCTCCACTGGCATCTCCCCAGCCTGACGCCCCCGCCCGCCCCCGCCCACAATCTCAGATTGACACTCTGGAGTGCAGCACCGGCCAAATGAATATTCTGATTCAAGGAGTTGCAACAGCCGTGGGCTGTGTGATATTTCTAGCCACCGTGGGATCTTACCATGTGTGGCTGGGATTACATCACTTCTGAGGAAGAAACTGAGATGATCTCCCATCTGTGATGACAAGGGCTCTCAGGTTTGTATGCAGCAGCCATTTATTCCTGCCACAAGGGTTTTTTCGACTGACCGGTCACCCTTTCAATGACCTCAACTAAGAGAGTGTGTGACCTTACTGCCCTGTTGGTGCACCCTAGTTACTTGCTGCTTTGTGGTGACCGAGCGGCTACCCTCAGACCAAAACTCCATTGTTTCCAAGAATGTCCGGAGTTCTATAAGTTTGAGAGTTAATCAGCTGGAGGCAAAGTTGCATCTGCTTTGCCCAGTTTGTGCTTTTGCATGTTATATTGAAGCCCTAGTCAAGACATTTCTGGCGGGATGGCTTTGTGAATGCAGCTTCAAAGCCGATAGGCCGGCTGGAAGAGACTCTAGCCTAGGTCAATAAAAAGAAGTAGGTGGGCTGTGGTGACTGACCCTTATATACTGTGGGGTGTGCATGTATTCAGGTATGTCCTGCTACACAAATTTTCAGTGGGTGAATGTGTGCTCGTGATTGGAGGAGAGTATTACCCATAGAACCCAGTCGAGGGCTCCGCCTATGTTTATAAAACTAGGGTTACAATATGATGTTGTTTCTCTCCTCTTCACCCAAGACAAACCAGTTATCCAGAGAAGCAGCTGAGCCCGGTATATATATATATATATATAAATGTGCAGACGAAGGCTGTGATATATGTTTCATTGTAATAATAATTGGTCCCACCCTCACCCTCCCTATGGTGTAAGCCATGGGGTCACTCATGGGCGGACCGCGGTTCGGGTCCAGACTCAGACGCTGTTGTATCTGGACCCTGGACCTACAACCAATAGATTTTTACCCACTAACCAGCGCAAAGCATTTGGGGTTGAAAAAAAGATACACAGCACTGCCATCAGTGTCTAATTTAATATAGAATATGTAAAATTCAGTTTATGAACTTACACTTATATTTTATTGAACATGTATTAAATAACTATTTTAAAGGATTTTTTAATGGATGCTAATTTTAAATATATTTTTTACAAATATCACATCACAATATCCCCTGGAGTGCCTTGACGTATTCCCCATTTCAGAACCACTGCGATAGATAATTGATATATATTTAATTTTGACAAAGCACTTCTATTTTAACCGGCGCAGCTTTTCTAGCCTTTACGGCACTCGTTCAGTGGTCCAGGAAACACACCGACCAATTACATGCGTTGTAAACCATCTCACCCGGCCAATCACATTATGTGTTTTCCGATAAGTATCGCCCTCGACTCGAGTGACACGGAAGAGAGAGCCAACAGTCGGAGAGAACGTGAGTAAGAGAAAATATTTCACATGAAGTTTTTAAACTTCATGTGAAAATGAGACCAGAGCCGTTAACCAAGAATGGACTGACTCTTATATGTTCATTCTTCTCAAAGGAAGTTCAAAACCAGTTTGTCTCATATGTTCAGAGATTGTGGCGATTATTAAAAGCTGCACCACTAAGAGACAAAGCACACATCTTTTGAGCAAACATATCCATTCACATCCAAAACAAAGGCATAGAAAAATACACCTAAGAGCCCAATATGATCAGAATCCTAACACATTAATTCACTCTCCAACAATGATGTTACCAGAGAGGAGAATAGAGCTGAAATAAGTGTTTCCATAACAGATAAAACAAATTTCTCTTTTTAAAAGATAATATAATATCATGGTTTTCTTGGTTGACATCGCTTTACCCTAAATTAACAGAATTTAAAGCTGCAGGACAATTTTTTGAAAAATCTCTTATATAATTTAATCTTAAATGCATCCCTTATTTTATTTGAACTGAGAGAAGAACATGTATTTATTACTTGATTATGTATTATTTACAATTCCTTCAGTTCAACTTGAAAACTGACCATGAATATTGTTGAGATATTATTCAATCGATCTTTCTTTATTTGATTTGATAGTCAGTTGTTGACTACGTATTTTAGGCACATCCCAAAGCTCATGACCATAGGTCAGTGTCAGAACCTAGATGGACTGGTAAATTTAGACTCTGCCTTCCGGCTCAGCCCCCTCTTTACGACAACGCCACACAAAACCGCCTGTCCATATCAAGCTCCATTTTACCCTCAGTGATGAACAAGATCCCGAAGTACTTGAACTTCTTTGCTTGGGCAGTGACTCCCTCTCAACCTGGGGAGCGCAATCCATCATTTTCCAGCAGAGTCGCATTGACCTCAGATTTGGAGGTACTGACTGTCGTCCACTTCACACTCGCATGCACCCCCACTCCCCACCCCCCCCCACACACACTTCACACTCGCATGCAATGCTTACTGAAGGTCACGGTCTGATGGACCAGATGTGTATAGAACATCATCATCTACAAAGAGCAGAGATGCAATTCTGAGGTTCCCAAACCAGACACTCTCCTCTTCCAGTTGCACCTTGAGATCCAGTCCATGAAAATTACAAACATAATCGAAGACAAGCTTGCTTGGGGATTGAACCACCATCCCTGTGATTGGTGGACAACCAGTTAGTCTGGATTGGTCAAACCATTATTTGAAATACCTCAGTATAAGGCAATACCATTAGATATTGCCACAATCTACATCTTCTAAAAATACCATAAATTTTAATTAAAACCTCTATGAAAATGTTTAATCCAGACTGAATCAATACAACCCCCAAGTAGGTAGGATTTATCACATTAGACTGAATTAGTTCTAGGTGTTATAAACTGGCAAGTAAGTTGAGAGTCTTTTTTTAATTAGAAAATCCTATCTCTTATATCAATGTCCTGTTATATCATTTATTTGCATCATTCAGTCTGCATTACCTCTCTTCAGTAAATCAGGCGGGGCGGCTGATATCCAATCCAGTGTCTCTTTAACATCGCAGTCACATACTGTACTGCTTATAACTTGCCGAATAGCTTTATCTCTCTCTCTCTCTCTTTAGGGATGTGTGAACAATATGGCTCTACTTGTGTTATTTCCTTTGCTTTACTCTCTTTGTGTCCTCACTATAACTTGTATCCCAATTTCCAGCTATACCTCTTCAACACCATCTGCAGCCAAAGTGTGCACACTTCAAAACAGCTTTCATCCAAGCTTTATGGCCAAGGGTGACTATGTTATTGGAGGAATCTTCCCACTGCACTATAACCAGGAGATGCCAGACCTCAACGACACCTACAGAGCACTGGCAGTGAAGTGTAATGGGTGAGTGTGATAGATGTGGAAATCATAGTGGGAGTATGTAACTTACTTTTTTTCAATCAAATGGTGTCTGATGTTTTACAACTTTTGCTTTGACGAATGCATTTTTATTCACCAGGTTTTAGTATACAGTGATAATTTGCCTGACATGTGAGAAAACATAACTTAAAGTGATGACTTGAAGTGAATTGCACTTTAGTTTAAGTTTAAGTTAAAGATGTCAGAGAAAATAATGTTCCGGAGAGACACACAACAATGCCTTATTAATTGGGTGTGCGATTGCCTAATATTTTTCTTAATAATTCCCAAGAATTGTAGTTTGTTATTATTCAAAATAGAAAATGGGAATATGCTCTTTAGTATGCATCAATCAATTTTAATTAATAACTTGGAAGTGTACCAATTGAACAATGTATCTATTTTCCACTGAAATTAGTTCCACATCATATGGGTCTTTCAAGATAACATCTCAGGAAATTATAAAATAAATTACAGATGTGTAAAATAAAGTATTAAAAGTATAAAGACATATCTTGGTAACATATTGAAAATGTGAACGAAGTAAAAAGAAACCACGCTGTTTCTTACTTTTTCCCAAGCTAGATGCAAAGATGCAATTCAGACTAACTTCAAATGAAAACATCATATATGCCTTTAATTAATGTGTGGTGTGTCCATCTGTTTCTGCTGGGCTACAGCTTTGATCCCAGGGCTTTCCGCTGGGCTCAGACTATGAGGCTAGCAGTGGAGGAGATAAATCAGAGCGCAGACCTGTTGCCAAATTACACCCTTGGGTACAAAATATTTGATTCATGTGCATATCCACTGACCGGCCAGAGGGCTGCTCTGGCTGTGTTGAACGGGCTGAGCGAGGTTGATTCCCCCATGTGCCAAGGGGCTTCTACTCTCCTTGCTGTGATTGGGGAATCTGGTTCTGCTCAGTCTATTGTGGTGTCAAGAATCCTGCAGCCATTCAGAATCCCAATGGTAAAAATTACTCTTTTCTTCTCAATCCACCCAAAACATTAGCATATTACCACACAATTTGTTTTTAGTGGACTTCCTATTTTACACAGATCAGCTACTTTTCTTCATGTGCCTGTCTCACTGACAGAAGAGAATTCCCCACCTTCTTCAGAGTAATCCCCAATGATGATTATCAGGTGAGGATTTGGCCTCAGGAGTTGATAATGTGTAAAAAGGCATTTCTTGAAATTGTCATATATTTCTGTTGCCTGGTACAATACAAGAGAAAATAATTTATAGACATATAATATTTAAATAATGTCAGTTAACTCTTTTTTATGACTGTGTTTAAAGTGACTTACCACTCTGCTGTTGAACCCAGGTGAAAGCCATTGCTCAGTTGCTGATACGCTTCAACTGGACCTGGGTGGGGCTGGTGCGAGGGGACCATGAGTACGGGCGATTTGCTGTTCAAGGTTTACTGAGAGAATTACAGGGTACCAAAGTGTGTGTGGCGTACCAAGAAATGATCCCTCTGCTCTACAATCGCAAGAGGGCTCTGGAGATCATGGAGGTAGATGCAGCACACTGACACATCATTATCAGCACTTATGTAGGTAATTTCATGTTCACTTGTCATAAAAATGAGACATCCCCGGTGAAATTAGTTGCAGTCTATGTGTTGCTTTCAGCCCATTATCCCAGTGTCACCAGGTTGGAGCTTTGGAGGGGAGGGGTAGGGGGGTATGCGCTGTTTGCCAAAGTGTATTTTGGTAAATTATCACTAGATACAATTTTCAAATCCTACATTTAGTGACCATAATAAATGCATTTATTTCAAATTATGCACGTATGCGTTTTGTTCAATGTCACTTATTTTTAATCTGCTTTCTTTTTTGCCATCTCTCCACTTGTGAAACTTTCTTCCTTCATCATCTGCCTCTCTATAAAGGTGATGCGTTCCTCTTCGGCGAAAGTGGTGGTGGTATTTTCAGCTGAGGGGGAGATGACACCTTTTTTGAGGGACTACATGACACAGAACATCACCGAAATCCAGTGGGTGGCTAGTGAGGCCTGGGTCACAGCATCTGTCTTTACAGGCAGCGAGTTTTACCCCTACCTAGGGGGCACCATCGGGTTTGGCATCCGAAAAGGTCATATCTCCAGACTCAGTCTCTACCTGCAGACAGTTAACCCTCAATTGTATCCAAATAATAATCTGGTTATGGAACTGTGGGAGGCACTGTATGGTTGCAATCCTTCTCCGTCGGCCGGCTCCAAGTTGCCTCCATGCTCAGGGCAGGAGTCCCTGTTGGAACAGCACTCAGCCTACATGAATACATCCAGCCCTAGGGTGGCCTATAATGTCTATAAAGCTGTATATGCATTTGCTTATTCCCTGCACAACCTTCTTCTCTGTAAACCAGGCACTGGCCCTTTCCAAAACAAGTCATGTGCTCAAAGCAACAACATACACCCCTGGCAGGTATAGGTCAGTCTTCTTACGGTTTTTGTGATGTAAATCGTGTTTGAAGTTTATTTTTTAGAGTATGCTCCATTGGTTTTCCAGCTCCAGTACTACCTCCAGGAAGTGAAATTTAATATTGCAGAGGAGGAGGTAAACTTTGACCTGAAGGGAGACTCCATACCATATTATGACATCCTCAACTGGCAGAAAGGCACAGACGGGAACATTGAATTTGTCAACGTGGGGTTATTTGATGGAACCAAGCCTGCCGGAGAGGAGCTGGTGATCCAGGAGGACAGGATAATGTGGGCAGGGCATCAGAGTGAGGCAAGCTGCTCACACTGTGTTTTTACCTTCATCAGATGCCAACTGTTGAAGTTCTGTAGGTTAAGGTGGAGGTAAGTCAGGTGGGCAGAATGAGCTGGATCTGATGTGAGTTATTTTGTATTCCGCAAACAGTTCAAAGCCCACCATCCAGTGTGACTTGTTTGGTGATTTAATGCCTCCCTATATATATATATATATATATATATAAATATATATATATATATATATATATCTGAGAGCTATTCTTTGCTCCCTAGGTGCCAGTGTCTGTATGCAGTGCCAGCTGTCTTCCAGGGTCCCGGAAGGCTGTCCGTCGTGGGGAGCCTGTTTGCTGCTTTGATTGTGTACCATGTGACAGTGGGAAAATTAGCAATCAGACAAGTGAGCTCCAAACCAAGCCATAAAAATCATAACAATTCAAAGTAGGGCTAATGAGTTAAGATCAGAGCACTGTTGCAGGAGGAACAGCTTCTAAAGTAACAGCTCAGACTGCATGTGTCAACATGTAATTTAAATGTGAACAATAATAAAATAATAATTTTAACCAACTAGTATTTCTGGTGCAGACTAGCAAGTGTAGCAAGGTAGCAAGGGTAGACAAATCGTGCACATCCCTGATTTAAATCAATATTCTATTACCATGAAGTAATATTTGAATACTGGATGTTTGAACTACTCTTTTTTTGACCATCTTCCCTAGATTCAATAGAGTGCACACTTTGTCCCGAGGACTTCTGGTCAAACAACGACAGAGCAGCCTGCATCCCAAAAAAGGTGGAGTTCTTGGCCTACGATTCCCTGGGTATAGCCCTGACAGTGATCTCTGTGGTGGGTGCATGCCTCACTATAGCTGTTTTTGCAGTCTTTTTCTATCATAGAAAAACAGTCATCGTACGTGTGAATAACTCTGAACTTAGCTTCTTCATCTTGTTCGCTCTGACTCTATGTTTCTTGTGTTCCCTGGCGTTCATTGGGGAACCAACACTTTGGTCCTGCATGCTGCGCCACACTGCCTTTAGCATCACTTTTTCACTTTGCATCTCCTGTATCCTGGGGAAGACCCTGGTGGTGTTGGCTGCTTTCACTGCCACCAGGCCAGGGGACAACATCATGAAGTGGCTAGGGCCCAAACAGCAGAGAGCCATTATCTTCATTAGCACTCTAGTTCAGGTGGTTATCTGCGCTGCCTGGCTCATTGATGCACCCCCTTCTCCATCCCCAAATACTCAATATGAACGCTCAAAGATCATACTGGAGTGCAGTGTGGGCTCCAGCGTAGCATTCTGGTGTGTTCTTGGATATATTGGTCTACAGGCCTGTCTGTGCTTTGTACTAGCTTTTCTCGCCCGTACATTGCCGGGCAACTTCAACGAGGCCAAGTTCATCACCTTCAGCATGCTGATCTTCTGTGCTGTCTGGCTAGCATTTATCCCTGCTTATATCAGCTCTCCTGGAAATTATGCAGATGCAGTGGAGTCGTTTGCCATTCTGGCCTCCAGCTTTGGCTTGTTGTTCTGCTTGTTTGCTCCAAAATGTTACATTATTTTACTGAAGCCAGAAAAGAATACAAAACAGCACCTAATGGGAAAAGAAAAGAAGTAACAAGTTATAGTTTAAATTGTTTGAGATTTCAAATCAATGTTCAATGTTATTTATTGATAGTTTGGGCAAATTATGATTTATTGCATGTTTGTATTGACCGGGCATTGATAGTTCTACGCAACTGATATCACAGCATTGCAACTGCTGTACAGTGTACAAGAACATATAATTACAAAGAGCATATGACTTTATTGTATATTTTGAAGATATAAAGATAATTAGTGGAGTGAAATGCTGCTTAGTTTTTTTGTGCAAATATTGTGCTTATCTGCTACCCTGCTGTACCTGTAAACTTTAGTTTTGGATTCCAACCAAGGTTAACGGGTTTAGATGTACACAATAGACATGAAAACCAATAGTAATTAACTAAATATTAATGAAACTGTCCCAAAAGTCTCTGACGTTTGCAAAATAATGTGTGCTAATGTATTTTGACATCAAATATGATTTTTAGTTGTTGATTACATTTTTGGAGAGAAACATGGATCTCCATGAATAAATAAACTTTTATATCATGATCTGGGGATGAAATTCACACGGAGGGAGGAGCATGCACCATGACACCGACAAGCACTGCAGCACGGACCAGGAAGAAATTTGCACAAAATTGTGCACAAAGATGACCATGATTAAACGTGGGATTGCCTGAATTTAAATGGGCAGCTTTGTATACCATACTGTTGATGATGATTCCATTATGGCAAAGCAGAGTCATCAGGTTGTATTACACACTATGGACACATGAAACAGTTTATTTAAAACACATGAAACTTTTTATTGCATATCCTATACAAATGGTCAAAGTACTAACGCATTTACAATGTGTAAAATGTATGCGGTTTAGGACATTGACTGCATGATCTGATGCTAACTTTTGGAAATTTAGAAATTCAATTGTGTTTTGGTTATGTCAATCCCAGGCGTGCCAGGACTCCACTTTTTATTAAAGGCGTAACTGTGTCCTTTCGAAGCTTTTGAAGCCCCCTTTCTAGTAATGAAAGTTACAATATGGTATCCAACCACGAGCACAATTTTTCCCACAAATTATTGGGAACAGAGAAGGAATTTGGTCTGATGATAGCCCCGCCATGGTCACCACAGAGCAGCAAGAACCTGAGGTCAGTGCAAGCATCAAAGCAGTGGAATGACAACGCCTTCAAAACAGAGCGCTCCAGGGAATTTATTATTGAAAACTATTGAGACTCTGTTCTTCAATTCTTTAATGCTATTTGATATTAACTTGGATTTCTACAACCGATGATTATAATTTCATTAGCTGCAGTGTGCTCCACAGCTGACCACGTGGGTCAGGAGCAAACAATCCGACCCTCTCCTCTGCGATCCGTGTGTGACGAAATATTGAGCTTTAACTATTACAGCTCTATAAATCTTTAAACATTGATGTCCAAGAGATTTCCTTTTCTTTTACTCTGATAATAAAATTGCTGCAAATGATAAATGATTAGATACAGATTAGCAAGACAACGGGAGATTGTAAACAATGTCTCCTAGTCATGCACGCTGCTGAGATTCTGATTCTGCTAGGCAAACGCAATAATTGCATGGGCATTCACATGAATTTGCATTGCTAAGAAATTATGTAGGTACGACTAGGCTTAAGTTTGGTTGCACCCAACTGCACAGGACCGGGATCCTCCTTTCCTCACACCAGTGTTGGAACCCTGACCACTTTGCATTGCAACAGGCAATGGTGGATCCCGCTCTAGTAGTCTGGATGGTCTCCCCAACCTGGACAGAAAGTCCAGCCCTCTTCAGACTGCCCCTCTCAGGGGCCAGGCCTGGAGAGGATGTCCCAGAGCATACTTACGGCAGCCACCTCATGAGACGAAGGCCACAAGAACTGGGGGATGGTCAAGGTCTGGGCCATCATTTCTGCATACCACGGTGCCCAGCAGTGATCTGAAACTACCAATTGTACCCATGTAGATATATTGACCCATCACATATCTGTGCATTTGGAAGTGGCTTCTAGTGTTGAACTAGCCATCCATTTGTCCGCAGGCTATAGAGCCATGCAATCCAGTGGACAGTAAAAAGTGAAGCACAAACATCATATCATAAGTTAATGAAAAACTTTTGTTAAACACTGATAGCCTATATATTATTATTTTTATTGATACAATATAACGTTAAGAATTAAGAGTGAGACTCTAATGAGACATATGCTTCTAGTTACTGATGTTGCCTTCTATTTTGTGCCAATACCAAGATGTGTCATTGGATGTAAAATGAAAGAGATATGAGTGGGAAATGATATACTTTAAGAAATAACTGTGCAACGATAGGCTATGTGCGGGACTCATCTGTGCAGCTGACTTTATCTGCAGTGGTACTGCAAAACGATTTTGCAACAGAATTGGTAGTAGACAGCATTTTACAAAGTTACATGTTACTTGGCTAAATAAAACTTGAACTTGTTTGCAATTTTCTCATTCGAAATATTGTAGACAGGGGAGTATAATAAGAAATAGTTTGATTACTTTTCCTTAACTTGCCCATTACTTCTTACACATTTTTTTTATATTCCCAAACACTTGTTTTGTAAATGTAGCATCCAAACCTATTGCACCATCACTGTTAAAGCCCCTCCAACCTGTCAAGCTTGGGCATATACACATGCTTCATACAGTAACTTGAGTACTAGTTATTAACTTTGAACATTATCAGAATCATGATTTTGATCTTGATATATTTATAAATCTGTAATTCTTATAGAATTGTCCCTATATAAAAACATTTTTTTTAGCAAACTTGTTGGCCTTTAGATATTTTTGAGATTACATTTAGATTCAAGGCTCCAGCAAGCTACATAGCTACAGCCCTGAGCTTTGGGCTACGGTTAGCATAAGGCTAAACTATTAGCAATGTTTTCTCTCCCTCCCTGAAACTCTTTGTGGATATTGATATTTATTTTATTGCATTTATTGTCAGACACTCTTTGAGTCTGTCTTCCTTTGTGGGGTTGGTTTTCAGTGTAGGCAATTGTTGTCAAATTGTTCCACCACTGAATCAGGCTTTAACCATCTTTAGGGATGCCAATTATTTTTCCTAGGATTGCAAAGTCATAACCCACTCTACTCAGCCTCTGATTGGATAGGACTCGTTACCTTTGTTGGTTGGGTTGGTTCGTTTTGAGCATTATGAGTAGGATTGGTTATGGTAAGAGTAAGAATATTACGCAGAGTAAGGCAGTTCATTCTAGGAAAAAGAAAACAATAGTGTTGAAGGGACGTTTGAGCGCATCTGCATTTGTAGAACAGCCAATAGGAAGGCCCTCTCTGAAATTACCTATGATTGGCAAAATTCTCCTTTACAGGCTAGATTTCCTAAAGACTAGTTTCCTCTAAGACCACTTGAATTACAATTAAGCCTCAACCTCTGTATCTGAAAAGTGAAGCCAATGCACAAGTCTTAAACTTGCATTCTCTCTACTGGCCAGCCGGGGGCGACTCCTCTGGTTGCAAAAAGAAGTCAGATTGTGTGGAAGTCTATGAGCAAAAGACCTTACTTCTCACTTGATTTATTACCTCAGTAAACATTGTAAACATGAGTTTATGGTCTCAATCGCTAGTTTCAAGTCTTCAATACAGCATGATGTTCATTTTGTAAATGATGGTCCTATTTAGGGTAAAATAGACAATGAAGTAGAGAATGCATTAGGGCGGACTACCTTGCGATTGACAGGTCACTATCGCTCCCAGAGCCTCACTCCTCCGTAGTCCAATTGAAGTATCTTCCGTTCTCTGATCCCGAGGCTTCAAAAGGGCAGTCAACACACCAATGGGTGATGTCACAACTACTACGTCCACTTCTTTTATAAAGTCTAATATTACAATATGCTGAAAGGTTATTATGTTTTTTGGGATTATTATTTCCCGCAGTGGTAAATTTTTGTATCCTTACATCAACATAGAGCCAAAGTCCCTTACTTGCTAAAGGCATTGGAACACACTTTTTTTTAAAACCACCACACTCAAGTATTTAAGGATTTACATATCATCTATCCCCAAGACATTTTCCTCCTCCTATGGGAGACACTAAAGTAACTAAAATTACCAATCCCCCAATTAGACGTTTCACAACCATAAAAATTTATATACCACCGACTATCTCCTTAAAATGACCCAAGTTACCCCTTAACCCTTCAATGCAGTGGTTCAGTAAATTAGATAGACTAGGCTTTTTATTCTATTTGAAACGGAAAAACTCCAGAATCAAACTACCCACCATACAACACCCTATGTATTTATTAGGCTTTGAAGCACCCAATGTTTTGTATTTCATATTTGCAGTTACAGTATGTAAGACATTGGACAATAAACACGAACCAGGAATGTTTGCAGCTTTTCTCGGAGGGGTGCTGTGAATATGTAACTATCTGTCAAGTTAAAGAGTTATTGTGAAAGAGACACTCTACAGTAACAGGAAAAAGTGTACACACTCACACACACTGTAATAATTTACAGTAATGAGGCAAAGGTCCCTACTTGTGATATGTTTTCAAAATCAAAACCTAGACACATGTTTAGTATGTCATTTTAATTAGATTCACATTCAAATGTATTTTCAAAAAATCTTATTAAAAAGCATGTGCTTTTGTTTTCTTGGTGGCCACTTTAAATGACCACCTATGACATGTTCAGTTCATGTGAGATATTTTCTCGTAATTCCTTTCTTAATGTTTCTCTGAGGCCGCAGTAATATTATATAACATTTTGGCACAAAAATACATATCAAAAGTCCAAAACTGGAGGCTAATATAGCAAATACTTCCACAGCCACAGTGAACTTCCCAGGAGAGCTGACATAAGCTGGGATGAAAGAGATCCACACGGCCCAGAAGATCAGCATGCTGAAGGTGATGAGCGTTGCCTCATTGAAGGTATCAGGTAGCTTGCGTCCAAGGAACGCCAGGATGAGGCAGACGAAGGCCAGTAAACCAATGTAGCCCAGGACCAGATAAAATCCAGGAGGCCATGGCTCCTTACACTCCACAACAATCTAGGTATAGCCAACAATACATAAATACAGATCAATCAACATGAATAGTACAATTTGCATTAGGGTGTGTATAACAAATTTAAAATATTTTTTTGGTTTTGTTCTGATCTCCCTAACAAACATTAAAACCCCTATGTGTAGGTAGGATTTCAACACTTCTCACTTTGGCAACTCCTGACTGGTAGTATCAAAAAAGATACTGCGGGACACTGTCATTCTTACTTTTCCAGTTGAGGCTTGGTAGTTTGGGTTCTTGAATGGGAAAGGAGGTGCACCCAAAAGACAACCAGCACAGAGACAAATCTGGGGGCAAAATGGAAAGATAAGCTATCCTTTAAAAACACAAAAAAAGTTGAAATGGTCACAATTTTAGGTCAAATTAGTGGTGGTTCTAAAGCCCTCCCACCTGAGGAGCTGTAGTGCAGAGGATCAAAGTCCGCTGTTGAGAGGGACCAAACTGCTTCAGAGCCCTCGAACCAGGAACATTAGCATGAAAGGCTAAGAGAACAACTATGGTCTTAACGAGGAGACAGGAAAGACAGAGGACAAAGCTAATTCCAAATGCTACCTGGCGGAGCCTACATGTCCACACAGAAGGCTGACCAATGAACACCAGGGAACACAAGAAGCACAGCTTGAGTGACAGGAGAAGCAGGAAGCTTATTTCTGAGTTGTTGGCCTTGACGATCGGTGTGGAATGGAAACGTTGAAAGACAGCAGTGACGATGCTTGTCAGGAAAACGCCCAGCAGTGTGAGTGTGACCAGGATGATGCCCATGATCTCGTGGAAAGACAGGAATTCTTCGACTCCAGCCACGCATTTCACCTGGTCTTTGTCCGACCAGTAGTATTCAGCACATTTTGTGCACTCAGTGGAACCTTTCAGAGACACATACAGTGGACACACACTGTAAAAATACACATTCAAACTCTACATAACATATAACATTAATATAGCATGCCTTGACGACTCTAGTTGGGCAACATTGTTTTCGTAAGTTTAATGGCCTTTTGCTTCTGACAGAAGTTAGAAATGTTATAAATACAAAAAACATGAATGGGCCACCAGTCTGGTTGCTGATCTCTCCATCTGCACAGGGCAAACAATCAAAGCAGCAGTGGGGCTCTCCTGGACGTCTGGCCTGTCTGCTGCCAGGGGCACATGGAGAACTACACTGAGAAGCAGGCACCTGAAGAAATAAAGGAGTTAAATTGCACACCAAGATTTGCTTCGCAGAAGATTAGATGCTTGGTGGGACAACAAAGAGAAAACAGCAATTTTAATCACCAGGTAATATTTTAAATGTCTTATCCTGTAAAGAAATGGCATTTAAAATGACATATGACCCACCTGTGACTGGCCACTTGTCCACACAATGGTGCTCTGCTTTATCTGCAACTGTTCATTCAATGGAGAGGAACCATCATAGCTTCCCACTTTTATGAATCTAAACACAGCATGACATTATTTTAAAATCAGGCCAAACTAAATGACTCATCTGAATGCTTAAAAATGTACAACGTATCCTCATACAATGGTTCATAGGATATCCTACAAAACGTTACTCTTCATTTTTCATGTGTTTTCCTACAAAAGCCTGCAACACGTGTCAATTCATGCTTGTTACATGAATATAGTCTTTTTCAAATAAACTTCTGTCTTCACAGGAAACCCAGTTAGGTTGAGGCAAGAAAACTACTTGGTTAGCTTTAGGCAACAAAACCACTTAGTTAGGTTTTGGAATAGATCGTTGTTTGGGTTAAAACAACCATGGAAGTGTCGTTAATGAAGTACACAAGTTACGTGACAAAAACCTCAAAATTGACTACTCGTTTCAAAAACAAATTGCAATCTCCTGGCTGAAAGATTGCTGTTTGATGGACCCATCCACCTCCCCTCCTGCCCTCTTCGAGTGTAATTTAGCGGTCTTTATATATCTTCATTCAAGATTACGTACGAAAAAACTTGAATTACGGCGAATACCGGATGAGACTAGTTTGACAATAAATAAATAAAAACCTTCTCAATCACAATTCTTTAAACACAATTGTATTCCTGTGCATTGAAGTATAATATTCCACCTAATTTCACCCTCGCTGTCCTTCTGCCAATTAATGATGTCATAGAGAGGGACTGGCTCTCCGTTGGAGTCAAAAAAAACCTTCTCCTCAAACTGGTTGGTGAAATTCACTGACTTCAAATGTTGCAGCAACTGTATGAAAGGAGGAAGAAAAAAGGAACAGAGAAGAGAATAACTCATAAAAATACTAATATAATTACATAGTCTGAAACAAATAATTGATTTGATTATTCTGTCGTGTTTTAACTTGCCTGCCTAGAAGTGAATGATTTATGATTCTCACACTTTCCGTAATGTTCTGCAGAATCACAGTTTAATAAAGTGTGAAGAGCATGGGCGATGGCGTATACAGCTTTATAAACATTATAGGATATTCTGACCTGAGCTATATCAGTAAAGCTGCTGTCAATGTCCCTCACATCCTCTAAACCAGTGCATACAGGCTTTTCAGCAGCACCTTTATAGTTTGCATCAGCTGATTGGTTTCCTCTAAAATCTAGCCTGCAGCTAAACAGCTCTTCCCAGAACATGTTGACAAATGCCATCCCAGGTTTTGGAGAAGGGCGGACATTCAACAAGAACTCTTTCAAGCCTGGGATCCTGACTCCAGGGAAGGAGAAGCCCAACGTGCCCTCTAAGAGAGGGTGGAAGCGGGGTGAGGTCAGCAGGCTAGCGGTCACCCAGGCTTCACTAGCTACCCACTGGATTCCTGATGAATTTCTCTGAGCCAGCTGGAAAATAAGGCATACTTAAAGAAATCTGACAAGAAAGCAAACAGATGAACATGAGCACCAATAATCTTTTGGTAATCCTAATTCTCAAATGATTTCTTCAAATGCTGCATAATATATAATTGTATGCTCATACATATACATTAACTGAGATAAAGAGCCACTTCCTTTGGATAGACGCAAAATGGATTGGTTTTTGAGACAAGTTAGGAATGTAATGTTTAAGTCAAGTCTGATGTTGTTTTCCACATAAACAAATGATGCCCGTCCATTCCACAAAATGAAGCATTCAGGTTTTTAATTTAAAAAATTGTATCAGATCGGTATTTGGTGTTGGCCTCTACATTATTTTAATACAAGACAGAAGTTGGCGACACAAAACAAGTCGGCTTTGAGTAACAAAAGGTTGAGAACACCTAATACAGAGTGCTTACCTCTAAGAACAAGTCCAGCAGCTGTCCCTCCGTGGCAAACACCACCACTACCACTGTGGTTGAACTCTGTAGCCTGTCTGCCATTTCTTGTATCTCAGCCACTGTGGGTGATTTCGGGATGGTCAGATGAAATGCCAGACACCCACCTTGTTGTCTAAACTGGTTGGAAAATTCTTGGATACCATAGTGACTGTAGTCATCCTGAAATATATAGAGAGCTTTTTGTAAATCATGTTGGTATGTTTATCTAATGTTGGGATAAAAAAATGAAAAATGCTTATCTCACCGTGGTCCCTATTGTGCCCACCCAGAGCCAGCCTAAGAAGGTGACCAGCTGAAGAAGACCTCTAACTTGAAAGAGATCACTCGGCACAGTCCGCATTAATGATGGATACATATACTTGTCAGTGAGACAGGTACAAGTGGCAAAATAACTCACCTATAAAAACAAAACGTATCAAACATTGTTTTGTGATTTATCACCAAAAGACGTGATGGAAATAAGGACAGTATATGTGAAAATGTAGTGCTGTGCATTTTTCTGCCTTTTCATTCCTTTCTTACCAGTGGGAGGTTGAAAGGGCCAAGGGTGTGAGCGACAGCTCTTGTAGTGGAAGAAGATGCAAGGCCGATCACAGCCGGCACAGGAGAATCAGCCAGACATGAGGGTAAAGTTTGAGACTGTGTACTCCTATCTATTGTCTCCCCTGTTTCATTTTCCTTTTTATCATTTCCATCATTTTCAAGATTATGAGGCATTGCTTCAAGAATTTTAGAGCCTCTCTTTTTCACTGTGCTCAGCATCCTTTCCTTTCTTTTATTTTCTTCTCTTTTAACCCTCTCCGATCTAGTACTCCTGTCCTTTGACATATATAATCTTTTTTCAATTTCATCCATTTGTTTCACTTCATTCATCACAGCTTTGGATGGACTGACTAAAGACAAAAGAGCTTTCAGGCTGGTGTGGACATGGTCACAGCTGTCCATAATCCTATAGCCTAGTTTAACACCTGGTAATAGGCTCAAATTACGGTTTATTTCCTCCACTGCAAACACCATGGTCATTATCCAGAGGAAGGCTCTGTGGTCAAAGCTGCAGAGAATAAAATACATTTTAATACAGTCTATGTAATTCAACCCAGAGACAGAAAAAACAGTATCACAGCAAAATATAAATCGGCATGTGAACAGTGCAGGAGCAATAGAGATCTAATCACAGCAAAAGGAAATCATTTCTGTCACTTTTATGTGTAAAAATTAAAACAATTAAGAAAAATAAAAAATGAAACAAATTCAATTTGGGATTATAATAGATATCAACAGTATCCTCACACTTACCCTCTGCAAGGTGTGAGCTGAGGTTTGCTGTTGTAACTTTGCTCTTGCTTAGGAGCCACATAATGCAGAGGGAAAAGCCCTCCAATCACAACATCCCCTCCTGACTGCAGGGCCAGAGGCTCACTGTCTGCCAGTTTCACACAGTGAGGTAAGCTAGAACCAACCCAACTCACTCCCTCCTCATTCCCCACCATACTTCTCTCTAAACGTGGTTGTTCCCTTTCCTTTATATCAGAGAACACTGGAAAAAGAAGGCTAAATAAGGCCCAAAGAATCAGCCAAGGAGAAGCCATAACAATGGTATAGTGTCGATACAGACCCAATGAAGACTGTGTATGCTGGAGATGACGGTTCGCCAACATATTCTCCAAAAGGCTGATGAAGTAGGCTATAAAAACTGTGATGCTTGCTTCATTTCATGGGTCATATGAGTCATCGACAGATCAACCAATCACAATCAAATGCAGTGGCACAGGAGAGAGGACAATACATGGAAATATGAATCTGAGAGATGACATTATTATTGAAATAATAATAATAATATTTAGCTGTGACCAGCAGCTCTAGCTTGCTCTCTTCGTCGCTTGGCCAGTTGGTCAGTCCATACAAATTTCCCCACCCTTTCGCAGCCACAGTTTTGGCGGAAATGTGGCATTGAGGTCAAGTGTGACGTTGTGAGGGTGTGTGTTTGTTTTCATGCCAATTGGCAAAAAGTGGGTGTGGCTGCGAGAGTGGCCTATTACAAAAGGCACATAACTTCTTAAGGCATTCACGTACCAAGGCCAATCTTATGAATCATTTATCATCAGTGCACTAATAGTTCAGCAGACAGTTCCTCTTTCATTGGTGTGGGTTAAGCCACTCATTACTGCTAGACACTTGTGGGATGTGTGTGAATGCATACATGTGTGGAAGCATGCGCGTAGGTGGTAGAAGCTATTGTGAATTTACGCTTGTTAAACAATGACAACAATTTTATGCCAAACTTTTCATAAACACATAAAGGAATTGATCGAGCTTGGGTTTGATTTGTTGGACTTTGAGTGTCCAATTTGTGCGACTAGACCTTGGAAAACTAAAACACAAAACAAAAACTAGAACAACGCCAGGTTATCATTTAGAATATAAATTACAACTTGATAAAAAATAGTATGGAACAATTTTCTGTAATCACAGTGTCTTGCTGGAACTAATGGGAATCAGTTGATGGGAATTTTAACGATTAACATATTTTTCAATATACATTTTTATTTTAAGACTGCAAGGATTCAGAAATATCTCTTAGTCCTAGACCAAACAATAACATGAATAGAAAGTATTAAATGGTATTAGAATAAATGAAATATAATATTTTTATAATGAATACTTCTGTATTATAATTATTTAAAAACATATTTGCCACTCGCCCCTTAATTGACCACAGGAGATGGCTTGATATACTGCTACCACCAAGTGTAGTGTGGATATTAAAAGTGGCATATATGCTTATGTCTGATTAACAGCTGAGCATTGTCAATGTTTTAGTTGGTCTTTCTATACCATCCCAAATTTTACCCTCTAGATCAGCGATTTTCAACCACTGTGACGCGGCACACCAGTGTGCCGTGAGAGATCGTCAGGTGTGCCGTGGGAAAATGTCCAATTTCACTTAATCGATCCAAAAAAATATTATTTAGTTGCCGCAAATAATTTGCCATTGTTGAGCGTCTGAGCCTGCAATATAGTGGCTGGACTAGTAATGAAATACTCTTCCATGCCAGTGGGTGGCAGTAGGTAGCGCAATAATTACCTTGTTAATTTAAAATAGTAGAATTAAATGATGCGCGGGAGAGGTTGTGGTGAAGAACGGCGATGGAGAAATATTTCAAAAAGAAAAATGCAGACTCTGAACTACTGAGCCCTGGGCAACCGTCTAACCAGATGAAAAGCCCAGAACGAGTGGTGGTAAAAAAAAAACAAGAAAAAACTGAAAGTTATCTTTTGTTTGGATTCACTTTCACCGATGATCCGACTGCACCGATTCCGTTATGCTTGGTGTGAAAAGCTATCAAACAGCCTCATGGTCCCAAGCAAGCTGTGACGTCATCTCGAGACGAAACACCGTCACTTAGCAACAAGAACAGGGACTGTTGTGTTCGCCTGCGCACACAAACTGAGAAACGGGTAACTTTTATGAGGAAATCCACAAATGTGTCTGAGAAAGCTCTCAAAGCTCTTTAGTAGCTGAACTGGTGGCTGTCGTGTTTTTAAATACACATAAGACGTGAGAACAACTGCTCTTCATTGTAACTCTTTATTCCACGTTCCGCGTGCTGTCTCCCCGATACCGGCTCTGCCCCAGGCTGTCCTTTTCACCTGAATCCCCCCTGGGTCCTAAGGCCCTACATGTACTGGTTCTTACATCCATCAATTAAACATACATGAACATCAATGTACCAACATATATTTATAACAAATACCACAGTGGCCAAATCAAAAAGCCAACACACTGTGGCAGAAACATTAATACTACCTGCTGCAAAGCCATTGTGAACAAGATGCATTTTGTAACTTTTTTTGGTTGTTGGTGTGCCGCGGGATTTCTTTATTGTAAAAAATGTGCCGCGGCTCAAAAAAGTTTGAAAAACACTGCTCTAGATAACAATGCCTTTCTATTTAAAATTTATTAATTATTCAGTCGACGAAAATGTATAAAAAAAAGAATAAAGACTTCCTACCTGCTTTTGTCCAGGCGACAAATAGGTCAAGCACAATCCATTAATCTCATATCATTACTAATCAATACATTAACAATTATACAAAATATTGTATAATGCCACAAACTAAACCTATACTTGTGGGTTGCTGCTATAGGCCGCCTAGTGCGGATATGTCATGCTTAAACTCAATTTGTGAAATGTTGGATAAATCTAGTGATGATAACCGTGAAGTGTTTTTTGTGGGTGATTTAAATATTGATTGGTTTTCTAACTGTCCGTTAAAGAAGAAGCTTCTTGCAGTAGCCAGTGCTTGTAACCTGACACAAACTATTACACTACCAACAAGAACCAGTACAAATAAGAATGGGCTAAGATCATCTAAATGTATTGATCACTTCTTCACAAATACCCCTGAACACTGCTCTAAAGCAGTGTCAGTGGTTCTTGGTTCAGTGATCACAATTTAATAGCACTTAAAAGGAAAACAAAAATCCCGAAAGCAGCCTGTAGGATTACACACAAAAGGTCATACAGGCACTTCCAAGAAGAATCTTTTATGGTGGATGTAAAGAATGCTAACTGGTCAATAGTGAGTCAGGAGGAGAACCCTGTTTTGGCCCTCAGTATATTCATGAATTTATTTATGGAAATTGCTGATAAACATGCACCATTGAAAAAAACAACTGTAAAGGCAAAATGTGCCCAATGGGTCAGTAGAGATTTAAAAACACTTATGGTGCAACAGAATGAGGCAATAATAGTACAGACAGACAATAGAACAGGTCAAGAAGGTCAAACTACTGGGTGTAGTGTTGGAAATTATTTGGCCATTTGTACACCTGTGTCATGATTTTGTGGTCTTCATCTCTCTTACTGCCCGTTTTCATCTCAAATTACAAAGACAGTTTCATCTCAATGGGATGCACAAGGCTGGCGATTTGGTTCTGGGTGGGCTGTTTGAGGTCCGCTACTCATCTGTCTTCCCTGAGCTTTCCTTCACCAGAGAGCCAAATCAGCCCAGTTGCCAAGGGTGAGTTTCACACACAGACAGCAAACTGCAGAAAAGTGTGCTCATTATTCTACTCTATATCCAGAGTATTTTAAATCCATATTTTGAATAGAATATGAAAGAACTGTGCGTTTTTTGTAAAACTTAAAGGTGTTCCAAAATATTAAAATACTATTTCTGGATTGACCATGTATGAGTAATAAAGTATGTTTGTATATTTCTAAGTTGTCACAGGTGACACAATATTTGTTAGTGGTTTATAGTGACATTTTGTCTGTTGATATTCTAGGATTCAAGCATTCTCAGTCCATGGCATGTGCTATACAAACTCCAACCTGCTACTTAATGTGACTCTGGGATACATTCTTTATGATATCTCTGCCACACTTGGAATTGCATTTAGTGCTTCATTGTCACTGACCCCCCAGTCCTGGAGATTGTGTATGATTTATAATCAATGTACACTGACATTATATATTATGTACACTACTGCACAAGGAGTATAGATATATAATCCTGTTGACGCTCCCGGAAAGAAGCTGATTTGCTTATCAAATTGATATAGAATAGAAACTACAAACATGCACTTACTGTTTGAGAATATTTCAGCAAGCACACAATTTTTTTCATTCTCTATTCAATTAGGTATATGCCATGATTCGAATTTGGAAACACTTTTGCTGAACCTGGGCTGGTCTAGTGGTCAGTGATAGGTTTGTTTGAGATGAAACAGTCCTGCGAATTGATCACCAGCGATTGCCGCACAATGCATGCCAGTTAAATTTGTGTCCGACTTGATCTGACATCATGCCCACGTGGGCAATGATAACCTCACGAGATTGAGACGGCTGCAGTTTTTAGAGCCAGGCGCTGCAGATGCTCTCCACCGACTGCAAGACCGAGGGCATTATGGGAAACGCCTTGCTGTCGCCTGATCAAAGAGCTGATTGGTTCTTAGTTTTGACAACAAACACCACGTTTTGTAGAAAATCCAAATTTTCTATGCAATTATAATCTAACACTAGATTGTTGGTTATTACTTTAATGTTGAGAAATAAAGGTTTAATCTAAGAACGCATATTGTATAATAATAAAGCTTATTTATATAGCGAGAGATGTCCTCCAGATACCCTCATGGCCATACAGAAGGGGGAAACTGAGTGCATTTCTGTTCTGAGGGAAAGATGGACAATATGTTAAGGAAGTCCCCTCCGGCTCCGTGGTTGTCGGACTTGGTGCGTGCCAAGAGAGCCACTATGCGAGCATCAGAAAGGAAATGGCGAAAATCGAAATGCCTTGATGACCTGCTTGCCTATCAATCTCTTCTCTCCTCTTTCGCTGCCTCCATTTCTGCAGCCAAACGATCTTTCTACCAAACCAGAATTCAATCCTTGTTTTCTAACCAAAAAACTCTTCTCTATCTTCTCCAACCTCCTTGACCCCCCCCAGTCTCCCTCCTCCTTCCAACCTTCTACTAAGCCACTTTGTCAACTATTTTACAAAAAAGATAGATGATATATGCTCCTCGTTTACTAATCCCGCCTCTATAACTGCATCGCCATCAACTTCATCTTCTACCCCTTCCCTTTCCTCTTTCAGCCCCCTGTCTCCCAATCAAGCCCTCAGCCCGTCCAACCACCTTCCCCCTCGACCCCATTCCATCTCACACTCTCCAGGCCATTGCTCCTGACCTTCTCCCCTTTCTCACACATTTTATTAACACCTCCCTCTCAGCTGGCTGTTTCCCCAACTCTCTGAAGGAGGCAAGAGTGAACCCTCTCCTGAAGAAACCCACCCTCGACCCATCTGAAATAAACAACTACAGACCTGTCTCTCTTCTTCCCTTTCTTTCCAAAACTCTCGAGCAAGCCTTCTTTAACCAGCTCTCCTCCTACCTCAACCATAACAACCTTCTTGACCCTCACCAGTCCGGTTTCAAAGCAGGCCACTCAATAGAGACTGCCCTCCTTGCTGTCTCTGAGCAACTTCACACTGCCAGAGCAGCCTCTCTCTCCTCTGTCCTTATCCTTCTAGACCTTTTGGCTGCATTCGACACAGTGAACCACCAGATCCTTATTTCCTCCCTTCAGGGCCTGGGTGTCTCAGGCACTGCTCTCTCCCTTTTCTCATCCTACCTCAACGACCGCACTAACGGGTAACCTGGAGAGGGTCTGTGTCTGAACCTTGTCCCCTCAATACTGGGGTCCCTCAGGGTTCCGTCCTGGGTCCCAGTGTGACCACTGTGTGACCACTGAGTTCCTAAGAAAACAGAGTTCCTCTCCTATCAATAGCCTCTCTGTATCTGCTTGACAACCACTTCATTGTTGGGCACATTCATCTGTGCTGTCATGGGAATATCCCCCAATCATCACAGTACACCCATGTTACTCAATTTACTGTTAGCATCACTTCTACCCTAACCTATTTTTGAGGCCTCCGCACGAAAAAAGCATGCCCATACTAAAAAGAGTTTATATCTGCAACCACAAGGTCTATTTGAATAATGTTGGTGTTATTATAAAGCTAATAACTGTAAGATTTGTAAATAATGTGTAAATATCAGTATATATGTCACTGGTTAAAAGTAAATAAAGATGGAACACATAAAAAATGAAAATATTTCAGTTTCGCCTAAAAAAGTAAAGCACTTTCAGGATGATCATCACTTTAGAATAATACAGTTGCAGATTTAAAACTATTTAATATCATATCACAATATGTGAACACTCTCTCTGCACAGTTTGACTTTGAATAAAGTGAAGCAGAAAACAATAAAATAGTTTTTAGTACTGACAGGTCAGAAGAATCCTCTGAAAATTAGGATTTATTGAAAGATTTATTTCTTTATATTTTTTACCAAAACTATTTGTTTTACTTCTTTTTTCACTAATTACGTTTAATACATCCATATTCAGCATTAACTTACACAATGCCAAACTAAAATCATGTTTTTTGCTCTGAAATCTCTATAAAATGCATATTTTTGTTCTCAAAATCAGATTTCTGGAAAGTAAAAAGGCTGTTATTTTTTAAGTGAACGGTTTACAGAGCCGAGTGAGACCTCCTGTCCACCTTCACAGATATGTTATAGAGGGAAACTGGCGAAATTAGATTGACAGCACTGCTAGCCAATACAAAGTCAGTCAGGCCAATTATGGTAATTTCATTGTGGGCTATTTCGAAGCTGCTGCCCATCCCCCCATATGTACAATTTCATTTGTTTTAAAGCAGAGTATTTCATATGGGCCTTTTTCAGTGTAACACGACTAGGATCATAACAGGAAACGAAGCTACGCTCAGTAAGTGTTCACTTTTTTCATATTTTGCTGGTTTCATAATCGTCTGAGGCTGGTGTTAGTTGGCTCACAGATCGCTGATGCTGTGGTTTATAGGGATTTGAGTTGAATGTGCGGAATTCCTGGGTTATTGCCGTTCTTTTGCGTGGTCGCAAGTCTACGTAGGATAAAGCTAACTCGCGGTAGGTCGACATATGCCGAGCAAGTCCAGTGGTTGGCGAGATATGAATATGAATATTTGCTTATGCATTTCGTTGGTCTTGATTAGTTGTGTTTGGAGCATGTACAAATGGCTTACATGAGCTTGTAGCCCGGGTTTTGCTTGTTAATTTGATATAAAACATCATTATTTTCTTTTTATGATTTATTTTTTCTCCCAGGGGTTCCCCTAAATTTCTTAACCAGTGTACCCTGAAGCCCCCTCCTGAGGGGGCTCTCGGGTAGAAGAGGTTGCTGCGTTTCCTGTTTTCATTTGGCATAAATAGCAGTACTAATCTTGGAACCTATTTTTGTGTTACTATGCTGGAGACGAGTTAATTGAATGAATGTTTAGCTGTCACATCTGCTTCATTTGAATCCATGCCAAAATAGTCTAGGCTGCTAGTTGTAGTAGCATAGAACAACTCCACATGACAAGGTTAGAGCGGACATGGATAGCAATATTTCCCCAGTAATAGAACCAAATAATCGGCCACCACAGAGGACAGGGACCAAAACAATGAGCCTCGGCCATAAGGTGCCTTTTATAATCTGTCCCCAATTATGAATATGTTTGTTTATCAGTTCAGAGACTTCATCAATTGTCCCAGTCTGAACTTATTTTCCACGACACATGTAAGATGCCAGGAAGTAAAAAAATTAAATTAAAAAAAGACATTTGATGTATGGGTTTCCTGGTTTAGATCTGATAAAACACCATCATTTGGCAGCAGGTTCAGATCCTAAAGCTGCATCAAAGCTCACTTTGTGCCCTGAATGGCCTGTTTAATTAGCGCCTTGCACTAATGAAATGTAACTCTATGTCTGTGAACTGTAAACAGTTTTTTGTCTTTCTTTTGTCTAATGTTTTCATGTGTTCACAATGTTTAAATTAATGCTAAATTAAAAATGAGAAATAAAATATTGATAAAAATTAGATCAAATGTTTGTTTCAATCTGTCTTGCTTTTTGGTATAATAGGTGCTGGTGGACAATACATACTTCTTTGGAGATCAAAAACAAATTAGTTAGTTGGGGCATTTGATGATCAAGGGATGTTAATGGGTACTAAAACACAATAAACTAGTGCATTTTCAGCATATGTTTCATATTTTACAATTGCAGCAGTTCATCTGTTTGCTGTTTGAAAATACATTTTATATATAACCACTTTTCTTTTGATTGTACTGAATGTAATATGCTTTAACTGAGCTTCCCTCATACGGTATCAAACTTCCATTCCCACCATTTGTTGGGGTTTCGTCTTAAAGCAGCTTTTAACTGAACTCTTGTATTTGATTGTCTAAGTGGAGCAGACTCCACTTAGACAATCAAATACAAGAGTTCAGTTAAATGCATTCTCCCAGAACTCAGTAGGAACCTGAGAGGCAACCACTTTTTAGATTGTTAGTCAGCTTCCCTCCAACTGTATGTCAGCTTACTGTATGTCAGAGATAGGAAGCTCTTATCCAGTTGTCTTTTATTAACTCTTTTCCAAGTATTTTCTGTTGGCTGCATGTACAATATTATCTTCACTAAGTGCCCATATCTCTTTTTTTCTCTTGCAGATTATCATCCTAATTTTCCTTATTCCAGTTAAACCTAACAAATATACACATTTTAATGTGTTATTTGAGGGGTTGAATATAGTCTTAAATAATGTGGATACAGACGAATTATTAAAATAGCAATCATTTTATGAAGAAGTTGAGAAAGAACAGTAACACAAATTCATGTTGTTAATTTTGACTTTGTTTATATACTTTATTTTATATGTTTAGCCCATTAAAAAATATAACATATGAAAGAGATATTAATAAATTGAAAATATGTATGCAAAATTACTTGTTAATGTATATATTTAAATCAACAAGGTGAAGGCTGTTGAATGTGCACATCATTAGCATTATACTGTATGTTCCCATCATAACTATTTCGAAACCTGAGATGTTTTAGGATACATTTTTGTTCATTAAATGTTTCTTGGTGTTTTTCTCTGGCTTAAACAATATGATGAAACACTTTGGAGCAAATATACACAATATGAGTCCAAAACTGGAGGCAAGAATGGCAAATATCTCCACAGCCACAGTGAATTTACCAGGAGAACTGACATATGCTGGGATAAAGGTGACCCAGACTGCACAGAATATCAGCATGCTGAAGGTGATCAGCTTGGCTTCATTAAAATTATCAGGTAGTTTCCGGGCTAAGACAGCTAAAATAAAGCAAAAGACAGCCAGCAGGCCGATGTACCCGAGCACAGCCCAGAACCCAATAGCTGAGCCTAAGGCACACTCCAGGATGATTCTCTCCTTGTACGTGGTTAGGTTTTTCCTTGGAAAAGGAGGACTAAGAACCAACCAAAGAGAACATATTATAACTTGAATGAAAGTGAAAGACACTACAGTCATTCTTTGCTGTGGAGGACCAAACCATTTCATGACATTACGACCTGGGAGAGTGGCTTTGAATGCCATTAACACAACTATTGTTTTTCCAAGAATACAAGACATACAGAGGACGAAGGTGATCCCAAACGCTGTGTGGCGCAGCATGCAGGACCACTCAGAGGGTGCTCCAATGAAAGTTAATGAGCATAAGAAACAGAGAGTCAAAGAGAAGAGCAGCAAGAAGCTCAGCTCAGAGTTGTTGGCTCTGACAATCGGGGATGTCCTGTGACGGTGGAACACAGCCGCTGTTATAATGGCAAGACAGGCACCACCAACTGAGAATGCAGCCAGGATGATTCCTAGGGCCTCATTGAAGGAAAGAAACTCTACAGGCTTGGGGAGACAAGTGTCTCTCTTTGCATTAGGCCAAAATTCCTTGGGGCAAGGGAAACAATCAGGGGAATCTGAAAAAAAGAAAAGAAAATGGCTTTTAGCAGTCGTAGTTGATTATTGATGTTGTGCAGTAGATAATAATAATAATTATAATAATAATAATAATAATGATACATTTTATTTATAGAGTGCTTTTCAAAGCACTCAAAGACATTTTACACAAGTTAAAATGATAATATAAAATAACACACAACACATATACAACATACAATATTAATCACAGTAAATGCACTTTATAAAAGGAAGTTTTGATCTGAGGTTTTCGGATGTGTTGTGTGTGTGTTGGGTGAGCTCCAGAGGAAGGGCAGCTATGGAGAACTCCCTGTAGCTGCCGCTTGGTCCTGAGTGGTGGAGACAGGAGATTGGCATTAGAGGAGCTGAGGCTGTGGAAAGAAGTGTGGTGGTGAAGCAGGTCGGTTAGGTAGGAGGGGGCTGGTTATGGAGGTCTTTGAGAGTGAGGAGAAGGACTTTGAATTGGATCTGATGTGGGCCAGTGGAGATTCTGGAGGACAGGGGTGATGTGATCACAGCAGTGGTAATGGGTAAGGAGACAAGGAGGATAATAGGTAGCATGTATCCGCAGACTCACAGGACAACTTTATCTGCTCGGTTAAAGTGTTAAAACATTTATTAAACGGCAGAATGCTAGGATCAGAAACGGAGCAGCCACTAAAATGTGCCAGCATCTGTCTAATCTGCAGTAGGAAAAACAATACCTGTAGCATTGCTAATCTCTCCCTCAGGACACGGTATACAATCAAAACAGCAGATTGGTTTTCCTTTCTGCAGCACTTTACGAGTTCCTGGAGGACAGCTGTCAGTGCACACTGATACAGGCACCTGGCACATAGATACAAACAAAGTCATACATATTCAGTCCTTCTTGAAAAATTATTTACATGCTAACATGTTTAGTGAAAGTGTTATTGTTCACTGTATCCAAACTGTTGCCCCTCCAAAAGTATTTCAGTGTAACCTTTAGGGGACAAAATCCACAGTTTTTGGATCTAAATGAATTATTATATTCAGCTGAAGCTGAAGTGTTGATTAAGCAGTGTAAGCAGGACAAATATAGTGGTATAGTATAGGATTATAGTATTTACATGTTTTGTTCTAACTCACACAGGCTCCGCCCTCTACGGGACGCCACTGGTAATACTCTCCTCCAATCACAAGCACACATTAGACCACTGAAAATGTAGAATCTAGCACATCCCCCTTCTAAGCTATCCTTTTCTATTCAGCTATTTGACCACTGACTCCATATCTCATTAAATGGAGTTGCCGCTTCAAGAACCTCATCAGTGGCTGTCATGTTCTTCACGACACCTGCAAAGAGTGCCTCGGCTGAGACCATGCAGAGAGCAGTGTTCAGTAGCCACCAGCTTGCCCAGCCTGTCAAACCAAGGTTAAAGGCTAGCAGGGAAGACATTTTTTCCAACGATTCAATGTGATGCTCTGCTGCAATAAGAGAAAGTCTGAGTGTGAGATCCACAATGTCCAGTTGATTTTACAACTGATAAAGTTGAGGTTCACGATCAACTGGAAGTGGAGCAGACCCCTGGCCCACCAACAGGAGGAGTATCTGTGGGCTATGCTCAACACATGCAGGCTATAGGTTTTCTAGTGGACCACAGACAGATGGTCCTGCTGCAGAGGATCGGTTACCATTCCCCCCTCACTAACGTGTTGCGGGGGGACTTGTCTTGTAGAGTTGTAAGTGATGTGTGCCCCCAATGGATGGCCAACACATCAACCACCTTCTTGCTTCATCAACATTTTAGGCCCCTGATACGGGGAAGGCACGTGTTGGTGAGGCCCGACAACAGCACCACGGTGGCTTACACAAACAGGCAGGGAGGGGTTCACACCACTGCTCTGTTAAGATTGGGGGCCTCAGAGCACCTATTGTTTCTAAAGGCTCTCCAGTTACCTGGGCTGGGGAAACATGTAATGATCGCATATGTCCATCCTTAGGTGCGAGTAAATGAGAAACATGATTTGTGTTCATTTGCCTTTACGTTGTACCGGTAAGGATTATCAGTAGCTGTAAAATAAGCATAGGAGAAGTTAGGATCTTTTGTTATTGTTGTTATAATTTGTATTGGTACTCGCGTGTATAAAATGTGACAGGGGGGAAGTGATGCGAGGAGTGTGGAGCGCGCAGACAAGGGAAGGAGTCGATGGTTTAGTGGACTCGGCCAGCCTGAGATTCCGGCGACTGCTCCGCTGTGGATTTGGAATATACTTTCGTGTGGATTAAAAACTGGAGTCTGCGCCGGATTACGGCACACCGGGCCCACCATCTGAACAGAACTATGGTGAGATAGCGCTCGTTCCGAAGCGTAAGGAGCGGCGACGTCTCACCATGCTTCCACCTGTCAATTAACTTTGTTTGCCAGCTATGGGGGATTATTTAGCTACTGGACATTTTTGGGATTATTAGGGGACTAAGGGACTGAGGGGACCCAGGCTTTGAGTTGTAGTTTGGGAGGAGTTCGTTGTTTATTGTTAATTGTGTATTGCGCCGGAGCCCCACGGTACCTTTTGTCGATTGTATTTGCTGTAATAATAACATTTGGGTTTACAACTGACTGTGCTGTTTTTCGTTTATTGATTGAATCTGCCCTTTTTGTTATTGTTTCAAACATGTAACGCATGCACTTAATGTCAGATCCGCCTGTTCCTTTAAATTTAGCGTTGTACTTCTTCCCTTCGGTTTTATGAGGAGGGTGAATTGTTACAAACGAAAGTGGATCTGTTAACACCTACCGCCTGCTATGGTTGTCCCTGGCACAGCAGGACAATTCACCCCTGGGGCTGGACTGCTTTACACTTCCCTGACACTCCAACTCACCCTTCCTTCCCTTGTTGGACAGAGTGAGTTGGAAGCAGTTGCTCGTCATTCTGGTAGCTTCAGGTCGTTACATGGAACCGTTGTATGCATAAATTACTCAGATGATGGTGTCCCAGCCCTGAACCGTCCCCCAGTTCTGGGAGGCTCTCTCTGAGAGCAATGGATGCACTGCCCACTCTGGGTCATCCTTTCCAGGCTTGTCCTGAGTGACAGGCTGAGGAGGACTGGACTGGCTGTACAGGTTGTGCAATCCATCCAGGCAGCAAGAGCAACATCCACCGTAACATGTTACCGAGGATGTTAGATCCCCTGTCCTGTACATTTAGTTCTATTCCCTCATTTTTGTAGTGTTTGGTGGATAAGGGGCTGTCTCCTGCCACTATTTAGGTGTAAGCAGCCGCCATTTCATGAGGGTTTTGGCAAAAGACCGAACTTTAGCTACACTCTCTTGTAGAGGTTCTTGCAAGGGTGATGCGTATCTCCTCCCCACAATAGGAACTGCAATTGGTGCTTGAGGCCTTGGTGCAGGATTCCTTTATTTTTTAAAAACGAACCTATTTTTGAGGGCTCCGCTCGAAAAAAAACATGCCCATACTAAAAAGAGTATATCTCTGCAACCACAAAGTCTATTCGAATACTTCTAGTTGTATTATAAAGGTAATTGCTGTGAGATTTGTCTAGGTGTTTAAATAGCAGTATATATGTTACTGGTTAAAAGTGAATGAAGATGGAACACAGAAAAGATGAAAATATTTCAGGTTTGCCTGAAAACAAAAGCACTTTCAGGATGATTATCCCTTTGGAATGATGCAGCTGCAGGTTTAACTTCAATCAAATCATAGCACAATATCTGAACACTCTGTTTGCAAAGTTTGACTTTGATAAAGTGAAGCATAAGAAAATGAGAGAGTTTTTAATACAGACAGGTCAGGCGACGTCTCCAAAAATTAGGAATTGGCATAATAAGTGCAATTTGAATTTTCTCATGTACCAAACTATATATTTTACTTGTATATCACTAATGATGTTCAATACATCCATATATAGCAGTAACATACACAATGCCAAACCAAAGCAATGTTTTTTGCTCTAAAATCCTCCACAAATATTTTTCTTCGCAAAACAGAGAGCTGTGACTTCCAGATCCATTATCTCCCCCTCAGATGGAGCTACATGGGTGAATGGGACCTCCTTTAAACCGCTAGAGCCTATAGAATTGAGCCACACCAACTGAAATGAGATTTACAGCACTGTTCGCAAATAAGAGTCAGTCAGGCACAGTCCTTTGTGAATTGGTCACGCCGATAGGCCAGTAGTTTACAACCCCCCACATGTGAATTCTCATTCATAGAGGCCCGGAACGATTATTTTTCAGCACAGGGATTTACACGGGCCTTTTTCAGTGTGGCTCAACCGGAAAACAAAGCTTTCTACAGCGTTCCAGCTTCAGGTATGAGATATTTATCATAACTCGCTGGTTACAAAATTGAGGCTGGTGTTCGTTAGCTCATAGCTTGCTGAGGCTGTGGTTTATAGGGATTTGAGGGATATGTGCGGAATCCCTGGGTTATTTGCTTTTGTTTGAGCTATTGCAAGCCTATGTAGCATAAAGCTAACTTGCGTGAGGGCGACATATGGCTAGTACAGTCGCTGGCGAGATATGAATTTGAATATTTGGTTATGCTTTTGGTTGGTCTTGTTTAGTTGTGTTTAGAGCATGTACAACTAACTGGCTTCGATGATCTTGTAGCCCGGACTTTGCTTGTTAATCTGATAGGCAACATAATTATATTCGTTCTTGATTAAGGCCTTGTCTCCCACTATGTACCCCAAAGTGTACTGTCAGGGGGAACTGGTTTAAGCCTCTGGAGCGCCCCTCTCTGAAGGCGTCATCATTCAAGACAACGTTACTGCTTGCACTGACCTCAGCTCATAGATTGTGTGAAATAACCACCCTCTTGGTGCACCCCAGTTGCTTGCTGTCTCGTGGTGATAGTAGCTGGGCTTTTTTAGTCCAAAACCCTCCTTTTTATCCAAGAACTTAAGGAGTTATTTCAGTTTGAGGGTTATGCAGCTGGAAGCTTTTTTTCTTCCACCGCGGGGGACAGGTAGGCTAAATTGCATCTGCTTATCCCTGTGTGTGCTTTGGTATGTTTTGTTGAACCCACGGATCCCATCAGCTGTACTGAATAGCTGTTTGTGTACTTTGGGAATGGTGTGGGCAGTAAAGCCCTATCCAAGAAGTGCCTGGAGGGATGACTTTATGATGGCATCCCCCAAGACTAAAGGCAGTCGGGAAGAGACTTTCCCACTGTTGTCCGTGCACACTTGCTGTCAGAATGTAATGTCAAGGGTGCTGCTTGTCTGTTGACCTCTGCATGGTTATGCTATGGCTCCAACCAGTTCAGTCATGTACTACCTGGGTTGGCTGAGGCCCCCTACTTCTCTGCTGTGGTAGCCTAAGTTATAAAGAAGTAGGTGGAGTGTGGCAACTAGCCTTTAGCTGGTCAGGATCAATGATGTTGGGATGATGCTATGTGGCGACATGGCGTGCCTTTGTGAGTTAGAAGAAAGGTTATGATATTGTAACCCTAGGTCAAAGCCCTCTGGCTGAAGAGACTGAGAGGACAGCAGAAGGTAGTGGGTGCTGCCTTATATAGTGTGGGGTCTGCATGTATTTGTGTATGCATGTCCTGGTTAGCCAGCTACGTTTATACAAATGATCAGTGGACGAATGTGTGCTCGTGATTTGGAAAGAGTACAACCCATAGAGACCAGTAGAGGGCTTCACCTGTGCACATAGAACTAGGATTACAATTTCATAACATTTGTTGTCTTCAAAAGTTAGACTTTTGAGCAGAAATTCTCTACTTGGGATACTATCCCTCTGCCATGGATCAGCAAGGGAACACTTTCTTAAACAATATAAAGGAGGAATTTTCAAGTATAATGTAAAGTAAAAAATATGCTTAGATTACTCATTATATTGAAATCGTATTAGTGATGGATCTCTTCACAGCCGTTATCTACAGGGGTAACAATTGACGAAAAAAAATGTTTTAAATGTCATTTAAGTTCAAATTGAAATATGTAAAAAAAATGTAGCTCCTTACTTTTGTGCCACCCTCCACCCAGGTGAGGTTCTTGTTGATACGGAGTTCCTGGCCCATTGGCAGAGATGCATCGTAGTGCCCTACTGCCACCAACTCAATGCTGCCAGTCTCAGTTTTTTGCCAGTTAACCAGCTCGTATATGGCCACAGGATCCCCATTGGCATCAAATGAAACATTATGACCATTTTGGGAAAAATGTAAATTTTTCAGCTGAGTAAGAACCTGTTAGAATGAAGTAAAAGAAGATAATGAGAGATAGACTTTAAGCAATAGAAGATAAAATAAATGTATAATAAGATTTGTTTTTACACTACAGTGAAAGATTTACATATTTGTTTTGACTGACCTGTTTTGACTCTATGCTGGTGAATTTTTCAAATTGAGCTATATAATGTGTTTCCTGACACACTGCATTATGAATTGCATATGCTATTGCATAAACAGCCTTGTACACCATGTTAGTGATTCGGAGCTGAGATGTGTCAGTGTACGGGCTCTGGATCGTCTCCATGTCTTCAGTTCCATCACACGCATTCTTGTCTGTGACTGTTGCTAAAAACACACAAAGACACAGGAAGGTATTTTTTAGCATTGACAATATGATATTATAATTCACCTGTATGTGTTTTTCTTTTTTGTTTCTTTGTTTTATTTAACATGCCAAATGTGACTAGCAAAATCTTTCATATCTACATTGCTCTAATTTATTAGTTAAACAAAATTTAAATCTCAAAGCACAATTTTACAGACATTATTTTTTCTTAATAGTTACTCTCTAGTTTGTATCCGGCCCTGATTTTAATTTTTACCTTTATGTACCAGCTCAGAGATCAGACAAAGTCAACTGTAAAAAAGGCAAATAATGTATTTTCCTTTAATTATATTTGACAAGATCTGTGTGAACGTGTTTTGAATAAATAAATGATCACACATAAGAGCTTAGAACTACATACATACTTATATAAACTGTAACAGATACATGCTAGTATGGTAAGTAAATATGTTTGTACTTTATTTAGCTTGGTAGCCTAGATATTGTCAATTTAATTTGTGATGTGTTCAGGGCTTCAGTGTTGATACTGTGAAACTACTGCAGTTCATACAAACCACAAAAAAACTGAGATTACTCACAGAAATGCACTTTATGTCCATAACATGTCTTTGTTCAATATGAATAGATTCAATATTAATCTAGGGGTTGGACTAAAAGCACCTTTGGACATTTTAACAGAGAAAGTTTTAACTCGACTGTGAACAAAATAACAGAACACACGCAAAGACCCAACTGTGGTTGTTTTTTATGTAATAAAATAAACCCAACTTTCTCACTTTTTCCCAGCCTGCAGCTGAATTCATCCTCCCAGAACTCAGTAAGCACTGGAGAGGCAGTCACTTTAGAGGGAGAGAGATCCAGCAGGAAGTCTCTCAGACCTGGGATGACAGATCGCTCAATGCCAAATCCGATAGCTCCAGCACAGAAACTGAACCTCAGCATGTCTGGGTCAGTTACCCAGGCCTCACTGCCTATCCACTGGCGAGGTGGGGAGGGCTTGAGCGACAGCTCTTCAAGCAGAATCCTGAAGTCTCCAGATGTTGTAAATGCCACAATAACCATAGCTGTCGACCTGAAGAGAAATAATAGTGCATTGTATTATACATATATGAAATCAAGATAATTTACAACAAACACATAAGAGATACTTAAATATTTAATGTGCAGTATTGGTCCACTGGTTCTATAACAACGTCAGTAATGTGCCCTTTACGTGAGATACATGAACAAAAAGATACATAATCGGTGAATGTAAAAACCTGCGGATAATGTCAGCTACTCTCTGGATCCTGCTACGTGGGTGGGTCCGATAGAAAGATTCGGAATATTCCACACAGATCCCCTCTTTGCGTGCTGCATTCAGGAAAGACGCCATTCCATTGTTTCCATAATCCGAATCCGATCGGATAGCACCTATCCAAGTCCAACCAAAGTGTTTTACCAGCTTTGCCAGCGCGTCAGCCTGGAACTGGTCACTCGGAATTGTTCTGAAGAAATTCGGGTACTGCTGCTTATCGGACAGGCATGCACAAGTGGCAAAGTGACTAACCTAAATGAACACAACAGTGTAAGTATTTAATAGGACGGACAAAAAAATAGCAGTGTTCTATTAAACACATCGTTTTCAGGAATTCTAAATATTTACTTGAGGAATGTTGAAGGGCCCGATGACACGAGACACGCTGATGGATGGCGTGGACCCAGACTCACCAACAATGGCCATCACTTTACCAGATTGCGAACAATTGTTGCCGGTGTAAAACACCGGGTCCAGGCCGCTTGAAAGCTGGAATGCCACATGCACAGCTACAGGCACAGAGGCGCACGAGTCGTAGATCTGATAACCGAGTTTGATGCCCGGCAGCAGCTCTGTGCTGTTGTTAATCTCCTCGAGGGCGAAGATCATTGCGCGTGAGAAGCGCAGTTCACGGGCATCAATGCTGCACAAAGACACTCGTGTCACTGTTTAAAATATGGTATACATTTGATGAGGACAATTCACTATTTTAATATATGTATACATAATTAAGGACATCTGCAATTCAGAATTATGGACAATAATAGTTGCACTGCATATGTGATCCACAATTACATCAAAAAGTTGCCTGAACACCAACATTGAAAACACAGTATTAGATATCAATCGAAAATGCATGTGAATTTTATTGCAATAGTCAACTGAATCTACATTCTTGCTTAGTGTTTATCCTGTTGAATATGATTCAATGATTGATACAATTTATTTGCAGTAAATAAAAACAGTTTTTTGTATTGTACTTTGTTTTATGACTTACTACTATTGTTGTAAATGAACACCCTGCAATTGTATGGCGAAATACTGTTAAAGCACTAAATGTGAAATTATGTTTTTTTTTTCTTTTTCCTTTTTCCGTTTTTTTAGTAAAACATAATGGCTTTTTAAAATTATTATAAGCAGACCGTACAAATCAAAACATTTACATCCTGACAGAGTAACATTATCTTAGCCCCCACTTCTCCCTTTTACTAACCTTCCTGAGCATCTTAGTGGATCAGGCATGGTGGTGTAGTTATTCTTCACTGTGTGTGTATAGTGGTGTATGGACAAAACACCACCAATAACGTAGTCACCATCCATTGAAAAAGCAGGTAGACGAGTGGTACCCTGGAGCTTACATTTCACAGATGATGCCTCAGTGCTGACCCCAACACCAGTCCTATTCTCTCTAAATCCAGCCCTTTGTTTCTCACCATCCCCAGAACCTTTCAAGTCAAGAGCTGAGTTCAGCTCAAACAAACCCAATGACAGGATCAGGCCAATAGAGAGAGCTGAGATCTCCATCCCTCAACTGTCCTCAAGTGGGCATACTGTGTTTTTACTGGTTTATATAGATTATCAGACAATGCTTCCCTCCTACTGTACGTCAGCTTACTGTATGTCAGGGAGATGATGTTCTTACCCAGTGGTCTTTGATTAACTCTTGTAAAAGTAATTTCTGTGAACTGTGTGTGCAATATAATCTGCACCAGGTGTCAATTTCTCTTTTCTTTTGTTGTAAAGCTACCATTGTAAACACTAATATCTTCCAAATGAAGTCATGCTCTTACCTTCTTTGCTGTGTTTAAGATAATATTACAGTCTAACAAATGTACACTACTAATGAGTTGTTTGTGTGGTTCAATCACACAATGATGCTAACACAGACATATTAGTGAAATAGTACTGAGTTTATAAAAGAGAAAGAAACATACGTTTATATATATTTTTAAGATTATTTTTATTTTATTTTACTTCAATTGTATATTGTCAGGCTGTGATGAAAAAAATCTTCGTGAAATAAGTACTTTCACAACATGAAAATGAATAAACTTTTAATTTGAAAATAGAGATAGATTAAAAGTAAAATATACTAAATGTTGCTGTGGGAGCCATAATGTAGTTTTTTGTCTTCATTGTATCATTACTGAAAACACAGAGTGAGTGAATACATGCAGTTCTGAGATTGAACACAGATTGGAGCATTAATTTATGAAGTGCACATAGGTAAGCTACAGGTGATGAAAATCAAGTGTGTAGAACAGTTCTTTGACTATGTCAACGTGTTGGAGTAAGAGTATGGCTGGCGTGCTTATATTCAGAATTTGATGAATTGAAACAGAGATTTAATATGGACAATGCTGCTATTTACATTATGCTCGTGACCATATATGTCAAACTACCAACTAAATGTTGGTTTATTTTTAGCCAACAGCACACATGTGAAACAAATTCTCCCTCTTTGCCCTCTGTGGCTTAGGTGCTTCTATCAAAAGTTTTTTCCAAACATCGATCTCTGTCTTCAGTTCCATCACAGACAAGAAGTGACTGCTGCCAAAAACACACAAAGATAAAGGAAGGTGTTTTTTAGCCTTAAAATTATATCATTCTTTCTCATGTCTCATGTTCTTTTTTTGTTTCATTTAACCTGCAAAACCTGTCTTAGAAACTCTTGTATCTATATTCTTCTAATTCATTCATAAAACGTGTTTATTTTCCTTTACAAATCAAAACACTTTTTGCCGACATGTCTTTGTCTGTTTTCTGTTGTTTTAAGTGCAGTTTCATTTTGTATATGGCCGTATGTTTTTTTTGTTTTTTTTGTTGGTATTTTTAACCTTGTGTGTATCAGCTTATGTTGTCAGGACAAAAACAAATATTTTCCTTGAATTGGATACTGACTTGACCTGTTTAAAACCTGTTCTACCCTAACCTATTTTTGAGGCCTCCGCAGGAAAAAAGCATACCCATACTAAAAAGAGTATATATCTGCAACCACAAGGTATATTTGAATAATGTTGGTGTTATTATAAAAGTAATAATGGTGAGATTTGTTTAGATGTATAAATATCAGTCTATATGTTACTGGTTAAAACTAAATGAAAATGGAACACAGAAAAAATGAAAAGATTTCAGGTTTGCCTAAAAAAAAAGCACTTTCAGGATGATCATCACTTTAGATTAATGCAGTTGAAGGTTTAAAACTCTTCTAAATAATTGCACAATATCTGAACACTCTCTCTGCACAGTTTGATTTCGATAAAGTGAAGGAGAAAAAAAATGAAATAGTTTTTAGTAGAGACAGGTCAGACGAGGTCTTTGAAAATTAGGATTTATTGAATAATTGCAATTCACTTTATATACTATATATTTCACTTATTTTTCACTAATGCTGTTCAATACATATACAGCAGTAACATACACAATACCAAACCAAAATAATGTTTTTTTGCTCTGAAATCTCTATAAAATGCATATTTTGGTTCTCAAAATCAGAGTTCTGGAATTACCAGGGTCTGAGAATTTTTATGTGAACGTCTCACAGAGCGGAGTGAGACCTCCTGTTAACCGTCAGAGACAGGACAATAGAGGGAAACCGGCCGAAATGAGATCGACATCACTGTTAGCCAATACAAGTCAGTCAGGCCAATTATGATAATTTCATGGGGGCCATTCCGAAGCTGTTGATCATCCCCCATATGTAAATTTTAAGTCACAAAGACCCGTGGAAGTTTTTTTTTTCAGTATAGGTTTCACACGGGCCTATTTCAGCGCAGGACCAGCAGAAATATGTCTGTCTCGAGCGTTTCATCATCAGGTACAAGGCTGTTTATGTTATTTTGCTGGTTTCATAATCGTCTGAGGCTGGTGTTCTTTGGCTCAGACATTGCTGATGCTGTGGTCTATAGGGATTTGAGCGTTATGTGCGGAATCCCTGGGTTATTGGCGTTCGTTTGCGTGGTCGCAAGCCTATGTAGCATAAAGCTAACTCGCGGTAGGTCGACATATGCCGAGCGAGTCCAGTGGCTGGCGAGATATGAATATGAATATTTGGTTATGCATTTCGCTGGTCTTGATTAGTTGTGTTTGGAGCATGTACAAATGGCTTTGATGATCTTGTAGCCCGGGTTTTGCTTGTTAATCTGATATAAAACATAATTCTTTATTTTATTTTATTTTTTTTTCTCCCAGGGGTTCCCCTAAATTTCTTAACCAGTGTACCCCGAAGCCCCCTGCTCAGGGGGCTCTCGGGTAGATGGGTGTCTTTCAAACGAATAAATGATCTATAAATCCATGTCAATATAACAGTATATTTAGACCAACGTGTATATATATATATACGTATATATATATATATATATAAATATATATATATATACGTATATATATATATATAGATATATATATATATACGTATATATATATTGTAACTGATCCATACTAGTGAGTACAATTTGATGTACTTTATTTAGCTTGGTGTCCTAAAGACTGTCTATATAGTGTGTGCTTGTGTTCAGGACTTTAGGGTTGACATCTCCTCCTAGACAGTAAAGTGCCTTAACTTGACCTGAAAGATCCTCCCACCAAGTTAGTTATTCACAGAGATGCACCTTATTTCCACTTCATGTTGTGGCATCACAAGGGGCCATGTAGTGGAGGGGTGCTACATTCCCACACATGATCGGCGCCCACATCACAAAATGGCCGCCTTTGCCATTGCCACACTACATGTCCCAGAAGGCCTCAGCACTCACCCAGTTGTAAGTGCTTAAGCCACCTAATTGAGGCAGGGCTGGAGAGCTTCAAAAAGGGCAGAGAGGAGAGCACATGGTTGGAAAGGAGCTGGACGAGCAGACACCTACGCTCAGGAAAGAGTGAAAAGACTAAGAATGTGACGAGCTTGTAACCTGGACCTGCTGGGTTGAGTTTTGATGGAGTTCTGATTTAGTTTAAGGAACGGCTTTCTCCTCTGGGACGCTTTAAGTTTGTTGATGGATTTTTGATTGAAGGAACTACCTGATTTGCCTGATTTTTGTGGAAGAATAAAACTTCACTTTCTTTTAAACTTTCTGTTTTTGTCTGTTTCTTCAGTTAGATGGCACTGCCTCACCCTAGCCTGCCCTAGGGACCTCTCGTGACATTACAGGTGGTGGAGAATGCGGGTACTGTAGCTTATGTGCGGATGAGTGGGAGTGAAGATATTGAAGACTTGACTCAACTTTTGCAGATGCTGTTGGAGAGCCAGAGGGCCCATCAAGAAAACAGTGCAGCCTTGTTGCAACAGCAAATAAAGGCTAACCAGCTAAAAGAGCAGGAGCTCCAACAGTTACCTAGGTCGAAACCAAAGGCAGCTGACTTCATCCCTAAACTGGAAGTGGCAGATGATGTGGAAGCTTACCTTGATGCATTTGAAGCTACTGCAGATCGAGAGGAGTGGCCGAAGACGCAGTGGGTTGGACTCCAGGCTCCTTTTCTATCAGGTGAAGCACTTAAAGCGTTTCAAGATGTAGAGGCCAGTATTGCTCAAGAATACGACCAGCTAAAGGGGGAGATTCTGAGCCGCCATGGTCTTACTAAATTTAGTAGGGCTCAACGTTTCCATAACTGGTCTTTCCAAAGTGGGCTAACTCCCCGATCCAAAATGAATGAGTTGATACGAGTGACGAAAAGGTGGTTATAACCAGACAAAAACAGCCCCGCAGACATTATCGAGACCCTTGTTATGGACCGGTATCTAAGAGCTCTGTCTTAGGGTAATCAGTCACTAGAAATGAACAACGGCCACAGAGTTAGTGGAGGCAGTAGAGCAGTACCAGGCGGCCTCACATATGCTCCGCTCAACCCGTACAGAGCCTATTGCTTCTGTCCCAGCCCGGCCAAGTGTGCTCCACCAAAGAGGTCCCAAGCCGGCCAACCCTCACTCTGGCCAACCCAACAGAGGCTTTAGTCAACCATTGTTTCTGGTGTGCCCATTGGCAGCTGGGTTTATCGGCAGCCAGCACTGAAAAGGGTTCTGGCCCGTTGATGGCTGCCAAATCTGGGCCCAATCTGGCATTACAGACACTGGCCTATTCTGGCTGAGACATTGCAGCCGGGTTTATCGGCAGCCAGCACTGAAACGGATTCTGGCCCGTTGATGGCTGCCAAATCTGGGCCCAATCTGGCATTACAGACACAGGCCTAAACTGGCTGGAATGCTGGTGCCGGTCTAATCGGCAGAAAACACTAAAATGGGTTTACGGACCTTTGATGGTTGCCAAATCTGGGCCCAATCGGGCGTTGAAGACATGGGACTAAACTGGCTGAGACGCTGGAGCCGGTCTAATCGGCAGAAAACACTAAAATTCCAGTTTGCATTAAAACGCATAAAAAAGAGCTTGTTTATCAGAACATTTTGACAGGGGATTATCCCCCTGCACTTCCCACATAACAAATCCCATTTCTAATGTTGATTTCTTTAACACTTAGATGCTGTGACTAAAAGAGGCCGTGCCATGAAATCAGAGGTGGAAGCTTCAATAAAGAATGGCTCCACAATGTCAGACGGTTGGATGGTGGAAGCACCAGAACTGTTTTTTAAGGCCATCCACTGGGGGATTGTTTTTTTGTGTTTATTGTTATATTTGAATGACTTAATGTCGTCATTATATAAAGAAATTGGTTCTCAGAATTTTATTCAGTATTCAATACATATTTTCAAATTTGTATTCATTATTAATGTCCTAAACGTCTTTTCTTCTTACCTGGCTGTAAAAACATGTGTTTTGCTTGCAATAAATGTAATATAGAAACATATGAGTTTATTACTGCCGCTTTCAACGTGCAATTATTTTGCATGCATTAGTACTAGTCATGGGTCCAGTTTTGGCATATCTATATTGTAGGAACAAACACATTTTACATTGCCAATTTAGAGTCTCCAGACTGAATCTAACTGGGCCACACTCGGGACAGTTTTAGGTGATGGTTGTGATCCCGAGCCTCAGCCGAGTCGGCAACCGGACTCGGCCTGACACGTTTCTTCCGGCATGCCGAGCTTAAGCCGGAGCTGGGCCAGGTCATTTTGGCTACCTGGGGAGGCTTAACAAGACTCTCAAAGCTATGCTGAGGAAGGCCATTGACCAAGATGGAAAAAACTGGGACCAGCTTCTCCCCTACCTTCTGTTTGCGGTAAGAGAGGCTCCTCAGGCTTCCACTGGTTTCTCACCCTTTGACCTGTTGTATTCTCACAAACCCAGGGGTCTTCTAGACATAGCCAAGGAGGCTTGGGAGGAGCAACCCTGTCCCCATGTGGGGGCGATGCAAGACAGGATGGCAGCTGTGTTTCCCATTGTGAAGGAGCACATGGAGAAAGCTCAGAGGGATCAGAGGGCAGCTTATAACCGAGCAGCCCAACCCAGAGAATTCCGACCAGGAAACAGAGTTCTAGTTCTGGTCCCCTCTGTGGAATGTAAGTTCTTGTCTACATGGCAGGGACCATATAAAGTAGATGAAAAAGTTGGGGAGGTCAATTGCAAAGTACGGCAACAAGGGAAAAGGAAAGGTGAGCAAATTTACCATGTTAACCTCCTAAAGAAATGGCATGATCGAGAGGTATTTGTCATGGTCGGAGTTAAGGCGAAGGCAGGACCCAAACGCAGACTCATCAGAACAGGTAGTTTACAGCAAAATATGGCTTTAATTACTCAATAAACAGGCAAGATCGACACGGGGAACAGGATCCAGAAAAACAGACGAACGCACAATGAGGGACAAAACAAATAGGGCTTAAATACACAGGGGAGGTGCAGGTGCAGGTGATCAGACACAGGAGGATTCAATTAGACAATCACAAGGAAAGGAAATGAAGGGACCCGGGGAAACACGAGTCAGGGAACTTTTCAAAATAAGACAGGAAGCCCACACTTAAAACCCCAAACCGTGACAGCATTGTTCAATTGTCTTCCCTCCAGAGAGTCGAAAGAACCCGCCCGGGATGAAATGCAGTTTGGTCCGGACCTTTCCCCTCACCAGCTGCAGCAAGCAAAGGAGCTTGTGGAGGGTAACCAGGATGTCTTTTCATTCCTCCCCGGCTGCACCCACCTGGTGGGACATGAAATACGCACCCAGCCAGGAAAAATGGGGATTGAAGGAATTACCTGGGTTGCCTGTTTTTTGTGGAAGAATAAAACTTCACTTTCTTTTAAACTTTCTGTTTTTGCCGATTTCTTCAGTTAGACAGCACTGCCCCAGGGACCTCTCGTGACGAGACATTACAATGTCTTTGTTCAAAAACAATATATTTCCATCCTTCCTCCAATCACTCAAGGATTGGGTTGTTAAAGCAGCTGCTTATACAGTCAGACAGAATAAAAACACATAACAGAGACAAGACCGAACTGTGAGTGACTTCTATGTTAAAGATCAGCCAAACTTTCTCACTTTTTCCCAGCCTGCAGTTGACTGCATCCTCCCAGAACTCAGTAAGCACTGGAGAGGCAGCCACTTTAGAGGGAGAGAGATCCAACAGGAAGTCTCTTAGAGCTGGATTGACAGATCGCTCAATGCCAAATCCGACTGCGGCGCAGAAACTGAATTTCTCAGAAACTGAATTTCTCAGAAACTGAAGCCTGAAGACTTGAGCGACAGCTCCTCCAGCAGAATCCTCAAGTCTCTGTTGAGAAATAGCATCCTTGCTACGAAGAATATATCGCTCGAGACGCACGACAAAGAGGCCGAGCCCCACTGAGGAATCCGCTAGTAAACAAAGCTGAATGGCGGTTCAAAGTTTAAGTAAAAAAGTATTTACTTTAAAATGAAAGCAATTACACCTTAAATACATGATATGAAAAATAAGAAAAATGTCCCATGGAACAGGATCACGCAACAGGCCCTCTTCCCTCATCCCGCCGCGTGAACCCCAATGACGTGCGCGCGTCACGCCTCGCCAACGTCTGGCGCAGCGATCCGCGCTGCCGTCTTGTGCCCCCAAAAGTTCAGTCACATCCATCTGCGCGTCCTTTTATCCTCCTTCGAAGTCCTCGCACGCCTGTCTCCGCGTTTCCCCACTGCCGCCATACGGTGGGGTCCTTCCACCGTCCCGTGTCATCGCCGTTTTAGTATGTCATCCTGGTGCCCGTTCTGCGTCAGGTTTCAAAGGATGTCCCCCGATCGCGCAATACATTGTATCTAACTGCCGTGGCATAATTTACACATGGTAGGAGGGGTTCTCTTGAAGCGCTCCCCCAAGGACAACAAGGTCCACCCGTGTGACTTCTTCTCAAATAAATTGTCCCCAGCAGAGAGGAACTACGATGTGGGCAACCGGGAGCTGTTGGTCCTCAAGCTGGTGCTAAAAGAGTGGAGACACTGGTTGGAAGGGGCTGGACAACCTGAGGATGCCCCCAGGGACCCCACTTCCATCCTGCCTGCTTTCTGCATGGTTGGTGCGGTGACCTGAGGCATTGAGAGTGAGGTCAAATGAACCACCAACAGGGCACAGCCTCCTAACGGCTGCTCTCCAAGCGGTTCTGGTGGCCATCACTGGAGGAGAACACGGGAATTCATGGCTGCCTGTCGGGTGTTAGATCTGAGAGATAAGCCCCTTCCACAGGACTATCTGATTAACCAGCTCTGCGTTCAATGGGTCCGGATCTCCGTATATGTTTAGAGATTTGTTTAAGCTGGTAGTCGAGGAAACTTGCCTGGCTTGCTTACTGTAGTCCCTCCTGACGTCTACCCCGCTTCCACTCACAACTACTGTCGCCCGGGAGGCCCTCTTGGCCGAAAGCAGCTATCAGTCACGTCAGTTAATGGCAGCTTTCCTCTAATGGACCTAAGCTCTTGGTAAGGTGCCAGGATAGGTTTAAATAGCTAGGATTTAAGCTTTAATGGTCTGTTTAGTGGACTAGGAACTAGAATAACCATTCAGAACTATATTGATGTTATACACACAGTAGTACTTAACTTTTTACAACCATGAATACACTTTACACAATACTTTCCTTTGATAAACTCTATGGACTTCTTGCTTTAAATCCAGATTATATATTTATTGCAGGATTAGTAGCAGGGGCATAGCAACATCTTAATTATCTACTTCATTTGATTACATTACCGATTGATCACAACATAAATTTCTTACTGAGCCGAGACGGAGTGAAAGTCCTTTCTGTAAAATTAATAATAATAATAATAATCCTTTTGAGGGGTAGGAGCAGATGCCCTAGAAGTGTCCGGCGAAGACACCTGCCGAGGGAAAAAAAGCTCCGTCTGCGATCCACTTGGCTCCATACCAGGTCACCGGAAAAACAGTGTGTTTCTTAACTCTTTTTAGGCAGGGGGGAATGAGAATCTCTGTCAGCCAATTCCTGCCCAAGATCGGGGTGCTCAGATCCGTGAGCGGAGACGAAGTTCTCCGATGTTTGTCGATGTTCTATTGTCCTCAGCTGAGTACCGGACAGTGTCCCACATCGAAATCCCTGTCGATATCTTGAGTCTTCTTCTCATTATTGTCATCAGTTGTGCCACTCCCCCCTCCTTCACATCCTCACACCCAGTTTCAAAGTTACACACACACATTTGACCCCCTCTCCCTGTCAGAATAGGAGGAACTCGATTATTTTAACGCACAGAAATTTGACACTCTCTACCTGTTACTTTGACGCACGGACATTTTGACAACAGGATACGCTATCCATGATTACTTTAACTCACATATATTTGATTTTCACAGGATACACTCTTCGTTATAATAAGAGGAATTTGATTATTTTACTTCCTTCTTGAGCCAATCGTAAGAGGAAACATTTCACAGTTTCCACCCGTTCAGTACTTTCAGTCCACAGAATTAAATAAAAGTATTCAACACAAACGTTGCTAAGGTTGGTCCTTCTTATAAAAGCAAAGAGTATTCAGCAAAGTTAAGGCTTTCAGCTGAAAAGCTGATACTCCTTCTTGCACGAATCAGAGCAGAGCGACCTTGCAGGGTAAAAACAATTGACTTCACTAGCCATAACACTTCCCTTTCCCAAAACACCGTCTATGCCCAATCATCTGCAAGACAAGTAAACCCTCCTCCCACACACACAGAATTAACATTACATATTACCTTATGGTTAATAAATCACACTACACAAATGCAAAATCAACTCTTAGGTTATATAATTGTTTTATATACGCTCTGTGTTCCTTGGCCTGATCTTATATTCCAGTATATATGCATTTCACTCAGGGCAGCTTCTCTGGGATCTGAACTCTACACGGGTTTGCGCCCAGAATAAGATCTCCCGCCAGCGCCCATCGGGGCTAATACACCCTCTTCCGGTGCCACAATGGCCTTGGTCGCACATCTCCCGACTTCGTCACCGGCTTGCCCCTGTCCGAATGTAACTCTGTCATTCTCACCATTGCTCCAACCCCGAAAAGCGCCCGTAGTCCAGTCGATGTGGGGGTTGTGTCAACGCAGCCAGGGGTATCGCAAAATGAGGGGAATCTAAGGGGTTTGCAGAATATGGAAGCTGATGGTCTCGTGGTGGTTGCCGGGCAAGAGCATGTGGACTGGGACAGTTCGATGTGTCACCATCCCCAGAAGATGACCGTCCAGGGCGCTGGCCGGAAAAGAAGAGGTAGCTGGTCGATCCCCAACTGTCTCACGAGTCCTTCGTCCATGATGGACACATCGGCTCAAGAATCCAGAAAGGTGGAAATACTCTGGGGGGCCTGTTCCCGGCGCTTCGCCTGCTGCCTGGTCTGGACGTGACGATCCAATCCGGTTTCTCTCGATAAGCCCGTCCAGGGATGTGAGTATCAGGAACGAGACTGGCGTGGCACGTGCTGGTCGAGCCCGTATTGGACCAGAGGGGGTGGTGCCGCCGCCGCGCTGGTCCGGGTTATTGCTACCATGAGTTGCTGCACCTGGTGGATCAAGGCGGTAATAGTCTGGTACCGGTTCGCCAGAGTCTGGCGCACCTCGGCGGTGTCGATGATACTTCGGTGCTCGTATAGCTGGATCGCTTCTTTGATCGCCACGAACCAGGCCTGAGATGAGGTGTTGTCTGCTGGCTCCATGTTAAGGCCAGATCGTACTGTAATGGGTCTGGTTAGGACCCAAGAGCAGTACGAAAGACACAGTGAATCGTGGAAGAAGGCTTTATTACAGGCAGAGATCTCAACCGCAAAACAGTCTGGGATCCGCTCACGTAGAGAGACCCGCTCGGGGAAACGCCAAGCCGTCAGGGAAAAAGGCAGAAAGAGACCGTAGGGAGCTGAAGCTAATCTCGTGGTTGGGGACAGAAGGCTAGGGCTGTTTACCGGGGCAGAGGCAAGGCAGGTTAGACCAAACAGGTGCACTGAATGAGCTGATTAGGTGAGTGAGACGTAGAGTGGCAGGAGAAAAGGGAAGTTGAACTGTGACATTAGGTATTTTTATTAAAAGTCCCTTCAAATGCCGTCAATCTTAAAAAAAATTTAAGATTGACTTTTGTTCATTAAATGTTTCTTGGTGTTTTTCTCTGGCTTAAACAATATGATGAAACACTTTGGAGCAAATATACACAATATGAGTCCAAAACTGGAGGCAAGAATGGCAAATATCTCCACAGCCACAGTCAATTTACCAGGAGAACTGACATATGCTGGGATAAAGGTGACCCAAACTGCACAGAATATCAGCATACTGAAGGTGATAAGCTTGGCTTCATTAAAATGATCGGGTAGTTTCCGGGCTAGGACAGCTAACACAAAGCAAAAGACAGCCAGCAGGCCGATGTATCCGAGCACCGCCCAAAAGCCAATAGCTGACCCTAATGCACACTCCAGGATGATTCTATCTTTGTAAGTGATTAGGTTTTTCCTTGGAAAAGGAGGACTAAGAACCAACCAAAGAGTACATACTATAACTTGAATGAAAGTGAAAGACACTACAGTCATTCTTTGCTGTGGAGGACCAAACCATTTCATGACATTACGACCTGGGAGAGTGGCTTTGAATGCCATTAACACAACTATTGTTTTTCCAAGAACACAAGACATACAAAGGACAAAGGTGATCCCAAACACTGTGTGGCGCAGCATGCAGGACCACTCAGAGGGTGCTCCAATGAAAGTTAATGAGCATAAGAAACAGAGAGTTAGAGAGAAGAGCAGCAGGAAGCTCAGCTCAGAGTTGTTGGCTCTGACAATCGGGGATGTCCTGTGACGGTGGAACACAGCCGCTGTTATAATGGCAAGACAGGCACCACCAACTGAGAATGCAGCCAGGATGATTCCTAGGGCCTCATTGAAGGAAATAAACTCTATAGGCTTTGGGAGACAAGTGTCTCTCTTTGTATTTGGCCAAAATTCCTTGGGGCAAGGGAAACAATCAGGGGAATCTGAAAAAAATAGAAAAAAAAAATTATTTTAGCAGTCGGAGTTGATTATTGATGTTGTGCAGTAGATGTACCTGTAGCATTGCTGATCTCCCCCTCAGGACATGGTGTACAATCATAACAGCAGATGGGTTTTCCTTTCTGCAGCACTTTACGAGTTCCTTCAGGACAGCTGTCAGTGCACACTGACACAGGCACCTGGCACATAGATACAAACAAACTCATACATATTCAGGTGTGCTTCAAAGCTCTGAGGATAGGTTCAGAATATTTTCAAGTCGGTCTAAAAACAATCCGAGCATATCAATATGTGTACATTTTGTTTTTCTTTTTTGTTTATTTTGCAGGGACAATGCACACTAATCAACAGTAATACTTTAAGTGAGCCAGAGTTAGCCAGAGGCTAATTTTCATCTGCTTTCCCCGACTAGATCTTTTGAAGGCAGCCTAAAATTAGAAAATTTCAAATAACATAATGAAACTAAGATTCATCAATAAACAGACAGTAACGTACAGACAAAACCAATTCACATATAATTAAAAGAAAAGTGTACCTACAGAATAAGCACATATAGCACATATAATACTGAGGCACATAACATACATCAACACTGAACAAGACAAATGCACATCTAGGCGAAACAAGCAGGCAGGACAGACAGTAAATTAATGCTTGCACACCTGATTGGCAACAAGCCATTCCTTAAGGCTGTGTTTGAATGTTCTGTACGTGTTTTTTGTGCGTATGTGTGATGGCAGAGCATTCTATGAGTTTGCTGAAGTCACAGAAAATGTAGATTTGCTAAAAGAGCTTGACCTATGTGAAATGACACAATCACCTATTAAAGCAGATCTAGTGTGTCTGCTACTTTGAGTGTGTTGTTTAATAAAATCACTAAGCGGAGGCTTAGCCATACCATGTATAATTTTAAAAACCAGACACACATCAGTGAATTTAATGAGGTTTTCCCAACTCATGATATGTTGTATGATGAGGATATTGCAGTGATGGTGACTTTTAGTTTTTTTTATCAAGTGTTTTAGAGCTTGTTTATGGAGAATATAGATATATTTTAATGTTGTGCTGCTGGCTTGTGCACAGCTGGTTAAGCAGTAGGTCAGATGGGGGATAATCATTGCATTAAAATACAGTTTCGCAGCCTGCATGGTTAGACTGCTTCTTATATATCTAAAATTCATGAGGTTAAATTTTAAAACCTTTGTTACATGTTTTACCTGCTTTTTAAAGGAGGGATTAGAATCAATGAAATCAATAAAATCTGACACCACCTGTAGCCTCTCACCAGCGACATAAACATCTTGCTCTGGTGACACTTTGCAAGCCCTCTTTGTGAAGAACATACAAACAGTCTTTTTAACATTCAGGTGAAGGCAGGAATCTGCAAGCCATTTAGTTACATTTGTCATTGTGGACGTGAGCTTAAGTGCAGCTTTTTCTTTGTTCTTTGCGTGCACATAAATCACTGTATCATCAGCGTACATTTGAATATCACACACATTGCAGACACCCGGCAAATTATTAATGTATAAACTGAATAATAAAGGTCCTAAAATCGAACCCTGGGGTACTCCCATGTTAGATATCAGAGTAGATGATGAAACATCACCCACTCTGACACACTGGGTTCTTCCTTCAAGGTAGGATTTCAGCAAGGCAAGAGACTCTCAGGAAAAGTTAAAATTTGACAGTTTATTAATCAGGACATTATGATTAACCATATCAAAAGCCTTCTTGAGGTCAAGAAAAACCGTCGCTACTACACCCTCTTTATCCATTTTAAGCTTCACATTCTCGAAGAGAAAGCTCTTGGCTGTTTCAGTTGAATGATTAGCCCTGTAACAAAACTGAATAGGATGTAGCTGATACGAGGAGCTGTTGAGATGTTTAATAAGTTGCACTGCAACACATTTCTCAGCAATTTTGGAAACAGCATGGAAAATACTGATTGGCCGATAATTAGAGACATCGGTTGAATCTCCTGACTTAAAAACGGGTGTGTTTGGTTGATTTCCATCCTTTCGTAAACACTTATTATCTGAGAGATTTGTTGACAATACTTGTGATAGGGTGAGCGAGTGTGCCTTTGTGTTTCTTCAGAAAAATATTGTCAATTCCATGAACATCTTAGGCCCTAGAATTCTTGAGTGAGCCTAGAACTCTGGTGACAGTAGATTCAGAGACATCCTGAATAGAGAAGCATAACTGACCTTCATTTAATTGGTGTACGGTGAAATTGACCAATACTGGAGCTTTGAGTTAAAGCTTCCACTGAGTTGATTAAGTATGAATTGAAAGCTGTGCAAATTACAACTTCATCTTGTGTAAGGAACTCGTTCACATTCAAACACATTCTTACTTTCATACATGTGTTCTGTAATTGCAACTGCTGGTGGAAAATATCCACAGTTGTGTAAAAGATGCATTCTAAAGTTCAGTTTAAGCAAAAGAGGCTTCAGCCGTCTGGATTGGACAAAGCAAGCAGTTATCTTCCAAAGTTACAGTCTTTTTGTACAAAGTCCTGTTTTTTGTTACTATTCATGCACCACAACTCAGCAAAATAATTTTTTTGTTGAAACTATTAAGTGGGATGTCAGAATGAGAAATTCTGTACCTTCAGAACAGATCTCTTCACAGCCAAAGAACAGGGACCAAAAACACATATCGCCAAATTTGAAATTAGAATATGTTAAAATATGAATTTGGGGCTCCCTACTTGTGTGCCACCCTCCACCCAGGTGATGTTCCTATTGATACGGAATTCCTGGCCCACAGGAAGTGATGCATCATAGTGCCCCACTGTCACCAACTCAATGCTGCCACTCTCATTTTTTTGCCAGTTAATCAGCTCGTATGTGGCCACAGGATCCCCGTTGGAGTCAAATGACACATCATAACCATTTTTGGAAAACTTAACTTTCTTCAACTGAGTGAGAACCTGTGATGATGAAGTAATGGAAGGCAGAGAGGGGGAGAAATTAAACAATGTATGATAAAAAGAATATTTAATTTAGGAAAAGGTACAGTATAGCAAAAAAAAAGGACATTGGTGTTTTGACATATTTGTTTTTACTGACCTGTTTGGACTCTATGCTGGTGAGTTTGTCACATTGAGTTACAAAATTTGTTTCCTGACACACTGCATTATGAATTGCATGTGCTATTGCATAAACGGCCATGTACACCATGTTAGTGATTCGGAGCTGAGATGTGTCAGTGTACGGGCTCTGGATCATCTCTATGTCTTCAGTTCCATCACACACATTCTTGTCCGTGGCTGCTACTAAAAACACACAAAGAAAGACATTTTTTAGCCATTAAATTATATAATTCTTTCTCATGTCTCATGTTCTTTTTTAGTTGTATTTAACCTGCAAAACCTGTCTTTGAAACTCTATTATCTATATTCTTCTAATTCACTTATAAAACATGCTTATTTTCGATTACAATTCAAAACACTTTTTTGCCGAAATGTCTTTATCTGTTTTTTGTTGTTTTAATAGGTGCAGTTTCAGTTTGTAGATGGCCCTATGTTTTTTTGTTTTTTGGGGGTATTTTTAACCTTGTGTATATCAGCTCATGTTGTCAGGAAAACAAATTATTTTCCTTGAATTGGATACTGACTTGACCTTAAAATGTTTATCAAACGAATAGATGATCTATAAATCCATGTGAATATAACAGTATATTTAGACCAACGTACATATTTACATATTACTGATGAATACTATTGAGTACAATTGTATGTACTTTATTTAATTTAGTGACCTAAAGACTGTCCATATAGTGTGTGCTTGTGTTCAGGACTTTAGGGTTGACATCTCCTCCAAGACAGCAGAGTGCCTTAACTTGACCTGAAAGATCCTCATATCAAGTTAGATCATTCACAGAGATGCACCTTATTTCCACTTCATGTCTTTGTTTAATAGCAATATATTTCCCTTTAAATCACTCAGGGACTGAGTTGTTAAAGCAGCTGCTTCTCCAGTCATGCAGAATGAAAATATGCAACACAGATAAGACCCAACTGTGAGTGTCAATTATGTTAAAGATCGGCCAAATCCTTCTCACCTTTTCCCAGCCTGCAGTTGAATGCATCCTCCCAGAATTCAGTAAGCACTGGAGAGGCAGCGACTTCAGAGGGAGAGAGACCCAGCAGGAAGTCTCTCAGACCTGGGATGACAGATCGCTCAATGCCAAATCCGACTGCTCCAGCACAAAAACTGAACCTCAGCATTTCAGGGTCAGTTACCCAGGACTCACTGCCTATCCACTGGCGAGGTGGAGAGGGCTTGAGCGACAGCTCTTCCAGCAAAATCTTCAAGTCTCCATGGGATGTAAATGCCACAATAACCATAGCTGTCGACCTGAAGAGAATATATAATACTCAATTTGCCTCTAAGGTGATAAAATACTCTTCTATCTCATACTTTAAAAAAACATTGTTGTTGATTTGTGTACAAAAAATAAGTGTGAGAACAGGGAACATAAGCACATAATCAGTGAATGTAAAAACCTGCGGATAATGTCAGCTACTTTCTGGATTCTGCTACGTGGGTGGGTCCGATAGAAAGATTCGGAATATTCCACACATATCCCCTCTTTGTGTGCCGCGTCCAAGAAAGACGCCATGCCATTGTTTCCATAATCTGAATCCGATCGGATAGCACCTATCCAAGTCCAACCAAAGTGTTTTACCAGCTTTGCCAGCGCGTCAGCCTGGAACTGGTCACTCGGGATTGTTCTGAAGAAATTCGGATACTGCTGCTTATCGGACAGGCATGCACAAGTGGCAAAGTAACTAACCTAAATAAACACAACAGTGTAATTATTGAACAGGACAAACACAAATTAGCACTGGTCTAATAAACACATAGTTTTCAGAAATTCTAAATATTTACTTGAGGAATGTTAAAGGGGCCGATGACGCGAGACATGCTGATGGATGGCGTGGACCCAGACTCACCAATAATGGCCATCACTTTACCAGATTGCGAACAATTGTCGCCGGTGTAAAACACCGGGTCCAGGCCGCTTGAAAGCTGGAATGCCACATGCACAGCCACAGGCACAGAGGCACACGAGTCATAGATCTGATAACCGAGTTTGATGCCCGGCAGCAGGTCCGTGCTGTTGTTAATCTCCTCAAGGGCGAAGATCATTGCGCGTGAGAAGCGCAGTTCACGGGATTTAATGCTGTACACGGACACACACACAGTTCAGTAACTGTATAAATATGGCCTTTATATGAGGACAATTCACAATTTTAACATGAATACACAATACGGGAGAAGTGAACACCAAAAATAACAACACAGAATTAGATCCTAATCCAACATGCACAATAACCTTCATGCACAGAATAACAATAGTTTGCTATTTTAAATTACATTTTTAGTCGTCATAATGTTTTCAGTTAAGAAATACAAAACAATCTACTACAATTCTCTTCTATTTTGAGAATATAATACGTACATTTTCTTTTGCCCAAACACTAATGCATTATTTTTTTTAAAAACTATATAAACATTTCCATGCCCACAGAGTAACAGCCTCTTAGCCCCCACTTCTCCTTCTTACTAACCTTCCTGAGCATCTTAGTGGATCAGGCATGGTGGTGTAGTTATGCTTCACTGTGTGCATGTTGTAATGTATGGAGAAACTACCACCAATAATATAGTCACCATCCATTGAGAATGCAGGTAGACGATTGTTACTCTGGAGCTTACATTTCACTGATGAGACCTCAGTGCTCACCCCAACACCAGTCCTATTCTCTGTAAGCCCAGTCCTTTGTTTCACACCATCCTCAGAACCTTTCAAGACAAGAACTGAGTTCAGCTCATACAAACCCAACGACAGGATCAGGCCAATAAAGAGAGCTGAGATCTCCATCCCTCAACTGTCCTCAAGTGGGCATGGTGTGGTTTTACTGGTTTATATAGATTTTTAGGCAATGCTTCCCTCTCACTGTACGTCAGCTTACTGTACATCAGGGAGATGATGCTCTTATCCAGTGGTCTTTGATTAACTCTTATACACGTCTTTTATGTGAACTATGTGTGCAATATAATCTGCACCAAGTACCCACGTCTCTTTTCTCTTCTTTAAAAGTTATCATTGTAAGGACTAATTATCTTCTTAATTATGTCATACCCTTACACCTTTTTTGCTGTGTTTAGCTCATATGACAGTTAAGCCGAAAAAAATGTCCACCACTAATGAGTTGTTTATTTGGTTAAATTGCATATTAAATAATGCCAACACAAAAATATAAATAAAGAAGCATTGAGTTTAAAAAAAAGAAAGAAACACACATTTATATTTTTATTTTTTACTTTACTAATTCACTTTCATCTATTTTTTCAGGACGTGATGAAAGATTATTATTGAAATTTGACAAAAATCATTTTAAAAGTACTTTCACAAAATGACATTAAAATTAATAAAACATTTCATGTAAAAAATATTTAAATATCAATATTTAGATAAAGACAATGAAGACTGAATGTGCACATCATAAACTTAATAATATCTGTTGCAGTTCTGACATTGACCACAGATTGGAGCATTAATTTATGAAGTGCACATAGGTAAGCTACAGGTGATGAAAATCAGTTGTGAAGAACAGTTCGTTGACTATGTCAACGTGTTGGAGTAAGAGTATGGCTGGCGTGCTTACATTCAGAATTTGATGAATTGAAACAGAGATTTAATATGGACAATGCTGCTATTTACATTATGCTAGTGAGCATATATGTCAAAATATCAACTAAATGGTTTATTTTTAGCCAAGAGCACACAAGTTTAACATGTTCTCCCTCTATGCCATTTGTGGCTTAGGTATTTTTACCAAATGTCACTTCAATTGTCGTCTTAGTTTTCTCCAAACTTTATGTTTTAAGATTGACTTTTGTTCATTAAATGTTTCTTGGTGTTCTTCTCTGGCTTAAACAATATGATGAAACACTTTGGAGTAAATATACACAATATGAGTCCAAAACTGGAGGCAAGAATGGCAAATATCTCCACAGCCACAGTCAATTTACCAGGAGAACTGACATATGCTGGGATAAAGGTGACCCAGACTGCACAGAATATCAGCATGCTGAAGGTGATAAGCTTGGCTTCATTAAAATTATCAGGGAGTTTCCGGGCTAGAACAGCTAACACAAAGCAAAAGACAGCCAGCAGGCCGATGTACCCGAGCACAGCCCAGAACCCAATAGCTGAGCCTAATGCACACTCCAGGATGATTCTCTCCTTGTATGTGGTTAGGTTTTTCCTTGGAAAAGGAGGACTAAGAACCAACCAAAGAGTACATATTATAACTTGAATGAAAGTGAAAGACACTACAGTCATTCTTTGCTGTGGAGGACCAAACCATTTCATGACATTACGACCTGGGAGAGTGGCTTTGAATGCCATTAACACAACTATTGTTTTTCCAAGAACACAAGAAATACAGAGAACGAAGGTGATTCCAAATACTGTGTGGCGCAGCATGCAGGACCATTCAGAGGGCGCGCCAATGAAAGTTAATGAGCATAAGAAACAGAGAGTCAGAGAGAAGAGCAGCAGGAAGCTCAGCTCAGAGTTGTTGGCTCTGACAATCGGGGATGTCCTGTGACGGTGGAACACAGCCGCTGTTATAATGGCAAGACAGGCACCACCAACTGAGAATGCAGCCAGGATGATTCCTAGGGCCTCATTGAAGGAAAGAAACTCTACAGGCTTTGGGAGACAAGTGTCTCTCTTTGCATTAGGCCAAAATTCCTTGGGGCAAGGTAAACAATCAAGGGAATCTGAAAAAAATGAATAAAAAATGGCTTTTAGCAGTCGTAGTCGATTATTGATGTTGTGTAGTAGATATGCATTCGAAACAACAATACCTGTAGCGTTGCTAATCTCCCCCTCAGGACATGGTATACAATCATAACAGCAGATGGGTTTTCCTTTCTGCAGCACTTTACGAGTTCCTGCAGGACAGCTGTCAGTGCACACTGACACAGGTACCTGGCACATAGATACAAACAAACTCAAACATATTCAGGTGTGCTTCAAAGTTCTGAGGATTAAAGGATAGGTTCAGATTATTTTCAAGTCGGTCTAAAAACAATACTAGCATTTCAATATGTGTACATATGTTCTGTCAATACAACTGCTGGTGGAAAAAATCCACAGATCTGTAATAAATGCATTCTAAAGTTCAGCTAAAGCTAAAATGAGGCTTCAGCAGTCTGGCTTGGACAAAGCAAGCAGTTATCTTTCAAAGTTACAGTCTTTTTGTACAAAGTCCTGTTTTTTGTTTCTATTCCTGCGACTCAACTCAGTAAGGGAACATTTTTGTTGAAATTAATAAGTGGGATGTAAGACTGAAAATGCTTTAACTTCACAGATCTCTTCACAGCCTGTATGGACTGGAGGAACAGGGACCAAAAACATATATAACCAAATTTGAAATTGGAATATGTTATAATATGAATTCTGGGCTCCCTACTTGTGTGGCATCCCCCACCCAGGTGATGTTCCTTTTGATACGGAATTCCTGGCCCACCGGCAGTGATGCAGTGTAGTGCCCCACTGTCACCAACTCAATGCTGCCACTCTCATTTTTTTGCCAGTTAATCAGCTCGTATGTGGCCACAGGATCCCCGTTGGAGTCAAATGAAACATCATAACCATTTTGGGAAAATGTTACTGTCTTCAACTGAGTGAGAACCTGTAAGGATGAAGTAATAGAAGACATAGATGGGGAGAAATGAAACAATGTATCATAAAATTAACATTTAATTTAGGAAGAGGTACAGTATATAAAAAAAAGGACATTGGGATTTTGACATATTTGTTTTTACTGACCTGTTTGGACTCTATTCTGGTGAGTTTGTCACATTGAGTTACATAATTTGTTTCCTGACACACTGCATTATGAATTGCATGTGCTATTGCATAAACAGCCTTGTACACCAGGTTAGTGATTCGGAGCTCAGATGTGTCAGTGTACGGGCTCTGGATCGTCTCTATGTCTTCAGTTCCATCACACACATTCTTGTCTGTGAGTGCTGCTAAAAACACACAAAGACACAGGAAGGTGTATTTTAGCCTTGACAATGATATCATTCTTTCTCATGTATAATGTTCTTTTTTACTGTTACTTAACCTGCAAAACCATACGTAGAAACTCTTGTATCTATAATCTTCTAATTCACTCATAAAACTTGTTTATCTTCTATTTTAATTTAAAACACTTGTTTTGCCCAGTTGTCTTCATCTGTTTATTGTTGTTTTAATAGGTGCAGTTTCAGTTTGAATATGGCCCCATTTATTTGGTATTTTGGGGTATTTTTTACCTTCTCTATATCAGCTGATGTTGTCAGGAAAAAACATATTTTCTTTGAATTGGATACTGTAGTATATTTTTGCTTGTTTGTAATAAACTTCATGATACCAGCAAGAACAGTGTCCGCGGAGATTCCTTCATCATCACTCCAACATCACTGTCGCTTGAAATATACAACAATACTGACATGACCTTATTAAATGTCTTTCAAACGAATAAACTATCTATAAATCCATGTCAATATAACAGTATATTTAGACCAACGTACATATTTACATATTACTGATACATACTAGTAAGTACAATTGTATGTACTTTATTTAGCTTAGTGGCCAAAAGACTGCCTATATAGTGTGTACTTGTGTTCAGGACTTTAGGGTTGACATCTCCTCCAAGACAGCAGAGTGTCTTAACTTGACCTGAAAGATCCTCATATCAAGTTAGATCATTCACAGAGATGTACCTTATTTCCACTTCATGTCTTTCTTCAATAACAATATATTTATCTTTAAATCACCCAGGGATTGGGTTGTAAAAGCAGCTGCTTCTACAGTCATGCAGAATAAAAATACAAAACACAGATAAAACCCAACTGTGAGGGTCAGTTATGTTAAAGATCAACCAAACTTTCTCACCTTTTCCCAGCCTGCAGTTGAATGCATCCTCCCAGAACTCAGTAAGCACTGGAGAGGCAGCCACTTTGGAGGGAGAGAGATCCAGCAGGAAGTCTCTGAGACCTGGGATGACAGATCGCTCAATGCTAAATCCGACTGCTCCAGCACAGAAACTGAAGCTCAGCATGTCTGGGTCAGTTACCCAGGACTCACTGCCTATCCACTGGCGAGGTGGAAAGGGCTTGAGCGACAGCTCCTCCAGCAGAATCCTGAAGTCTCCAGGGGATGTAAAAGAAACAATAACCATAGCTGTCGACCTGGAGAGAAATAATAGTGAATTGTATTTTACCAATATGAACAAAATATATTAAAAAATATTTGTGTATATGTATGGAGATAGTTAAAACAGTTTTTGGTCTCACTCAATTTGTCTCTATTGTGATAAAATACTCTTCTATCTCACACTTTACAAAACATTGTTGTAGATGTGTGACCATCTGTTTTTTTAATAGTAATTTACCAGTAACAAAAAATAGTTCTCAATTGTGAATTTTACGGTTGCAGAAAAATCATACGGTAATGTCTTATACATTCTCACTTTATTTTTGACCGTGAAGTTCTGGCAACCACAGATGCCGGTAATATACCGTGTATTACACAGATTTTTTTTTTACAGTGCAAAAGATCAGTGTGAGCACAGGGAATATAAGAACATAATCAGTGAATGTAAAAACCTGCGGATGATGTCGGCTAATTTCTGGATCCTGCTACGTGGATGGTACTTATTGAAAGATTCGGAATATTCCACACAGATCCCCTCTTTGTGTGCTGCGTCTAGGAAAGACGCCATGCCATTGTTTCCATAATCCGAATCCGATCGGATAGCACCTATCCAAGTCCAACCAAAGTGTTTTACCAGCTTTGCCAGTGCGTCAGCCTGGAACTGGTCACTTGGGATTGTTCTGAAGAAATTCGGAAACTGCTGCTTATCAGACAGGCATGCACACGTGGAAAAGTAACTAACCTAAATGAACACAACAGTGTCATTATTGAACAGGACGGACACAAAATAGCACTGGTCTATTAAACGCATAGTTTTCAGAAATTAAAAATATTTACTTGAGGAATGTTAAAGGGGCCGATGGCGCGAGACACGCTGATGGATGGCGTGGACCCAGACTCACCAACAATGGCCATCACTTTACCAGATTGTGAACAATTGTCACCGGTGTAAAACACGGGGTCCAGGCCGCTTGAAAGCTGGAATGCCACATGCACAGCTACAGGCACAGAGGCACACGAGTCATAGATCTGATAACCAAGTTTGATGCCCGGCAGCAGCTCCGTGCTGTTGTTAATCTCCTCGAGGGCGAAGATCATTGCGCGTGAGAAGCGCAGTTCACGGGATTTAATGCTGTACACGGACACACACACATTTCAGTAACTGTATAAATATGGCTTTCATATGAGGACAATTCACAATTTTAACATAAATTCACAACATGGGAGAAGTGAACACCAAAAATAACAACACAGAATTAGATCCTAATCCAACATGCACAATAATCTTCATGCACAGAATAACAATAGGTTGCTATTTTAAACTCAATTTTTAGTTTTCATAATGTTTTCAGTTAATACATACAAAACAATCTACTACAATTCTCTCCTATTTTGAGAATATAATACATAAAAAATGTTATGCCCAAATACTAATGCATTAAATTACAAAATAAATATATAAAGATTTCCATGCCAACAGAGTAACATCCTCATACCCCCCACTTCTCCCTCTTACTAACCTTCCTGAGCATCTTAGTGGATCAGGCATGGTGGTGTAGTTATGCTTCACTGTGTGCATGAAGTAATGTATGGAGAAACTACCACCAATAACGTAGTCACCATCCATTGAGAAAGCAGGTAGACGAGTGGTACTCTGGAGCTTACATTTCACATATGAGGCCTCAGTGCTCACCCCAACACCAGTCCTATCCTCTGTAAGCTCAGCTCTTTGTTTCACACCATCCCCATAACCCTTAAAGACAAGAGCTGAGTTCAGCTCAAACAAACCCAATGACAGGATCAGGCCAATAAAGAGAGCTGAGATCTCCATCCCTCAACTGTCCTCAAGTGGGCATACTGTGTTTTTACTGGTTTATATAGATTTTCAGACAATGCTTCCCTCCTACTCTACGTCAGCTTACTGTACGTTAGGGAGATGATGCTCTTACCCAGTGGTCTTTGATTAACTCTTGTACAAGTAATTTCTATGAACTGTGTGTGTAATATAATCTACACTAAGTTCCCATGTCTCTTTTCTGTTTTATTTAAAAGCTAAAATTGTACAGTCTAAATATCTTCTTAATTAAATCAAGCTCTTACACCTTCTTTGCTTTGTTTAAGCTAATATTACAGTCTAACGAATGTACACCACAAATGAGTTGTTTGTGTTGTTCAATCACACAATGATGCTGACACAGAAATATTTGTGAAATAGTACTGAGAGAAATAAACACACGTTTATATATTATTTTATTATTATTTTATTTTACTTTACTTTACTTCGACTCTATATGTTCACACTGTGATGAAAAAAAATCTTCATGAAATAAAAATAAATAATTTTAAAGTACTTTCACAACATGACATTACAATTAATAAAACATTCAATGGAATGTGTTTTTATATAAATATTTAGATAAACATGATGAAGAATAAAAGACACTAAATGTTACTGTTGGAGCATTAATGTATTTTTTTTTCATCATTGTATCTATACTGAAAAGACACAGTGAGTGAATACATGCAGTTCTGACATTGAACACAGATTGGAGCATTCATTTATGAAGTGCACATAGGTAAGCTACAGGTGATGAGAATCAGTTGTGTAGAACAGTTCCTTGACTGTGTCAACGTGTTGGAGTAAGAGCAAGGCTGATATGCTTAGATTATGAATTTAATGGATTGAAACAAAGATTTAATATTGACAATGCTGCTATTTACATCATGTCAGTGAGCATTTATGTCTAACTACCAACTAAACGTTGGTTTATTTTTAGCAAACAGCTCACATGTGATACAAATTCTCCCTCTTTACCCTCTGTGGCTTAGGTGCTTGAATTAAAAGTATTTTCAATTGCCTCCATAGTGTTTTCAAAACATCAGATGTTTTAAGATTGACTTTTGTTCATTAAATGTTTCTTGGTGTTTTTCTCTGGCTTAAACAATATGATGAAACACTTTGGAGCAAATATACACACTATGAGTCCAAAACTGGAGGAAAGGATGGCAAATATCTCCACAGCCACAGTCAATTTACCAGGAGAACTGACATATGCTGGGATAAAGGTGACCCAGACTGCACAGAATATCAGCATGCTGAAGGTGATAAGCTTGGCTTCATTAAAATTATCAGGTAGTTTCCGGGCTAGGACAGCTAACACAAAGCAAAAGACAGCCAGCAGACCGATGTACCCGAGCACAACCCAGAACCCAATAGCTGAGCCTAATGCACACTCCAGGATGATTCTCTCCTTGTATGTGGTTAGGTTTTTTATTGGAAAAGGAGGACTAAGAACCAACCAAAGAGTACATATTATAACTTGAATGAAAGTGAAAGACACTACAGTCATTCTTTGCTGTGGTGGACCAAACCATTTCATGACATTACGACCTGGGAGAGTGGCTTTGAATGCCATTAACACAACTATTGTTTTTCCAAGAACACAAGACATACAGAGGACGAAGGTTATCCCAAAAGCTGTGTGCCGCATTATGCAGGACCACTCAGAGGGCGCTCCAATGAAAGTTAATGAGCATAAGAAACAGAGAGTCAAAGAGAAGAGCAGCAGGAAGCTCAACTCAGAGTTGTTGGCTCTGACAATCGGGGATGTCCTGTGACGGTGGAACACAGCCGCTGTTATAATGGCAAGACAGGCACCACCAACTGAGAATGCAGCCAGGATGATTCCTAGTGCCTCATTGAAGGAAAGGAAATCTACAGGTTTGGGGAGACAAGTGTCTCTCTTTGCATTAGGCCAAAATTCCATGGGGCAAGGGAAACAATCAGGGGAATCTAAAAAAAATAAAAAATAAATGGCTTTTAGCAGTCGTAGTCGATTATTGATGTTGTGTAGTAGATGCATTCTGAGAAACAATACCTGTAGCATTGCTGATCTCCCCCTCAGGACAGGGTATACAATCATAACAGCAGATGGGTTTTCCTTTCTGTAGCACTTTACGAGTTCCTGCAGGACAGCTGTCAGTGCACACTGACACAGGCACCTGGCAAATAGATACAAATAAACTCACATATATGCAGGTGTGCTTCAAAGCTCTGAGGATTAAAGGATAGGTTCAGATTATTTTCAAATGGGTCTAAAAACAATACTAGCATGTGAATATGTGTACATGTGTTCTGTCAATGCAACTGCTGGTGGAAAAAATCCACAATTGTGTAAAAAATGCATTCTAAAGTTCAGCTGAAGAAGAAATGAGGCTTTAGCAGTCTGGATTTGACAAAGCAAGCAGTTATCTTCCAAAGTTACAGTATTTTTGTACAAAGTCCTGTTTTTTGTTTCTATTCCTGCAACGCAACTCAGTAAGGGAATATTTTTGTTGAAATTAACAAGTGGGATGTCAGACTGAAAATGCTGTAACTTGAGAACAGATCTCTTCACAGCCTGTATGGACTGGAGGAACAGGGACCAAAAACATATATCACAAAATTTGAAAGTGGAATATGTTATAATATGAATTTTGGGCTCCCTACTTGTGTGCCACCCTCCACCCAGGTGATGTTCCTATTGACACGGAATTCCTGGCCCACCGGCAGTGATGCATCATAGTGCCCCACTGTCACCAACTCAATGCTGCCACTCTCACTTTGTTGCCAGTTAATCAGCTCGTATGTGGCCACAGGATCCCCGTTGGAGTCAAATGACACATCATAACCATTTTGGGAAAATTTTACTTTCTTCAACTGAGTGAGAACCTGTGAGGATGAAATAATGGAAGATGGTGAGAGGGAGAAATTAAACAATGTATAATACAATAGATATTTTATTTTGGAAAAGATACAGTATAGAAAAAAAAGGACATTGGGATTTTGACATATTTGTTTTTACTGACCTGTTTGGACTCTATGCTGGTGAGTTTGTCACATTGAGTCACAAAATTTGTTTCCTGACACACTGCATTATGAATTGCATGTGCTATTGCATAGACAGCCTTGTACACCAGGTTAGTGATTCGGAGCTCAGATGTGTCAGTGTATGGGCTCTGAATCGTTTCTATGTCTTCAGTTCCATCACACACATTCTTGTCTGTGAGTGCTGCTAAAAATACACAAAGACACAGGAAGGTGTTTTTTAGCCTCGACAATTATGTCATTCTTTCTCATGTAAAATGTTCTTTTTTAGTGTTACTTAACCTGCAAAACCTTTCTTCGAAACTCTTGTATCTATATTCTTCTAATTCATTTATAAAACTTGTTTATTTTCCATTACAATTCAAAACACTTTTTTGCCGAGGTGTCTTTCTCTGTTTTTTATGTATTAATATGTGCAGTTTCAGTTTGTATATGGCCCCTTGTGTTTTGGTATTTTTTACCTTTTCTATATCAGCTCATGTTGTCAGAAAAAAATATATATTTTCCTTGAATTGAATACTGACATGACCTTATTAAATGTCTTTAAAACGAATAAATTATCTATAAATCCAAGTCAATATAACAGTATATTTAGACCAATGTACATATTTACATATTACTGAATGTTACAAATATATGTACTTTATTTAGCTTAGTGGCCTGAAGACTGTTTATAGTGTGTGCTTGTGTTCAGGACTTTAGGGTTGACATCTCCTTCAAGGCAGCAGGCTGCCTTAACTTGACCTGAAAGATCCTCATATCAAGTGAGATTATTTACAGAGATGCACCTTATTTCCACGTCATGTATTTCTTCAATAACAATAGATTTCTCTTTAAATCACTCAGGGATTGGGTTTTTAAAGCAGCTGCTTCCCCAGTCATGCAGAATAAAAACACACAACACAGATAAGATCCAACTGTGAGGGTCAGTTGTGTTAACGATCAACCAAACTTTCTCACTTTTTCCCAACCTGCAGTTGAATGCATCCTCCCAGAACTCAGTAAGCACTGGAGAGGCAGCCACTTTAGAGGGAGAGAGATCCAGCAGGAAGTCTCTCAGACCTGGGACGACAGATCGCTCAATGCCAAATCCAACTGCTCCAGCACAGAAACTGAACCTCAGCATGTCTGGGTCAGTTACCCAGGACTCACTGCCTATCCACTGGCGAGATGGAGAGGGCTTGAGCGACAGCTCCTCCAACAGAATCCTCAAGTCTCCACGGGATGTAAATGCCACAATAACCATAGCTGTCGACCTGGAAACAAATTACAGTGCGTTGTATTGTACCAATATTTGTATATATATATGGAGATAGTTAAAACAGTTTTTGGTCTCACTCAATTAACCTCGAAGAAGATAAAATACTCTTCTATCTCATATTTTTTAAAACATTGTTGTAGATGTGTGAGCAGAAGATCAGTGTGAGCACAGGGAACAAAAGCACATAGTCAGTTTATGTAAAAACCTGCGGATAATGTCAGCTATTTTCTGGATCCTGCTAAGTGGGTGGGTCCGATAGAAAGATTCTGAATATTCCACACAGATCCCCTCTTTGTGTGCTGCGTCCAGGAAAGATGCCATGCCATTGTTTCCATAATCCGAATCCGATCGGATAGCACCTATCCAAGTCCAACCAAAGTGTTTTACCAGCTTTGCCAGCGCGTCAGCCTGGAACTGGTCACTCGGGATTGTTCTGAAGAAATTCGGATACTGCTGCTTATCGGACAGGCATGCACAAGTAGAAAAGTAACTAACCTAAATGAACACAACAGTGTAGTTATTGAACAGGACGGACACAAGATGCACTGGTCTATTAAACACATAGTTTTCAGAAATTACAAATATTTACTTGAGGAATGTTAAAGGGGCCGATGACGCGAGACATGCTGATGGATGGTGTGGACCCAGACTCACCAACAATGGCCATCACTTTACCAGATTGCAAACAATTGTCGCCGGTGTAAAACACCGGGTCCAGGCCGCTTGAAAGCTGGAATGCCACATGCACAGCTACAGCCACAGAGGCGCACGAGTCGTAGATCTGATAACCGAGTTTGATGCCCGGCAGCAGCTCCGTGCTGTTGTTAATCTCCTTGATGGCGAAGATCATTGCGCGTGAGAAGCGCAGTTCACGGGATTTAATGCTGTACATGGACACACACACAGTTCAGTAACTGTATAAATATGGCTTTCATATGAGGACAGTTCACAATTTTAACAGAAATACACAATACAGGAGAAGTGAACACCAAAAATCACAACAAAGAAGTAGATCCTAATTCAACATGCACAATAATCTTAATGCACAGATTAATAATAGTTAGCTATTTTAAACTACATTTTTTGTTTTCATAATGTTTTCAATACAACACAAAAAAACCTACTACAATTCTCTCCTATTTTGAGAATATAGTACGTACAGTTTTTTTTATGCCCTAATACTAATGCATTAAAATACAAAATAAAAATGTGAAACATTTCTATGGCCACAGAGTAAAATCCTCTTAACCCCCACTTCTCCCTCTTACTAACCTTCCTGAGCATCTCAGTGGATCAGGCATGGTGGTGTAGTTATGCTTCACTGTGTGCATGTAGTAATGTAGGGAGAAACTACCACCAATAACGTAGTCACCATCCATTGAGAAAGCAGGTAGACGAGTGGTACCCTGGAGCTTACATTTCACAGATGAGGCCTCAGTGCTGACCCCAACACCAGTCCTATCCTCTGTAAGCTTAGTCCTTTGTTTCACACCATCCCCATAACCTTTAAAGACAAGAGCTGAGTTCAGCTCAAACAAACTCAGCGACAGGATCAGGCCAATAAAGAGAGCTGAGATCTCCATCCCTCAACTGTCCTCAAGTGGGCATACTGTGTTTGTACTGGTTTATATAGATTTTCAGACAATGCTTCCCTCCTACTGTACGTCAGCTTACTGTACAATAGGGAGATAATGCTCTTTCCCAGTGGTCTTTGATTAACTCTTGTACAAGTCCTATGCCCATGTCTCTTTTCTTTTAAAGTTACAATTGTAAACACTAATTATTTTATTAACTATGTCATAGACTTACACCTTTTTTGCTGTGTTTAGCTCATTACCGAACAAATGTATATGTAGCTCCCTGAAACATGTTATTTCATATCTCTAGCTGATTTAATACCACTCTGTCCATTATTAATTATTTACTTTAAATGTGTGTTCAGGTTAATTAATATTTTATTACGCCAATGTTTGAAAATATTACCTACCTGTTTAAGTATTAACTGTGAAGGGTGAAAAATAGCACTGGTCTATTAAACACATTGTTTCCATTAATTCAAAAATATTTACTTGAAGAATGTTAAAGGGCCCGATGGCGCGAGACATGCTGATGGATCGCGTGGACCCAGACTTACCAACAATGGCCATCACGTTAACAGATTGTGAACAATTGTCGCCGGTTTGAAACACTGGGTCCAGGCCACTTAAAGGGCCCTTAAAAGGTCTGCCTTCCTGCTTCCTGCTTTCTTACAGTGCAGACGCTTTTGCTGCTTGCTCTCGCCTCTTGTTTGCATTTTTTCTGCTAATCTTGTCTTGTCAGTGAGAAGTTTTGAGCAGCAGCTCCTGGACACTTGAAACTCACTCGGACTGTATTTCTTTGTAGATTTAACAGGCTATTGCCACAATTCCGCTAGTTTGAAGATAAACTGCTATAGGCTACTTAGCAGCTAAGCTAAAGCTAAGTAGCTGCAAGATGCCTCCCTTACCCAGGATGGCTACTACAAACTCCTGCAGAAGATTGCAGTCTTGGAAACAAAGATCCACCGACTAGAAGTGAACGTGGAGGTAAATGGACTGTGTGGGAACGATACCACTATACCATGGACTCAAAATATTGGACAAGCGCAAGCTAAGACACAGCTAACTAGCACCACCAGGCCTACCAAGAAACAGGAGGGCTGTGTAGCAGTTAATGAATCCTCAAATGGTAGTCCTTCCTGGAACTGGAACAGGACATCATACCCTCGGGATGTGGGAGAACGACTAACAGGCAGGGCCCAGAACCCTGAGATTAGTGATGCGACTGGCTGGCCTGCTTTGATTGTTGGTGACTATGCTGTAAAAGATGTCAGAACGATGTGCAGCAAGAATACCAAAATACTCTGCTTTCCGACGGATATGGTCTCTAACATGACGGACAAAATCTTGGACATCGTGGTTGACCACTCAACAAATGGCTGTCAACTGCATGTACTGACCATTCAGTACATTTTATCAACAATTTTGACCTTTTCTGGGAGCGCAGAAACCTTTTTAAGGCAGATGGAGTTTGCCTGAACAAGTCAGGGGTAAAACTGTTTACCTCTAATCTATTTTTCTTCCTGCGTCACCTCTCTGTTCCCACTGCCAAGGACAGGAGACAAGAGGAATCTAAACAAGAGATAACCACAGAGCATCGCCGTGGAGACCCTACGGGAAGGATGCCCCTGCCTGAGGAGAGCCAAGAGGAGGAGTGTCCAACCACTTTACTTCCCTCACCAGCACCTACTTCCACCCCCCACACTCCATCCAGGTCCTCCCCCTCCTTCTCCACCCCATCTCCATTCTCCCCCCATATGGAGTTCACTGACCACATGAATGAGCTGGTCACTGCTGGAATCAAATACACTCCCCGCCGCACTCCCCTTCTCCCCCCATCTCCCAAAAACCCTCCTCAATGTAAACCTCCTTCGCCACTGGATCTTAGTCGCGCTGCCCCTCCCCCTCCCACCTCCACTACAGCTCCACAACCATCCATTGTCTCCCCTACCTGATAAAGGCAATAACTGATATCTTCTGGGTCCAGGCTACAAGGCTAATGACACCACTGATTCTCTCCAGGAATAGTCAGGGCCCTGTATGCAGCTAGCCTTCTCAATTCCTGTCCTGATAGTTTATAGAAAAAGAAAGATGAGGCTGCGAAGAAACATTAGTAAATCTGCAGACCTAACAAATTCAACATTCATTCCTCGTCAGCCTGTCCAAATAAAATGGGCAAATAGAGCTTTAACAAAATTAAGCTTAGCTTTATTAAATATCAGGTCCCTGTCAGGGAAAACATTTTTAATCAATGATTTTATTGTTAGGCACAAACTGGATTTTTTGTTTTTAACTGAAACTTGGTTAGACCAAGATAACAGTGCAGCTGTTCTTATTGAATCAACACCTGACAACTTCAGTTTCATGAGTGAAACAAGAGCGCATAAGAAAGGAGGTGGAGTTAATATTTTATTTAATGATTCTTTTCAATGCAAGCAGATGTCTTTTGGTCATTTTACTTCCTTTGAATATGTGGCTATGAATTCCACTCAAGCTTTATTCCTAAACATTTACAGACCACCTAAATACTGTACAACCTTCTTTGATGAGTTTACTGAACTGCTGTCCATAATCTGTATTGATTTTGATTGTGTTGTCATTGTTGGCGATTTCAATATCCATGTTGATAATCCCCAATTAGTACAGTTACCCAGCGAAGATAAAGTCGCCATTTTAGTTGTGATTGAAAACAACACAGAAGATGATATTAGACTACAAAACAGAACTGTACTTGGCTGGTTGTATGCTGTAGATGCTATAAAGGGAGTTGAGGAAAAAGCCACATCTGAACCACAAAAGCAAAATTCAGGTTTGCGTGAAAATGAACAAATGAAACCATGTCAGGAAACAACAGTTGAAAGTAAACCTGAAAAGCAACTCTGGAACCCACCTGTCAATCTTTCCCACCTAACATCAGAGCAGCAACACAAAGTGAGACAGATGCTGAGGGAAGAGAGTGAAGCTTTCGCAAGGGATGATTGGGACACTGGATGTATCCCTGATCTGCAGATGAAAATACATTTGAAGGATGACATCCCAGTGACAAAGATATACAATTCCACCCCACATCACCTGTATGAGGAAGTGAAAAAACACATACAAGACCTCCTCAGCAGAGGATGGATCCAGAAGTCAACCTCCTCCTACTCATCACCGATCGTGATTATGAGGAAAAAGGACTCTACTATCAGACTGTGTGTAGACTATAGACAGCTAAATGAAAAGACATACCCTGATCGACACCCCATCCCAAGAATCCAGGAAATATTGGAAAATCTTGGAGGAAACTCATGGTTCACAGTACTTGATCAAGGTAAAGCCTACCATAAGGCCTTTGTCAGTGAAGAGAGCCGCACATGTACCGCCTTCATCACTCCCTGGGGATTATATGAATGGCTCAGGATCCCCTTTGGATTGTCAAATACTCCTGCTGCTTTCCAGCGGTACATGGAGGGTTGCCTCGGAGACCTGAGAGATGAGGTCTGCGTGCCTTACCTTGACGACGTCTTGGTGTTTAATAAGAACTTTGCCCTCCATGTAGAGAATGTGAGGAAGGTGCTGCAAAGGCAAAAGGACTGTGGAATCAAACTCAGACCAAAAACATGTGACTTCTTTAAAAAGGAAGTTTGCTACGTGGGACATGTCATTTTAGAGGAGGGTTATAAAATGAACCCGACAGAGGTAGAGGCTGTTCAAGCTCTGAAAAAAAGAAAAAAAAAACAGTCAGAGGTGAGATCCCTGGTTAGCTTCTTGGGCTACTACAGGTCATTTATTGCTGATTTGCTAAGCATCTTTATGAGCTGCTGTCCCACCCAAAGACCGAAAAGAAACAGATAAAGAAGGGTCGAGGCTGTCGTTCTCCCCAGCTGCCTCCATCTCAGCCAGTGGAGTGGACAGCACTACATCAGCAGATGTTGGACAGACTGGTTGACACACTGTCAGATCCTCCAGTAATGGCATATCCTGATCTTGAGGAGCCATTGGTGCTACATGTTGATGCATCTGAGGAAGGGCTTGGAGCCGTTTTGTATCAGCGTCAAGAAGGAACATTGAGAGTGATAGGATACGGATCGTGAACGCTCACTCCCACAAAACGAACTACAGACTCCATTCAGGGAAGCTGGAATTCTTAGCTCTCAAATGGGCTGTAACTGAGCGATTCCGCGATTATCTCTTCCATGCCCCTCACTTTACCGTGTGCAGCGATAATAATCCCCTGACGTACATGATGAAGACAGCAAAACTAAATGCCGTGGGACATCGCTGGGTGTCTGCGTTAGCAGATTTCCGCTTCACTCTGAAATACAGACCAGGAACTGTCAACCGTGATGCAGACTTCTTATCCCATCAACCAGCAGAAATGAACAAGATAATGAAAGAATGCACAGAGGAGTGTAAACCAAATTACATTGCAGCAGTTGGAGAAGGACTGAGAGCTCAGAACAAAGGTGACACTGATTGGATATCAGCCATCACATGTAATGTAGATGTGTTCCCTGAACTGACCGCTACATGCAAAACTAGTGTCAAACCAATACCAGTTGAAGAAATTCAGGCAAGTCAAAGAGAGGATGAAGCGATAAGCAGAGTCATCACTCTCAAACAACAGAACAAACGCCTGATATGAAAGACAAGATTAAAGAGTCAATGACAGTGAAATGCCTCCTGAGGGAGTGGCCTCGTCTTCACTTGGATAAGGATGGAATTCTGCGACGAAAGACAAACTCTCGAATCCAGCTTGTGGTTCCTGAAAAGCTCAAGACACTGATCTATCAGCAACTACATGAGGAAATGGGACATTTAGGAGCAGACAGGATTATATCGTTAGCCAGAGAGAGATTATTTTGGCCAAAAATGAGAGAGAAAATTGAACATTATGTGACAAAAGTGTGCCGGTGCTTGAAACAGAAAAAGACAAACAGACAAACAAGAACACCTCTGCAAAGCATAACAACAACAGCACCTCTTGAAATAATCTCCATAAATTATTTGCATCTACAGAGAAGCAAAGGGGGTGTGGAATACATTCTGGTAATAGTTGACCATTTTACAAAGTTTGCACAGGCTTATGCAACACCGAATAAGTCAGGCAAGACAGCTGCACGCAAGATCTTTGATTACTTAATTTTGAGATTTGGCTTCCCTGCCAAAATTCCCCATGACCAGGGAAGAGAATTTGAAAATGAGCTGTTCAAGAAACTGCAAAGCTACAGTGGGATACGACATTCAAGGACGACTCCGTATCATCCCAAGTCCAACCCAGCTGAGCGATTTAACAGAACTTTGTTGAGTATGCTCCGGACACTAGAAGAGACACAAAAACCTAACTGGAAAGACTATTTAAACAAAGTGGTTCATGCATATAACTCCACTGTCCATGAATCAACAGGATCTTTCCCTTTTTTCTACTGTTTGGTAGAGAACCTACTTTACCAATTGATCTGATGTTTCCCAGAGAACAAGCAAGTCCACAGTCTTGTGCTAGATATGCTGAGAAATGGTGAGGGTCAATGCAGGAAGCCTATAACATCGCACAGGAAAACATGAGAAAAGCTGGTTAAAAAAGAGGACAAAAACACTACAACCAGAGAGCATGGAGTTCGGTACTTGAACCTGGAGACCATGTACTAATCTGGAACCTTTCCGAGAGAGGAGGACTAGGAAAGATCCGTGCTTTTTGGGAAAAAAAGGTACATGTGGTCAAAGGCAGAAGAGGAGCAAACAGTCCTGTGTATGTTGTGGAACCTCTAGATGTAGAAGATAGAGTGAGAATCCTACACAGAAATCTTCTGTTACCTTGTCCTTACCTTACTGATGGACAGAGCATCAAATATCAGAAAGTAGGAAATAAAGACCATAAGAAAGTGTAGCACCCCAACACTCTATAATAGAGCCAAGTTACCTATTTAAACTGGAATGATGGGGTGTTTGGTTTCGTTTCTTTAGGTAGCTACCACGAGGGTGTACCTGTGTTGGATGGAATTTATATTACCCTGTTAATAATAAAGAAACTCTCCAATCTAGCTATGGCTCTATTTAATTAGACCACACTATACTTTAAATAACACTAGATGTTATTAAATGACTGACCACAGACAACGGCTTTTGGTTAAAAGTAAATAAGAGTTTACTGACTGAGTACACAAAATAATATTTACCCTTTCTGGGGACAATATGCAAAATACAAATAACAGTCTTTGAACTAAGAAGCAGTACTTAATAATAATAATAATAATAACACTTAATACTCTAATTGGGCCCACACTCACGCATGCACACAAAATCAGAAACGTTGCAGGCCTGTGTAGCTCGGGTGCGGTGCTGTCTCCCGAATCCCAATCCTCAGCAGAGCAACAACCATAGAAAGTCTGATTCACAGTTTGAATGTTCGATCGTTAGAAAAGCCACGAAGACGGTGAAGGTGACAGCCACGGGGTGAAGTCCTCATCCGTACACACACCAGCAGTCCCTTCAGTCCGCAGTGACGTCCTCAGCATCAGCGACTCAGCAAACTGTAGCTTCACGTAGGTTCATTCACACACCAAATTCTAGCCAAAACCCCTCAGGATTACCATTAAGATGCCGTAATGTCCCACTACAGTTTTTCTCCCTTGTTCGTAGAACACCAAACTTTTCTATGCTCACGTTTTCTCTACCTCTCTTCCGCCCTACGGCGCTCTCCTCCTCTGCTTCTTCTCCATTATTTTTCGTTAAGCCCCGCCCCTGCCTGTTCCGACAACCAATCTCCCCAGGTGAGACCGATTAACACCAAGAGTCAACAACTTCAATATTAGGCTCGTTCGAGATGAGCCAGTCCTGCGCAGAATCGATCACCGGCGATCGGCGCGCAATGCATGCCGGTTAGATTTCTGTCCGACTTGCTCCCGACTTGGTCTGACGTCATGCACACGTGGTCAACGATAATCTCACGAGAGCGAGGCAGCCACAGGTTTTAGAGCCAGGCGCCGCAGTAGCTCTCCACCGACTGCATTGCCCAATGCATGATGGGAAACGCCTGGCTGTCGCCACATCAGAGAGCTGTTTGGCTCTTAGATTTGACAACAAACACCACGTGTTGAATAAAAAAAAATAAACTCTGGTAGCACCTAAATGGTACTTCCTTATAGCACTTTATAGTTTGGCTTTATGGAGGAAATTGTACTTTCTTGATTCTTGTTGTTCCCTTTGTCTGCTTCTGGGTCAGTGGGGAGAGGCAGATCAACAGTCTCTTGTTTTATGTCAGCGGTTGCCAGGTTTCTGACTGGTGAAGCAGCTTGGACTTCATCTGGGACTTGGCTTTGTGGTCTGATGAAAACCTCTGGCTGTGACAAAATATATCTCCACTCCTAGTGGTTTTGGTGGGTCCACATCCTCATAATCGGACTCTGAGGAGAGTGGAGTATCTTCACCAACAATCTGTGTTGTGCTTTGTTCCTGTCTCTCCTATCTCCTTGTCACAGGTCTTGGGGGCAGCTCTGGATCATCATTCTGTGCAGGTAATCTCACTAAATAGCCAATAGGTAACAAATGATTGCCATGTTTTTGCAATTCTTAATCCACTTTCGGGTTTCACTTGGTAGACTGGAAGGTTTGGCATCTTTCCAACAACGATATAGGGCACGGACCTCCATTTATCTTTCAGCTTGTGCTTTCCAGTGACACCAAAGTTTCTCAGCAGCACCCGGTCTCCTTCTGCCAAGATTTGTTCTTTTATCAACTTGTCATGGGCTCTCTTGTTCCGCTAGTGATTCTTGTCAGCAGCTTCCGTGGCAAGTTGGTAGGCTTTGCGGAGATCTGTTTTCAGCTTAGTAACATATTGCGGGTACCTTACACTCTTGTCACTCTCCTCAATCACTCCAAAGCAAATATCCAGAGGTAGGCGAGCTTCCCTTCCGAACATCAGCAGATAAGGTGAGTAACCAGTTGCCTCATTTCTGGTGCACCAAATGACTGATATTCCGACTCCACTTCTGCTTTTGCCTCGGATCCAGAGTTCCAAGCATGGATAAGAGAGTGCAGTTGAACCTTTCAGGTTGGGGTTCCCCCTGAGCATGGTAAGGTGATGTTCTGGACTTACGGATACCCAACGTTTTCAGTAGGTCTCGGATCAGGTGACTTTCAAAATCCCGCCCCTGATCCGAATGTATCCGTGCAGGGAGTCCATAGTGCACAAAGTACCGCCCACAGAGAATCTTCGCTATCGTTAGCGCTTTTTGGTCTTTGGCTGGAAAAACTTGGGCGTATCTGGTAACATGATTGGTCACAACTAGGATATTTGCCACTCCCTGGGAATCAGGTTCATGGGACAAAAAATCAATACACACCAGATCGAGTGGTCCTTTACTGTTTATCTGGTTTAAAGGTGCAGCTCTCTGAGGGAGTCTCTTCCGTGCAACACATCTGCCACAGTTTTTGACGTACTGCTCCACCTCTGCTCCCATCTTGGGCCAGTAAAACCGGTCTCTAAGTTGAACTGTCTTTTCCACTCTCAGATGCCCAGACTCATCGTGGAGGGATCTGAGTACCATGGATACATACTCCTTGGGAAGGACAAGCTGGTGTACTTCAGTCCCCGGCGGTCTCTCAGTTACTCTGTAAAACAGGTCATCAGCTACCAGCAACTTGGTTGCCTCTCTTTGCAACAGGGTGACACTGGGATCCTTGCCCCTAACGAAGGGGGACGAGTTCCCTTCTCGGACCACTTTCTTCACCGGAGTCCGAATCTTGAGCTTTAATAAGGTTCTCCCGACTTAACTGAGTCAGACAACCAAAATCCAAACATGTAGGAAACACATAATACTCCGGGATCGCATCAGGGGAAACCCCTAATGGCTCTGCAGTGTTGAAAGATTCTCCAGTTGACTTACCACATCTGATCTGTTTACAGAGAGCTTGGACACTTTCAGGGAGAATGTTTTGCCACTCCACATCATTATCTGGTAGGGGGTTGCGTGACAAGGCGTCAGCATCAATGTTGCTCCTTCCTGGTCAGTACTGGAGGGTGAAGTTGTATGTCGAGAGCGCAGCCAGCCAACGATGACTGGTTGCATTTAGTTTGCCACTAGTGAGGATATAAGTTAGGGGGTTGTTATCCGTCCTCACAGTAAAACTTGCTCCATACAGGTTGTCATGGAATTTATCAACCACAGCCCATTTAAGTGCCAGGAATTGGAGCTGATGCACTGGATAGTTCCTTTCCGAAGAACTCAGCTTTCTGCTAGCAAAGGCGACTGGTCTCAGCCCTTCTGGATGTTCTTGGTTGAGCACCGCCCCTAAGCCCTTCAAACTAGCATCTATGTGTAACACATAAGGCTTCGCTGGGTCAGCGAAGGCTAGGACAGGTGTGTTAGTGAGGCAGTAACTTATCTTTTTGAAGGCCTCTGCGCAGGATTGATCCCACCTGTTCCCAAAGGGTTAATTAATTTTGTAGTATGTCTTATCTGGTTCCTTGGCTGCGTTCCTCATCTTTTGGGTAGGGGGATAACCCTTGCAGAGTTCGGTAAGAGGTCCGACTATGATGGAGAAGTTCTTTATGAAGCGGCGGTAGTATCCACAGAATCCTAAGAAGGACTGCAAAGATTTAAGATCAGTGGGCTGTTCCCAGTGGGCTACCGCTTCAGCTTTAGCAGGGTCTGTGGCAATTCCATTCTCTGACACAATGTGTCCCACATAGGTTACCTCTGGCCGACAACAGAACTGGCATTTGTCTATTGACAACTTTAGCCCAGCCTCTTCAAGTCTGTCTATCACCTTGAGTAGTCTTTGTTTGTGCTCTTCCAGGGTTTTCCTGAATACGATCAGATCGTCCAAGTACACTATGACCTCGAGCAGGTGCATGTCCGCCTTCTCCATAAGTCTTTGAAAAGTTGCCGGAGCTCCGGTGACTCCCTGTGGCATCCTCTCAAACTGATAAAATCCCAGTGGACATATGAAAGCGGTTTTCTCTTTATCTTCTTCTGCCATCGGGATCTGGTAGTAACCACTGCGCAAGTCCAACACTGAAAACCACTTGCTTCCAGTCAAACAGTCCAATGCATCATCAATGCGTGGCACTGTGTACTGATTAGGGATGGTTCTGCGATTCAGCGTTCGATAGTCCACACACATGCGCAGTTGCCCAGACTTCTTTTGGGCCAGGACAATGAGTGAAGCGTAGGGACTTCTTGATTCCTTTATTAGCCCTGCTGCTAGAAGTCCTTGAAGGTGGTGTTGAAGGTCATCTAAGTCAGAGAGCGATATGCATCGAGACCTTTCCCTCAATGGGGTATCATCATTTAGCCATATTTAATGTTCCACTCCCTTGGCTAAGCCAACGTCCCATTCGGCAGTGGAGAAAACGTTGGACTTCTCAGAGAGTTTCTGTCTTAGTCTGTCTTCACACTCAGTGGTAAGGGAGGAATCTCCAAAATCAAACAGTGACGCATCAATTTTTGAGCGCGTCCCCGATTTTGGACTTGGTACCTCGGTCACCATATCCGCTACATGTAGGTGTGCAATCACTGTACCCTGAGGGATGGAGGTGGCCTTTCTTGACTCATTCCGCAACAATACGAGGAACTTGTTCTGGTCCATTGTTTTTGAGAAAAAGACAGTTGGCTGCACAAACACACTTGGAGGGAGAGCCAGTGAAGAAGCACGTTCTTTAAAAGGAATATTATCTGCCAAACTGTGTTTTTCGTTAACTTTACAGGCAGCTATATATATTCACTGCCAGCCAGAATGACAAGGGGCCCAGGGCCGGACCACTCCACTTCAGCTACAGGGTGGTTATCCGGTTAGGCTTCCGGCGGCATGGTGACAGGTAAGGGTTGGGCTTTATGCTCTGGTTCACATACTCTCACTGATCGGATGTTACCTGGCTCTGCAACTCCCTCGCTCGACGTAAAGGGTCTGCCCTTGCGGACATTGGTGCCAACCAGGATAGGAATGTTGTCTGAGCAACGGGGATCTGGGCACACCAAGGCAAGAACAGGGACTGACGTGGTGTTGCCAGGTGCCTTTTATGGGAGTTCTAATTTTACCTGGATGTAGCCTCTATAGGGATAGCTGCTCTCTGACTCACTAAGCCCCCAAATGTCTAAACCGCTGACTGGATGTAAGGGTACATGTGACAGATGCTTGGCATATCAGCTATCAAATATTATGGTCACTTGTGATCCGCTATCCAGAAGAGCTGTGCAGGGTTTTCCATCCACTTTTACCAAGGCGGTGGAGGGTGGCCCTATGAGTCCTTCGGGTAGATGACTAGTGTGTATTTTTACAGCACTTCTCCTCACATTGATGTTCTGGGTATTCCCTGCAGTGGTGGTAGCACTCTTTTCTCTCCGACTTATTCTCAGTTGTTGCTGAGCACGGAGTAGTTTCTGTATCACTTTTGGGTAGTTTTTGGGAGCCCGACATTTTATGGCAAAATGCCTGTCCCCCCCACAACGTAGCAGAATAAATCACTTGCGTCACTTTGCAGTGAGAATCCCTCCCATCTGTGGTTGGGCGTAGAATCTTGACTAGGGTGTGCTCTCTCTCATCGGTGGTTGGGCTGAGAATCTTGCCTAGGTTGTGCTGTTACGGGGCTTAGAGTAGGTCTGATGGACATAACTGAGACCTGTTTCCTCAACTTTCTACCTCTTTCTTTAACTTGACATGAAAGATCCTCATATCAAGTTAGATTATTCACAGTGATGCACCTTATTTCCACTTCATGTCTACTTTCAATAACAATAGATTTCCCTTTAAATCACTCAGGGATTGGGTTGTAAAAGAAGTTGCTTCTCCAGTCATGCAGAATGAAAACACGCAACACAGATAAGACCCAACTGTGAGTGTCAGTTATGTTAGAGATCAGCCAAACGTTCTCACCTTTTCCCAGCCTGCAGTTGAATGCATCCTCCCAGAACTCAGTAAGCACTGGAGAGGCAGCGACTTCAGAGGGAGAGAGACCCAGCAGGAAGTCTCTCAGACCTGGGATGACAGATCGCTCAATGCCAAATCCGATAGCTCCAGCACAGAAACTGAACCTCAGCATGTCTCGGTCAGTTACCCAGGCCTCGCTGCTGATCCAATGGCGAGGTGGAGAGGGCTGGAGCGACAGCTCATCCAGCAGAATCCTTAAGTCTTCATTGGATGTAAATGACACAATAACCATAGATGTCGACCTGGAGAGGAATAAAACTGCATTATATTACACCACTATTAAACAAAATATATTACAAAATATTTGTGTATATGTATGACGATAGTTTAAACAGTTTTTGGTCTCACTCAATTTGCCTCTAAGGTAAGAAAATACTCTTCTATCTCATTCTTTACAAAACATTGTTGTAGATGTGTGAGCAGAAGATCAGTGTGAGCACAGGGAACAAAAGCACATAATCAGTGAATGTAAAAACCTGCAGGTAATGTCGGCTACTCTCTGGATCCTGCTACGTGGGTGGTACTTATAGAAAGATTCGGAATATTCCACACAGATCCCCTCTTTGTGTGCTGTGTCCAGGAAAGACCCCATGCCATTGTTTCCATAATCCGAATCCGATCGGATAGCACCTATCCAAGTCCAACCAAAGTGTTTCACCAGTTTTGCCAGTGCGTCAGCCTGGAGCTGGTCACTCGGGATTGTTCTGAAGAAATTCGGGTACTGCTGCTTATTGGACAGGCATGCACAAGTGGCAAAGTAACTAACCTAAATTAACACAACAGTGTAATTATTGAACAGGACGGACACAAAACAGCACTGTCTATTAAACACATAGTTTTCAGGAAATCTAAATATGACACGAGACACGCTGATGGATCGCGTGGACCCAGACTCACCAACAATTGCCATAACTTTACAAGATTGCGAACAATTGTCGCCGGTGTAAAACACCGGTTCCAAGCCGCTTGAAAGCTGGAATGCCACATGCACAGCTACAGGCACAGAGACACACGAGTGGTCACGGGAGTTAATGCTGTACGAGTATGAGGACAGTTGATAATTTTAACAGAAATACACAATAAGGGAAAAGTGAATAACAAAAATCACAACACATAATTAAATCCTAATCCAACATGCACAATAATCTTAACGCACAGAATAACAATAGTTAGCTATTTAAACTACATTTTTCGTTTTCATAATGTTTTCAGTTAAACCTTCAACTGCATTATTCTAAAGTGATGATCATCCTGATCATCAGGCGAACCTGAAATATTTTCATTTCTTTGTGTTCCATCTTCATTTACTGTTAACCAGTAACATATATACTGGTATTTACACATTATTTACAAATCTCACAGTTATTACCTTTATAATAACACCAGAATTATTCAAATAGACCTTGTGGTTGCAGAGATATACTCTTTTTTGTATGAGCATGCTTTTTTTTCTGCGGAGGCCTCAAAAATAGGTTAGGGTATAACAAGTTAAAAAATACAAAACAATCTACTACAATTCTCTCCTGTTTTGAGAACATAATACGCGCATTTTTTATGCCCAAATACTAATGCATTAAAATAAAAAATAATATTAGAAACATTTCCATGCCCACAGAATAACATCCTCATAGCCCCCACTTCTCCCTCTTACTAACCTTCCTGAGCAATCTTAGTGGATCAGGCATGGTGGTGTAGTTATGCTTCACTCTTTGCATGAAGTAATGTATGGAGAAACTCCCACCAATAACGTAGTCACCATCCATTGAGAATGCAGGTAGACGAGTGGTACCCTGGAGCTTACATTTCACAGATGAGGCCTCAGTGCTCACCCCAACACCAGTCCTATCCTCTGTAAGCTCAGCTCTTTGTTTCACACCATCCCCAGAACCATTCAAGACAATAACTGAGTTCAGCTCGAACAAACCCAACGACAGGATCAGGCCAATAAAGAGAGCTGAGATCTCCATCCCTCAACTGTCCTCAAGTGGGCATACTGTGTTTTTACTGGTTTATATAGATTTTCAGACAATGCTTCCCTCCTACTGTACGTCAGCTTACTGTACGTCAGGGAGATGATGCTCTTACCCAGTGGTCTTTGATTAACTCTTGTACGAATCTTTTTTGTGAACTATGTGTGAGCTATAATCTGCACCAAATGCCCATGTCGCTTTTCTCTTTTTAAAAGTTAACATTGTAAACACGAAATATATATTTAATTAAGTCATATACCATTAGACCTTTTTCTCTGTGTTTAGCTCAAATTACAGTTAAGCCGAACAAATGTAAACCATTAAGGAGTTGTTTGTTTGATTAAATTGCATATTAAATAATGCCAACAAAGAAATATTAATATAGAAGCACTGAGTTTATTAAAAAGAAAGACATACATATTTGTAGTATCAACTTTTACTGTACATATTCACTTTCTTCTATAGTTATAAATATAAAAGTACTTTCAATAAATTCAATTAAAATGAATAAAACATTTAATATAAAAAAAAAATTAACATGGTGAAGACTGAGTGTGCACATCATGACCTTTGAACTAAATGTTGCTGTTGGAATATTAATGTAGTTTTTTGTCTTCATTGTATCCGTACTGAAAACACAGAGTGAGTGAATAAATGCAGTTCTGACACTGAACACAGATTGGTGCATTAATTTATGAAGTGCACATAGGTAAGCTACAGGTGATGATAATCAGGTGTGTAGAACAGTTATTTGACTATGTCAACGTGTTGGAGTAAGAGCATGTCTGGCGTGCTTACATTCTGAATTTGATTAATTGAAACAGAGATTTAATATGGACAATGCTGTTATTTACATTATGCCAGTGAGCATACATGTCTAACTACCAACTAAATGGTTTATTTTTAGCCAACAGCACACATGTATAACAAGTTCTCCCTCTCTGCCCTCTGTGGCTTGGGTATTTTTATTAAACGTCCCTTCAATTGCCTTTTTAGTTTTCTTCAAAATTTATGTTTTAGGATTGACTTTTGTTCATTAAATGTTTCTTGGTGTTTTTCTCTGGCTTAAACAATATGATGAAACACTTTGGTACAAATATACACAATATGAGTCCAAAACTGGAGGCAAGAATGGCAAATATCTCCACAGCCACAGTCAATTTACCAGGAGAACTGACATATGCTGGGATAAAGGTGACCCAGACTGCACAGAATATCAGCATGCTGAAGGTGATAAGCTTGGCTTCATTAAAATTATCAGGTAGTTTCCGAGCTAGGACAGCTAACACAAAGCAAAAGACAGCCAGCAGACCGATGTACCCGAGCACAGCCCAGAACCCAATAGCTGAGCCTAATGCACACTCCAGGATGATTCTCTCCTTGTACGTGGTTAGGTTTTTCCTTGGAAAAGGAGGACTAAGAACCAACCAAAGAGTACATATTATAACTTGAATGAAAGTGAAAAACACTACAGTCATTCTTTGCTGTGGAGGACCAAACCATTTCATAACATTAGGACCTGGGAGAGTGGCTTTGAATGCCATTAACACAACTATTGTTTTTCCAAGAACACAAGAGATACAGAGTACGAAGGTGATCCCAAACGCTGTGTGGCGCAGCATGCAGGACCACTCAGAGGGCGCTCCAATGAAAGTTAATGAGCATAAGAAAGACAGAGTCAGAGAAAAGAGCAGCAGGAAGCTCAGCTCAGAGTTGTTGGCTCTGACAATCGGGGATGTCCTGTGACGGTGGAACACAGCCGCTGTTATAATGGCAAGACAGGCACCACCAACTGAGAATGCAGCCAGGATGATTCCTAGTGCCTCATTGAAGGAAAGAAACTCTACAGGCTTGGGGAGACAAGTGTCTCTCTTTGCATTCGGCCATAATTCCTTGGGGCAAGGGAAACAATCAGGGGAATCTGAAAAAATACAACAAAAAATGGCTTTTAGCAATCGTAGTCGATTATTGATTTTGTGTAGTACATATGTTTTTGGAGAAAAAATACCTGTAGCATTGCTGATCTCCCCCTCAGGACACGGTATACAATCATAACAGCAGATGGGTTTTCCTTTCTGCAGCAATTTACGAGTTCCTTCAGGACAGCTGTCAGTGCACACTGACACAGGCACCTGGCAAATAGATACAAACAAACTCACACATATTCAGGTGTGCTTCAAAGCTCTGAGGGGTAAAGGATATGTTCAGATTATTTTCAAATCGTCTAAAAACAATAATAGCATGTCAATATGTGTACATATATGTTCTGTCAATGCAACTGCTGGTGGAAAAAATGCATTCTAAAGTACAGCTAAAGTAAAAATCATGCTTCAGCAGTCTGGATTGGACAAAGCAAGCAGTTATCTTCCAACGTTACAGTCTTCTTGTCCAAAGACCTGTTTTTTGTGTCTATTCCTGTACCATAACTGATTTAGGGAACATACTATAAAGTTGGATGTCTGACTGAAAATGCTATAACTTGTGAACAGATCTCTTCACAGCCTGTATTGACTGGAGGAACAGGGACCAAAAACACATATCACCAAATCTGAAAATGGAATATGTTATAATATGAATTTTGGGCTCCCTACTTGTGAGCCACCCTCCACCCAGGTGATGTTCTTATTGATACGGAATTCCTGGCCCACCGGCAGTGATGCATCGTAGTGCCCCACTGTCACCAACTCAATGCTGCCACTCTCACTTTGTTGCCAGTTAATCAGCTCATATGTGGCCACAGGATCCCCATTGGAGTCAAATGACACATCATAACCATTTTGGGAAAACTTAACTGTCTTCAACTGATTAAGAACCTGTGAGGATGAAGTAATGGAAGACAGAGAGGGGAAACAAAGAAACAATGTATAATAAAATTAATATTTCATTTAGGAAAATGTATGGCAAAAAAAAAGGATTTTGACATATTTGTTTTTACTGACCTGTTTGGACTCTATGCTGGTGAGTTTGTCACATTGAGTTACAGAATTTGTTTCCTGACACACTGCATTATGAATTGCATGTGCTATTGCATAAACAGCCTTATACACCATGTTAGTGATTCGGAGTTCAGATGTGTCAGTGTACGGACTCTGGATCGTCTCTAAGTCTTCAGTTCCATCACACACATTCTTGTCTTTGACTGCTGCTAAAAAAATAACAAAGACACAGGAAGGTGTTTTTTAGCCTTGACAATTATATCATTCTTTCTCATGTATGATGTTCTTTTTTAGTGTTATTGAACCTGCAAAACCATACTTAGAAATTTTTGTATCTATATTATTCTATTTCACTGATAAAACGTGTTTATTTTTCCAATACAATTCAAAACAATTTTTCGCCGACATATCTTCATCTGTTTTTTTTTTTTATTTATGTTTATTTTCAGTTTGTATGTGGCCCTAAGTTATTTTTTGGTATTTACGACCTTCTCCATATCAGCCCATGTTGTCAGAAAAAAATATTAATTTTCCTTGAATTAGATACTGACTTGACCTGTTTAAATGTTTTTCAAACAAATAAATGAGCTATAAATCTACGTCAACATAACAGTTTTTTTTAGACCAACGTACATATTAACTTATTACTGATACAGCAGAGTGCCTTAACTTGACATGAAATATCTTCATATCAAGTTTGATTATTCACAGAGATGCACCTTATTTCCACTTCATGTCTATTTTCAATAACAATAAATCACTCAGGGATTGGGTTGTAAAAGAAGTTGCTTCTCCAGTCATGCAGAATGAAAACACGCAACACATACAAGACCCAACTGTGAGTGTCAGTTATGTTAAAGATCAGCCAAACTTTCTCACCTTTTCCCAGCCTGCAGTTGAATGCATCCTCCCAGAACTCAGTAAACACTGGAGAGGCAGCCACTTCAGAGGGAGAGAGATCCAGCAAGAAGTCTCTCAGACCTGGGATGACGGATCGCTCAATACCAAATCCGATAGCTCCAGCACAGAAACTGAAGCTCAGCATGTCTGGGTCAGTTACCCAGGCCTCGCTGCCTATCCACTGGCGAGGTGGAGAGGGCTTGAGCGACAGCTCTTTCAGCAAAATCTTCAAGTCTCCATTGGATGTAAATGCCACAATAACCATAGCTGTCGACCTGAAGAGAATATATAATACTCAATTTGCCTCTAAGGTGATAAAATACTCTTCTATCTCATACTTTAAAAAAACATTGTTGTTGATTTGTGTACAGAAAATCAGTGTGAGAACAGGGAACATAAGCACATAATCAGTAAATGTAAAAACCTGCGGATAATGTCAGCTACTTTCTGGATTCTGCTACGTGGGTGGGTCCGATAGAAAGATTCGGAATATTCCACACATATCCCCTTTTTGTGTGCCGCGTCCATGAAAGACGCCATGCCATTGTTTCCATAATCCGAATCCGATCGGATAGCACCTATCCAAGTCCAACCAAAGTGTTTTACCAGCTTTGCCAGCGCGTCAGCCTGGAAGTGGTCACTCGGGATTGTTCTGAAGAAATTCGGGTACTGCTGCTTATCGGACAGGCATGCACAAGTTGAAAAGTAACTAACCTAAATGAACACAACAGTGTCATTATTGAACAGGAAGGATTCAAAATAGCACTGGTCTATTAAACACATAGTTTTCAGAAATTAAAAATATTTACTTGAGGAATGTTAAAGGGGCCGATGACGCGAGACATGCTGATGGATGGCGTGGACCCAGACTCACCAACAATGGCCATCACTTTACCAGATTGCGAACAATTGTCGCCTGTGAAAAACACCGGGTCCAGTCCGCTTGAAAGCTGGAATGCCACATGCACAGCTACAGGCACAGAGGCACACGAGTCGTAGATCTGATAACCGAGTTTGATGCCCGGCAGCAGCTCCGTGCTGTTGTTAATCTCCGCGAGGGCAAAGATCATTGCGCGTGAGTTGCGCAGGTCACGGAAGTTAATGCTGTACATGGACACACACACAAACAGTTCAGTAACTGTATAAATATGGCTGCCATATGAGGACAGTTCACAATTTTAACAGAAATACACAATACGGGAGAAGTAAACACCAAAAATCACAACACAGAATTAGATCCTAATCCAACATGCACAATAATCGTAATGCACAGATTAATAATAGTTAGCTATTTTAAACTACATTTTTTCAGAATGTTTTCAATATAATACAAAAAATACAATACAATAAAATAGAAAAAATATACTACAATTCTCTCCTAATTTGAGAATATAATATGTACATTTGTTTATGCCCAAACACTAATGCATTAAAATACAAAATAAAAATATAAACAAAAATATAAACATTTACATGCCCACAGAGTAACATCCTCTTAGCCCCCACTTCTCCCTCTTACTAACCTTCCTGAGCATCTCAGTGGATCAGGCATGGTGGTGTAGTTATGCTTCACTCTGTGCATGTAGTAATGTATGGAGAAACTACCACCAATAACGTAGTCACCATCCATTGAGAAAGCAGGTAGACGAGTGGTACCCTGGAGCTTACATTTCACAGATGAGGCCTCAGTGCTCACCCCAACACCAGTCCTATACTCTGTAAGCTCAGCTCTTTGTTTCACACCATCCCCAGAACCATTAAACACAATAACTGAGTTCAGCTCGAACAAACCCAACGACAGGATCAGGCTAATAAAGAGAGCTGAGATCTCCATCCCTCAACTGTCCTCAAGTGGGCATACTGTGTTTTTACTGGTTTATATAGATTTTCAGACAATGCTTCCCTCCTACTGTAAGTCAGCTTACTGTACGTCAGGGAGATGATGCTCTTACCCAGTGGTCTTTGATTTACTCTTGTACGAATCTTTTTTGTGAACTATGTGTGAGCTATAATCTGCACCAAATGCCCATGTCGCTTTTCTCTTTTTAAAAGTTACCATTGTAAACACTAAATATATTTTTAATTAAGTCATATACCATTAGACCTTTTTCTCTGTGTTTAGCTCAAATTACAGTTAAGCCGAACAAATGTAAACCATTAAGGAGTTGTTTGTTTGATTAAATTGCATATTAAATAATGCCAACAAAGAAATAATAATATAGAAGCACTGAGTTTATTAAAAAGAAAGACATACATATTTGTAGTATCAACTTTTACTGTACATATTCACTTTCTTGTATAGTTATAAATATAAAAGTACTTTCAATAAATTAAATTAAAATGAATAAAACATTTAATATAAAAAAAAAAATTAACATGGTGAAGACTGAGTGTGCACATCATGACCTTTGAACTAAATGTTGCTGTTGGAATATTAATGTAGTTTTTTGTCTTCATTGTATCCGTACTGAAAACACAGAGTGAGTGAATAAATGCAGTTCTGACATTGAACACAGATTGGTGCATTAATTTATGAAGTGCACATAGGTAAGCTACAGGTGATGATAATCAGGTGTGTAGAACAGTTATTTGACTATGTCAACGTGTTGGAGTAAGAGCATGTCTGGCGTGCTTACATTCTGAATTTGATTAATTGAAACAGAGATTTAATATGGACAATGCTGTTATTTACATTATGCCAGTGAGCATACATGTCTAACTACCAACTAAATGGTTTATTTTTAGCCAACAGCACACATGTATAACAAGTTCTCCCTCTCTGCCCTCTGTGGCTTGGGTATTTTTATTAAACGTCCCTTCAATTGCCTTTTTAGTTTTCTTCAAAATTTATGTTTTAGGATTGACTTTTGTTCATTAAATGTTTCTTGGTGTTTTTCTCTGGCTTAAACAATATGATGAAACACTTTGGTACAAATATACACAATATGAGTCCAAAACTGGAGGCAAGAATGGCAAATATCTCCACAGCCACAGTCAATTTACCAGGAGAACTGACATATGCTGGGATAAAGGTGACCCAGACTGCACAGAATATCAGCATGCTGAAGGTGATAAGCTTGGCTTCATTAAAATTATCAGGTAGTTTCCGGGCTAGGACAGCTAACACAAAGCAAAAGACAGCCAGCAGACCGATGTACCCGAGCACAGCCCAGAACCCAATAGCTGAGCCTAATGCACACTCCAGGATGATTCTCTCCTTGTACGTGGTTAGGTTTTTCCTTGGAAAAGGAGGACTAAGAACCAACCAAAGAGTACATATTATAACTTGAATGAAAGTGAAAAACACTACAGTCATTCTTTGCTGTGGAGGACCAAACCATTTCATAACATTAGGACCTGGGAGAGTGGCTTTGAATGCCATTAACACAACTATTGTTTTTCCAAGAACACAAGACATACAGAGTACGAAGGTGATCCCAAACGCTGTGTGGCGCAGCATGCAGGACCACTCAGAGGGCGCTCCAATGAAAGTTAATGAGCATAAGAAAGAGAGAGTCAGAGAAAAGAGCAGCAGGAAGCTCAGCTCAGAGTTGTTGGCTCTGACAATCGGGGATGTCCTGTGACGGTGGAACACAGCCGCTGTTATAATGGCAAGACAGGCACCACCAACTGAGAATGCAGCCAGGATGATTCCTAGTGCCTCATTGAAGGAAAGAAACTCTACAGGCTTGGGGAGACAAGTGTCTCTCTTTGCATTCGGCCATAATTCCTTGGGGCAAGGGAAACAATCAGGGGAATCTGAAAAAATACAACAAAAAATGGCTTTTCGCAATCGTAGTCGATTATTGATTTTGTGTAGTAGATATGTTTTTGGAGAAACAATACCTGTAGCATTGCTGATCTCCCCCTCAGGACACGGTATACAATCATAACAGCAGATGGGTTTTCCTTTCTGCAGCAATTTACGAGATCCTTCAGGACAGCTGTCAGTGCACACTGACACAGTCACCTGGCAAATAGATACAAACAAACTCACACATATTCAGGTGTGCTTCAAAGCTCTGAGGAGTAAAGAATATGATCAGATTATTTTCAAATCGTCTAAAAACAATAATAGCATGTCAATATGTGTACATATATATTCTGTAAATGCAACTGCTGGTGGAAAAAATGCATTCTAAAGTACAGCTAAAGTAAAAATCATTCTTCAGCAGTCTGGATTGGACAAAGCAAGCAGTTATCTTCCAACGTTACAGTCTTCTTGTCCAAAGACCTGTTTTTTGTTTCTATTCCTGTACCATAACTGATTTAGGGAACATACTATAAAGTTGGATGTCTGACTGAAAATGCTGTAACTTGTGAACAGATCTCTTCACAGCCTGTATAGACTGGAGGAACAGGGACCAAAAACACATATCACCAAATCTGAAAATGGAATATGTTATAATATGAATTTTGGGCTCCCTACTTGTGATCCACCCTCCACCCAGGTGATGTTCCTATTGATACGGAATTCCTGGCCCACCGGCAGTGATGCATCGTAGTGCCCCACTGTCACCAACTCAATGCTGCCACTCTCACTTTGTTGCCAGTTAATCAGCTCGTATCTGGCCACAGGATCCCCATTGGAGTCAAATGACACATCATAACCATTTTGGGAAAACTTAACTGTCTTCAACTGATTAAGAACCTGTGAGGATGAAGTAATGGAAGACAGAGAGGGGAAACAAAGAAACAATGTATAATAAAATTAATATTTCATTTTGGAAAATGTATGGCAAAAAAAAAGGATTTTGACATATTTGTTTTTACTGACCTGTTTGGACTCTATGCTGGTGAGTTTGTCACATTGAGTTACAGAATTTGTTTCCTGACACACTGCATTATGAATTGCATGTGCTATTGCATAAACAGCCTTATACACCATGTTAGTGATTCGGAGCTCAGATGTGTCAGTGTATGGGCTCTGGATCGTCTCTATATCTTCAGTTCCATCACACACATTCTTGTCTTTGACTGCTGCTAAAAAAATAACAAAGACACAGGAAGGTGTTTTTTATCCTTGACAATTATATCATTCTTTCTCATGTATAATGTTCTTTTTTAGTGTTATTGAACCTGCAAAACCATACTTAGAAACTTTTGTATCTATATTATTCTATTTCACTGATAAAACGTGTTTATTTTTCCAATACAATTCAAAACACTTTTTTGCCGACATATTTTCATCTTTTTTTTTTTTTTATTTATGTTTATTTTCAGTTTGTATGTGGCCCTAAGTTATTTTTTGGTATTTACGACCTTGTCCATGTCAGCCCATGTTGTCAGAAAAAAATATAAATTTTCCTTGAATTAGATACTGACTTGACCTGTTTAAATGTTTTTCAAACAAATAAATGAGCTATAAATCTACATCAACAAAACAGTTTATTTAGACCAACGTACATATTAACTTATTACTGATACAGCAGAGTGCCTTAACTTGACATGAAATATCTTCATATCAAGTTAGATTATTCACAGAGATGCACCTTATTTCCACTTCATGTCTATTTTCAATAACAATAGATTCCCCTTTTAAATCACTCAGGGATTGGGTTGTAAAAGAAGTTGCTTCTCCAGTCATGCAGAATGAAAACACGCAACACATACAAGACCCAACTGTGAGTGTCAGTTATGTTAAAGATCAGCCAAACTTTCTCACCTTTTCCCAGCCTGCAGTTGAATGCATCCTCCCAGAACTTAGTAAACACTGGAGAGGCAGCCACTTCAGAGGGAGAGAGATCCATCAGGAAGTCTCTCAGACCTGGGATGACGGATCGCTCTATACCAAATCCGATAGCTCCAGCACAGAAACTAAAGCTCAGCATGTCTGGGTCAGTTACCCAGGCCTCGCTGCCTATCCACTGGCGAGGTGGAGAGGGCTTGAGCAACAGCTCCTCCAGCAGAATCCGCAAGTCTGCAGAGGCTGTAAATGAAACAATAACCATAGCTGTCGACCTGGAGAGAAATAAAAGTGCATTTCATTACACCACTATTAACAAAATATATTACAAAATATTTGCATATATGTATGGAGATAGTTTAAACAGTTTTTGGTCCCACTCAATTTGCCTCTAAGGTAAGAAAATACTCTTCAATCTCATACTTTACAAAACGTTGTTGTAGATTTGTGTGCAGAAGATCAGTGTAAGCAAAGGGAACATAAGCACATAATCAGTGAATATAGAAACCTGCGGATAATGTCAGCTACTCTCTGGATCCTGCTACGTGGGTGGTACTTATAGAAAGATTCGGAATATTCCACACAGATCCCCTCTTTGTGTGCTGCGTCCAGGAAAGACGCCATGCCATTGTTTCCATAATCCGAATCCGATCGGATAGCACCTATCCAAGTCCAACCAAAGTGTTTTACCAGCTTTGCCAGCGCGTCAGCCTGGAACTGGTCACTCGGGATTGTTCTGAAGAAATTCGGGTACTGCTGCTTATCGGACAGGCATGCACAAGTTGAAAAGTAACTCACCTAAATGAACACAACAGTGTCATTATTGAACAGGAAGGACTCAAAATAGCACTGGTCTATTAAACACATAGTTTTCAGAAATTAAAAACATTTACTTGAGGAATGTTAAAGGGGCCGATGACGCGAGACATGCTGATGGATGGCGTGGACCCAGACTCACCAATAATGGCCATCACTTTACCAGATTGCGAACAATTGTCGCCTGTGAAAAACACCGGGTCCAGTCCGCTTGAAAGCTGGAATGCCACATGCACAGCTACAGGCACAGAGGCACACGAGTCATAGACCTGATAACCGAGTTTGATGCCCGGCAGCAGCTCCGTGCTGTTGTTAATCTCCGCGAGGGCAAAGATCATTGCGCGTGAGTTGCGCAGGTCACGGAAGTTAATGCTGTACACGGACACACACACAAACAGTTCAGTAACTGTATAAATATGGCTGCCATATGAGGACAGTTCACAATTTTAACAGAAATACACAATACGGGAGAAGTAAACACCAAAAATCACAACACAGAATTAGATCCTAATCCAACATGCACAATAATCGTAATGCACAGATTAATAATAGTTAGCTATTTTAAACTACATTTTTTCAGAATGTTTTCAATATAATACAAAAAATACAATACAATAAAATAGAAAAAATATACTACAATTCTCTCCTAATTTGAGAATATAATATGTACATTTGTTTATGCCCAAACACTAATGCATTAAAATACAAAACAAAAATATAAACATTTACATGCCCACAGAGTAACATCCTCTTAGCCCCCACTTCTCCCTCTTACTAACCTTCCTGAGCATCTCAGTGGATCAGGCATGGTGGTGTAGTTATGCTTCACTCTGTGCATGTAGTAATGTATGGAGAAACTACCACCAATAACGTAGTCACCATCCATTGAGAAAGCAGGTAGACGAGTGGTACCCTGGAGCTTACATTTCACAGATGAGGCCTCAGTGCTCACCCCAACACCAGTCCTATCCTCTGTAAGCTCAGCTCTTTGTTTCACACCATCCCCAGAACCATTCAAGACAATAACCGAGTTCAGCTCGAACAAACCCAACGACAGGATCAGGCCAATAAAGAGAGCTGAGATCTCCATCCCTCAACTGTCCTCAAGTGGGCATACTGTGTTTTTACTGGTTTATATAGATTTTCAGACAATGCTTCCCTCCTACTGTACGTCAGCTTACTGTACGTCAGGGAGATGATGCTCTTACCCAGTGGTCTTTGATTAACTCTTGTACGAATCTTTTTTGTGAACTATGTGTGAGCTATAATCTGCACCAAATGCCCATGTCGCTTTTCTCTTTTTAAAAGTTAACATTGTAAACACTAAATATATATTTAATAAAGTCATATACCATTAGACCTTTTTCTCTGTGTTTAGCTCAAATTACAGTTAAGCCGAACAAATGTAAACCATTAAGGAGTTGTTTGTTTGATTAAATTGCATATTAAATAATGCCAACAAAGAAATATTAATATAGAAGCACTGAGTTTATTAAAAAGAAAGACATACATATTTGTAGTATCAACTTTTACTGTACATATTCACTTTCTTCTATAGTTATAAATATAAAAGTACTTTCAATAAATTCAATTAAAATGAATAAAACATTTAATATAAAAAAAAAATTAACATGGTGAAGACTGAGTGTGCACATCATGACCTTTGAACTAAATGTTGCTGTTGGAATATTAATGTAGTTTTTTGTCTTCATTGTATCCGTACTGAAAACACAGAGTGAGTGAATAAATGCAGTTCTGACACTGAACACAGATTGGTGCATTAATTTATGAAGTGCACATAGGTAAGCTACAGGTGATGATAATCAGGTGTGTAGAACAGTTATTTGACTATGTCAACGTGTTGGAGTAAGAGCATGTCTGGCGTGCTTACATTCTGAATTTGATTAATTGAAACAGAGATTTAATATGGACAATGCTGTTATTTACATTATGCCAGTGAGCATACATGTCTAACTACCAACTAAATGGTTTATTTTTAGCCAACAGCACACATGTATAACAAGTTCTCCCTCTCTGCCCTCTGTGGCTTGGGTATTTTTATTAAACGTCCCTTCAATTGCCTTTTTAGTTTTCTTCAAAATTTATGTTTTAGGATTGACTTTTGTTCATTAAATGTTTCTTGGTGTTTTTCTCTGGCTTAAACAATATGATGAAACACTTTGGAGCAAATATACACAATATGAGTCCAAAACTGGAGGCAAGAATGGCAAATATCTCCACAGCCACAGTAAATTTACCAGGAGAACTGACATATGCTGGGATAAAGGTGACCCAGACTGCACAGAATATCAGCATGCTGAAGGTGATAAGCTTGGCTTCATTAAAATTATCAGGTAGTTTCCGGGCTAGGACAGCTAACACAAAGCAAAAGACAGCCAGCAGGCCGATGTAACCGAGCACAGCCCAGAACCCAATAGCTGAGCCTAATGCACACTCCAGGATGATTCTCTCCTTGTACGTGGTTAGGTTTTTCCTTGGAAAAGGAGGACTAAGAAACAACCAAAGAGTACATATTATAACTTGAATGAAAGTGAAAAACACTACAGTCATTCTTTGCTGTGGTAGACCAAACCATTTCATAACATTAGGACCTGGGAGAGTGGCTTTGAATGCCATTAAAACAACTATTGTTTTTCCAAGAACACAAGACATACAGAGGACGAAGGTTATCCCAAAAGCTGTGTGCCGCATTATGCAGGACCACTCAGAGGGCGCTCCAATGAAAGTTAATGAGCATAAGAAACAGAGAGTCAGAGAGAAGAGCAGCAGGAAGCTCAGCTCAGAGTTGTTGGCTCTGACAATCGGGGATGTCCTGTGACGGTGGAACACAGCCGCTGTTATCATGGCAAGACAGGCACCACCAACTGAGAATGCAGCCAGGATGATTCCTAGGGCCTCATTGAAGGAAAGGAAATCTACAGGCTTGGGGAGACAAGTGTCTCTCTTTGCATTAGGCCAAAATTCCATGGGGCAAGGGAAACAATCAGGGGAATCTAAAAAAAATAAAAAATAAATGGCTTTTAGCAGTCGTAGTCGATTATTGATGTTGTGTAGTAGATGCATTCTGAGAAACAATACCTGTAGCATTGCTGATCTCCCCCTCAGGACAGGGTATACAATCATAACAGCAGATGGGTTTTCCTTTCTGTAGCACTTTACGAGTTCCTGCAGGACAGCTGTCAGTGCACACTGACACAGGCACCTGGCAAATAGATACAAATAAACTCACACATATGCAGGTGTGTTTCAAATTTCTGAGGATTAAAGGATAGGTTCAGATTATTTTCAAATGGGTCTAAAAACAATACTAGCATGTGAATATGTGTACATGTGTTCTGTCAATGCAACTGCTGGTGGAAAAAAATCCACAATTGTGTAAAAAATGCATTCTAAAGTTCAGCTGAAGAAGAAATGAGGCTTTAGCAGTCTGGATTTGACAAAGCAAGCAGTTATCTTCCAAAGTTACAGTATTTTTGTACAAAGTCCTGTTTTTTGTTTCTATTCCTGCAACGCAACTCAGTAAGGGAATATTTTTGTTGAAATTAACAAGTGGGATGTCAGACTGAAAATGCTGTAACTTGAGAACAGATCTCTTCACAGCCTGTATGGACTGGAGGAACAGGGACCAAAAACATATATCACAAAATTTGAAAGTGGAATATGTTATAATATGAATTTTGGGCTCCCTACTTGTGTGCCACCCTCCACCCAGGTGATGTTCCTATTGACACGGAATTCCTGGCCCACCGGCAGTGATGCATCATAGTGCCCCACTGTCACCAACTCAATGCTGCCACTCTCACTTTGTTGCCAGTTAATCAGCTCGTATGTGGCCACAGGATCCCCGTTGGAGTCAAATGACACATCATAACCATTTTGGGAAAATTTTACTTTCTTCAATTTAGTGAGAACCTGTGAGGATGAAGTAATGGAAGACAGAGAGGGGGAGAAATGAAACAATGTATGACAAAATGCTTATTTAATTTAGGAAAAGGCACAGTATAGCAAAAAAAAAGGACATTCGGATTTTGACATATTTGTTTTTACTGACCTGTTTTGACTCTATGCTGGTGAGTTTGTCACATTGAGTTACAGAATTTGTTTCCTGACACACTGCATTATGAATTGCATGTGCTATTGCGTAAACAGCCTTATACACCATGTTAGTGATTCGGAGCTGAGATGTGTCAGTGTACGGGCTCTGGATCGTCTCTATGTCTTCAGTTCCATCACACGCATTCTTGTCTGTGACTGCTGATGAAAAACACACAAAGACACGTGAAAGTATTTTTTAGCCTTGACAATTATATCATTCTTTTTCAAGTCTAATGTTCTTTTTTTGTTTCATTTAACCTGAAAAACCTGTCTTAAAAACTATTGTATCTATATTCTTCTAATTCACTCATTAAAACATGTATTTATGTTCTATTACAATTCAAAACACATGTTCGCCAAGATGTCTTTTACTTGTGGTTATTTTTTACCTTGTGTATATCAGCTAATTTTGCCAGTAAATTAATTTTTTTCCTTCAATTGGATTCTGATTTGACCCGTTTAAATGTCTTTCAAACGAATTAATTATATATAAATTCACGTCACTATAACAGTATATTTAGACCAATGTAAATATTTACAAATTACTGATATATACTAGTAAGTACAATTTGATTTGACTTTCTATATTGTGGTGTCCTAAAGACCATCTATATATTGTGTGCTTGTGTTCAGGACTTTAGGGTCTTCATCTCATCCAAGACAGCAGAGTGCCTTAACTTGACCTGAAAGATCCTCATATCAAGTTTGATTATTTACAGAGATGCACCTTATTTCCACTTCATGTCTTTGTTCAATAACAATAGATTTCCCTTTAAATCACTCAGGGCTTGGCTTGTTAAAGCAGCTGCTTCAACAATCATGCATAATAAAAACACACAACACATACAAGACCCAACTGTGAGTGTCAGTTATGTTAAAGATCAGCCAAACCTTCTCACCTTTTCCCAGCCTGCAGTTGAATGCATCCTCCCAGAACTCAGTAAGCACTGGAGAGGCAGCCACTTTAGAAGGAGAGAGATCCAGCAGGAAGTCTCTCAGACCTGGGATGACGGATCGCTCAATGCTAAATCCGACTGCTCCAGCACAGAAACTGAACCTCAGCATGTCTGGGTCAGTTACCCAGGACTCACTGCCTATCCACTGGCGAGGTGGAGAGGGCTTGAGCGACAGCTCCTCCAGCAGAATCCTGAAGTCTCCAGGGGATGTAAATGCCACAATAACCATAGCTGTCGACCTGGAGAGAAATAACATTGCATTGTATTATACCAATATGAAAGAAATATATACAAACATATTTGTATACATGTATGGAGATAGTTTATAAAGTTGTTGGTGTCACTGAGTATTTTCATGACAAAAATCATTAACAAATACACGTCACGTCACGTCACTTTTCCAACTAACCTCTAAGGTGATAAAATACTCGTCTATCTCATAGTTTAAAAAACATTGTTGTAGATGTGTGAGCAGAAGATCAGTGTGATCACAGGGAATATAAGCAGATAATCAGTGAATGTAAAAACCTGCGGATAATGTCTGCTACTCTCTGGATCCTGCTAAGTGGGTGGTTCCGATAGAGAGATTCAGAATACTCCACACAGATCCCCTCTTTGTGTGCCGCGTCCAGGAAAGACGCCATGCCATTGTTTCCATAATCCGAATCCGATCGGATAGCACCTATCCAAGTCCAACCAAAGTGTTTTACCAGCTTTGCCAGCGCGTCAGCCTGGAACTGGTCACTCGGGATTGTTCTGAAGAAATTTGGATACTGCTGCTTATTGGACAGGCATGCACAAGTGGCAAAGTAACTGACCTAAATGAACATAACAGTGTAATTATTTAAAAAGACGGACAAAAAAATAGCACTGGTCTATCAAAACACATTGTTTGCATTAATTCAAAAATATTTACTTGAAGAATGTTAAAGGGCCCGATGGCGTGAGAAATGCTGATGGATGGTGTGGACCCAGACTCACCAACAATGGCCATCACTTTACCAGATTGCAAACAATTGTCACCGGTGTAAAACATCGGGTCCAGGCCGCTTGAAAGCTGGAATGCAACATGCACAGCTACAGGCACAGAGGCGCACGAGTCGTAGATCTGATAACCGAGTTTGATGCCCGGCAGCAGCTCCGTGCTGTTGTTAATCTCCTCAATGGCGAAAATCATAGCGCGTGAGAAGCGCAGTTCACGGGAGTTAATGCTGTACACGGATACATACACATTTGACTAACTGTAAAAATATGGCCTTCATATGAGAATAATTCACAATCTTATCAAAAATATATAATATGGGAGAAGTGAACACCAAAAATCAAAACACAGAATTAGATATCAATCCAACATGCACAATAATCTTAATGCACTGATTAACAAAAGTTAGCTATTTTAAACTCTAATGTTAGGTTTCATAATGTTTTCAATTAACAAATACCAAAATAATCTACGACAAATCTCTCCTTTTTCATGAATAAAATATGTACAGCTTTTATGCCCAAATATTAATGCATTAAAATGTTTTAAACGTATGTAAACATTTCCATCCCCACAGAGTAACATCCTCTTAACCCCCACATCTTCCTCTTACTAACCTCCCTGAGCATCTTAGTGGATCAGGCATGGTGGTGTAGTTATGCTTCACTGTGTGCATGTTGTAATGTATGGAGAAAACACCACCAATAACGTAATCACCATCCATTGGGAAAACAGGTAGACGAGTGGTACCCTGGAGCTTACATTTCACAGATAAGGCCTCAGTGCTGACCCCAACACCAGTCCTATTCTCTGTAAGCCCAGCCCTTTTTTTCACACCATCCCCAGATCCATCAAAGACAAGAGCTGAGTTCAGTTCACACAAACCCAACGATAGGATCAGGCCAATAAAGAGAGCTGAGATCTCCATCCCTCAACTGTCCTCAAGTGGGCATACTGTGTTTTTACTGGTTTATATAGATTTTCAGACAATGATTCCCTCCTACTGTACGTCAGTGTCACGCCTGTTCTTCCCTGTGTATGTGTGTATTTGTGTGTGTGTGTGTGTGTGTGTGTGTGTGTGTGTGTGTTTGTGTGTGTGTGTGTGTGTGTGTGTGTGTGTGTGTGTGTGTTATGGGCATGGCTCCGACCTAGTCTCCTCCCTGCTTCCTCCTGATGACAACTCACCTCACCTGCCGAGTCAACCCACCTGCCTTCCATCAATTCATCACCCAAGAGTGTATCTACCCCGGCTCTTCATCCACTTTTCACCAGATCGTTGCTACACTTCAGTGTTTGGATCATCTTCCCAGTTCCCCATTCTGCCTACCCTACCCTGCCCTTCCTTGTCCTGCCCGGTTTTCACCCTCGCCCACCTGTCTCCGGTTTTCCCCTTGGTGTCCTCCCGGAAATAAAGAAAACCTTAAACTCACGCACTCTGGTCTGTGTCTGCATCTGGGTCCGCCACCATACCCCGTGACAGTTAGCTTACTGTACGCCAGAGGGAAGGATGCTCTTACCCAGTGGTCTTTGATTAACTCTTTTGCAAATCTTTTTTGTGACCTGTGTGTACAATTTAATTTGCACTAAGTCTCTTTTCTCTTCTTGTAAAGTTACCATTGTAAACATTAATACATTCTTAATTAAGTCATACTCTTCCACCTTTTTTTATGTGTTTAGCTCATATTACAGTTAAGCCTAACAAATGTCCACCACTAATGAGTTGTTTATTTGGGTAAATTGCATGTTAAACCCGACGGCCCCACGTGTGGGGCCGAGGGGTACAACTTGATAAAAACTTCGGGGTTCCCCCTGGAAGAGAAGTCACTAATCAAGAAATAATATAATAATGTCAGAATAACAAAACAAATCCGGGCTACAAGCTCATGTAAGCCATTTTTACATGCTCCAAACACAACTAAACAAGACCAACCAAATGCATAACCAAATATTCATATCTCGCCAGCGATTGGACTTGCTGACCATATGTCTCCCTTGCTCGAGTTAGCTTTTTGCTACATAGGCTTGCGACCACGCAAACGAACGCTAACAAGATAGGGATTCTGCACATACCGCTCAAATCCATATAAACCACAGCCTCAGTGATCTCTGAGCCAAAGAACACCAGCCTCAGACAATTATGAAACAGCGACATAAGTTAAAAAGCTCCTTACCTCATCATGAAACGCTGTAGAAACATAACAATTACGCTTATCCTAGACTGAACTAAGCACAAAGGAAGCAATGAAAAAAAAAAAGCAAAATAAGCTTCTGTTCAATTTACATATGGTAACCACCTATCCTATTGCCCAAACACATTAGCATCTGCTTGGCCTGACTAACTCTTATTGGCTAAATAACGCTGTCTATCACATTTTGGCCGGCTTCCCTCTATTCTCCTATCTCTGAGAGTTAAGATGAGGTCTCACTCTGCTCTGTGAGGCGTTCACAGAAAAAATAACAGACCTTTTTACTTTCCAGAACTCTGATTTGAACAAATATATGCATTTTATAGAGATTTTATAGAGATTTCAGAGCAAAAAACATTATTTTAGTTTGGCTTTGTGTATGATAATGCCAACACAGATATATGAATAAAGAAGCACTACGTTTATAAGGGAGAAAGAAACACATTTATATTATTATTTTTTACGATACTTATTCACTTTCTTCTATATTTTCAGGTAGTCATGAAACAAAATGTGAAATAAGACAAAAAACATTTTAAAAGAACTTTTACAAAATTATATTAAAATTCATAAAACAAGGAATGTAAAAAAAAGTAAACTGTAAATGTTTAGATAAACAAGATGAAGACTGAATGTGCACATCATGAGCTTTTTACTGAATTTTGCTGTTGGAGCCATAATGTAGTTTTTTGTCTTTATTGTATCCTGACTGAAAACAGAGTATACATACATGCAGTTCTTACATTGAAAACAGATTGGAGCATTAATTTATTAAGTGCACATAGGTAAGCTACAGGTGATGAGAATCAGGTTTGTAGAACAGGTCTTTGACTATGTCAACGTGTTGGACTAACAGCATGGCTGGCGTGCTTATATTCTGAATTTGATGAATTGAAACAGAGATTTAATATGGACAATGCTGTTATTTACATTATGCAAGTGAGCATATACTGTAAGTCAAACTACCATCTGAACAAATGCTCCCTGTTTGCCCTCTGTGGCTTAGGTGCTTGAATTAAAAGTATTTTCAATTGTCACCTTAGTTTTTTCAAAACATCAGATGTTTTAAGATTGACTTTTGTTCATTAAATGTTTCTTGGTGTTTTTCTCTGGCTTAAACAAAATGATGAAACACTTTGGTACAAATATACACAATATGAGTCCAAAACTGGAAGCAAGAATGGCAAATATCTCCACAGCCACAGTAAATTTACCAGGAGAACTGACATATGCTGGGATAAAGGTGACCCAGACTGCACAGAATATCAGCATGCTGAAGGTGATGAATTTGGCTTCATTAAAATTATCAGGTAGTTTCCGGGCTAGTACAGCTAACACAAAGCAAAAGACAGCCAGCATGCCGATGTACCCGAGCACAGCCCAGAACCCAATAGCTGAGCCTAATGCACACTCCAGGATGATTCTCTCCTTGTATGTGGTTAGGTTTTTTATTGGAAAAGGAGGACTAAGAACCAACCAAAGAGTACATATTATAACTTGAATGAAAGTGAAAGACACCACAGTCATTCTTTGCTGTGGCGGACCAAACCATTTCATGACATTACGACCTGGGAGAGTGGCTTTGAATGCCATTAACACAACTATTGTTTTTCCAAGAACACAAGAGATACAGAGGACGAAGGTGATCCCAAACGCTGTGTGGCGCAGCATGCAGGACCACTCAGAGGGTGCTCCAATGAAAGTTAATGAGCATAAGAAACAGAGAGTCAGAGAAAAGAGCAGCAGGAAGCTCAGCTCAGAGTTGTTGGCTCTGACAATCGGGGATGTCCTGTGACGATGGAACACAGCCGCTGTTATAATGGCAAGACAGGCACCACCAACTGAGAATGTAGCCAGGATGATTCCTAGGGCCTCATTGAAGGAAAGAAACTCTACAGGCTTGGGGAAACAAGTGTCTCTCTTTGCATTAGGCCAAAATGCCTTGGGGCAAGGGAAACAATCAGGGGAATCTAAAAAAAATAAAAAATAAATGGCTTTCAGCAGTCGTAGTCGATTATTGATGTTGTGTAGTAGATATGCATTCTGAGAAACAATACCTGTAGCATTGCTGATCTCCCCCTCAGGACACGGTATACAATCATAACAGCAGATGGGTTTTCCTTTCTGCAGCACTTTACGAGTTCCTGCAGGACAGCTGTCAGTGCACACTGACACAGGCACCTGGTAGATAGATACAAATAAACTCAAACAAATTCAGTTGTGCTTCAAAGCTCTGAGGATTAAAGGATAGGTTCAGATTATTTTCAAATGGGTCTAAAAACAATACTAGCATGTGAATATGTGTACATGTGTTCTGTCAATGCAACTGCTGATGGAAAAAATCCACAATTGTGTAAAAAATGCATTCTAAGGTTCAGCTAAAGACAAAATGAGGCTTCAGCAGTCTGGATTGGACAAAGCAAGCAGTTATCTTCCAACGTCACAGTTTTTTTTCGATAAAGTCCTGTTTTTTGTTTCTATTCCTGTGCCACAACTCAGTAAGTAAACATTTTTGTTCAAACTATTAAATGGGATGTCAGACTGAAAATGCTCTAACTTGAGAACAGATCTCTTCACAGCCTGTATGGACTGGAGGAACAGGGACCAAAAACACATATCAACAAATTTGAAATTGGAATATGTTATAATGTGAATTTTGGGCTCCATACTTGTGTGCCACCATCCACCCAGGTGATGTTCCTATTGATATGGAATTCCTGGCCCACCGGCAGTGATGCATCATAGTGCCCCACTGTCACCAACTCAACGCTGCCACTCTCACTTTTTTGCCAGTTAATCATCTCGTATCTGGCCACAGGATCCAAATTGGCATCAAATGACACATCATAACCATTTTGGAAAAATTTTACTTTCTTCAACTGAGTGAGAACCTGTGAGGATGAAATAATGGAAGATGGTGAGAGGGAGAAATTAAACAATGTATAATACAATAGATATTTTATTTTGGAAAAGATACAGTATAGAAAAAAAAGGACATTGGGATTTTGACATATTTGTTTTTACTGACCTGTTTGGACTCTATGCTGGTGAGTTTGTCACATTGAGTCACAAAATTTGTTTCCTGACACACTGCATTATGAATTGCATGTGCTATTGCATAGACAGCCTTGTACACCAGGTTAGTGATTCGGAGCTCAGATGTGTCAGTGTATGGGCTCTGAATCGTTTCTATGTCTTCAGTTCCATCACACACATTCTTGTCTGTGAGTGCTGCTAAAAATACACAAAGACACAGGAAGGTGTTTTTTAGCCTCGACAATTATGTCATTCTTTCTCATGTAAAATGTTCTTTTTTAGTGTTACTTAACCTGCAAAACCTTTCTTCGAAACTCTTGTATCTATATTCTTCTAATTCATTTATAAAACTTGTTTATTTTCCATTACAATTCAAAACACTTTTTTGCCGAGGTGTCTTTCTCTGTTTTTTATGTATTAATATGTGCAATTTCAGTTTGTATATGGCCCCTTGTGTTTTGGTATTTTTTACCTTTTCTATATCAGCTCATGTTGTCAGAAAAAAATATATATTTTCCTTGAATTGAATACTGACATGACCTTATTAAATGTCTTTCAAACGAATAAATTATCTATAAATCCAAGTCAATATAACAGTATATTTAGACCAATGTACATATTTACATATTACTGAATGTTACAAATATATGTACTTTATTTAGCTTAGTGGCCTGAAGACTGTTTATAGTGTGTGCTTGTGTTCAGGACTTTAGGGTTGACATCTCCTTCAAGGCAGCAGGCTGCCTTAACTTGACCTGAAAGATCCTCATATCAAGTGAGATTATTTACAGAGATGCACCTTATTTCCACTTCATGTATTTCTTCAATAACAATAGATTTCTCTTTAAATCACTCAGGGATTGGGTTTTTAAAGCAGCTGCTTCCCCAGTCATGCAGAATGAAAACACACAACACAGATAAGATCCAACTGTGAGGGTCAGTTGTGTTAACGATCAACCAAACTTTCTCACTTTTTCCCAACCTGCAGTTGAATGCATCCTCCCAGAACTCAGTAAGCACTGGAGAGGCAGCCACTTTAGAGGGAGAGAGATCCAGCAGGAAGTCTCTCAGACCTGGGACGACAGATCGCTCAATGCCAAATCCAACTGCTCCAGCACAGAAACTGAACCTCAGCATGTCTGGGTCAGTTACCCAGGACTCACTGCCTATCCACTGGCGAGATGGAGAGGGCTTGAGCGACAGCTCCTCCAACAGAATCCTCAAGTCTCCAGGGGATGTAAATGCCACAATAACCATAGCTGTCGACCTGGAAACAAATTACAGTGCGTTGTATTGTACCAATATTTGTATATATATATGGAGATAGTTAAAACAGTTTTTGGTCTCACTCAATTAACCTCGAAGAAGATAAAATACTCTTCTATCTCATATTTTTTAAAACATTGTTGTAGATGTGTGAGCAGAAGATCAGTGTGAGCACAGGGAACAAAAGCACATAGTCAGTTTATGTAAAAACCTGCGGATAATGTCAGCTATTTTCTGGATCCTGCTAAGTGGGTGGGTCCGATAGAAAGATTCTGAATATTCCACACAGATCCCCTCTTTGTGTGCTGCGTCCAGGAAAGATGCCATGCCATTGTTTCCATAATCCGAATCCGATCGGATAGCACCTATCCAAGTCCAACCAAAGTGTTTTACCAGCTTTGCCAGCGCGTCAGCCTGGAACTGGTCACTCGGGATTGTTCTGAAGAAATTCGGATACTGCTGCTTATCTGACAGGCATGCACAAGTAGAAAAGTAACTAACCTAAATGAACACAACAGTGTAGTTATTGAACAGGACGGACACAAGATGCACTGGTCTATTAAACACATAGTTTTCAGAAATTACAAATATTTACTTGAGGAATGTTAAAGGGGCCGATGACGCGAGACATGCTGATGGATGGTGTGGACCCAGACTCACCAACAATGGCCATCACTTTACCAGATTGCAAACAATTGTCGCCGGTGTAAAACACCGGGTCCAGGCCGCTTGAAAGCTGGAATGCCACATGCACAGCTACAGCCACAGAGGCGCACGAGTCGTAGATCTGATAACCGAGTTTGATGCCCGGCAGCAGCTCCGTGCTGTTGTTAATCTCCTTGATGGCGAAGATCATTGCGCGTGAGAAGCGCAGTTCACGGGATGCAATGCTGTACATGGACACACACACAGTTCAGTAACTGTATAAATGTGGCTTTCATATGAGGACAGTTCACAATTTTAACAGAAATACACAATACAGGAGAAGTGAACACCAAAAATCACAACAAAGAAGTAGATCCTAATTCAACATGCACAATAATCTTAATGCACAGATTAATAATAGTTAGCTATTTTAAACTACATTTTTTGTTTTCATAATGTTTTCAATACAACACAAAAAAACCTACTACAATTCTCTCCTATTTTGAGAATATAGTACGTACAGTTTTTTTTATGCCCTAATACTAATGCATTAAAATACAAAATAAAAATATAAACATTTCCATGCCCACAGAGTAACATCCTCTTAGCCCCCACTTCTCCCTCTTACTAACCTTCCTGAGCATCTCAGTGGATCAGGCATGGTGGTGTAGTTATGCTTCACTGTGTGCATGTTGTAATGTATGGAGAAACTCCCACCAATAACGTAGTCACCATCCATTGAGAATACAGGTAGACGAGTGGTACCCTGGAGCTTACATTTCACAGATTTGGCCTCAGTGCTCACCCCAACACCAGTCCTATCCTCTGTAAGCTCAGCTCTTTGTTTTACACCATCCCCAGAACCATTCAAGACAATAACTGAGTTCAGCTCAAACAAATCCAATGACAGGATCAGGCCAATAAAGAGAGCTGAGATCTCCATCCCTCAACTGTCTTCAAGTGGGCATACAGTGGTTTTACTGCTTTATATAGCTTTTCAGATAATACTTCCCTCGTACTCTACGTCAGCTTACTGTACGTTAGGGAGATGATGCTCTTACCCAGTGGTCTTTGATTAACTCTTGTACAAGTAATATCTATGAACTGTGTGTGTAATATAATCTACACTAAATTTCCATGTCTCTTTTCTCTCCTTGAAAAGCTACCATTGTAAAGTCTAAATATCTTCTTACTTAAGTCAAGCTCTTACACCTTCTTTCCTTTGTTTAAGCTAATATTACAGTCTAAGAAATGTACACCACAAATTAGTTGTTTTTATGGTTCAATCACACAATAATGCCAACACAGAAATATTAGTGAAATTATGTTTTTATTCTTTTACTTTACTTCGATTCTGTATTTTCAGGCCGTGATGAAAAAAGATCTTAGTGAAATCAGAAAAAAAAGAATTCTAAAATACTTTAACAACATGACATTAAAATTAATAAAACATTTAATGTAATTTATTTTTATATATAAATATTTAAATAGACAAGATGAAGAATAAAATATAGTAAATGTTGCTGTTGGAGCCATAATGTAGTTTTTTGTCTTCAATATATCCTTACTGAAAACACAGAGGGAGTGAATACATGCAGTTCTGGCATTGAACGCAGATTGGAGCATTCATTTATGAAGTGCACATAGATAAGATACAGGTGATGAGAATCAGGTGTGTAGAACAGTTCTTTGACTATGTCAATGTGTTGGAGTAAGAGAATGGTTGACATGCTTAGATTCTGAATTTGATGAAGTGAAAAGGTGATTTAACATGGACAATGCTGCTATTTACATTATGCCAGTGAGCATATATGTCTAACTACCAACTAAATGGTTTATTTTTAGCCAAGAGAACATGTGTAACAAGTTTTCACTCTATGCCCTCTGTGGCTTAGGTATTTTTTATTAAAAATCCCTTCAATTGCCGTCTTAGTTTTCTCCAAACTTTATTTTTAAGATTGACTTTTGTTCATTAAATGTTTCTTGGTGTTTTTCTCTGGCTTAAACAATATGATGAAACACTTTGGAGCAAATATACACAATATGAGTCCAAAACTGGAGGCAAGAATGGCAAATATCTCCACAGCCACAGTCAATTTACCAGGAGAACTGACATATGCTGGGATAAAGGTGACCCAGACTGCACAGAATATCAGCATGCTGAAGGTGATCAGCTTGGCTTCATTAAAATTATCAGGTAGTTTCCGGGCTAGTACAGCTAAAACAAAGCAAAAGACAGCCAGCAGGCCGATATACCCGAGTACAGCCCAGAACCCAATAGCTGAGCCTAATGCACACTCCAGGATGATTCTCTCCTTGTATGTGGTTAGGTTTTTCATTGGAAAAGGAGGACTAAGAACCAACCAAATAGTACATATTACAACTTGAATGAAAGTGAAAAACACTACAGTCATTCTTTGCTGTGGAGGACCAAACCATTTCATAACATTAGGACCTGGGAGAGTGGCTTTGAATGCCATTAACACAACTATTGTTTTTCCAAGAACACAAGAGATACAGAGGACAAAGGTGATCCCAAACGCTGTGTGGCGCAGCATGCAGGACCACTCAGAGGGCGCTCCAATGAAAGTTAATGAGCATAAGAAACAGAGAGTCAAAGAGAAGAGCAGCAGGAAGCTCAACTCAGAGTTGTTGGCTCTGACAATCGGGGATGTCCTGTGACGGTGGAACACAGCCGCTGTTATAATGGCAAGACAGGCACCACCAACTGAGAATGCAGCCAGGATGATTCCTAGTGCCTCATTGAAGGAAAGGAAATCTACAGGTTTGGGGAGACAAGTGTCTCTCTTTGCATTAGGCCAAAATTCCATGGGGCAAGGGAAACAATCAGGGGAATCTAAAAAAAATAAAAAATAAATGGCTTTTAGCAGTCGTAGTCGATTATTGATGTTGTGTAGTAGATGCATTCTGAGAAACAATACCTGTAGCATTGCTGATCTCCCCCTCAGGACAGGGTATACAATCATAACAGCAGATGGGTTTTCCTTTCTGTAGCACTTTACGAGTTCCTGCAGGACAGCTGTCAGTGCACACTGACACAGGCACCTGGCAAATAGATACAAATAAACTCACATATATGCAGGTGTGCTTCAAAGCTCTGAGGATTAAAGGATAGGTTCAGATTATTTTCAAATGGGTCTAAAAACAATACTAGCATGTGAATATGTGTACATGTGTTCTGTCAATGCAACTGCTGGTGGAAAAAATCCACAATTGTGTAAAAAATGCATTCTAAAGTTCAGCTGAAGAAGAAATGAGGCTTTAGCAGTCTGGATTTGACAAAGCAAGCAGTTATCTTCCAAAGTTACAGTATTTTTGTACAAAGTCCTGTTTTTTGTTTCTATTCCTGCAACGCAACTCAGTAAGGGAATATTTTTGTTGAAATTAACAAGTGGGATGTCAGACTGAAAATGCTGTAACTTGAGAACAGATCTCTTCACAGCCTGTATGGACTGGAGGAACAGGGACCAAAAACATATATCACAAAATTTGAAAGTGGAATATGTTATAATATGAATTTTGGGCTCCCTACTTGTGTGCCACCCTCCACCCAGGTGATGTTCCTATTGACACGGAATTCCTGGCCCACCGGCAGTGATGCATCATAGTGCCCCACTGTCACCAACTCAATGCTGCCACTCTCACTTTGTTGCCAGTTAATCAGCTCGTATGTGGCCACAGGATCCCCGTTGGAGTCAAATGACACATCATAACCATTTTGGGAAAATTTTACTTTCTTCAACTGAGTGAGAACCTGTGAGGATGAAATAATGGAAGATGGTGAGAGGGAGAAATTAAACAATGTATAATACAATAGATATTTTATTTTGGAAAAGATACAGTATAGAAAAAAAAGGACATTGGGATTTTGACATATTTGTTTTTACTGACCTGTTTGGACTCTATGCTGGTGAGTTTGTCACATTGAGTCACAAAATTTGTTTCCTGACACACTGCATTATGAATTGCATGTGCTATTGCATAGACAGCCTTGTACACCAGGTTAGTGATTCGGAGCTCAGATGTGTCAGTGTATGGGCTCTGAATCGTTTCTATGTCTTCAGTTCCATCACACACATTCTTGTCTGTGAGTGCTGCTAAAAATACACAAAGACACAGGAAGGTGTTTTTTAGCCTCGACAATTATGTCATTCTTTCTCATGTAAAATGTTCTTTTTTAGTGTTACTTAACCTGCAAAACCTTTCTTCGAAACTCTTGTATCTATATTCTTCTAATTCATTTATAAAACTTGTTTATTTTCCATTACAATTCAAAACACTTTTTTGCCGAGGTGTCTTTCTCTGTTTTTTATGTATTAATATGTGCAGTTTCAGTTTGTATATGGCCCCTTGTGTTTTGGTATTTTTTACCTTTTCTATATCAGCTCATGTTGTCAGAAAAAAATATATATTTTCCTTGAATTGAATACTGACATGACCTTATTAAATGTCTTTAAAACGAATAAATTATCTATAAATCCAAGTCAATATAACAGTATATTTAGACCAATGTACATATTTACATATTACTGAATGTTACAAATATATGTACTTTATTTAGCTTAGTGGCCTGAAGACTGTTTATAGTGTGTGCTTGTGTTCAGGACTTTAGGGTTGACATCTCCTTCAAGGCAGCAGGCTGCCTTAACTTGACCTGAAAGATCCTCATATCAAGTGAGATTATTTACAGAGATGCACCTTATTTCCACGTCATGTATTTCTTCAATAACAATAGATTTCTCTTTAAATCACTCAGGGATTGGGTTTTTAAAGCAGCTGCTTCCCCAGTCATGCAGAATAAAAACACACAACACAGATAAGATCCAACTGTGAGGGTCAGTTGTGTTAACGATCAACCAAACTTTCTCACTTTTTCCCAACCTGCAGTTGAATGCATCCTCCCAGAACTCAGTAAGCACTGGAGAGGCAGCCACTTTAGAGGGAGAGAGATCCAGCAGGAAGTCTCTCAGACCTGGGACGACAGATCGCTCAATGCCAAATCCAACTGCTCCAGCACAGAAACTGAACCTCAGCATGTCTGGGTCAGTTACCCAGGACTCACTGCCTATCCACTGGCGAGATGGAGAGGGCTTGAGCGACAGCTCCTCCAACAGAATCCTCAAGTCTCCACGGGATGTAAATGCCACAATAACCATAGCTGTCGACCTGGAAACAAATTACAGTGCGTTGTATTGTACCAATATTTGTATATATATATGGAGATAGTTAAAACAGTTTTTGGTCTCACTCAATTAACCTCGAAGAAGATAAAATACTCTTCTATCTCATATTTTTTAAAACATTGTTGTAGATGTGTGAGCAGAAGATCAGTGTGAGCACAGGGAACAAAAGCACATAGTCAGTTTATGTAAAAACCTGCGGATAATGTCAGCTATTTTCTGGATCCTGCTAAGTGGGTGGGTCCGATAGAAAGATTCTGAATATTCCACACAGATCCCCTCTTTGTGTGCTGCGTCCAGGAAAGATGCCATGCCATTGTTTCCATAATCCGAATCCGATCGGATAGCACCTATCCAAGTCCAACCAAAGTGTTTTACCAGCTTTGCCAGCGCGTCAGCCTGGAACTGGTCACTCGGGATTGTTCTGAAGAAATTCGGATACTGCTGCTTATCGGACAGGCATGCACAAGTAGAAAAGTAACTAACCTAAATGAACACAACAGTGTAGTTATTGAACAGGACGGACACAAGATGCACTGGTCTATTAAACACATAGTTTTCAGAAATTACAAATATTTACTTGAGGAATGTTAAAGGGGCCGATGACGCGAGACATGCTGATGGATGGTGTGGACCCAGACTCACCAACAATGGCCATCACTTTACCAGATTGCAAACAATTGTCGCCGGTGTAAAACACCGGGTCCAGGCCGCTTGAAAGCTGGAATGCCACATGCACAGCTACAGCCACAGAGGCGCACGAGTCGTAGATCTGATAACCGAGTTTGATGCCCGGCAGCAGCTCCGTGCTGTTGTTAATCTCCTTGATGGCGAAGATCATTGCGCGTGAGAAGCGCAGTTCACGGGATTTAATGCTGTACATGGACACACACACAGTTCAGTAACTGTATAAATATGGCTTTCATATGAGGACAGTTCACAATTTTAACAGAAATACACAATACAGGAGAAGTGAACACCAAAAATCACAACAAAGAAGTAGATCCTAATTCAACATGCACAATAATCTTAATGCACAGATTAATAATAGTTAGCTATTTTAAACTACATTTTTTGTTTTCATAATGTTTTCAATACAACACAAAAAAACCTACTACAATTCTCTCCTATTTTGAGAATATAGTACGTACAGTTTTTTTTATGCCCTAATACTAATGCATTAAAATACAAAATAAAAATGTGAAACATTTCTATGGCCACAGAGTAAAATCCTCTTAACCCCCACTTCTCCCTCTTACTAACCTTCCTGAGCATCTCAGTGGATCAGGCATGGTGGTGTAGTTATGCTTCACTGTGTGCATGTAGTAATGTAGGGAGAAACTACCACCAATAACGTAGTCACCATCCATTGAGAAAGCAGGTAGACGAGTGGTACCCTGGAGCTTACATTTCACAGATGAGGCCTCAGTGCTGACCCCAACACCAGTCCTATCCTCTGTAAGCTTAGTCCTTTGTTTCACACCATCCCCATAACCTTTAAAGACAAGAGCTGAGTTCAGCTCAAACAAACTCAGCGACAGGATCAGGCCAATAAAGAGAGCTGAGATCTCCATCCCTCAACTGTCCTCAAGTGGGCATACTGTGTTTGTACTGGTTTATATAGATTTTCAGACAATGCTTCCCTCCTACTGTACGTCAGCTTACTGTACAATAGGGAGATAATGCTCTTTCCCAGTGGTCTTTGATTAACTCTTGTACAAGTCCTATGCCCATGTCTCTTTTCTTTTAAAGTTACAATTGTAAACACTAATTATTTTATTAACTATGTCATAGACTTACACCTTTTTTGCTGTGTTTAGCTCATTACCGAACAAATGTATATGTAGCTCCCTGAAACATGTTATTTCATATCTCTAGCTGATTTAATACCACTCTGTCCATTATTAATTATTTACTTTAAATGTGTGTTCAGGTTAATTAATATTTTATTACGCCAATGTTTGAAAATATTACCTACCTGTTTAAGTATTAACTGTGAAGGGTGAAAAATAGCACTGGTCTATTAAACACATTGTTTCCATTAATTCAAAAATATTTACTTGAAGAATGTTAAAGGGCCCGATGGCGCGAGACATGCTGATGGATCGCGTGGACCCAGACTTACCAACAATGGCCATCACGTTAACAGATTGTGAACAATTGTCGCCGGTTTGAAACACTGGGTCCAGGCCACTTAAAGGGCCCTTAAAAGGTCTGCCTTCCTGCTTCCTGCTTTCTTACAGTGCAGACGCTTTTGCTGCTTGCTCTCGCCTCTTGTTTGCATTTTTTCTGCTAATCTTGTCTTGTCAGTGAGAAGTTTTGAGCAGCAGCTCCTGGACACTTGAAACTCACTCGGACTGTATTTCTTTGTAGATTTAACAGGCTATTGCCACAATTCCGCTAGTTTGAAGATAAACTGCTATAGGCTACTTAGCAGCTAAGCTAAAGCTAAGTAGCTGCAAGATGCCTCCCTTACCCAGGATGGCTACTACAAACTCCTGCAGAAGATTGCAGTCTTGGAAACAAAGATCCACCGACTAGAAGTGAACGTGGAGGTAAATGGACTGTGTGGGAACGATACCACTATACCATGGACTCAAAATATTGGACAAGCGCAAGCTAAGACACAGCTAACTAGCACCACCAGGCCTACCAAGAAACAGGAGGGCTGTGTAGCAGTTAATGAATCCTCAAATGGTAGTCCTTCCTGGAACTGGAACAGGACATCATACCCTCGGGATGTGGGAGAACGACTAACAGGCAGGGCCCAGAACCCTGAGATTAGTGATGCGACTGGCTGGCCTGCTTTGATTGTTGGTGACTATGCTGTAAAAGATGTCAGAACGATGTGCAGCAAGAATACCAAAATACTCTGCTTTCCGACGGATATGGTCTCTAACATGACGGACAAAATCTTGGACATCGTGGTTGACCACTCAACAAATGGCTGTCAACTGCATGTACTGACCATTCAGTACATTTTATCAACAATTTTGACCTTTTCTGGGAGCGCAGAAACCTTTTTAAGGCAGATGGAGTTTGCCTGAACAAGTCAGGGGTAAAACTGTTTACCTCTAATCTATTTTTCTTCCTGCGTCACCTCTCTGTTCCCACTGCCAAGGACAGGAGACAAGAGGAATCTAAACAAGAGATAACCACAGAGCATCGCCGTGGAGACCCTACGGGAAGGATGCCCCTGCCTGAGGAGAGCCAAGAGGAGGAGTGTCCAACCACTTTACTTCCCTCACCAGCACCTACTTCCACCCCCCACACTCCATCCAGGTCCTCCCCCTCCTTCTCCACCCCATCTCCATTCTCCCCCCATATGGAGTTCACTGACCACATGAATGAGCTGGTCACTGCTGGAATCAAATACACTCCCCGCCGCACTCCCCTTCTCCCCCCATCTCCCAAAAACCCTCCTCAATGTAAACCTCCTTCGCCACTGGATCTTAGTCGCGCTGCCCCTCCCCCTCCCACCTCCACTACAGCTCCACAACCATCCATTGTCTCCCCTACCTGATAAAGGCAATAACTGATATCTTCTGGGTCCAGGCTACAAGGCTAATGACACCACTGATTCTCTCCAGGAATAGTCAGGGCCCTGTATGCAGCTAGCCTTCTCAATTCCTGTCCTGATAGTTTATAGAAAAAGAAAGATGAGGCTGCGAAGAAACATTAGTAAATCTGCAGACCTAACAAATTCAACATTCATTCCTCGTCAGCCTGTCCAAATAAAATGGGCAAATAGAGCTTTAACAAAATTAAGCTTAGCTTTATTAAATATCAGGTCCCTGTCAGGGAAAACATTTTTAATCAATGATTTTATTGTTAGGCACAAACTGGATTTTTTGTTTTTAACTGAAACTTGGTTAGACCAAGATAACAGTGCAGCTGTTCTTATTGAATCAACACCTGACAACTTCAGTTTCATGAGTGAAACAAGAGCGCATAAGAAAGGAGGTGGAGTTAATATTTTATTTAATGATTCTTTTCAATGCAAGCAGATGTCTTTTGGTCATTTTACTTCCTTTGAATATGTGGCTATGAATTCCACTCAAGCTTTATTCCTAAACATTTACAGACCACCTAAATACTGTACAACCTTCTTTGATGAGTTTACTGAACTGCTGTCCATAATCTGTATTGATTTTGATTGTGTTGTCATTGTTGGCGATTTCAATATCCATGTTGATAATCCCCAATTAGTACAGTTACCCAGCGAAGATAAAGTCGCCATTTTAGTTGTGATTGAAAACAACACAGAAGATGATATTAGACTACAAAACAGAACTGTACTTGGCTGGTTGTATGCTGTAGATGCTATAAAGGGAGTTGAGGAAAAAGCCACATCTGAACCACAAAAGCAAAATTCAGGTTTGCGTGAAAATGAACAAATGAAACCATGTCAGGAAACAACAGTTGAAAGTAAACCTGAAAAGCAACTCTGGAACCCACCTGTCAATCTTTCCCACCTAACATCAGAGCAGCAACACAAAGTGAGACAGATGCTGAGGGAAGAGAGTGAAGCTTTCGCAAGGGATGATTGGGACACTGGATGTATCCCTGATCTGCAGATGAAAATACATTTGAAGGATGACATCCCAGTGACAAAGATATACAATTCCACCCCACATCACCTGTATGAGGAAGTGAAAAAACACATACAAGACCTCCTCAGCAGAGGATGGATCCAGAAGTCAACCTCCTCCTACTCATCACCGATCGTGATTATGAGGAAAAAGGACTCTACTATCAGACTGTGTGTAGACTATAGACAGCTAAATGAAAAGACATACCCTGATCGACACCCCATCCCAAGAATCCAGGAAATATTGGAAAATCTTGGAGGAAACTCATGGTTCACAGTACTTGATCAAGGTAAAGCCTACCATAAGGCCTTTGTCAGTGAAGAGAGCCGCACATGTACCGCCTTCATCACTCCCTGGGGATTATATGAATGGCTCAGGATCCCCTTTGGATTGTCAAATACTCCTGCTGCTTTCCAGCGGTACATGGAGGGTTGCCTCGGAGACCTGAGAGATGAGGTCTGCGTGCCTTACCTTGACGACGTCTTGGTGTTTAATAAGAACTTTGCCCTCCATGTAGAGAATGTGAGGAAGGTGCTGCAAAGGCAAAAGGACTGTGGAATCAAACTCAGACCAAAAACATGTGACTTCTTTAAAAAGGAAGTTTGCTACGTGGGACATGTCATTTCAGAGGAGGGTTATAAAATGAACCCGACAGAGGTAGAGGCTGTTCAAGCTCTGAAAAAAAGAAAAAAAAAACAGTCAGAGGTGAGATCCCTGGTTAGCTTCTTGGGCTACTACAGGTCATTTATTGCTGATTTGCTAAGCATCTTTATGAGCTGCTGTCCCACCCAAAGACCGAAAAGAAACAGATAAAGAAGGGTCGAGGCTGTCGTTCTCCCCAGCTGCCTCCATCTCAGCCAGTGGAGTGGACAGCACTACATCAGCAGATGTTGGACAGACTGGTTGACACACTGTCAGATCCTCCAGTAATGGCATATCCTGATCTTGAGGAGCCATTGGTGCTACATGTTGATGCATCTGAGGAAGGGCTTGGAGCCGTTTTGTATCAGCGTCAAGAAGGAACATTGAGAGTGATAGGATACGGATCGTGAACGCTCACTCCCACAAAACGAACTACAGACTCCATTCAGGGAAGCTGGAATTCTTAGCTCTCAAATGGGCTGTAACTGAGCGATTCCGCGATTATCTCTTCCATGCCCCTCACTTTACCGTGTGCAGCGATAATAATCCCCTGACGTACATGATGAAGACAGCAAAACTAAATGCCGTGGGACATCGCTGGGTGTCTGCGTTAGCAGATTTCCGCTTCACTCTGAAATACAGACCAGGAACTGTCAACCGTGATGCAGACTTCTTATCCCATCAACCAGCAGAAATGAACAAGATAATGAAAGAATGCACAGAGGAGTGTAAACCAAATGACATTGCAGCAGTTGGAGAAGGACTGAGAGCTCAGAACAAAGGTGACACTGATTGGATATCAGCCATCACATGTAATGTAGATGTGTTCCCTGAACTGACCGCTACATGCAAAACTAGTGTCAAACCAATACCAGTTGAAGAAATTCAGGCAAGTCAAAGAGAGGATGAAGCGATAAGCAGAGTCATCACTCTCAAACAACAGAACAAACGCCTGATATGAAAGACAAGATTAAAGAGTCAATGACAGTGAAATGCCTCCTGAGGGAGTGGCCTCGTCTTCACTTGGATAAGGATGGAATTCTGCGACGAAAGACAAACTCTCGAATCCAGCTTGTGGTTCCTGAAAAGCTCAAGACACTGATCTATCAGCAACTACATGAGGAAATGGGACATTTAGGAGCAGACAGGATTATATCGTTAGCCAGAGAGAGATTATTTTGGCCAAAAATGAGAGAGAAAATTGAACATTATGTGACAAAAGTGTGCCGGTGCTTGAAACAGAAAAAGACAAACAGACAAACAAGAACACCTCTGCAAAGCATAACAACAACAGCACCTCTTGAAATAATCTCCATAAATTATTTGCATCTACAGAGAAGCAAAGGGGGTGTGGAATACATTCTGGTAATAGTTGACCATTTTACAAAGTTTGCACAGGCTTATGCAACACCGAATAAGTCAGGCAAGACAGCTGCACGCAAGATCTTTGATTACTTAATTTTGAGATTTGGCTTCCCTGCCAAAATTCCCCATGACCAGGGAAGAGAATTTGAAAATGAGCTGTTCAAGAAACTGCAAAGCTACAGTGGGATACGACATTCAAGGACGACTCCGTATCATCCCAAGTCCAACCCAGCTGAGCGATTTAACAGAACTTTGTTGAGTATGCTCCGGACACTAGAAGAGACACAAAAACCTAACTGGAAAGACTATTTAAACAAAGTGGTTCATGCATATAACTCCACTGTCCATGAATCAACAGGATCTTTCCCTTTTTTCTACTGTTTGGTAGAGAACCTACTTTACCAATTGATCTGATGTTTCCCAGAGAACAAGCAAGTCCACAGTCTTGTGCTAGATATGCTGAGAAATGGTGAGGGTCAATGCAGGAAGCCTATAACATCGCACAGGAAAACATGAGAAAAGCTGGTTAAAAAAGAGGACAAAAACACTACAACCAGAGAGCATGGAGTTCGGTACTTGAACTTGGAGACCATGTACTAATCTGGAACCTTTCCGAGAGAGGAGGACTAGGAAAGATCCGTGCTTTTTGGGAAAAAAAGGTACATGTGGTCAAAGGCAGAAGAGGAGCAAACAGTCCTGTGTATGTTGTGGAACCTCCAGATGTAGAAGATAGAGTGAGAATCCTACACAGAAATCTTCTGTTACCTTGTCCTTACCTTACTGATGGACAGAGCATCAAATATCAGAAAGTAGGAAATAAAGACCATAAGAAAGTGTAGCACCCCAACACTCTATAATAGAGCCAAGTTACCTATTTAAACTGGAATGATGGGGTGTTTGGTTTCGTTTCTTTAGGTAGCTACCACGAGGGTGTACCTGTGTTGGATGGAATTTATATTACCCTGTTAATAATAAAGAAACTCTCCAATCTAGCTATGGCTCTATTTAATTAGACCACACTATACTTTAAATAACACTAGATGTTATTAAATGACTGACCACAGACAACGGCTTTTGGTTAAAAGTAAATAAGAGTTTACTGACTTAGTACACAAAATAATATTTACCCTTTCTGGGGACAATATGCAAAATACAAATAACAGTCTTTGAACTAAGAAGCAGTACTTAATAATAATAATAATAATAACACTTAATACTCTAATTGGGCCCACACTCACGCATGCACACAAAATCAGAAACGTTGCAGGCCTGTGTAGCTCGGGTGCGGTGCTGTCTCCCGAATCCCAATCCTCAGCAGAGCAACAACCATAGAAAGTCTGATTCACAGTTTGAATGTTCGATCGTTAGAGAAGCCACGAAGACGGTGAAGGTGACAGCCACGGGGTGAAGTCCTCATCCGTACACACACCAGCAGTCCCTTCAGTCCGCAGTGACGTCCTCAGCATCAGCGACTCAGCAAACTGTAGCTTCACGTAGGTTCATTCACACACCAAATTCTAGCCAAAACCCTTCAGGATTACCATTAAGATGCCGTAATGTCCCACTACAGTTTTTCTCCCTTGTTCGTAGAACACCAAACTTTTCTATGCTCACGTTTTCTCTACCTCTCTTCCGCCCTGCGGCGCTCTCCTCCTCTGCTTCTTCTCCATTATTTTTCGTTAAGCCCCGCCCCTGCCTGTTCCGACGGCCAATCTCCCCAGGTGAGACCGATTAACACCTAGAGTCAACAACTTCAATATTAGGCTCGTTCGAGATGAGCCAGTCCTGCGCAGAATCGATCACCGGCGATCGGCGCGCAATGCATGCCGGTTAGATTTCTGTCCGACTTGCTCCCGACTTGGTCTGACGTCATGCACACGTGGTCAACGATAATCTCACGAGAGCGAGACAGCCACAGGTTTTAGAGCCAGGCGCCGCAGTAGCTCTCCACCGACTGCATTGCCCAATGCATGATGGGAAACGCCTGGCTGTCGCCACATCAGAGAGCTGTTTGGCTCTTAGATTTGACAACAAACACCACGTGTTGAATAAAAAAAAATAAACTCTGGTAGCACCTAAATGGTACTTCCTTATAGCACTTTATAGTTTGGCTTTATGGAGGAAATTGTACTTTCTTGATTCTTGTTGTTCCCTTTGTCTGCTTCTGGGTCAGTGGGGAGAGGCAGATCAACAGTCTCTTGTTTTATGTCAGCGGTTGCCAGGTTTCTGACTGGTGAAGCAGCTTGGACTTCATCTGGGACTTGGCTTTGTGGTCTGATGAAAACCTCTGGCTGTGACAAAATATATCTCCACTCCTAGTGGTTTTGGTGGGTCCACATCCTCATAATCGGACTCTGAGGAGAGTGGAGTATCTTCACCAACAATCTGTGTTGCGCTTTGATCCTGTCTCTGCTATCTCCTTGTCACAGGTCTTGGGGGCAGCTCTGGATCATCATTCTGTGCAGGTAATCTCACTAAATAGCCAATAGGTAACAAATGATTGCGGTGCCATGTTTTTGCAATTCTTAATCCACTTTCGGGTTTCACTTGGTAGACTGGAAGGTTTGGCATCTTTCCAACAACGATATAGGGCACGGACCTCCATTTATCTTTCAGCTTGTGCTTTCCAGTGACACCAAAGTTTCTCAGCAGCACCCGGTCTCCTTCTGCCAAGATTTGTTCTTTTATCAACTTGTCATGGGCTCTCTTGTTCCGCTAGTGATTCTTGTCAGCAGCTTCCGTGGCAAGTTGGTAGGCTTTGCGGAGATCTGTTTTCAGCTTAGTAACATATTGCGGGTACCTTACACTCTTGTCACTCTCCTCAATCACTCCAAAGCAAATATCCAGAGGTAGGCGAGCTTCCCTTCCGAACATCAGCAGATAAGGTGAGTAACCAGTTGCCTCATTTCTGGTGCACCAAATGACTGATATTCCGACTCCACTTCTGCTTTTGCCTCGGATCCAGAGTTCCAAGCATGGATAAGAGAGTGCAGTTGAACCTTTCAGGTTGGGGTTCCCCCTGAGCATGGTAAGGTGATGTTCTGGACTTACGGATACCCAACGTTTTCAGTAGGTCTCGGATCAGGTGACTTTCAAAATCCCGCCCCTGATCCGAATGTATCCGTGCAGGGAGTCCATAGTGCACAAAGTACCGCCCACAGAGAATCTTCGCTATCGTTAGCGCTTTTTGGTCTTTGGCTGGAAAAACTTGGGGGTATCTGGTAACATGATTGGTCACAACTAGGATATTTGCCACTCCCTGGGAATCAGGTTCATGGGACAAAAAATCAATACACACCAGATCGAGTGGTCCTTTACTGTTTATCTGGTTTAAAGGTGCAGCTCTCTGAGGGAGTCTCTTCCGTGCAACACATCTGCCACAGTTTTTGACGTACTGCTCCACCTCTGCTCCCATCTTGGGCCAGTAAAACCGGTCTCTAAGTTGAACTGTCTTTTCCACTCTCAGATGCCCAGACTCATCGTGGAGGGATCTGAGTACCATGGATACATACTCCTTGGGAAGGACAAGCTGGTGTACTTCAGTCCCCGGCGGTCTCTCAGTTACTCTGTAAAACAGGTCATCAGCTACCAGCAACTTGGTTGCCTCTCTTTGCAACAGGGTGACTCTGGGATCCTTGCCCCTAACGAAGGGGGACGAGTTCCCTTCTCGGACCACTTTCTTCACCGGAGTCCGAATCTTGAGCTTTAATAAGGTTCTCCCGACTTAACTGAGTCAGACAACCAAAATCCAAACATGTAGGAAACACATAATACTCCGGGATCGCATCAGGGGAAACCCCTAATGGCTCTGCAGTGTTGAAAGATTCTCCAGTTGACTTACCACATCTGATCTGTTTACAGAGAGCTTGGACACTTTCAGGGAGAATGTTTTGCCACTCCACATCATTATCTGGTAGGGGGTTGCGTGACAAGGCGTCAGCATCAATGTTGCTCCTTCCTGGTCAGTACTGGAGGGTGAAGTTGTATGTCGAGAGCGCAGCCAGCCAACGATGACTGGTTGCATTTAGTTTGCCACTAGTGAGGATATAAGTTAGGGGGTTGTTATCCGTCCTCACAGTAAAACTTGCTCCATACAGGTTGTCATGGAATTTATCAACCACAGCCCATTTAAGTGCCAGGAATTGGAGATGATGCACTGGATAGTTCCTTTCCGAAGAACTCAGCTTTCTGCTAGCAAAGGCGACTGGTCTCAGCCCTTCTGGATGTTCTTGGTTGAGCACCGCCCCTAAGCCCTTCAAACTAGCATCTATGTGTAACACATAAGGCTTCGCTGGGTCAGCGAAGGCTAGGACAAGTGTGTTAGTGAGGCAGTAACTTATCTTTTTGAAGGCCTCTGCGCAGGATTGATCCCACCTGTTTTCCAGGGTTTTCCTGAATACGATCAGATCGTCCAAGTACACTATGACCTCGAGCAGGTGCATGTCCGCCTTCTCCATAAGTCTTTGAAAAGTTGCCGGAGCTCCGGTGACTCCCTGTGGCATCCTCTCAAACTGATAAAATCCCAGTGGACATATGAAAGCGGTTTTCTCTTTATCTTCTTCTGCCATCGGGATCTGGTAGTAACCACTGCGCAAGTCCAACACTGAAAACCACTTGCTTCCAGTCAAACAGTCCAATGCATCATCAATGCGTGGCACTGTGTACTGATTAGGGATGGTTCTGCGATTCAGCGTTCGATAGTCCACACACATGCGCAGTTGCCCAGACTTCTTTTGGGCCAGGACAATGAGTGAAGCGTAGGGACTTCTTGATTCCTTTATTAGCCCTGCTGCCAGAAGTCCTTGAAGGTGGTGTTGAAGGTCATCTAAGTCAGAGAGCGATATGCATCGAGACCTTTCCCTCAATGGGGTATCATCATTTAGCCATATTTAATGTTCCACTCCCTTGGCTAAGCCAACGTCCCATTCGGCAGTGGAGAAAACGTTGGACTTCTCAGAGAGTTTCTGTCTTAGTCTGTCTTCACACTCAGTGGTAAGGGAGGAATCTCCAAAATCAAACAGTGACGCATCAATTTTTGAGCACGTCCCCGATTTTGGACTTGGTACCTCGGTCACCATATCCGCTACATGTAGGTGTGCAATCACTGTACCCTAAGGGATGGAGGTGGCCTTTCTTGACTCATTCCGCAACAATACGAGGAACTTGTTCTGGTCCATTGTTTTTGAGAATAAGACAGTTGGCTGCACAAACACACTTGGAGGGAGAGCCAGTGAAGAAGCACGTTCTTTAAAAGGAATATTATCTGCCAAACTGTGTTTTTCGTTAACTTTACAGGCAGCTATATATATTCACTGCCAGCCAGAATGACAAGGGGCCCAGGGCCGGACCACTCCACTTCAGCTACAGGGTGGTTATCCGGTTTGGCTTCCGGCGGCATGGTGACAGGTAAGGGTTGGGCTTTATGCTCTGGTTCACATACTCTCACTGATCGGATGTTACCTGGCTCTGCAACTCCCTCGCTCGACGTAAAGGGTCTGCCCTTGCGGACATTGGTGCCAACCAGGATAGGAATGTTGTCTGAGCAACGGGGATCTGGGCACACCAAGGCAAGAACAGGGACTGACGTGGTGTTGCCAGGTGCCTTTTATGGGAGTTCTAATTTTACCTGGATGTAGCCTCTATAGGGATAGCTGCTCTCTGACTCATTAAGCCCCCAAATGTCTAAACCGCTGACTGGATGTAAGGGTACATGTGACAGATGCTTGGCATATCAGCTATCAAATATTATGGTCACTTGTAGTTTCTGTATCACTTTTGGGTAGTTTTTGGGAGCCCGACATTTTATGGCAAAATGCCTGTCCCCCCCACAACGTAGCAGAATAAATCACTTGCGTCACTTTGCAGTGAGAATCCCTCCCATCTGTGGTTGGGCGTAGAATCTTGACTAGGGTGTGCTCTCTCTCATCGGTGGTTGGGCTGAGAATCTTGCCTAGGTTGTCCTCTTACGGGGCTTAGAGTAGGTCTGATGAACATAACTGAGACCTGTTTCCTCAACTTTCTACCTCTTTCTTTAACTTGACATGAAAGATCCTCATATCAAGTTAGATTATTCACAGTGATGCACCTTATTTCCACTTCATGTCTACTTTCAATAACAATAGATTTCCCTTTAAATCACTCAGGGATTGGGTTGTAAAAGAAGTTGCTTATCCAGTCATGCAGAATGAAAACACGCAACACAGATAAGACCCAACTGTGAGTGTCAGTTATGTTAGAGATCAGCCAAACGTTCTCACCTTTTCCCAGCCTGCAGTTGAATGCATCCTCCCAGAACTCAGGAAGCACTGGAGAGGCAGCGACTTCAGAGGGAGAGAGACCCAGCAGGAACTCTCTCAGACCTGGGATGACAGATCGCTCAATGCCAAATCCGATAGCTCCAGCACAGAAACTGAACCTCAGCATGTCTCGGTCAGTTACCCAGGCCTCGCTGCTGATCCAATGGCGAGGTGGAGAGGGCTGGAGCGACAGCTCATCCAGCAGAATCCTTAAGTCTTCATTGGATGTAAATGACACAATAACCATAGATGTCGACCTGGAGAGGAATAAAACTGCATTATATTACACCACTATTAAACAAAATATATTACAAAATATTTGTGTATATGTATGACGATAGTTTAAACAGTTTTTGGTCTCACTCAATTTGCCTCTAAGGTAAGAAAATACTCTTCTATCTCATTCTTTACAAAACATTGTTGTAGATGTGTGAGCAGAAGATCAGTGTGAGCACAGGGAACAAAAGCACATAATCAGTGAATGTAAAAACCTGCAGGTAATGTCGGCTACTCTCTGGATCCTGCTACGTGGGTGGTACTTATAGAAAGATTCGGAATATTCCACACAGATCCCCTCTTTGTGTGCTGTGTCCAGGAAAGACCCCATGCCATTGTTTCCATAATCCGAATCCGATCGGATAGCACCTATCCAAGTCCAACCAAAGTGTTTCACCAGCTTTGCCAGTGCGTCAGCCTGGAGCTGGTCACTCGGGATTGTTCTGAAGAAATTCGGGTACTGCTGCTTATTGGACAGGCATGCACAAGTGGCAAAGTAACGAACCTAAATTAACACAACAGTGTAATTATTGAACAGGACGGACACAAAACAGCACTGTCTATTAAACACATAGTTTTCAGGAAATCTAAATATGACACGAGACATGCTGATGGATCGCGTGGACCCAGACTCACCAACAATTGCCATAACTTTACAAGATTGCGAACAATTGTCGCCGGTGTAAAACACCGGTTCCAAGCCGCTTGAAAGCTGGAATGCCACATGCACAGCTACAGGCACAGAGACACACGAGTGGTCACGGGAGTTAATGCTGTACGAGTATGAGGACAGTTGATAATTTTAACAGAAATACACAATAAGGGAAAAGTGAATAACAAAAATCACAACACATAATTAAATCCTAATCCAACATGCACAATAATCTTAACGCACAGAATAACAATAGTTAGCTATTTAAACTACATTTTTCGTTTTCATAATGTTTTCAGTTAAACCTTCAACTGCATTATTCTAAAGTGATGATCATCCTGATCATCAGGCGAACCTGAAATATTTTCATTTCTTTGTGTTCCATCTTCATTTACTGTTAACCAGTAACATATATACTGGTATTTACACATTATTTACAAATCTCACAGTTATTACCTTTATAATAACACCAGAATTATTCAAATAGACCTTGTGGTTGCAGAGATATACTCTTTTTTGTATGAGCATGCTTTTTTTTCTGCGGAGGCCTCAAAAATAGGTTAGGGTATAACAAGTTAAAAAATACAAAACAATCTACTACAATTCTCTCCTGTTTTGAGAACATAATACGCGCATTTTTTATGCCCAAATACTAATGCATTAAAATAAAAAATAATATTAGAAACATTTCCATGCCCACAGAATAACATCCTCATAGCCCCCACTTCTCCCTCTTACTAACCTTCCTGAGCAATCTTAGTGGATCAGGCATGGTGGTGTAGTTATGCTTCACTCTTTGCATGAAGTAATGTATGGAGAAACTCCCACCAATAACGTAGTCACCATCCATTGAGAATGCAGGTAGACGAGTGGTACCCTGGAGCTTACATTTCACAGATGAGGCCTCAGTGCTCACCCCAACACCAGTCCTATCCTCTGTAAGCTCAGCTCTTTGTTTCACACCATCCCCAGAACCATTCAAGACAATAACTGAGTTCAGCTCGAACAAACCCAACGACAGGATCAGGCCAATAAAGAGAGCTGAGATCTCCATCCCTCAACTGTCCTCAAGTGGGCATACTGTGTTTTTACTGGTTTATATAGATTTTCAGACAATGCTTCCCTCCTACTGTACGTCAGCTTACTGTACGTCAGGGAGATGATGCTCTTACCCAGTGGTCTTTGATTAACTCTTGTACGAATCTTTTTTGTGAACTATGTGTGAGCTATAATCTGCACCAAATGCCCATGTCGCTTTTCTCTTTTTAAAAGTTAACATTGTAAACACTAAATATATATTTAATTAAGTCATATACCCTTAGACCTTTTTCTCTGTGTTTAGCTCAAATTACAGTTAAGCCGAACAAATGTAAACCATTAAGGAGTTGTTTGTTTGATTAAATTGCATATTAAATAATGCCAACAAAGAAATATTAATATAGAAGCACTGAGTTTATTAAAAAGAAAGACATACATATTTGTAGTATCAACTTTTACTGTACATATTCACTTTCTTCTATAGTTATAAATATAAAAGTAATTTCAATAAATTCAATTAAAATGAATAAAACATTTAATATAAAAAAAAAAATTAACATGGTGAAGACTGAGTGTGCACATCATGACCTTTGAACTAAATGTTGCTGTTGGAATATTAATGTAGTTTTTTGTCTTCATTGTATCCGTACTGAAAACACAGAGTGAGTGAATAAATGCAGTTCTGACACTGAACACAGATTGGTGCATTAATTTATGAAGTGCACATAGGTAAGCTACAGGTGATGATAATCAGGTGTGTAGAACAGTTATTTGACTATGTCAACGTGTTGGAGTAAGAGCATGTCTGGCGTGCTTACATTCTGAATTTGATTAATTGAAACAGAGATTTAATATGGACAATGCTGTTATTTACATTATGCCAGTGAGCATACATGTCTAACTACCAACTAAATGGTTTATTTTTAGCCAACAGCACACATGTATAACAAGTTCTCCCTCTCTGCCCTCTGTGGCTTGGGTATTTTTATTAAACGTCCCTTCAATTGCCTTTTTAGTTTTCTTCAAAATTTATGTTTTAGGATTGACTTTTGTTCATTAAATGTTTCTTGGTGTTTTTCTCTGGCTTAAACAATATGATGAAACACTTTGGAGCAAATATACACAATATGAGTCCAAAACTGGAGGCAAGAATGGCAAATATCTCCACAGCCACAGTAAATTTACCAGGAGAACTGACATATGCTGGGATAAAGGTGACCCAGACTGCACAGAATATCAGCATGCTGAAGGTGATAAGCTTGGCTTCATTAAAATTATCAGGTAGTTTCCGGGCTAGGACAGCTAACACAAAGCAAAAGACAGCCAGCAGGCCGATGTAACCGAGCACAGCCCAGAACCCAATAGCTGAGCCTAATGCACACTCCAGGATGATTCTCTCCTTGTACGTGGTTAGGTTTTTCCTTGGAAAAGGAGGACTAAGAAACAACCAAAGAGTACATATTATAACTTGAATGAAAGTGAAAAACAGTACAGTCATTCTTTGCTGTGGTAGACCAAACCATTTCATAACATTAGGACCTGGGAGAGTGGCTTTGAATGCCATTAAAACAACTATTGTTTTTCCAAGAACACAAGACATACAGAGGACAAAGGTGATCCCAAACGCTGTGTGGCGCAGCATGCAGGACCACTCAGAGGGCGCTCCAAAGAAAGTTAATGAGCATAAGAAACAGAGAGTCAGAGAGAAGAGCAGCAAGAAGCTCAGCTCAGAGTTGTTGGCTCTGACAATCGGGGATGTCCTGTGACGGTGGAACACAGCCGCTGTTATAATGGCAAGACAGGCACCACCAACTGAGAATGCAGCCAGGATGATTCCTAGGGCCTCATTGAAGGAAAGAAACTCTACAGGCTTGGGGAGACAAGTGTCTCTCTTTGCATTAGGCCAAAATTCCATGGGGCAAGGGAAACAATCAGGGGAATCTGAAAAAATACAACAAAAATGGCTTTTAGCAGTCGTAGTAGATTATTGATGTTGTGTAGTAGATATGCATTTGGAGAAACAATACCTGTAGCATTGCTGATCTCCCCCTTAGGACACGGTATACAATCATAACAGCAGATGGGTTTTCCTTTCTGCAGCACTTTACGAGTTCCTGCAGGACAGCTGTCAGTGCACACTGACACAGGCACCTGGCACATAGATACAAACAAACTCACACATATTCAGGTGTGCTTCAAAGCTCTGAGGATGAAAGGATATGTTCAGATTATTTTCAAATTGTCTAAAAACAATAATAGCATGTCAATATGTGTACATATATTCTATCAATGCAACTGCTGCTATAAACATTCCACAGTTGTGGAAAAAAAGTTCAGCCCAAGAAAATATTATGCTTCAGCAGGCCAGACTGGATAAAGCAAGCAGTTATCTTCCAAAACTACAGTCTTTTTGTACAATCTCCTGTTTTTTGTTTATATTCCTGCACAATAACTCATTTAAGTTGGATGTCTGACTGAAAATAATTTAACTTGTGAACAGATCTCTTTACAGCCTGTATGGACTAGAGAAACAGGGACCAAAAACACATATCAACAAATCTGACATTGAAATATCTTATCATATGAATTTTGGGCTCCCTACTTGTGAGCCACCCTCCACCCAGGTGATGTTCCTATTGATACGGAATTCTTGGCCCACTGGCAGTGATGCATCGTAGTGCCCCACTGTCACCAACTCAATGCTCCCACTCTCACTTTGTTGCCAGTTAATCAGCTCGTATCTGGCCACAGGATCCCCGTTGGAATCAAATGACACATCATAACCATTTTGGGAAAACTTAACTTTCTTCAACTGTGTAATAACCTGTGAGCATGAAGTAATGGAAGACAGAGAGGGGAAAAAAAGAAACAATGTATAATAAAATTAATATTTCATTGAGGAAAATTTACAGTATGGCAAAAAAAAAGGATTTTGACATATTTGTTTTTACTGACCTGTTTGGACTCTATGCTGGTGGGTTTGTCACATTGAGTTACAGAATTTGTTTCCTGACACACTGCATTATGAATTGCATGTGCTATTGCATAAACAGCCTTATACACCATGTTAGTTATTCGGAGCTGAGATATGTCAGTGTACGGGCTCTGGATCGCCTCTATGTCTTCAGTTCCATCACACGCATTCTTGTCTGTGAGTGCTGCTAAAAACACACAAAGACACAGGAAGGTGTTTTTTAGCCTTGACAATTATATCATTCTTTCTCATGTATAATGTTCTTTTTTAGTGTTATTTAACCTGCAAAACCGTACTTAAAAACTCTTGTATCTAAATTATTTTAATTCACTCATAAAACGTGTTTATTTTCCATTACAATTTAAAATACTTTTTTGCCGACATGTCTTCATCTGTTTTTGTATTTACAACCTTGTCCATATCAGAACATGTTGTCAGGATTTTTTTTTATTTTCCTTGAAAAGCAGAGTGCCTTAACTTGACATGAAAGATCCTCATATCAAGTTAGATTATTCACAGAGATGAATCTTATTTCCACGTCATGTCTATTTTCAATAACAATAGATTTCCCGTTAAATCACTCAGGGACTGGGTTGTTAAAGCAGCTGCTTCTCCAGTCATGCAGAATGAAAACACGCAACACAGATAAGACCCAACTGTGAGTGTCAGTTGTGTTAAAGATCAGCAAAACTTTCTCACCTTTTCTCAGCCTGCAGTTGAATGCATCCTCCCAGAACTCAGTAAGCACTGGAGAGGCAGCTACTTCAGAGGGAGAGAGATCCAGCAGGAAGTCTCTCAGACCTGGGATGACAGATCGCTCAATGCCAAATCCGACTGCTCCAGCACAGAAACTGAAGCTCAGCATGTCTGGGTCAGTTAACCAGGACTCACTGCCTATCCACTGGCGAGGTGGAGAGGGCTTGAGCAACAGCTCCTCCAGCAGAATCCGCAAGTCTCCAGAGGCTGTAAATGAAACAATAACCATAGCTGTCGACCTGGAGAGAAATAAAAGTGCATTTTATTACACCACTATTAACAAAATATATTACAAAATATTTGTATGTATGTATGGAGATAGTTTAAACAGTTTTTGGTCCCACTCAATTTGCCTCTAAGGTAAGAAAATACTCTTCAATCTCATACTTTACAAAACATTGTTGTAGATTTGTGTGCAGAAGATCAGTGTAAGCAAAGGGAACATAAGCACATAATCAGTGAATATAAAAACCTGCGGATAATGTCAGCTACTCTCTGGATCCTGCTACGTGGGTGGTACTTATAGAAAGATTCGGAATATTCCACACAGATCCCCTCTTTGTGTGCTGCGTCCAGGAAAGACGCCATGCCATTGTTTCCATAATCTGAATCCGATCGGATAGCACCTATCCAAGTCCAACCAAAGTGTTTTACCAGCTTTGCCAGGGCGTCAGCCTGGAACTGGTCACTCGGGATTGTTCTGAAGAAATTCGGGTACTGCTGCTTATCGGACAGGCATGCACAGGTGGCAAAGTAACTAACCTAAAGGAACACAACAGTGTAATTTTTTAACAAGACGGACACAAATTAGCACTGTCTATTAAACACATATTTTTTAGAAATTAAAAATATTTACTTGAGGAATGTTGAAGGGTCCGATGACGCGAGAAATGCTGATGGATGGCGTGGACCCAGCCTCACCAACAATGGCCATCACTTTACCAGATTGAGAACAATTGTCGCCGGTGAAAAACACCGGGTCCAGTCCGCTTGAAAGCTGGAATGCCACATGCACAGCTACAGGCACAGAGTCGCACGAGTCGTAGATCTGATAACCGAGTTTGATGCCCGGCAGCAGCTCCGTGCTGTTGTTAATCTCCTCGATGGCGAAGATCATTGCGCGTGAGAAGCGCAGGTCACGTGTTTTAATGCTGTACACGGAAATACACACAGTTCTGTAACTGTATAAATATGGCTTTCATATGAGGAAAATTCACAATTTGCACATAAATACACAATACGGGAGAACTGAACACCAAAAATCACAACACAGAATTAGAGCCTAATCCAACATGCACAATAATCATAATGCATAGAATAACAATAGTTAGCTAATTAAAAATACATTTTTAGTTTTCATAATGTTTTCAGTTAAGAAATACAAAGAAAATCTACTACAATTCTCTCCTATTTTAAGAAACATAATACGTATTTTTGTAATGCCCAAATACTAATGCATTAAAATATAAAATAAAAATATAAACATTTCCATGCCCACAGAGTAACATCCTCTTAGCGCCCACTTCTCCCTCTTACTAACCTTCCTGAGCATCTTAGTGGATCAGGCATGGTGGTGTAGTTATGCTTCACTCTGTGCATGGAGTAATGTATGGAGAAACTCCCACCAATAACGTAGTCACCATCCATTGAGAAAGCAGGTAGACGAGTGGTACCCTGCAGCTTACATTTCACAGATGAGGTCTCAGTGCTGACCCCAACACCAGTCCTATCCTCTGTAAGCTCAGCCCTTTGTTTCACACCATCCCCAGAACCATTAAAGACAAGAGCTGAGTTCAGCTCAAACAAACTCAGCGACAGGATCAAGCCAATAAAGAGAGCTGAGATCTCCATCCCTCAACTGTCCTCAAGTGGGCATACTGTGTTTTTACTGGTTTATATAGATTTTCAGACAATGCTTCCCTCTTACTGTACGTCAGCTTACTGTACGTTAGGGAGATGATGCTCTTACCCAGTGGTCTTTGATTAATTCTTGTTCAAGTTTTTTTTGTGAGTTGTGTGCAATATAATCTGCACCAAGTGCCCTTGTCTTTTTTCTCTTTTTAAAAGTTACCATTGTAAACACTAAATATATTCTTAATTAAGTCATATAACCTTACACCTTTTTCGCTGTGTTTAGCTCATATTACAGTTAGGCCGAACTAATGTAAACTATTAAGGAGTTGTTTGTTTGGTTAAATTGCATATTAAATAATGCCAAAACAGAAATATTTATATATAAGCACTGAGCTTATTAAAGAGAATATAAATACATATTCATAGTATTAACTTTTACTTTACATATTCACTTTCTTCTATAGTTATTTCAATATTTTTTTAAACAATAATATTTATAAATATAAAAGTACTTTCACAAAATGACATTAAAATTAATACAATAATTAACATGGTGAAGACTGAATGTGCAAATCATGACCTTTATACTAAAAGTTGCTGTTGGAGCATTAATGTAGTTTTTGGTCTTTATTGTATCCTTACTGAAAACACAGAGTGAGTGAATACATGCAGTTCTGACATTGAACACAGATTGGAGCATTAATTTATGAAGTGCACATAGGTAAACTACAGGTGATGACAATCAGGTGTATAGAACAGTTCTTTGACGATGTCAAAATGTTGGAGTAAGAGCATGTCTGGTGTGCTTAGATTCTGAATTTGATGAATTGAAACAGAGATTTATTATGGACAATGCTGCTATTTACATTATGCTAGTGAATATATATGTCAAACTACCAACTAAATGGTTTATTTTTAGCCAACAGCACACATGTGTAACAAGTTCGTCCTCTATGCTCTCTGTGTCTTAGGTATTTTTATTAAACATCCCTTCAATTGCCATCTTAGTTTTCTTCAAACATTATGTTTTAAGATTGACTTTTGTTCATTAAATGTTTCTTGGTGTTTTTCTCTGGCTTAAACAATATAATGAAACACTTTGGGACAAATATACACAATACGAGTCCAAAACTGGAGGCAAGAATGGCAAATATCTCCACAGCCACAGTAAATTTACCAGGAGAACTGACATATGCTGGGATAAAGGTGACCCAGACTGCACAGAATATCAGCATGCTGAAGGTGATAAGCTTGGCTTCATTAAAATTATCAGGTAGTTTCCGGGCTAGGACAGCTAACACAAAGCAAAAGACAGCCAGCAGACCGATGTACCCGAGGACAGCCCAGAACCCAATAGCTGAGCCTAATGCACACTCCAGGATGATTCTCTCCTTGTACGTGGTTAGGTTTTTCCTTGGAAAAGGAGGACTAAGAACCAACCAAACAGTACATATTATAACTTGAATGAAAGTGAAAGACACTACAGTCATTCTTTGCTGTGGAGGACCAAACCATTTCATGACATTACGACCTGGGAGAGTGGCTTTGAATGCCATTAACACAACTATTGTTTTTCCAAGAACACAAGACATACAGAGGACAAAGGTGATCCCAAACGCTGTGTGGCGCAGCATACAGGACCACTCAGAGGGTGCTCCAATGAAAGTTAATGAGCATAAGAAACAGAGAGTCAGAGAGAAGAGCAGCAGGAAGCTCAGCTCAGAGTTGTTGGCTCTGACAATCGGGGATGTCCTGTGACGGTGGAACACAGCCGCTGTTATAATGGCAAGACAGGCACCACCAACTGAGAATGCAGCCAGGATGATTCCTAGGGCCTCATTGAAGGAAAGAAACTCTGCAGGCTTGGGGAGACAAGTGTCTCTCTTTGCATTAGGCCAAAATTCCTTTGGGCAAGGGAAACAATCAGGGGAATCTGAAAAAATATAACAAAAAATGGCTTTTAGCAGTCAGAGTCGATTATTGATTTTGTGTAGTAGATATGCATTCAGAGAAACAATACCTGTAGCATTGCTGATCTCCCCCTCAGGACACGGTATACAATCATAACAGCAGATGGGTTTTCCTTTCTGCAGCACTTTACGAGTTCCTTCAGGACAGCTGTCAGTGCACACTGACACAGGCACCTGGCACATAGATACAAATAAACTCAAACAAATTCAGGTGTGCTTCAAAGATCTGAGGATTAAAGGATGAATTCAGATTATTTTCAAATCGTCTAAAAACAATAATAGCATGTCAATATGTGTACATATGTTCAGTCAATGCAACTGCTGGTGGAAAAAATCCACAGTTGTGGAAAAAATGCATTCTAAAGTTCAGCGAAAACAAAATGATGCTTCAGCAGTCTGGATTGGATAAAGCAAGCAGTTATCTTCCAACGTTAGTCTTTTCGTACAAACTCCTGTTTTTTTTTTCTATTCCTGCGCCACAACTCATTTAGGGAACATTTCTGTTTAAACTATTAAGTTGGATGTCAAAATGAAAATCCTGTAACTTGAGAACAGATCTCTTCACAGCCAGTATAGACTGGAGGAACAGGGACCAAAAACATATATCACTAAATCTGAAAATGGAATATGTAATAATATGAATTTTGGGCTCCCTACTTGTGAGCCACCCTCCACCCAGGTGATGTTCCTATTTATACGGAATTCCTGGCCCACCGGCAGTGATGCATCATAGTGCCCCACTGTCACCAACTCAATGCTCCCACTCTCACTTTGTTGCCAGTTAATCAGCTCGTATGTGGCCACAGGATCCCCGTTGGAGTCAAATGACACATCATAACCATTTTGGGAAAACTTAACTTTCTTCAACTGAGTAAGAACCTGTGAGGATGAAGTAATTGAAGATAGAGAGGGTGAAAAAAGAAACAATGTATAATGAAATTAATATTTCATTCAGGAAAATGTACAGTATGGCAAAAAAAAAGGATTTTGACATATTTGTTTTTACCGACCTGTTTGGACTCTATGCTGGTGAGTTTGTCACATTGAGTTACAGAATTTGTTTCCTGACACACTGCATTATGAATTGCATGTGCTATTGCATAAACAGCCTTGTATGCCAGGTTAGTGATTCGGAGATGAGATGTGTCAGTATACGGGCTCTGGATCGTCTCTATGTCTTCAGTTCCATCACACACATTCTTGTATGTGAGTGCTGCTAAAAATACACAAAGACACAGGAAAGTTTTTTTAGCCTTACAATTATATAATTTTTTCAGTCTTAGAAACTCTTGTCTCTATATTCTTCTAATTCACTCATAAAACGTGTTTATTTTCCATTACAATTCAAAACACTTTTTTGCCGACATGTCTTCATTTGTATTTTCAGTTTGTATATTGCCCTAAGATTTTTTTTTTTTTTTGGTATTTACGACATTGTCCATATCAGCACATGTTGTGAGGAAAAAAAGTTATTTTCCTTGAATTACATACTGACTTGACCTGTTTAAATGTTTTTCAAACGAATAAATGACCTATAAATCCACGTAAATTTAGACCAACGTACATATTTACTTATTACTGATACAGCAGTGCCTTAACTTGACATGAAAGATCCTCATATCAAGTTAGATTATTCACAGACATGCACCTTATTTCCACTTCATGTCTACTTTCAATAACAATAGATTTCCCTTTAAATCACTCAGGGATTGTGTTGTAAAAGAAGTTGCTTCTCCAGTCATGCAGAATGAAAACACGCAACACAGATAAGACCCAACTGTGAGTGTCAGTTATGTTAAAGATCAGCAAAACTTTCTCACCTTTTCCCAGCCTGCAGTTGAATGCATCCTCCCAGAACTCAGTAAGCACTGGAGAGGCAGCTACTTCAGAGGGAGAGAGATCCAGCAGGAAGTCTCTCAGACCTGGGATGACAGATCGCTCAATGCCAAAGCCGATAGCTCCCGCACAGAAACTGAACCTCAGCATGTCTGGGTCAGTTACCCAGGCCTCACTACCTATCCACTGGCGAGGTGGAGAGGGCTTGAGCGACAGCTCCTCCAGCAGAATCCTTAAGTCTTCATTGGATGTAAATGACACAATAACCATAGATGTCGACCTGGAGAGAAATAAAACAGCATTTTATTACACCTCTATTAACAAAATATATTACAAAATATTTGTATATGTATGGAGATGATTTAAACAGTTTTTGGTCTCACTCAATTTGTCTCTAAGGTAAGGAAATATTCTTCTATCTCATTCTATACAAAACATTGTTGTAGATGTGTGAGCAGAAGATCAGTGTGACCACAGGGAACATAAGCACATAATCAGTGAATGTAAAAACCTGCGGATAATCTCAGCTACTCTCTGGATCCTGCTACGTGGGTGGTACTGATAGAAAGATTCGGAATATTCCACACAGATCCCCTCTTTTTGTGCTGCGTCCAGGAAAGACGCCATGCCATTGTTTCCATAATCCGAATCCGATCGGATAGCACCTATCCAAGTCCAACCAAAGTGTTTTACCAGCTTTGCCAGCGCGTCAGCCTGGAAGTGGTCACTCGGGATTGTTCTGAAGAAATTTGGGTACTGCTGCTTATCGGACAGGCATGCACAAGTGGCAAAGTGACTAACCTAAATGAACACAACAGTGTAATTATTGAACAAGACGGAAACAAAATAGCACTGTCTATTAAAAAGATAGTTTTCAAATTAAAAAATATTTACTAGAGGTATGTTGAAGGGCCCGATGACGCGAGACATGCTGATGGATGGCGTGGACCCAGACTCACCAACAATGGCCATCACTTTACCAGTTTGCGAACAATTGTCTCCGGTGTAAAACACCGGGTCCAGGCCACTTGAAAGCTGGAATGCCACATGCACAGCTACAGCCACAGAGGTACACGAGTCGTAAATCTGATAACCGAGTTTGATGCCCGGCAGCAGCTCCGTGCTGTTGTTAATCTCCTCGATGGCGAAGATCATTGCGCGTGAGTTGCGCAGATCACGGTAGTTAATGCTGTACACGGACACACACACAGTTCAGTAACTGTATAAAAATGGCTTTCATATGAGGACAGTTCACAATTTGAACAGAAATACACAATATAGGAGAAGTGAACACCAACAATCACAACACAGAATTAGATCCTAATCCAACATGCACAATAATCTTAATGCACAGATTAATAATAGTTAGCTATTTTAAACTACATTTTTAGTTTTCATGTTTTCAATACAATACAAAAATCTACTACAATTCTCTCCTATTTTGAGAATATAATACGTAATTTTTTTTTGCCTGAATACTAATGGATTAATATACAAAATAAAAATACAAACATTTCCATGCCCACAGAGTAACATCCTCTTAACCCCCACTTCTCCCTCTTACTAACCTTCCTGAGCATCTTAGTGGATCAGGCATGGTGGTGTAGTTATGCTGCACTGTGTGCATGTAGTAATGTAGGGAGAAACTACCACCAATAACGTAGTCACCATCCATTGAGAAAGCAGGTAGACGAGTGGTACCCTGGAGCTTACATTTCACAGATGAGGCCTCAGTGCTACACCCAACACCAGTCCTATCCTCTGTAAGCCCAGCCCTTTGTTTCACACCATCACCAGAACCATTAAAGACAAGAACTGAGTTCAGCTCAAACAAACCCAACGACAGGATCAGGCCAATAACGAGAGCTGAGATCTCCATCCCTCAACTGTCCTCAAGTGGGCATACTGTGTTTGTACTGGTTTATATAGATTTTCAGACAATGCTTCCCTCCTACTGTAAGTCAGCTTACTGTACGTCAGGGAGGTGATGCTCTTACCCAGTGGTCTTTGATTAACTCTTGTACGAGTCTTTTTTGTGAACTATGTGTGAGATATAATCTGCACCAAGTGCCCATGTCTCTTTTCTCTTTTTAAAAGTTACCATCGTAAACACTAAATATATTCTTAATTAAGTCATATACCCATAAACCATTTTTGCTGTGTCTAACTCATATTAAAGTTAAGCCAAACATATGTATACCATTAATGAGTTTTTTGTTAAATTGCATATTAAATAATGCCGAGATAGAAATATTAATAAAGAAGCACGGAGTTTATTAAAAAGAAAGAAATACTTATTTATAGTATCAACTTTTACTTTACTGATTCACTTTCTTCTTTATTTCAATATTTTTTTTAAAAAGATTATTTATAAATATAAAAGTACTTTCACAAATTGACATTAAAATTAATAAAATAATTAACATGGTGAAGACTGAATGCACATCATGACCTTTATACTAAAAGTTGCTTTTGGAGCATTAATGTAGTTTTTTGTCTTCATTTTATCCGTACTCAAAACACAGAGTGAGTGAATAGTTCTAACATTGAACACAGATTGGAGCATTAATTTAATTAATACAGTTATTTGACTATGTCAACGTGTTGGAGTAAGAGCATGTCTGGTGTGCTTAGATTCTGAATTTGATTAATTGAAACAGATTTAATATGGACAATGCTGCTATGTCCATTATGCTAGTGAATATATATGTCAAACTACCAACTAAATGGTTTATTTTTAGCCAACAGCACACATGTGTAACAAGTTCGTCCTCTATGCTCTCTGTCTCTTAGGTATTTTTATTAAACTTCCCTTCAATTGCCATCTTGGCAAATATCTCCACAGCCACAGTCAATTTACCAGGAGAACTGACATATGCTGGGATAAAGGTGACCCAGACTGCACAGAATATCAGCATGCTGAAGTGATCAGTTTGGCTTCATTAAAATTATCAGGTAGTTTTCGGGCTAGGACAGCTAACACAAAGCAAAAGACAGCCAGCAGACCGATGTACCCGAGGACAGCCCAGAACCCAATAGCTGAGCCTAATGCACACTCCAGGATGATTCTCTCCTTGTACGTGGTTAGGTTTTTCCTTGGAAAAGAAGGACTAAGAACCAACGAAACACTACATATTATAACTTGAATGAAAGTGAAAGACACTACAGTCATTCTTTGCTGTGGAAGACCAAACCATTTCATGACATTAGGACCTGGGAGAGTGGCTTTGAATGCCATTAACACAACTATTGTTTTTCCAAGAACACAAGACATACAGAGGACAAAGGTGATCCCAAACGCTGTGTGGCGCAGCATGCAGGACCACTCAGAGGGCGCTCCAATGAAAGTTAATGAGCATAAGAAACAGAGAGTCAGAGAGAAGAGCAGCAGAAAGCTCAGCTCAGAGTTGTTGGCTCTGACAATCGGGGATATCCTGTGACGGTGGAACACAGCCGCTGTTATAATGGCAAGACAGGCACCACCAACTGAGAATGCAGCCAGGATGATTCCTAGGGCCTCATTGAAGGAAAGAAACTCAACAGGCTTAGGGAGACAAGTGTCTCTCTTTGCATTATGCCAAAATTCCTTGGGGCAAGGGAAACAATCAACGTAATCTGAAAAAAATAAATAAATGGCTTTTAGCAGTCGTAATCGATTATTGATGTTGTGAAGTAGATATGCATTTGGAGAAACAATACCTGTAGCATTGCTGATCTCCCCCTCAGGATACGGTATACAATCATAACAGCAGATGGGTTTTCCTTTTGCAGCACTTTACGAGATCCTTCAGGACAGCTGTCAGTGCACACTGACACAGGCACCTGGCAGATAGATACAAATTAACTCAAACATATTCAGGTGTGCTTCAAAGCTCTGAGGATTAAAGGATAGGTTCAGATTATTTTGAAGTTGGTCTAAAAAAAATACTTGCATTTCAATATGTGTACATGTGTTCTGTCGATGCAATTGCTGGTGGAAAAAATTCAAAATGAGGCTCAGAAGTCTTGATTGGACAAAGCAAGCAGTTATCTTCCAACGTTACAGTCTTTTTGTACAAAGTCCTGTTTTTTGTTTCTGTTCCTGCGCTACAACTCAGTAAGGGAACATTTTTGTTTAAACTAAAAAGTGGGTTGTCAGACTGAAAATGCTGTAACTTGTATAAAAGGTAATAAATAAAAGGCAAAGGCTCAGAGATGGACCTTTGAGTAGCAACTTGGAAACATGACATGAATGTGGTTTCAACTCTGCTCCATTTTACAAGATTAAATTACATGAAGATTGATTTCACACTTGGTGTCGAGTAGAATTTCTCTAACATAACTTGGTCCTTTGAGCCGGATCTCAAGACCTCGTCCTCCCTCCAGATTTGGACCTGATACCGTGCACGGGGAGTCTGGGACTCTCTGCTGAAAGTCCTCTGCCCCATTCTCAGTCGAGAGTTGTTTGGTACATTGAGAGGTCAGGATCTGCTGGAGAGAGAGGACGAGTGACGAGACCCATTTTCTTTATGAAAACCGCACCAGTGGAAATCTATTCAGGTAAGAAGATCTTTTTTATCGTACAAGTCCGAGGGATGTTAAAGCTTCAGTTCAGGGAACTGAAATGAGTCAGAAAGGTTCAGGTAGTAACCTTGGTTCAGGGAAGCTAAAACAGTCCTAAGTAAGACTCTTAAACAACTTGTAGCGGAAAGGGAAACATCAAATGCACAGAATAGCCCTTTCCACTCTGACAGCAAAAGAAGGTGGAGCCAAGGAGGAGATAAAGCAGACACACCTGTGAAAAGGGGGGAAGGGGAAGAACAATCAACTCACAAAGGCAGCAGGGAAGGGAAGAGAGGAGAGAGAAGTGAGAAGTGAGAAGTGAGAAGTGAATGTGGTTACAGGAAGCAAAGTTGACATAATATTCAGTTTCTGGACACCTTAAGCTTTAAACTAAAATAGTTGAAGTATCTCTCAACTGGAGCAGCGAGGTAAAAGAGCCGGCTGAGTTTATCGACTGGGTGGACAACAAGGCAGAGAGGAGCGTGGATCCCGGGAGCAGACGGTTTCAGGGGAAACCTGTTCACCAACGGCCTGACCCTGCTTGGATGCCACGATGGAACTCCTTTCCTTCATTGGGCCATCCAGCTAAGTCTCTTCCACTGCACACTCTCCAGGCTTCTCCTTTCTTTTCCCCAAACACACACACCCCCAATAAACCAAACTGGACTTAACTGCCAATCAACAGAATTGAAGTTCAAACATTGAATTGAACTGTATTCATCTGGATTGAAAGGACTCACAAGCCCCTCCCTTCCCAACACACTCACACACTCCTGCACACTTACACTTCCCCTCGGAGCCAAGACACTTAGCATTTCTCTGGAGTCATCAATTAGTTAATTACTTTGATTAAGGACTTTTGATTTACATATCTGGACTCTGTATTTGTGTTTCTTTTAGTTTATGGACATTGTGTGTAGGATTGTATTGGGTATAAACCATACCTTTTTGATTTGATCATTTATATTAAGACAAGTGAGTAAAAAGTGGATGAAGATTATTGTTTTGTGTATTTTGTGCCTTTTGTAGCGGGGTTAGCAGGCTATCCGGGCTAATCCTCCAATTGTTTTACGTAGAAATCTCTAAATATGACTAGAAGTGCTATGGTTCTCCTGTCTGGTGCCCAACTACCTTTAGTCTTTGGAAGGGAAACCTACGCTACAAACTTATGTGCACGGATTTAGTTCAGGAAACTAAATAGTGATGGGAAAATATGTATGTGACTAATAGAAAATTATATGAGAGTCTATTAATTAAGGACTTTGTTAATAAGATGTGCGTGTGTAACTGTTGGACCTTGAAACTAGAAACCTGTGTTCTGGTGATTTTTTGAAATGTGAGATAACAGTGTCCTCTGTCTAGATGTTTGTTTGGGGCAAGATACGTTCAAAGATCAAAGGACAATACCGTTGATTATATCTCGAAAGCTGTATAAAGTGTGTTGTGACCTGTAGACTGTTGAGACATTTGCTACAGACTGCAGATCGTGCAGTTGTTGTGAATCTCTCCCTTGCAAGAATAAAAGAGGACAAAGACAAACTTGATTTTCTAAAGACTTTATCCATTTCTTAACTTCGGCTTCTTCTCCTGATTTAACGTACAAATCTTCCACAACAGTGGTTAAGGTGGTAAACCTTGGTTCTGGGAACCTAAAAACAACCCTAGATAAATAAATATATAAGTGCCAAAAAATTAAACTAGTTAGTAATGGGATCTACATGTAGCAAAAATAGTGACATAAATACAAACAACTAGAGATGATTTATATACCAAGTCATATTGTGACTTTAGAAAACTAAAAAGATTGAATGAAGACAGACCAAACTGACTGATGACTGACTGTGTGAAAGCATTGACATTGATGTCGCAGTGTGTTCTATGATTGTAGTGCTTGTTGTATTCGTCACCTGTGTGGTAATAGTAAATTGATTGGTTTGGAAGCCAAACTCAGTAAATGCATTTTACTCAGGTTTTAATGTTGAAGTAGATTCTGTTGGCTGGCTTGGTTTTTGTTCACCCTGTCCGTATACATCTTGAGCTATATTGTACCTGTCATGTTATCACCTAGACAGTCGAGTAGTTTTCCCTGTGTTTCCTCCGTTTCCCTGTCTTTTTGTCTCTTGTGTGTTTTACTATGTCAGTCTGGTCTGTCTGTCGGTAAGGAGGTGTGGCCATCTCCCCCTCCCTCTCCTGGGCGGTGGTTGCTGGAGCAGCTGCTACCAATCACCCATCAAGGCACACTCTGCAGTATATCAACCCTGGTCTTCCTGCCATTCATCGCCAGATTGTTTCATCGCCACAGTGGTAGTTAAGCATTCAGGCCCTTATCTTACTGGTTAGCTGTTGACCCTGTACCTGCTCACGTTGTACCCTTTTTGCCCTAGTTTTGGAACACCTACCTGCCAGCTTCCAAGTGTCTGTTAAATCACAAAACAATTTCTTATGGAACAAAATTCTCACTGAGTGTGAAGAAGTTAAAAAGATGGAAAGATGAGTAAGAATGGAAAAAAGGAAGAGAGAGAAATATTGATAGAGCAAAGATGTGGTTGGATGAGGCGCAAGACTGGTATGAAAAGAGAGAAACAGAGAAAGCAACAGGAAAAGAGGGAGCATTAAAAGAAATGTGAACATTAAGAACAAATAACTTTGTGTCCACATGTGAATTTTCTGAGTCAGGACGATAATAAAATAATCAGACAAAGACTACAGCCAGAGCCCGGTTCAGAACCTCTCCCTCCTCACTATCCTTCCTCCTCAGCCACAACAAAATTTGCACAGCTCCTATCCCTCCTCTGCCGACCTCCATCCCACTCCTGCCCGTGCCTCGGTGTCCACATCAGTCCGGAGACTCCAGGCGGTCTCCTCGGACACTGGCCTGCCTTGTGGAAAACCGCACACAACAGAACAGGTAATATGTATGGAATATCATATGACCATATAAATCCCAGTGTTGATAATTTTCCTTTCATTCAATTACAGTTTATCAAAAAACACTGAGTAGACTGGCAAATGTGTGCCCTAGCAGAAACTAAAGCATACGCTTCACATGCAGCAAAGGTGCACAGAGCCAACGGCAAAAGAAAAACAAAATGCAGAAGTCTATTTTGTTGATGATCATGTGTATTTCTGAGGAGGAGGAGGAGGAGGAGGTCGCACCTACTCCCACAGATAACTCAGGTCATGTACACACACAGACTGAATATGAGTTGGACGAGACAGAAATATTAGAACAAATAGAGATATGATTAATTGCTGGAAGAAAAGCTGTTTGTAACCTTAAAGGTAAAAGGATGTGAAGTTACTTTTTTGTGTTATTCCGGAGCATGCAAATCAGTAATATTGGCAGGGGAAGATGGAAAGCTAATGAAACAATCACCAAATACCAGAATGATCAGATCTGCTAATGAGGCAAGTGCAAACAGAATATCTCTCCTTGACATTTGTAATTACAGATTCAAAAACAGGACTAAAAACAAAACTGTTTGTTATCTAAAAACTGTCCAGTAAATCTTTTAGTCAGAGACCGCATGTCAGTGTTGGGACTAGGCGTAGTTCCTACACCAAAAGGCATGAAGGTAGTTAGAAAAAAGCCCAGCGGTTGGTTGTTTCGTTCAAGAAGGCATGGGAGAACCAAACTATATTCATAGTTTAGATCTAACTACAGGAGGGCCACAGTCTATTGCACAATAACTAAAAAGAAAGACTGACAAGGTGGACCCACCCACTGCCCACAAACAAGAACCTGGAGATATGTGGGGCCACGGCAAGACCTGGATTCACAATGTACGGCCTCTAATAAAAGAGCTTGCAGTTTATAAAAGGTACATGTGGCAGTAAGTGTCTTATCGAGACCAAGGATTACACCAAAAGTACAACATTTATTAACACAAGAAACATTTCCACAGGGTATTAAAATACAGGACGTCCATCACATCTAATAAGTTAAAAAGGGTAACTAAATGAACTAACCAGTAGCGGGCCGTCAGGGCCAGCAAGGCCTTCTCTGGTGGCCTAAACATCATCAGAATATAAATTTAATTTTTATATATTTTTTCCACAAATATGTGTTAAATTATTCCCCATAGTCTATTCTCTTCATTTCATAGGTTTTCTCTTGGTTGCGCTGCTTCCAGCCTCAGGTGGAGAGCGTAGGGCTGGCCTTTACGTTAGAGCTTTTATCCAATCATATTTCAGCCGTCATGTGTTGCTAGGGTCCAAGAAATCTGGCCTTAGGCCTTCAGAATCAACAGTGCTGGCGTCTGTAGCTTAAAGTTAACGGAATCTAAACTGAGGTGTTAACCAATCAGATTTTCGAGTTGGCGTTACCGTGGCCAGCATGCAGGCGTACAATGACGTCAGCACGGGCACGTCTTTTGATTGGATGTGCACTGGTGACAGGCAGAGCTAGCAACCTGAACCTGATCCTGAATGAGCTCATGTTAATTTGTGTAGAAGCGTTGTTTTTGTTTTATTTTTTAACTCACAATGGCTGATGGAGGAGAAGAGATAGATTTGGTCGCAGAAATACAAACAACGCTATTTTCAAGACGGACTACGCAATGTTAAGGTGATGCAACGCCTAGTTATAATGCGTTTCTGTCTAAATGTATAGTTTCTAGAGCCATGGCGTCATAATGATGGTATTAAGAGGTGGATTCATTCAGGGAGGACTGTGTAGGACATCACTGAAGGCCTAGGTGTGAAATGCACGGCCCGCTAATGGAACTAACTAACATAAAACCATGCAAAATAGAACCAACCAACATAAATACAACTAAATTAGTAACTTAAACAAAACAGCAGTGGCAGTCAACGTCTCTAGCCTGCTCACTGCACAACCCACATCCAGAAAGCTTGACGGGGAAGTGGGAATCTCTGGAGCTGGACCTAGGGTAAAATAAGACAAAAGGGTGAAACCCACGGCAAATATGTCTCAACTTAGGAAGCTAAAGTCCATACCTACCAAAGCCTGGGGGTCAGAGAGCGAGAAAGACGCAGCTCATGGTGTGGCTTATATATGTTGGCCCAAACAAATTGGCAACCAGGAAGTAGGAGGGGCTAAGGCCTACCCAGCCCTACCGTAGCCCAGGAGGAACATTTCATTAGACGGCTACATTCGCATTACACAATGTATTATTGTTACTCAGGACAGGATACAAAATATGAGAGTAAAATCTTTAAAACAGCAAAATTAAGTGACACCTAGAGCACCATTAGTGCCAGATATGATAAACCTATGGCAACACACGATACGCTTAGCTGGACTTCAGAGGAAGAGAAAGCTTTCATATTGGTGAAGAAAATGCGAACAAGTTCATCTGTATTAGACTTGTCAAATTACATAGACACCTTTTTTATAGATGTGTGGCTCTTTTGAGCCATGGGTTGGACCATGTCTCAACAGGAGGGATGGTATCTATGATAAATGGAGTATTTAAAGCATACGGCTTCACAAACTACTAACATTTTTTGTCTAGCATGGTTCACACTTCGTTAACAAGGTGATAAAGCATCTAGCTGGTGTTTTTATGGAATGAATATGAAGTATCACTGCTCATATCACCCACAATCAGCAGGGTTGATTGAACAAACGAATGGTGCAATAAAATATGAACAAAAGAATGATGGATGAGACAGGAAAAAACTGGATACAATGTTTGGCTGCGGTAATGTTTAGTGTGCACATATTTACTAGCAGTAGAGGACTCTTGACTTTTGAGCTATTGTATGGCAGTCCTTACTATCTTACCGAGCTTAGACCGTTTGTTAGACAGGATGAGCACATGGGAGAAAACACCGCAGAATATATGGCAAGAATGTTACAAAGAAAAGATATTGCTTATTCTGTTATTCCCTCCACTCAGGTTGGGCCTGATGCAGTCCTGATGGTGAAATCAGGAGATTGGGTCCTGATTAAGGTTATAAAGCGAAAGACCTGGCATGCACCAAGGTGGGGAGGGCCATTCAAACTACTCCCGAGCACACTAACCGCTGTCTGCATAACAGAGAGATCATCCTGGATTCATCTCACCCACTGTAAAAAAAAACGTTGTTTTGACTGCATCACTGATAACTCCTAAACAGACACCCACTTCCTCTGTGGTGCAGCCTAGTTACAAAGGGAAGTGAACCACTAGGGGCGCCTGCCTCAAACCAGTGAAGAAACCATCAACACCCAAGGGCTTAGAGAGTGTCTGGGAAGGGAGCTCAGTGTCGGGTTTGAAAGTAGAAATTGGTTAACAACTAGATATGGCGCCACCTAGGCCATGGCACCCATTTAGACATCCAGGGTTATGTGGCCTGAGAGGAACTTTATGTTTCTTGACTTTTCGCAGCCTTAATGATAGTTGGTCTTATATTATGATGGGAAGCTCGGCAGATAAAATTGACAAATACAACACCTAGTCCGGCCCCAACTAGGCCCTCTACAGAGGGCCCTCAACACTGTGTCAAGAGAAGGATCTTTAAAATGACTGTTTAAACAAACCTTGACAAGATGACAGGATTTACTGATAAGAATGTGTGGCTGGAATGGATGATGTATTCTGCTGATAAAACGCACTTGTCTAACTGTGTAGCTTGTGCCCCATCCAGACCAATGCTGGGAACAATTCCGTTCCGATTAGCACCATATACTGATCCTACAGGCTTCAGATGTGCTTTACAGTTGTTTTCTTCTCCTCAACCATCTGGCAACAATAATTGTACGACCTTACACTATTTGTTGCCACCTGCTCAAACCAGTGCTGACCCAATACCACCTTATTTCTCTCCCTAAGCAGAAAATTGTACTTGTTTCACGAGGTACTATGCTGAGGGGACTCCTGTGGGAACTCTGCAATGAGACGTTTAATATAACACACAGACGACTGATGGGTACGAGAAATCTAGGTTTGAGCACCAGACTACACCCAGAGCTGAGACCTGGTGGTTCTGTGGAGCATCAGAAAGCTTCAGTCCGTTTGTCTATATTGAGGCCATTGGAGTTCCCATCGGAGTGCCAGATGAGTATAAGGCTAGAAAGCAAATTGGTGGAGGTGTAGTTATCAGTACTGTTCGGGTGGGTAGCAATAAACAACAATATCGACGAGATAAATTACATCTACTATAACCAACAAAGAGTTATCAATTATACCGGAGAAGGAAGGGGTCTGCAAAATCTTTGGCTCATATTGTTGCACTTTCATACCTAACAATACTGCACCGGATGGATCAGTAACTTGAGCATTGCAGGGACTAACTTCACTTTCCGAGGAGCTGGCCGAGAATGCTGGGATTGATGACCCTTTCGGTAGAATGCTGAAATCATGGTTCGATGGCGAGGCCATCGTGGCCCTGTTTGAACAGAGTGCTAAAACTGGACTGTGACGCAATGATGACACAGCATGTGCTAGAAGCATTTACATTATTGTTGCAGCTATAAAATATATTTACCCTGTACTCTTGTTTTATGCTTACCCTTATTCATGGTTATACTCTTTATATTATTTTTAACTAGTGGTTATACTTTGTATAAACAGGTGGGTTATGTTGGAAAAATAATGGTTTCTGTAAGGTTGTGGCCTTACAGGTCACAGAATGTTTGGATTAAAATAAAAAATTATAATAGAAACATTTCGAAGCCCAAAGAGTAACATCCTCTTAGCCCCCACTTCTCCCTCTTACTAACTAAGCATGATCAGGCAAGGTGGTGTAGTTATGCTTCACTCTGTGCATGGAGTAATGTAGAGAGTATTTCAAGCGACAGTGATGTTGGAGTGATGATGAAGGAATCTCCGCGGACACTGTTCTTGCTGGTATAATGAAGTTTATTACAAACAAGCAACATATGTCAAGACGGGCGACATGTACACCCGGAGAGTCCCAAAGTCGAACAGAACTCTAACCGTCGGGGCTCTCCCGATCACTTATAAATGGATGTTGTTTACGCCCCAGACTTGAGTATATAATGACGTCATAAACAGGGCCCCGAATGAAAGACATGTTTCGGACATAGGCACAGCCACTCCTCCATCCTCCAGGTCAAGGAGCATTCCCCAGCGGGGGTACCTAACGAGTACCCCATGTGTAACAACATCAATGGATCCGACATTCCAAAGTCACAGGCCCCTTCACATATGCTATCTTCATGCATTACAGGCAAAATATACTACAAGAGAAACTACCACCAATAACAGTCACCATCCATTGAGAATGCAGGTAGACGAGTGGTACCCTTGAGCTTACATTTCACAGATTTGGCCTCAGTGCTCACCCCAACACCAGTCCTATCCTCGGTAAGCTCTGCTCTTTGTTTCACACCATCCCCAGAACCATTAAACACAAGAGCTGAGTTCAGCTCAAACAAACCCAATGACAGGATCAGGCCAATAAAGAGAGCCGAGATCTCCATCCCTCAACTGTCCTCAAGTGGGCATACTGTGTTTTTACTGGTTTGTATAGATTATCAGACAATGCTTCCCTCCTACTGTACGTCAGCTTACTGTACGTGGGGGTGATGATGCTCTTACCCAGTGGTCTTTGACTAAGTTTTGTACAAGTATTTTTTTTGTGAGCTGTGTGTGCAATATAATCTGCACCAAGTGCCCATGTCTCTTTTCTCTTTTTAAAATGTACCATTGTAAACACTAAATACATTCTTAATTAAGTCATATACCCTTACACCTTTTTTGATGTGTTTCATTCATGTTAAAGTTAAGCCAAACATATGTACGCCATTACAGATTTCTTTGTTTGGTTAAATTGCATATTAAATAATGCCAACACAGACATTTTAATAAAGAAGCACTGAGTTTATTAAAGAGAAAGAAATACATATTTATAGTATCAACATTTACTTTATTATTACTTTCTTCTATATTTCAATATTTTTTAAAAAATATTTAAAATATAAAAGTACTTTCACAAAATGACATTAAAATAATTAACATGGTGAAGACTGAATATGCACATCATGACCTTTATACTAAATGTTGCTGTTGTAGCAATAACGTTTTTTTGTCTTTATTGAATCCTTACTGATAACAGTGAGTGAATACATGCAGTTCTGACATTGAACACAGATTGGAGCATTAATTTATGAAGTGCACATAGGTAAGCTACAGGTGATGACAATCAGGTGTATCGAACAGTTATTTGACCATGTCAACGTGTTGGAGTCAGAGCATGTCTGGCATAATTGGATTCTGAATTGTATGAATTGAAACAGAGATTTAATATGGGCAATGCTGCTATTTACATTATGCCAGTAAGCATATATGTCTAAATACCAACTAAACATTGGTTTATTTTTAGCCAAGAGCACACAAAATTCTCCATATTTGCCCTCTGTGTCTTAGGTTCTTATATTAAAAGTATTTTCAATTGCCACCATAGATTTTTCCAAACATCAGATGTTTTAAGATTGACCTTTATTCATTAAATGTTTCTTGGTGTTTTTCTCTGGCTTAAACAATATAATGAAACACTTTGGAGCAAATATACACAATATGAGTCCAAAACTGGAGGCAAGAATGGCAAATATCTCCACAGCCACAGTCAATTTACCAGGAGAACTGACATATGCTGGGATAAAGGTGACCCAGACTGCACAGAATATCAGCATGCTGAAGGTGATAAGCTTGGCTTCATTAAAATGATCAGGTAGTTTCCGGGCTAGGACAGCTAAAACAAAGCAAAAGACAGCCAGCAGACCGATGTACCCGAGCACAACCCAGAACCCAATAGCTGAGCCTAATGCACACTCCAGGATGATTCTCTCCTTGTACGTGGTTAGGTTTTTCCTTGGGAAAGGAGGACTAAGAACCAACCAAAGAGTACATATTATAACTTGAATGAAAGTGAAAGACACTACAGTCATTCTTTGCTGTGGAGGACCAAACCATTTCATAACATTAGGACCTGGGAGAGTGGCTTTGAATGCCATTAACACAACTATTGTTTTTCCAAGAACACAGGACATACAGAGGACGAAGGTGATCCCAAACGCCGTGTGGCGCAGCATGCAGGACCACTCAGAGGGTGCTCCAATGAAAGTTAATGAGCATAAGAAACAGAGAGTCAAAGAGAAGAGCAGCAAGAAGCTCAGCTCAGAGTTGTTGGCTCTGACAATCGGGGATGTCCTGTGACGGTGGAACACAGCCGCCGTTATAATTGCAAGACAGGCACCACCAACTGAAAATGCAGCCAGGATGACTCCTAAGGCCTCGTTGAAGGAAAGAAACTCTACAGGCTTGGGGAGACAAGTGTCTCTCTTTGCATTAGGCCAAAATTCCTTGAGGCAAGGGAAACAATCAGGGGAATCTGCAACAAAAAATGGCTTTTAGCAATCGTCGATTATTGATGTTGTGTAGTAGATATGCATTTGGAGAAACAATACCTGTAGCATTGCTGATCTCCCCCTCAGGACACGGTATACAATCATAACAGCAGATGGGTTTTCCTTTCTGCAGCACTTTACGAGTTCCTTCAGGACAGCTGTCAGTGCACACTGACACAGGCACCTGGCAGATAGATACAAATAAACTAAAAAATATTCAGGTGTGCTTCAAAGCTCTGAGGATTAAAGGATAGGTTAAGATTATTTTCAAATCGGTCTAAACACAATAATAGCATGTCAATATGTGTACATGTGTTCTGTAATTGGAACTGCTGGTGGAAACAAATCCACAGTTGTGTGAAAAATGTATTCTAAAGTTCAGCTGAAGCCAAAAAGAGGCTTCAGCAGTCTGCATTGGACAAAACAAGCAGTTATCTTACAAAGTTAGTCTTTTTGTACAAAGTCCTGTTTTTTTGTTTCTATTCCTGCGTCACAACTCATTTAGGGAACATTTCTGTTGAAACTATTAAGTGGGATGTCAGACTGAAAATCCTGTAACTTCAGAACAGATCTCTTCACATCCTGTATGGACTGGAGGAACAGGGACCAAAAACACGTATCACCAAATTTGAAATTGGAATATCTTATAATATGAATTTTGGGTTCCCTACTTGTGAGCCACCTTCAAACCAGGTGATGTTCCTATTGATACGGAATTCCTGGCCCACCGGCAGTGATGCATCGTAGTGCCCCACTGTCACCAACTCAATGCTCCCACTCTCACTTTTTTGCCAGTTAATCAGCTCGTATGTGGCCACAGGATCCCCGTTGGAGTCAAATGACACATCATAACCATTTTGGGAAAACTTAACTTTCTTCAACTGAGTGAGAACCTGTAATGATGAATTAATGGAAGACAGAGAGGGAGAGAATTGAAACTATGTATAATAAAATGAATATTTAATTTAGTAAAAGGTACTGTATAGCAAAAAAAAGGGACATTGGGGTTTTGACATATTTGTTTTTACTGACCTGTTTGGACTCTATGCTGGTGAGTTTGTCACATTGAATTACAGAATTTGTTTCCTGACACACTGCATTATGAATTGCATGTGCTATTGCATAAACAGCCTTGTACACAATGTTAGTAATTCGGAGCTGAGATGTGTCAGTATACGGGCTCTGGATCGTCTCTATGTCTTCAGTTCCATCACACGCATTCTTTTCTGTGACTGCTGCTAAAAACACACAAAGACACAGGAAGGTTTTTTTTAGCCTTAAAATCACATCATTCTTTCAGTCTTAAAAGCTCTTGTATCTATATTCTTCTAATTCAGTCATGAAATGTGTATTTTCCATGACCATTCAAAACACTTTTTTGCTAACATGTCTTCATCTGTTTTTTGTTGTTTTAATATGCAGTTTCAGTTTGTATATGTCCCTTACATTTTGGTATTTTTTGGCTATTTTTAACTTTGTCTATATTAGTTCATGTTGTCAGGAAAATAAATAATTTTCCTTGAGTAGATACTGACTTGACCTGTTTAAATGTCTTTCAAACGAATAAATGTGCTATAAATCCACGTCAAAATAACAGTATATTTGTTCCAACGTACATATTTACATATTACTGATACATACTAGTGAGTAAAATTGTATGTACTTCAATTAGCTTGATGGCCTAAAGACTGTCTATATAGTGTGTGCTTGTGTTCAGGACTTCAGGGTTGACATCTCCTCCAAGACAGAAAAGTCCCTTAACTTGACCTGAAAGATCCTCATATCAAGTGAGATTATTCACAGGGATGCACCTTATTTCTGCTTCATGTCTTTTTTCAATAACAATAGATTTCCCTTTCAATCACTCAGGGTTTGGGTTGTAAAATAAAATACTTCTCCAGTCATGCAGAATAAAAGTACAAAGCACATACAAGACCCAACTGTGAGTGTCAGTTATGTTAAAGATCAGCCAAACTTTCTCACCTTTTCCCAGCTTGCAGTTGAATTCATCCTCCCAGAACTCAGTAAGCACTGGAGAGGCAGCCACTTTAGAGGGAGAGAGATCCAGCAGGAAGTCTCTCAGACCTGGGATGACAGATCGCTCAACGCCAAATCCGATAGCTCCAGCACAGAAACTGAAGCTCAGCATATCTGGGTCAGTTACCCAGGCCTCGCTGCCTATCCACTGGCGAGGTGGAGAGGGCTTGAGCGACAGCTCCTCCAGCAGAATCCTGAAGTCTTCAGTGGCTGTAAATGACACAATAACCATAGCTGTCGACCTGGAGAGAAATAAAAGTGCATTGTATTATACCAATATCAACTAAATATATTACAAATTATTTGTATATGTATGTAGATAGTTTAAACAGTTTTTGGTCCGACTCAAATTGCCTCTAAGGTGAGAAAATACTCTTCTATCTCATACTTTACAAAACATTGTTGTAGATGTGTGAGCAGAAGATCAGTGTGAGCACAGGGAACATAAGCACATAATCAGTGAATGTAAAAACCTGCGGATAATGTCAGCTACTCTCTGGATCCTGCTAAGTGGGTGGTACTTATAGAAAGATTCGGAATATTCCACACAGATCCCCTCTTTGTGTGCCGCGTCCATGAAAGACGCCATGCCATTGTTTCCATAATCCGAATCCGATCGGATAGCACCTATCCAAGTCCAACCTAAGTGTTTTACCAGCTTTGCCAGCGCGTCAGCCTGGAAGTGGTCACTCGGGATTGTTCTGAAGAAATTCGGATACTGCTGTTTATCGGACAGGCATGCACAGGTGGCAAAGTAACTAACCTAAATGAACACAACAGTGTAATTATTGAACAGGAAGGACACAAAATAGCACTGTCTATTAAACGGATAGTTTTCAGAAATTAAATATATTTACTTGAGGAATGTTGAAGGGCCCGATGACGCGAGACATGCTAATTGATCGCGTGGACCCAGACTCACCAACAATGGCCATCACTTTACCAGATTGCGAACAATTGTCGCCGGTATAAAACACCGGGTCCAGGCCGCTTGAAAGCTGGAATGCCAGATGCACCGTTACAGCCACAGAGCCGCACGAGTCATAGATCTGATAACCGAGTTTGATGCCCGGCAGCAGCTCCGTGCTGTTGTTAATCTCCTCGATGGCGAAGATCATTGCGCGTGAGAAGCGCAGTTCACGGGACTTAATGCTGTACACAGACACACACACAGTTCAGTTACTTTATAAACATGGCCTTCATGTGAAGACAGTTCTTATTTTTAACAGAAATACACAATACGGGAGAAGTGAACACCAAAAATCACAACACAGAATTAGATCCTAATCCAACATGCACAATAATCTTAATTCACAGAATAACAATAGATAGCTATTTTAAACTATATTTTTTGTTTTCATAATGTTTCAATGCAATACAAAAAATACAATACAATACAATAGAAAAAAATCTACTACAATTCTCTCCTATTTTGAGAATATAATACGTAAATGTATTATATGCCCAAAAACAAATGCTTTGAAATACAAACTAAAAATATAACATTTACATGCCCACAGAGTAACATCCTCTTAGAACCCACTTCTCCCTCTTACTAACCTTCCTGAGCATCTCAGTGGATCAGGCATGGTGGTGTAGTTATGCTGCACTGTGTGCATGTAGTAATGTATGGAAAAACTACCACCAATAATGTAGTCACCATCCATTGAGAAAGCAGGTAGACGAGTGGTACCCTTGAGCTTACATTTCACAGATTTGGCCTCAGTGCTCACCCCAACACCAGTCCTATCCTCGGTAAGCTCTGCTCTTTGTTTCACACCATCCCCAGAACCATTAAACACAAGAGCTGAGTTCAGCTCAAACAAACCCAATGACAGGATCAGGCCAATAAAGAGAGCCGAGATCTCCATCCCTCAACTGTCCTCAAGTGGGCATACTGTGTTTTTACTGGTTTATATAGATTATCAGACAATGCTTCACTCCTACTGTACGTCAGGGAGGTGATGCTCTTACCCAGTGGTGTTTGATTAACTCTTGTACAAGTTATTTCTGTGAACTGTGTGTGAGATATAATCTGCACCAAGTTCCCATGTCTCTTTTCTCTTCTTTTAAAGTTACCATTGTAATGTCTAATATCTTCTTAATTAAGTCATAAACCCACAAAGCTTTTTTTCCTGTGATTAGTTCATATTACAGTTAAGCCAAACAAATATACACCACTGGTGAATTTGTTTGGTTAAATTGCATATTAAATCATTTCAACACAGAAATATAAAAAAAGCACTGAGTTTATTAAAGAGAAAGAAATACATATTAATAGTATCAATTTTAACTTTAATTATTCACTTTCTTCTCTACTTATTTCAATATTTTTTGATAAAAGATTATTTATAAATATAAAAGTACTTTCACAAAATTACATTAAAATTAATAAAAAAATGAAAGTAAAATAAATTGAAATATAAATATTTAGATAGACAAAGTGAAGACTGAATGCACATCATGACCTTTATACTAAATGTTGCTGTTGGAGCCATAATGTAGTTTTTTTTCTTCATTGTATCCTTACTGAAAACACAGAGTGATTGAATACATGCAGTTATGATATTAAAACCAGATTGGAGCATTAATTTATGAAGTGAACATAGGTAAACTACAGGTGAAGAGAATCAGGTGTGTAGAACCGTTCCTTGGCTATGTCAACGTGTTGGAGTAAGAGAATGGTTGACATGCTCAAATTCTGAATTTTATTAATTGAAACAGAGATGTATTATGGACAATGCTGCTATTTACATTATGCCAGTGAGCATATATGTCTAACTACCAACTAAATGGTTTATTTTTAGCCAACAACACACATGTGTAACCAGTTCTCCCTCTATGTCCTCTGTGGCTTAGGTATTTTTCTTAAACGTCCCTTCAATTGCCGTCTTACTTTTCTCCAAACTTTATTTTTTAAGATTGACTTTTGTTCATTAAATATTTCTTGGTGTTTTTCTCTGGCCTAAACAATATGATGAAACACTTTGGTACAAATATACACAATATGAGTCCAAAACTGGAGGCTAGAATGGCAAATATTTCAACAGCCACAGTCAATTTACCAGGAGAACTGACATATGCTGGGATAAAGGTGACCCAGACTGCACAGAATATCAGCATGCTGAAGGTGATAAGCTTGGCTTCATTAAAATTATCAGGTAGTTTCCGAGCTAGGACAGCTAACACAAAGCAAAAGACAGCCAGCAGACCGATGTACCCGAGCACAGCCCAGAACCCAATAGCTGAGCCTAATGCACACTCCAGGATGATTCTCTCCTTGTACGTGGTTAGGTTTTTCTTTGGAAAAGGAGGACTAAGAACCAACCAAAGAGTACATATTATAACTTGAATGAAAGTGAAAAACACTACAGTCATTCTTTGCTGTGGAGGACCAAACCATTTCATGACATTACAACCTGGGAGAGTGGCTTTGAATGCCATTAACACAACTATTGTTTTTCCAAGAACACAAGAGATACAGAGGACGAAGGTGATCCCAAACGCTGTGTGGCGCAGCATGCAGGACCACTCAGAGGGCGCTCCAATGAAAGTTAATGAGCATAAGAAACAGAGAGTCAAAGAGAAGAGCAGCAAGAAGCTCAGCTCAGAGTTGTTGGCTCTGACAATCGGGGATGTCCTGTGATGGTGGAACACAGCCGCTGTTATAATGGCAAGACAGGCACCACCAAGTGAGAATGCAGCCAGGATGATTCCTAGGGACTCGTTGAAGGAAAGAAACTCTACAGGCTTGGGGAGACAAGTGTCTCTCTTTGCATTAGGCCAAAATTCCATGGGGCAAGGGAAACAATCAGGGGAATCTGAAAAAATACAACAAAAAATGGCTTTTAGCAGTCGTAGTCGATTATTGATGTTGTGTAGTAGATATGCATTTGGAGAAACAATACCTGTAGCATTGCTGATCTCCCCCTCAGGACATGGTATACAATCATAACAGCAGATGGGTTTTCCTTTCTGTAGCACTTTACGAGTTCCTTCAGGACAGCTGTCAGTGCACACTGACACAGGCACCTGGCACATAGATACAAATAAACTCAAACAAAATCAGGTGTGCTTCAAAGATCTGAGGATTAAAGGATGAATTCAGATTATTTTCAAATCGTCTAAAAACAACAATAGCATGTCAATATGTGTACATATGTTCAGTCAATGCAACTGCTGGTGGAAAAAATCCACAGTTGTGGAAAAAATGCATTCTAAAGTTCAGCGAAAGCAAACATGATGCTTTAGCAGGCTGGATTGGACAAAGCAAGCAGTTATCTTCCAAAGTTACAGTCTTTTTGTACAATCTCCTGTTTTTTGTTTTTATTCCTGCGCCAAAACTCATTTAGGTAACATTTTTGTTTAAACTATTAAGTTTGATGTCTGACTGAAAATGCTGTAACTTGAGAACCGATCTCTTCACAGCCTGTATGGACTGAAGGAAGAAGGACCAAAAACACATATCACCAAATCTGAAAATGGAATATGTTATTATATGAATTTTGGGCTCCCTACTTGTGAGCCACCCTCCACCCAGGTGATGTTCCTATTGATACGGAATTCCTGGCCCACCGGCAGTGATGCATCGTAGTGCCCCACTTTCACCAACTCAATGCTGCCACTCTCACTTTTTTGCCAGTTAATCAGCTCGTATGTGGCCACAGGATCCCCGTTGGAGTCAAATGACACATCATAACCATTTTGGGAAAACTTAACTTTCTTCAACTGAGTAAGAACCTGTGGAAATGAAGTAATGGAAGACAGAAAGGGGAAAAAAAGAAACAATGTATGATAAAATTTATATTTAATTTAGGAAAATGTACAGTATGGCAAAAGAAAATATTTTGACATTTGTTTTTACTGACCTGTTTGGACTCTATTCTGGTGTGTTTGTCACATTGAGTTACAGAATTTGTTTCCTGACACACTGCATTATGAATTGCATGTGCTATTGCATAAACAGCCTTGTACACCATGTTAGTGATTCGGAGCTGAGATGTGTCAGTGTACGGGCTCTGGATCGTTGCTATGTCTTCAGTTCCATCACACACATTCTTGTCTGTGACTGCTGATAAAAACACACAAAGTCACAGGAAGGTGTTTTTTAGCCTTGACAATTATATCATTCTTTCTCATGTATAATGTTCTTTTTTAGTGTTATTTAACATGCAAAACCATACTTAGAAACTCTTGTATCTATATTATTCTAATTCACTCATAAAACGTGTTTATTTTCCATTACATTTCAAAAAGCTTTTTTGCTGATATATCTTCATCTGTTTTTGTATTTACAACCTTGTCCATATCAGAACATGTTGTCAGGATTTTTTTTATTATTTTCCTTGAATTAGATACTGACTTGACCCGTTTAAATGTTTTTCAAACGAATAAATGAGCTATAAATCCACGTCAACATAACAGTATATTTAGACCAACGTACATATTTACTCATTACTGATACAGCAGAGTGCCTTAACTTGACATGAAAGATCATCATATCAAGTTAGATTATTCACAGAGATGCAGCTTATTTCCACTTCATGTCTACTTTCAATAGTAATAGATTTCCCTTTAAATCACTCAGGGATTGGGTTGTAAAAGCAGCTGCTTCTCCAGTCATGCAGAACGAAAACACCCAACACAGATAAGACCCAACTGTGAGTGTCAGTTATGTTAAAGGTCAGCAAAACGTTCTCACCTTTTCCCAGCCTGCAGTTGAATGCATCCTCCCAGAACTCAGTAAGCACTGGAGAGGCAGCCACTTCAGAGGGAGAGAGATCCAGCAGGAAGTCTCTCAGACCTGGGATGACGGATCGCTCAATGCCAAATCCGACTGCTCCAGCACAGAAACTGAACCTCAGCATGTCTGGGTCAGTTACCCAGGCCTCACTGCCTATCCACTGGCGAGGTGGAGAGGGCTTGAGCGACAGCTCTTCCAGCAGAATCCTTAAGTCTTCATTGGATGTAAATGACACAATAATCATAGATGTCGACCTGGAGAGAAATAAAACAGCATTTTATTACACCACTATTAACAAAATATAGTACAAAATATTTGTGTATATGTATGGAGATAGTTTAAACAGTTTTTGGTCTCACTCAATTTGCCTCTAAGGTAAAAAAATATTCTTCAATCTCATTCTTTATAAAACATTGTTGTAGATGTGTGAGCAGAAGATCAGTGTGAGCACAGGGAACATAAGCACATAATCAGTGAATGTAAAAACCTGCGGATAATGTCAGCTACTCTCTGGATCCTGCTACGTGGGTGGTACTGATAGAAAGATTCGGAATATTCCACACAGATCCCCTCTTTTTGTGCTGCGTCCAGGAAAGACGCCATGCCATTGTTTCCATAATCCGAATCCGATCGGATAGCACCTATCCAAGTCCAACCAAAGTGTTTTACCAGCTTTGCTAGTGCGTCAGCCTGGAAGTGGTCACTCGGGATTGTTCTGAAGAAATTTGGGTACTGCTGCTTATCGGACAGGCATGCACAAGTGGCAAAGTGACTAACCTAAATAAACACAACAGTGTAATTATTGAACAAGATGGAAACAAAATAGCACTGTCTATTAAACACATAGTTTTCAGAAATTAAAAAATATTTACTAGAGGTATGTTGAAGGGCCCGATGACGCGTGAAATGCTGATGGATGGCGTGGACCCAGACTCACCAACAATGGCCATCACTTTACCAGATTGAGAACAATTGTCGCCGGTGTAAAACACCGGGTCCAGGCCGCTTGAAAGCTGGAATGCCACATGCACAGCTGCAGGCACAGAGGCGCACGAGTCGTAGATCTGATAACCGAGTTTGATGCCCGGCAGCAGCTCCGTGCTGTTGTTAATCTCCTCAATGGCGAAGATCATTACGCGTGAGAAGCGCAGTTCACGGGATGCAATGCTGTACACAGACACACACACAGTTCAGTAACTGTATAAATATGGCCCTCATATGAGGACAATTCACAAGTTTAACAGAAATACACAATATAGGAGAAGTGAACACCAAAAATCACAACACAGAATTAGATCCTAATTCAACACAATAATCTTAATGCACAGATTAATAATAATTTGCTATTTTAAACTACATTTTTAGTTTTCATAATGTTTTCAATACAATACAAAACATACAATACAATACAATACAAAAAATCTACTACAATTCTCTCCTATTTAGAGAATATAATACGTAATTCTTTTCATGCCCAAACACTAATGCATTAAAATATAAAATAAAAAAACATATAACATATAAACATTTCCATGCCCACAGAGTAAATTCCTCTTATTCCCCACTTCTCCTTCTTACTAACCTTCCTGAGCATCTCAGTGGATCAGGCATGGTGGTGTAGTTATGCTGCACTGTGTGCATGTAGTAATGTATGGAAAAACTACCACCAATAATGTAGTCACCATCCATTGAGAAAGCAGGTAGACGAGTGGTACCCTGGAGCTTACATTTCACAGATTTGGCCTCAGTGCTCACCCCAACACCAGTCCTATCCTCTTTAAACTCAGCTCTTTGTTTTACAACATCCCCAGATCCATTCAAGACAAGAACTGAGTTCAGCTCAAACAAACCCAACGACAGGATCAGGCCAATAAAGAGAGCTGAGTTCTCCATCCCTCAACTGTCCTCAAGTGGGCATACTGTGTTTTTACTGGTTTATATAGATTTTCAGACAATGCTTCACTCCTACTGTACGTCAGCTTACTGTACGTCAGGGAGGTGATGCTCTTACCCAGTGGTCTTTGATTAACTCTTGTACAAGTCATTTCTGTGAACTGTGTGTGAGATATAATCTGCACCAAGTTCCCATGTCTCTTTTCTCTTCTTTTAAAGTTACCATTGTATTGTCTAATATCTTCTTAATTAAGTCATAAACCCATAAAGCTTTTTTTCCTGTGATTAGTTCATATTACAGTTAAGCCAAACAAATATACACCACTAGTGAATTTGTTTGGTTAAATTGCATATTAAATAATTTCAACACAGAAATTAAAAAAAAAAAGCACTGAGTTTATTAAAGAGAAACGAGCGCAGGACACTGTGGCAGTGATGGAATCAAAAAGAACACAACTGAAAGCAGAAGAGAGAGAGAGCTACAGAGACTTAGGAGGGAAATGGCCAAGGAAAAACGGCGATTGGAAGAAGAAGATGAAGAAGAAGGAGGAGAGGAAGAAGAAGAAGAAGTAGATGAAGAAGGAGGAGTAGGAGAAGAAGAAGGAGAAGAGGAAGAAGATGACAGACAAGCAAGTGAAGAAGGAATAAGAGATGGCGAGGGAAGAATCAGGGAGGAGCCACCTACAGAAACGGTAATGTACCAAGCCAGGGGCTACCTGAGCCTGACTCAAAAGACAGCAGCTGAAGCATGCCCAACACATATGCCCAGTTAGAAAAGTTAACAACCCTCCAGTGCAACAATATCCACTACTGATGAAAGGCAACAGTGGTTCAGAGTGTGTACCATGGGGACATAGAGACATGGACGCCCTAGACGCAGCTCTACCACCAGTAAGGGTAGGTGCCGACCCTTGGATTCGACAATTCGAAAAACTCACTGCTGCAGAGAAATTGGGGCTCGGAGACGTGCGTGCTCTACTGTCCAGACTTGAAGGAACAGTGACACTCGACCAAGTAGAGGCTGGAACGAAGACAGCTAACCTACTAGACATTGCTCCTTTCGACCCCCACCGGGGAAAATATTGGAAGGCCCTGAGAAGCATCTGGCCAACTAAACCAAGTATGACAGCACTCACTGGAATGAAGAAAAAAACAGGAGAAGAAATGCACCAGTACCTAAAAAGAGCGGAAACAGACTGGCATACAGCCACTGGAGGGAGACACGATAGCAGTGCGTCCATCACTGTAGTCTGGCGATTCACTGTGCAGAAGGGCCTACCAGAATCAGTGCAAACTGCCCTCGACGGAGTGATGGGATTAAGCAGTATGAAAGACGCTACCTGGAGAGAGCACATCACTCACCATGACCAGAGATACCAGGATGCAGAAAGCGCTGGCCAAGAAGACATGACAAAACTGTCACAACGGCTGTTGAAACACCAAATAGCCGAAGTAGACTCTGAAGCTCATAGAAAGAAACAGGCCAGAAAGCAGATGGCAGTAGTAGAGAACCCAGTACCCCAACAAACCCAATACACCCCGGCAGCAGCACCAGAACCATCATATCAGACTCATCCAATGATCCCCGCTCCTCAAGGGTTTTATGACCTACCTGTAGCGGACCCCATCCAGATGATGGTGAAGCGTACTGATGCTTCTTGAGCCTTTCTTGTTGTTCAACCGTTAGTTTTATTTGATGAACATGAATATATGAATCTCCAGAAATCACCGTAAGAGCTAAGGAACAAATAAAACATAAATGAGCTCTTACGGTGTAAACATTAATTAGATGACAAACAGTTATACATATGGACATTAATCACACTTTTACAAATTTAAACAAGAAAATGAAAATGTCATTAAACAAGGTCAAAACACAAAGCACCTTGTTCCCGTTCCAGCTAAGGCGCTTATCCGTCCAAAAATGAAGTCAAGTTACGAGATTTTGCGGAGACCGGAAGTAGATGCAAATCTCACCGGGAAAGGCTTCAAAATAAAAGACCCGAAACATAAAAAGGCACTTACAAAATAAAGGCTTGCAGAAAATATTTAACGGAACCTTTGGAGGGTCATTTTCACTCCCACCAATCATTAGTAAATAATGAAACTGTATATAATTTACATTAAGCACGAATGATTTTTAACTTAAAATGACCTTCCTTATACAAGTAAGAAGGTGGAAAACCTTTATAAACTGAGTGAGTTCACAAGCCGTTTGGAGAAAGTAGTAGGAACCACAGGGGAGTGAGCAGGTTTAATCAGTCTCCAGCAGCAGGACCAACTTCTGGACTGGTCGCTCAACCTCAGACATCTTGTGGAGACGCTCTCCTGTTTCCCCAAGCTTCTTGTCGTTGAGGCGAACCTTAACTCTCCTCACTAGTCCGTCTTTGTTAGTGGTTTCTGAAACCCTGCCCAATCTCCATTCATGCCTGAGCACGTCCTCTTCTTTCATCATTACAATATCTCCAACTTGCAGATTTCACCTTGGTATATGCCAACGTTGTCTGAGAGCAATGTTGGCGAGGTATTTCTTTCGCCATCGACTCCAGAACTGTTCTGCCAGGTACTGAACATGCCGCCTCCTCTTCTTGCCATACACGTCTTCTCTGACAAACTCACCCGGAGGAGGCAAGGGCTTGACAGATTTCAGAGTCAGAAGATGATTAGGGGTGAGTGGCTCGAGGCTATGAGGATTACTGAGGTTATTAACAGTCAGTGGGCAACTGTTGACGATTGCCATAGGTTCATAGAGAAAAGACCGCGGAGAAGCATCATCACCTTCACTCCCACCGTCTACGATCTGCTCTGCGTCTCCCATTTCGATGACATCTTCCATGAACTTGACATAATGCTCCTTATACCTTTTGTCCCGTTGCAATTTTCCTTTCAAGTGGTTGAGGCGTATCATGGCTGAATCTTTGTTGTCAGGTAAGCTGGGTCTACCTTTGAAGGGCAGAGGCATTTTATAGTGGCCATGTATATTTTTCCGAATGCTCTCATCTAGCTTGTTGAGGAAGGTGGTGTCGTCTTGTGATACTGTTTTGCTCTCTTCACTGCCATCCTTGAAGTCAGATTCTAGAATGTGAATAGCATCTGCAGGCGTTACCAGAGGTAGCTCTTTAATGGTGATTCTGTGACACAGGCGATTTGTGCTCAGCGAGTCATGGCTTTGTGAGGCGTCCTACTATAGACCATCTGAAATCTGTCCGTACAGCATAGGGTTCCTCATCTCCTCCTAGGATGACTTGTCTTGGTGCCATTGCTCTGGAACAATTGTAGCCTAACAGAAGTCCTACTGCACAGTCTTTCAGTGGTTGGATTTCGTCAGCTATTTCTCTGAGGTGACTCCATTGTTTAGCCTTCTCACAAGTGTGAATGTGAGCACGGTTTACAGGTATGCAGTCCTTCGTGTGGGTAACTGGAAGATCAACATAAATGGACGAACTTTATCCTCTTACACGAAGGTTGGAAAACACCCTCACTTGGGAGAATTGTGTTCTTTCTAGTCATAGTGGTCAACTTCAACTTCACTGGATACTTGTCTGCAACTAGACTGTCACTCACTTCTTGGTCGATGAATGTAGTATCGCTTTGAGTGTCGAGTAGAGCGTAGACAAGCTTCTCAACAGTTGGGTTGCGTTTAGATGACACCCATACAGGCATTACCATAGATGTGTAGGATGAGCCCTTGCCTGCTACACTGATTGATTTGTCACTGTTTCTGATGAAGTTCTTTCCTTTCCATAGTTGTAGTCATGGAGGACTGTAGGATGCTTTCCTTTGCAGTTGTCACAGAAGTGACGGTGACAACAGTCTTTTGCACTGTGGCCAGATTTCAGGCATCCGTAGCAAAGTTTCTTCTCCTTTACGTAGTTCCGTCGCTCTACCAACAACATCTCCATGAACTTTGGGCATGCATGAAGTTGATGTGCATTATCTTGACAGAGAATACAGGACGTCTTAACCGTTCTCTGATCCGATTTGGTTTGCGTTGTCTGTAGCTGTGTGAGTGGTGAGAACACTGGCCGTATCTCTCTTTGTGTTTCTGAGATTTCCCTTTTCGGTGTAAAAGTCTGATGAATGAAGAGCATGGAGAGATGTAATTGGATTGCAGGCAATCTCGTGTGACTTGTCGGTTCCAGCGTGAAGCTGCCCAGTCTGGTAGTTTATGGGTGAGCTTCTGGTTTTCCTCACAGTCATTTAATATGTCGAGACCCTTGACATGAGGCATGGCATCTTCACAGGCACTCAGAAAATCTGAGAAGCTTCTTAGTCCTTGAGCATCCTTACTTTGAATCCTTGGCCAATTGGTGAGCTTCTTTCTGAATGCTCTCTGAATGGTGAATGGCTAGCCAAAGCGACAATTTAGCTTGTTCCAGGCATCCTGATAGGCTTCATCATCATTTCGGAAGAAAGTGCCATCTAGCACCTGACGTGCTGGACCACTGACATATTTCTTCAGATAGCAGAGCTTTTCAGCTGGAGTAATTGCCCTTCGGTCGATGAGTGAGGTAAATGCTGCTTTCCATTCAATGAATTGTATTGCATCACCGCTGAAGATGGATGGCTCTGGAAGAGGGAGCCTATTGTGGAAGGGAAAATGTTTATGTTTGTGCTTAATACATGTCTTGTGCGTAGTGAAACTATGAAGCCACATTAACACATATATCCAGGTTATTAAGATAACAATATTCATAGTTACATATATCTGTTAATCATTGACATAGTATTATTATAAATTATACTTATGTGAATCTGTAAGCGACCCACATAGAGAACAGTGTTTAATTAGTCTGTTGAGATAAGCTTAGTAGGGGAGGTCACACAGTTGAGACACAGGAAAACTCTGTCTAGAGAAGCATGCAAACGGCTCTCTGATACAAGGCTCAGCAGTAAATAAAGTCGCGTTGGCCTTGCACATTCCAGCGTGGGGCAGTAGAGATGGCGCCTTGGCCCCCAGCTGGTGTTTAAGCGATTCAGACCCCAAGGGCTAGGGAAAGACTAGGTATTATGACTAGTAGCGGATGAATGTTATGACGAGGGAAGGTAAGAATGGGAGGCAGACGGCAAAATAATCAGTTTCTGTATTGAGACGGCGTCAACTGGGTAGCATGACGTGCGTGAGGTATGAGGTCACCCTACACCAGGGGTCGGCAACCCGCGGCTCCGGAGCCGCATGTTTTTGTTCTCCTCTTCATAAGAGTTTGATATTATTATAACAGGTGAAATAAGCAATATAAAGAATTGTCTTTATTCTTGTTCTATAATTTCATAAATACAACAAATTATAGTTTTTGTATATATAATATGACTGTGTGTAAAAATGTATAAACTGTGATATCAAATAGCTTTTGCGGCTCCAGAAAAAAAATGTTTGGTGGAAAATGGGGCAAAATGGCTCTTTGGTTAGTAAAGGTTGCTGACCCCTGCCCTACACGAAGGGAAAAAGATGGCCACAGGGGCGGGGTTAAGGGGTGGAATAGTGGGCCGTACCTACCCTGTGCATTGCATTATAAGTACTATGTCAATCTGAATGTTCGAGAGTTGTATTTCCGGACCCAACTCGGCTTGTTTGTAATCTGCGCATTGCAAATAAATCTACGTGAATTGAACTTTGATCCAATCTCTCTGGTACTCTGTGGGTGGTCAATTACTGAGGTCCCGTAAGTGAGTTCTCGTGGTGCCTCACTAGCAGTCAGATAGGAAATGGCTATTAAGTTTATACAGAATCAGGTTTTAAGGAAGTTCGAGCAGAATACGCAATAAACAGAAGAAATTCAGCCACGACATTTGGCGAGCCATCGGGAGGGTGCCGCGGGGGACCAGGCCAAGCGAGGTGACCTTTGCTCCTCACAGACTGACCGATCCAAGACGTCCACATAAAGGTAAGCAGAAAGCCAGTGTCAAAAGTTTCTGCATCGTAGGTCTCAGTCTGTGGGGAGGAAGGGACGGCTGTGACGGTCTGTCAACCCAAGGACGCCCTGAAACCGTAAGACAGAAACGGCACTCAGTAATATTTTATAGAACCCCACTAGTGTAACGTGCTTTAATTCTGATTGAGCTGTGGCGTAATTGTTGATAAAATAACCATAACATACTGTTTCTATTTCCATTCAGGAATAGTGTTTCTGTTACTACATAATAGATCATAGTGGTAATAACATTGAACTGCATGGGGATTGGTCGAAGTTCAAGCAGCGTAACTCCGGGCATGGGCACGTGCTATGTGTATATATCTGTGTATGAATGTGTGTGCATGAAAGTGTGTTGTGAATAAAGTCCTTCAGGTGAAAATTCATATAGGTGATTAAAATTAGAAAGACTCCTAGTGGTAAAGAGCAGGTGTTAAGACTAATGGCTGGGATTACCAGCCATTAGTCAACCAGTGGTTGATTACTGGGCGAAATTATACTTTGTGTGTGTATAATAAAATCACGGATATAAAGAACTGACTGAGTGATTGAGAAGTGAGTGCGAGGCTGCGAGTGATTGTAAGCTGTGGTGTGTTAGGCAGCTGCTGCTTCTATCTTAATGCTGAAACGTATAATACTATAAAAACTGTGTTTGGCTTTAACCCCCGCATATGCATGATAAACTGTCTGCTTGTTGAAATGACGCTTTCCGTGAGTTATGGCCATTAACTTACGTGCACGCTGACCTGTGTATGTTGTTGTAACGTGATTCTAACTCGCTAGATAAGAAACTAGGTTTAGCCAGAGAGGTAAATCCAGGAAATATCTTTAAAATTTAGGTACTAAACCAACCATATTAATAAAATAAATAAGAGATACATCTGGAGATAAAGAGGTAGATGAAAAGAGGAAAATAGAAGTGCCGCTGGGAACTTTTACGTATTAAAGTATATACATATATATTTATAAAGTACAACGAGTATTGTGTGCATCGTTTTGCTGGTGGCACTGGTGCGTACGTAATAAGATAATTAACATAATAAAGAATAAAGGAATAATATGTTAAAAATAAAAATAATAAAATAAATAAATACAGAGGATAAACCGTGTTTTATAAACCGTGTTTTCGGAAAACCTAAAACAGAAATAAAAGACATAAAAGAAATAAAATAAAAGAACCAGATAAAATAAACAAATAGACAAAGATGGGATCAGAAAACTAGTAAAGACTGTAAAAATGAGACCGTAGAGGGAGATATCAAATACATGCGACTTATACTACATAAATAAATAATAATAAAATAACTAACGTAACAAAAAGAAGTGATTACATTAAATAACTGAGCGAAAGCGCTTGAGATGGTTGACTCTGTGGTGACGGTGTGTGAGGTCTGGCCGGGTGTGTCAGTCAAGGCTGTGTGCGGTCAAATGCTAGTGTGAGACAGAGAAAGCATTTCCTTTGATATTTCCTTTTGATAAATGAGTTGGATATTTTCCCATAGTCTTTGTCAACAACTCCCGTAGGTTCGAGTAGCTGGTGGATATGGTCTGTGTGAAAGTTCAAGGGTGCATGCACGCGCGCTTCTTGTCTGATAAAAGACACAGAGGGGGAAGGAAAAAAGGAGAGGACCATAGTCAGAGAGTACAGCTCTCTCGCTCTCTCTCTCTCTCTCTCTCTCTCTCTCTCTCTCTCTCTCTCTCTCTCTCTCCTCTTTCCCTATTTTAAAACTGGAATAAAATAATTATAATTAACGTGAGAAAGAAATAAAAGGTGATACTAAAACTAATTATATATGGGGATTACTGGGCGTTGGCCGCTCACTGAGAAGTGGTAAAATTAAAATAAGATTGTTGTGGTGTATGTGTGAGATTGAGACAGAACTACGTGCCCTTGTGGGGGTGACAGGTCATTCTGCTGCGGTGAATCCAGTGGATTAAGGGACAGACTGATGGATTTATTATTGGCATATCAGGAAGGGGGGATAACTATATTCTATTGATTTCAGTTGTCAGGTTGTCTACTCCATATATATATATATATATATATATATTTATATTAAATAAAGTGAATTTAGGGTTAAGCCTGGTGTCATACGTGTCACTTATCATAAAATAAGAGCCTATGTCGGGTGGGTAGTGTGCATAAATAAATTTTGAGTTGGATAAGTGCCGTCCACGAGCGCATCCACTACAGTTAAAAAAAGGAATGGAGGAATCAACTCCCTTGTTCCAGGTCGGACAAAAACACAGAATGAACCTAACTCTAAGTGTATGACTAAATGGAACAAGAAGACCAAAGGTCAGAGGCACGTTTTGAACTCTTGGATAAACATGGCCATAAAACAAACGGAAACTGCCTAACTAACCCTATCAGCAGGTCAGAAATGGAGAAACCTGAGATCCCGGAGGGGGGTGTCAAGCCCCCTCCCTACAAACACGAGACCAAAGGCGGAAACATGTATCCCGTCATTCAGTCCTCCAAGGGAGAGTACTCCCGGCCTCCATCGAGCCCGCCCCCGGGGGAAAGCACCTCCCAGACACCTAGGTCTCCACCTGGTTGAAAATCAGAGGTACTACACCCACAACCTGCTCAAGCCCCACCAGCTGCAACTGCCCCTGCTGGCGAGAGTGATATGACAGCAATACCACCAGCAACATGGAACACGGTTTATGTGCAACCACTGCCCACCGGGCCGATGCCATTCAAAAAATGACTGTTCCTGCTGCTATTCCCAAAGGACACCCATGGTCACCGAATAATATGTAGGGCCTCAACAGGACAAGTGCTCATCCAACTCAAACCAAATGCCAACCCTCCAAAAAAACGGCAATATCCTCTGTCTTAATAACAGACGTCAGGCATAAGAGAAACCATTTCCGGTCTGCTCAAAGCAGGAGTGTTAGAACCGACTAGTAGTCCGTGTAATACTCCTCTTTATCCAGTGTGAATCAGACTCCATGGCAGTCCTGGAGTAAACTTCAGTTCTGTCAAACAAAGGTTAAATATCTTGGACGGGAACGACAGGGTCCTACTCGATCCATTGCAGCAGAACATCTCGAGGTGATTTCTAAAAGCTCCACGACCCACAACGATCAAACAGATGCTGTCCTTTTTGGAAATGGTGGGCTACAGCCGTCTGTGGATTTCAGCTTATGCTCTCAAGTCTCAACCTTTTCGAAATTTGATTAAATCGGCCGTTCAGAACAAAACTACTCACCTGCAATGGTCAGACATTGCAGAGGACGCGTTTGTAGACTTGAAAACTGACCTCATCAGTGCACCTGTCTTGACGAACCCTGACCACGCAAAACCTTTTCAGCAGTTACGGCTTGAAAGGGGTGCCTCTAGGGATCCTGCGTCTGGGGGGTCCGGTCTTATACTGGTTTGTTGGTCACACCGGTTTCACTCCTTCCTCAGTTGTATTTGGTGGCTCATGGGGCTTCCCATGTAGCCAGGGGGGAGGTGATGACGGTACTACAGACCACCTGGTGGTCCCCATACATGTTGCCCACAGTCAACTATTTTTTTGCAGTCATGTGCAATCTGAGCAGAACATAACATCAGAAAGTCGCACATCGCTCCTATAGGCCATATTTCAGCTCCAGATGGCCAATTCAGGCATATTGTTATTGATTTCAATTTATATGATCAGACCAGTGAAAAGGAAACGATATGTGTTGGTGGTGATTGACTGTTTTATGCCATTATTTTATAACTATTTCATAATTGGTATGTTTAAACTATTTCATAATCAGTGTGTTTAGACTATTTCATAATTACCGTGTGTTTAAACTATTTCATAGTTACCGTGTGTTTAAACTATTTCATAGTTAAGGACATTGTACGTTACGCAATCGCGGGAGCTCTCGCAAAACCGGAAGCAGAACGGCGCAAGGTCGCAGCAGGATGACGCACTAAAAATGCACTCCATTGGACTTTTAAGGACGAGACGACGCCACGTGACTGGACTTGTACAGGCAGACGCGGAGGAAGAAGAGCTGTTGAGGAAGAAGATCCTGCTTCATGAATCATTTGTTATTTTCTATATCGTGTAATTAAGGTGTAATTGCTTTCATTCAAAGTAAATACTTTTTGACTTAAACTTCGAACCAGCATTCGGCTTTGTTTATTAGCGGATTCCTCATTGGGGCTCGGCCTCTTTGTCGTGCGTCTTGAGAGATATATTCTTCAGGCGCTGAGGAGCATATCTTTCACACTCACCAACAATGGCCATCACCTTACCAGATTGCGAACAATTGTCGCCGGTGTAAAACAACGGGTCCAGGCCGCTTGAAAGCTGGAATGCCACATGCACAGCTACAGCCACAGAGGTGCACGAGTCGTAGATCTGATAACCGAGTTTGATGCCCGGCAGCAGCTCCGTGCTGTTGTTAATCTCCTCGATGGCGAAGATCATTACGCGTGAGAAGCGCAGTTCATGGGCATCAATGCTGCACAGAAACATTCTTGTCACTGTTTAAAATATGGCATACATATGATGAGGACTATTCACTCTTTGAAAAGAAATTAAGGAGAATTGCACATCGAAGTTATGGACATGAACTGATAGCTGCACTGAATATGTGATCCAAAAATGACGTCAAAGAATTGCCTGAACACAAAAATGAACAGTAAACAAAAAAACTATTAGATTGTAGTCTAAAATGAATATGTCAACCAAATCTAAAACTCTTAATTTGTTCTCATCCGGTCAAATAAGTATAAATAGTTGATTAACTAAATATTATCACAAAAATGTTTAACTCTAAATAGTCACAATTTATTATTATTAAAGCCAAATACTGATTTGGCACTTTATGTGAATTAAATTTTTACATTTTCAGGAAAACAAATGAAAAAATACACGTTAAAACATTTCCATCCCGAATAACATCCTCTTAGCCCCCACTTCTCTCTCTTACTAACCTTCCTGAACATCTTAGTGGATCAGACATGGTGGTGTAGTTATGCTTCACTCTGTGTGCATAGTGGTGTATGGACAAAACGCCACCAATAATGTAGTCACCATCAATTGAGAAAGCAGGTAGACGAGTGGTACCCTGGAGCTTACATTTCACAGATGAGGCGTCAGTGCTGACCCCAACACCAGTCCTATCCTCTGTAAGCCCAGCTCTTTGTTTCACACCATCCACAGAACCATTCAACACAAGAACTGAGTTCAGCTCAAACAAACCCAACGACAGGATCAGGCCAATAAAGAGAGCTGAGATCTCCATCCCTCAACTGTCCTCAAGTGGGCATACTGTCTTTTTACTGGTTTATATAGATTTTCAGACAATGCTTCCCTCCTACTGTAAGTCAGCTTACTGTACATTAGGGAGATGATGCTCTTAACCAGTGTTCTTTGATTAACTCTTGTACAAGTCATTTCTGTGAACTGTGTGTGTAATATATTCTGCCCAAAGTGCCCATGTCTCTTTTCTCTTCTTTTAAAGTTACCATTGTAATGTCTAATATCTTCTTAATAAAGTCATATACCCATTAATCTTTTTTGCTGTGATTAGCTAATATTACATTTAAGCCAAATTAATATACACCACTAGTGAATTGTTTGTTTGGTTGAATTGCATATTAAATAATGCCAACAAAGAAATATCAATAAAGAAGCACTGAGTTTATTAAAGAGAAAGAAATACATATTAATAGTATACATTTTAACTTTACTTATTCACTTTCTTCTATATTTATTTCAATATATTTTGATAAAAGAATATTTATAAAAATAAAAGTACTTTCACTAAATTACATTAAAATGAATAAAACATTGAATGTCAAAAAACTTAAAATGTAAATATTTCGATGGACAAAGTGAAGACTGAATGCACATCATGACCTTCATACTAAATGTTGTTGTTGGAGCCATAATGTAGTTTTTTGTCTTCATTGTATCTGTACTGAAAACACAGTGATTGAATACATGCAGTTATGACATTAAACCCAGATTGGAGCATTAATTTAAGAAGTGCACATAGATAAACTACAGGTGATGAGAATCAGGTGTGTAGAACAGTTCCTGGGCTATGGCAACGTGTTGGAGTAAGATCATGGCTGACATGCTCAGATTCTGAATTGTATGAATTGAAACAGAGATGTATTATGGACAATGCTGCTATTTACATTATGCCAGTGAGTATATATGTCTAACTACCAACTAAATGGTTTATTTTTATCCAACAGCACACACGTGTAACCAGTTCTCCCTCTATGCCTTCTGTGGCTTAGGTATTTTTCTTAAACGTCCCTTCAATTGCCGTCATACTTTTCTTCAAACTTCATGTTTTAAGATTGACTTTTGTTCATTAAATGTTTCTTGGTGTTTTTTTCTGGCTTAAACAATATGATGAAACACTTTGGTACAAATATACACAATATGAGTCCAAAACTGGAGGCAAGAATGGCAAATATCTCCACAGCCACAGTCAATTTACCAGGAGAACTGACATATGCTGGGATAAAGGTGACCCAGACTGCACAGAATATCAGCATGCTGAAGGTGATAAGCTTGGCTTCATTAAAATTATCAGGTAGTTTCCGAGCTAGGACAGCTAACACAAAGCAAAAGACAGCCAGCAGACCGATGTACCCGAGCACAGCCCAGAACCCAATAGCTGAGCCTAATGCACACTCCAGGATGATTCTCTCCTTGTACGTGGTTAGGTTTTTCCTTGGAAAAGGAGGACTAAGAACCAACCAAAGAGTACATATTATAACTTGAATGAAAGTGAAAAACACTACAGTCATTCTTTGCTGTGGAGGACCAAACCATTTCATGACATTAGGACCTGGGAGAGTGGCTTTGAATGCCATTAACACAACTATTGTTTTTCCAAGAACACAAGAGATACAGAGGACGAAGGTGATCCCAAATGCTGTGTGGCGCAGCATGCAGGACCACTCAGAGGGCGCTCCAATGAAAGTTAATGAGCATAAGAAACAGAGAGTCAAAGAGAAGAGCAGCAAGAAGCTCAGCTCAGAGTTGTTGGCTCTGACAATCGGGGATGTCCTGTGACGATGGAACACAGCCGCTGTTATAATGGCAAGACAGGCACCACCAACTGAGAATGCAGCCAGGATTATTCCTAGGGCCTCATTGAAGGAAAGGAACTCTACAGGCTTGGGGAGACAAGTGTCTCTCTTTGCATTAGGCCAAAATTCCATGGGGCAAGGGAAACAATCAGGGGAATCTGAAAAAATACAACAAAAAATGGCTTTTAGCAGTCGTAGTCGATTATTGATGTTGTGAAGTAGATATGCATTTGGAGAAACAATACCTGTAGCATTGCTGATCTCCCCCTCAGGACACGGTGTACAATCATAACAGCAGATGGGTTTTCCTTTCTGTAGCACTTTACGAGTTCCTGCAGGACAGCTGTCAGTGCACACTGACACAGGCACCTGGCACATAGATACAAATAAACTCAAACAAATTCAGGTGTGCTTCAAAGATCTAAGGATTAAAGGATGAATTCAGATTATTTTAAAATCGTCTAAAAACAACAATAGCATGTCAATATGTGTACATATATGTTCTGTCAATGCAACTGCTGGTGGAAAAAATCCACAGTTGTGGATAAAATGCATTCTAAAGTTCAGCGAAAACAAACATGATGCTTCAGCAGGCTGGATTGGACAAAGTAAGCAGTTATCTTCCAAAGTTAGTGTTTTTGTACAATCTCCTGTTGTTTGTTTCTATTCCTGCGCCATAACTCATTTAGGGAACATTTTTGTTTAAACTATTACGTTTGATGTCTGACTGAAAATGCTGTAACTTGAGAACCGATCTCTTCACAGCCAGTATGGACTGGAGGAACAGGGACCAAAAACACATATCACCAAATCTGAAAATGGAATATGTTATAATATGAATTTTGGGCTCCCTACTTGTGAGCCACCCTCCACCCAGGTGATGTTCCTATTGATACGGAATTCTTGGCCCACAGGCAGTGATGCATCGTAGTGCCCCACTGTCACCAACTCAATTCTCCCACTCTCACTTTGTTGCCAGTTAATCAGCTCATATGTGGCCACAGGATCCCCGTTGGAGTCAAATGACACATCATAACCATTTTGGGAAAACTTAACTTTCTTCAACTGTGTAAGAACCTATGAAGATGATGTAATGGAAGACAGAGAGGGGAAAAAAAGAAGCAATGTATGATGAAATTAATATTTCATTCAGGAAAATGTACAGTATAGGAAAAAAATTATTCTGACATTTGTTTTTACTGACCTGTTTGGACTCTATTTTGGTGAGTTTGTCACATTGAGTTACAGAATTTGTTTCCAGACACACTGCATTATGAATTGCATGTGCTATTGCATAAACAGCCTTGTACACCATGTTAGTGATTCGGAGCTGAGATGTGTCAGTGTACGGGCTCTGGATCGTCTCTATGTCTTCAGTTCCATCACACACATTCTTGTCTTTGACTGCTGCTAAAAACAAACAAAGACACAGGAAGGTGTTTTTTAGCCTTGACAATTATATCATTCTTTCTCATGTATGATGTTCTTTTTGAGTGTTATTTAACCTGTAAAACCATACTTATAAACTCTTGTATCTATATTATTCTAATTCAGTCATAAAACATGTTTATTTTCAATTACAATTCAAAAAGCTTTTTTGCTGATATGTCTTCATCTGATTTTGTATTTAAAACCTTGTCCATATCAGAACATGTTGTCAGGATTTGTTTTTATTTTCTTTGAATTAGATACTGACTTGACCTGTTTAAATGTTTTTCAAAGGAATAAATGACCTATAAATCCACGTCAACATAACAGTATATTTAGCCCAATGTACATATTTACTTATTACTGATACAGCAGAGTGCCTTAACTTGACATGAAAGATCCTCATATCAAGTTAGATTATTCACAGAGATGCACCTTATATCCACTTCATGTCTACTTTCAATAACAATAGATTTCCCTTTAAATCTCTGAGGGATTGGGTTGTAAAAGCAGCTGCTTCTCCAGTCATGCAGAATGAAAACACCCAACACAGATAAGACCCAACTGTGAGTGTCAGTTATGTTAAAGATTAGCAAAACTTTCTCACCTTTTCCCAGCCTGCAGTTGAATGCATCCTCCCAGAACTCAGTAAGCACTGGAGAGGCAGCCACTTCAGAGGGAGAGAGATCGAGTAGGAAGTCTCTCAGACCTGGTATGACAGATCGCTCAATGCCAAATCCGACTGCTCCAGCACAGAAACTGAAGCTCAGCATGTCTGAGTCAGTTACCCAGACCTCACTGCCTATCCACTGGCGAGGTGGAGAGGGCTTGAGCGACAGCTCTTCCAGCAGAATCCTTAAGTCTACATTGGATGTAAATGAGACAATAATCATAGATGTCGATCTGAAGAGAAATAAAACAGCATTTTATTACACCACTATTAACAAAATATATTTCAAAATATTTGTGTATATGTATGGAGATAGTTTAAACAGTTTTTGGTCCCACTCAATTTGCCATTAAGGTAAGAAAATATTCTTCAATCTTATTCTTTACAAAACATTGTTGTAGATTTGTGTTCAGAAGATCAGTGTGAGCACAGGGAACATAAGCACATAATCAGTGAATGTAAAAACCTGCGGATAATGTCTGCTACTCTCTGGATCCTGCTACGTGGGTGGTACTGATCGAAAGATTCGGAATATTCCACACAGATCCCCTCTTTTTGTGCTGCGTCCAGGAAAGACGCCATGCCATTGTTTCCATAATCCGAATCCGATCGGATAGCACCTATCCAAGTCCAACCAAAGTGTTTTACCAGCTTTGCCAGCGCGTCAGCCTGGTAGTGGTCACTCGGGATTGTTCTGAAGAAATTTGGGTACTGCTGCTTATCGGACAGGCATGCACAAGTGGCAAAGTGACTAACCTAAATGAAGACAACAGTGTCATTATTGAACAAGACAGAAACAAAATAGCACTGGTCTATTAAACACATAGTTTTCAGGAATTAAAAAATATTTACTAGAGGTATGTTGAAGGGCCCGATGACGCGAGACATGCTGATGGATCGCGTGGACCCAGACTCACCAACAATTGCCATCACTTTACCAGATTGAGAACAATTGTCGCCGGTGTAAAACACCGGGTCCAGGCCGCTTGAAAGCTGGAATGCCACGTGAACAGCTACAGGCACAGAAGCGCACGAGTCGTAGATCTGATAACCGAGTTTGATGCCCGGCAGCAGCTCCGTGCTGTTATTAATCTCCTCGATGGCGAAGATCATTGCACGTGAGAAGCGCAGTTCACGAGATGCAATGCTGTACACGGACACACACACAGTTCAGTAACCCTAATGTGAGGACAATTCACTCTTTTAACAGAAATACACAATATAGGAGAAGTGAACACCAAAAATCACAACACAGAATTAGATCCTAATTCAACATGCAAAATAATCTTAATGCACAGATTAATAATAATTAGCTATTTTAAACTACATTTTTAGTTTTCATAATGTTTTCAATACAATACAAAAAATACAATACAATACAATACAATAAAAAAAATACTACAATTCTCTCCCATTTTGAGAATATAATACGTATTTTTTTTCATGCCCAAACACTAATGCATTAAAATACAAAATAAAAATATCAACATTTCCATGCCCACAGAGTAACATCCTCTTAGCCCCCACTTCTCCCTCTTACTAACCTTCCTGAGCATCTCAGTGGATCAGGCATGGTGGTGTAGTTATGCTGCACTGTGTGCATGTAGTAATGTATGGAGAAACTCCCACCAATAATGTAGTCACCATCCATTGAGAAAGCAGGTAGACGAGTGGTACCCTGGAGCTTACATTTCAATGAGGCCTCAGTGCTCACCCCAACACCAGTCCTATCCTCTGTAAGCTCAGCTCTTTGTTTCACACCATCCCCAGAACCATTCAAGACAAGAACTGAGTTCATCTCAAACAAACCCAACGACAGGATCAGGCCAATAATGAGAGCTGAGATCTCCATCCCTCAACTGTCCTCAAGTGGGCATACTGTGTTTTTACTGGTTTATATAGATTTTCAGACAATGCTTCCCTCCTACTGTACGTCAGCTTACTGTACATTAGGGAGATGATGCTCTTACCCAGTGGTCTTTGATTAACTCTTGTACAAGTCATTTCTGTGAACTGTGTGTGCAATATATTCTGCCCCAAGTGCCCATGTCTCTTTTCTCTTCTTTTAAAGTTACCATTGTAATGTCTAATATCTTCTTAATAAAGTCATATACCCATTAACCTTTTTTGCTGTGATTGGCTCATATTACATTTAAGCCAAATAAATATACACCACTAGTGAATTGTTTGTTTGGTTGAATTGCATATTAAATAATGCCAACAAAGAAATATCAATAAAGAAGCACTGAGTTTATTAAAGAGAAAGAAATACATATTAATAGTATACATTTTAACTTTACTTATTCACTTTCTTCTATATTTATTTCAATATATTTTGATAAAAGAATATTTATAAATATAAAAGTACTTTCACTAAATTACATTAAAATTAATAAAACATTGAATGTAAAAAAACTTAAAATGTAAATATTTAGATCAACAAAGTGAAGACTGAATGCACATCATGACCTTTATACTAAATGTTGTTGTTGGAGCCATAATGTAGTTTTTTGTCTTCATTGTATCCGTACTGAAAACACAGTGATTGAATACATTCAGTTATGACATTAAACCCAGATTGGAGCATTAATTTAAGAAGTGCACATACGTAAACTACAGGTGATGAGAATCAGGTGTGTAGAACAGTTCCTTGACTATGGCAACGTGTTGGAGTAAGAGCATGGCTGACATGCTCAGATTCTGAATTTTATGAATTGAAACAGAGATGTATTATGGACAATGCTGCTATTTACATTATGCCAGTGAGCATATATGTCTAACTACCAACTAAATGGTTTATTTTTAACCAAGAGCACACATGTGTAACAAGTTCTCCCTCTATGTCCTCTATGGCTTAGGTATTTTTCTTAAATGTCCCTTCAAATGCCGTCTTACTTGTCTCCAAACTTTAAGTTTTAAGATTGACTTTTGTTCATTAAATATTTCTTGGTGTTTTTCTCTGGCTTAAACAATATGATGAAACACTTTGGTACAAATATACACAATATGAGTCCAAAACTGGAGGCAAGAATGGCAAATATTTCCACAGCCACAGTCAATTTACCAGGAGAACTGACATATGCTGGGATAAAGGTGACCCAGACTGCACAGAATATCAGCATGCTGAAGGTGATAAGCTTGGCTTCATTAAAATTATCAGGTAGTTTCCGGGCTAGGACAGCTAACACAAAGCAAAAGACAGCCAGCAGACCGATGTACCCGAGCACAGCCCAGAACCCAATAGCTGAGCCTAATGCACACTCCAGGATGATTCTCTCCTTGTACGTGGTTAGGTTTTTCCTTGGAAAAGGAGGACTAAGAACCAACCAAAGAGTACATATTATAACTTGAATGAAAGTGAAAAACACTACAGTCATTCTTTGCTGTGGAGGACCAAACCATTTCATAACATTAGGACCTGGGAGAGTGGCTTTGAATGCCATTAACACAACTATTGTTTTTCCAAGAACACAAGAGATACAGAGGACGAAGGTGATCCCAAACGCTGTGTGGCGCAGCATGCAGGACCACTCAGAGGGCGCTCCAATGAAAGTTAATGAGCATAAGAAACAGAGAATCAAAGAGAAGAGCAGCAAGAAGCTCAGCTCAGAGTTGTTGGCTCTGACAATCGGGGATGTCCTGTGACGGTGGAACACAGCCGCTGTTATAATGGCAAGACAGGCACCACCAACTGAGAATGCAGCCAGGATTATTCCTAGGGCCTCATTGAAGGAAAGGAACTCTACAGGCTTGGGGAGACAAGTGTCTCTCTTTGCATTAGGCCAAAATTCCATGGGGCAAGGGAAACAATCAGGTGAATCTAAAAAAATACAACAAAAAATGGCTTTTAGCAGTCGTAGTCGATTATTGATGTTGTGAAGTAGATAAGCATTTGGAGAAACAATACCTGTAGCATTGCTGATCTCCCCCTCAGGACATGGTATACAATCATAACAGCAGATGGGTTTTCCTTTCTGCAGCACTTTACGAGTTCCTGCAGGACAGCTGTCAGTGCACACTGACACAGGCACCTGGCAGATAGATACAAATAAACTCACACATATTCAGGTGTGCTTCAAAGATCTGAGGATTAAAGGATATATTCAGATTATTTTAAAATCGTCTAAAAACAAAAGTAGCATGTCAATATGTGTACATATGTTCAGTCAATGCAACTGCTGGTGGAAAAAAATCCACAATTGTAGAAAAAATGCATTCCAAAGTTCAGCTGAAGGAAAAATGAGGCTCAGCTGTCTGGATTGGACAAAGCAAGCAGTTATCTTCCAAAGTTACTAATTTAGGGAACATTTTTGTTTAAACTATTAAGTTTGATGTCTGATTGAAAATCCTCTAACTTGAGAACCGATCTCTTCACAGCCAGTATGGACTGGAGGAACAGGGACCTAAAACACATATCACCAAATTTGAAAATGGAATAAGTTATAATATGAATTTTGGGCTCCCTACTTGTGAGCCACCCTCCACCCAGGTGATGTTCCTATTGATACGGAATTCTTGGCCCACAGGCAGTGATGCATCGTAGTGCCCCACTGTCACCATCTCAATGCTCCCACTCTCACTTTGTTGCCAGTTAATCAGCTCGTATGTGGCCACAGGATCCCCGTTGGAGTCAAATGACACATCATAACCATTTTGGGAAAACTTAACTTTCTTCAACTGAGTAAGAACCTGTGAGGATGAAGTAATGGAAGACAGAGAGGGGAAAAAAAGAAACAATGTATAATTAAATTAATATTTAATTTAGGAAAATTTACAGTATGGCAAAAAAAAAGGATTTTGACATATTTGTTTTTACTGACCTGTTTGGACTGTATTCTGGTGAGTTTGTCACATTGAGTTACAGAATTTGTTTCCTGACACACTGCATTATGAATTGCATGTGCTATTGCATAAACAGCCTTGTACACCATATTAGTGATTCGGAGCTGAGATGTGTCAGTGTACGGACTCTGGATCGTCTCTATGTCTTCAGTTCCATCACACACATTCTTGTCTTTGACTGCTGCTAAAAACAAACAAAGACACAGGAAGGTGTTTTTTAGACTTGACAATTATATCATTCTTTCTCATGTATAATGTTCTGTTTTAGTGTTATTTAACCTGCAAAACCATACTTAGAAACTCTTGAATCTATATGATTCTAATTCAGTCATAAAAAGTGTTTATTTTCCATTACAATTCAAAAAGCTTTTTTGCTGATATGTCTTCATCTGTTTTTGTATTTACCCTTTTGTCCATATCAGAACATGTTGTCAGGATTTTTTTTTACTTTCCTTGAAATAGATACTGACTTGACCTGTTTAAATGTTTTTCAAACGAATAAATGACCTATAAATCCACGTAAACATAACAGTATATTTAAACCAACGTACATATTTACTTATTACTGATACAGCAGAGTGCCTAAACTTGACATGAAACATCCTTATATCAAGTTAGATTATTCACAGAGATGCACCTTATTTCCACTTCATGTCAACTTTCAATAACAATAGATTTCCCTTTAAATCACTCAGGGATTGGGTTGTAAAAGCAGCTGCTTCTCCAGTCATGCAGAACGAAAACACCCAACACAGATAAGACCCAACTGTGAGTGTCAGTTATGTTAAAGATCAGCAAAACTTTCTCACCTTTTCCCAGCTTGCAGTTGAATGCATCCTCCCAGAACTCAGTAAGCATTGGAGAGGCAGCCACTTCAGAGGGAGAGAGATCCAGCAGGAAGTCTCTCAGACCTGGGATGACGGATCGCTCAATGCCAAATCCGACTGCTCCAGCACAGAAACTGAACCTCAGCATATCTGGGTCAGTTACCCAGGACTCGCTGCCTATCCACTGGCGAGGTGGAGAGGGCTTGAGCGACAGCTCTTCCAGCAGAATCCTTAAGTCTTCAATGGATGTAAATGACACAATAATCATAGATGTCGACCTGGAGAGAAATAAAACAGCATTTTATTACACCACTATTAATAAAATATATTACAAAATATTTGTGAATATGTATGGAGATAGTTTAAACAGTTTTTGGTCTCACTCAATTTGCCTCTAAGGTAAGAAAATACTCTTCTATCTCATTCTTCACAAAACATTATTGTAGATTTGTGTTCAGAAGATCAGTGTGAGCACATTGAACATAAGCACATAATCAGTGAATGTAAAAACCTGCGGATAATGTCAGCTACTCTCTGGATCCTGCTACGTGGGTGGTACTGATTGAAAGATTCGGAATATTCCACACAGATCCCCTCTTTTTGTGCTGCGTCCAAGAAAGAAGCCATGCCATTGTTTCCATAATCCGAATCCGATCGGATAGCACCTATCCAAGTCCAACCAAAGTGTTTTACCAGCTTTGCCAGCGCGTCAGCCTGGAAGTGGTCACTCGGGATTGTTCTGAAGAAATTTGGGTACTGCTGCTTATCGGACAGGCATGCACAAGTGGCAAAGTGACTAACCTAAATGAACACAACAGTGTAATTATTGAACAGGACGGAAACAAAATAGCACTGTCTATTAAACACATAGTTTTTAGAAATTAAAAAAATATTTACGAGAGGTATGTTGAAGGGCCCGATGACGCGTGACATGCTGATGGATGGCGTGGACCCAGACTCACCAACAATGGCCATCACTTTACCAGATTGCGAACAATTGTCGCCGGTGTAAAACACCGAGTCCAGGCCGCTTGAAAGCTGGAATGCCACGTGAACAGCTACAGGCACAGAGGCACACGAGTCGTAAATCTGATAACCGAGTTTGATGCCCGGCAGCAACTCCGTGCTGTTGTTAATCTCCTCGATGGCGAAGATCATTACGCGTGAGAAGCGCAGTTGACGGGATGCAATGCTGTACACGGACACACACACACAGTTCAGTAACTGTATAAATATGGCCCTCATATGAGGACAATTCACAAGTTTAACAGAAATACACAATATAGGAGAAGTGAACACCAAAAATCACAACGCAGAATTAGATCCTAATTCAACATGCACAATAATCTTAATGCACAGATTAATAATAATTAGCTATTTTAAACTACATTTTTAGTTTTCATAATGTTTTCAATACAATACAAAAAATACAATACAATACAATATAATACGAAAAGATTTGACACAATTCTCTCCTAATTTGAGAATATAATACGTATTTTTTTCATTACCAAACACTAATGCATTAAAATACAAAATAAAAATATAAACATTCCCATGCCCACAGAGTAACATCCTCTTAGCCCCCACTTCTCCCTCTTACTAACCTTCCTGAGCATCTCAGTAGATCAGGCATGGTGGTGTAGTTATGCTGCACGGTGTGCATGTAGTAATGTATGGAGAAACTCCCACCAATAATATAGTCACCATCCATTGAGAAAGCAGGTAGACGAGTGTTACCCTGGAGCTTACATTTCAATGAGGCCTCAGTGCTCACCCCAACACCAGTCCTATCCTCTGTAAGCTCAGCTCTTTGTTTCACACCATCCCCAGAACCATTCAAGACAAGAACTGAGTTCATCTCAAACAAACCCAACGACAGGATCAGGCCAATAATGAGAGCTGAGATCTCCATCCCTCAACTGTCCAAGTTCAAGTGGGAATACTGTGTTTTTACTGGTTTATATAGATTTTTAGACAATGCTTCCCTCCTACTGTACGTCAGCTTACTGTACATTAGGGAGATGATGCTCTTACCCAGTGGTCTTTGATTAACTCTTGTACAAGTCATTTCTATGAAGTGTGCATGTAATATAATCTATACTAAGTTCCCATGTCTCTTTTCCCTTCTTTAAAAGCTACATTTGTAAAGTCTAAATATCTTCTTTACTAAGTCATGCTCTTACACCTTCTTTGCTTTGTTTAAGTGTTAAGGCTAAATGAAGAAAGCTCCTAAAGCAACTGTCTCATGTCTTTATTTTGTAACTTTTTCAGAATTCATATTTTGTAACATTTTCATAAATCATATTTTGTAACTATTTCATAATCAGTATTTTTAGACTATTTCATAATCAGTAAATTATGCCACGGCAGTTAGATACAATGTATTGCGCGATCTGGGGATATCCTTTGAAACCTGACGCAGAACGGGCAGCAGGATGACCTACAAAAACTTCGACGACATGGGACGGTGGAAGGACCCCACCGCATGGCGGCAGTGGGGAAAGGCGGAGACAGGCGTGCGAGGACTTCGAATGAGGATATAAGGACGCGCAGATGGATGTGACTGGACTTCTGGGGCGCACAAGACGGCAGCGCGGATCGCTGCGCCAGACGTCGGCGAGGCGTGACGCGCGCACGTCTTCGCGAACCGGAAGTAATTGTGGTTCACACGACGGGACGAGGGAAGAAGGCCTGTTGCGTGATCCTGTTCCATGGGACATTTTTTTATTTTTCACATCATGTCTTTAAGGTGTAATTGTTTTCATTTTAAAGTAAATACTTTTTTACTTAAACTTCGAACCACCATTCGGCTTTGTTTACTAGCGGATTCCTCAGTGGGGCTCGGCCTCTCTGTTGTCTCTTTGTCGTGCGCCTCGAGCGATACATTCTTCGTAGCAAGGATGCTATTTCTCAACATAAGCTAATATTACAGTCTAACAAATGTACACCACAAATGAGTTTCCATGTGGTTCAATCACACAATGATGCCAACACAGAAATATTAGTGAAATCATTTTTTTATTCTTTTACTTTACTTCGATTCTATATTTTCAGGCCGTGATGAAAAAGAATCTTAATGAAATAAGAAAATATTTTTGATAACATGACATTAAAATGAATAAAACATTGAATGTAATTTTTTTTAAAATATAGATATTTAAAAAGACAAAATGAAAAATAAAAGATACTAAATGTTGCTGTTAGAGCCATAATGTAGTTTTTTGTTTTCATTGTATCCTTACTGAAAACACACAGTGAGTGAATACATGAAGTTCTGACATTGAACACAGATTGGAGAATTAATTTATGAAGTGCACATGGGTAAGCTACAGGTGATAATAATCAGGTGTGTAGAACAGTGCCTTGACTTTGTCAACGTGTTGGAGTAGAACATGACTGACATGCTTAGATTCTGAATTTTATGTATTCAAACAGAGATTTATTATGGACAATGCTG